>JAVLSZ010000028.1:15000-615000 GCA_032313775.1 Urocyon cinereoargenteus
CGCTGGCCGGCCCACCCACCACCATCTCTGCGCCGGCCCCCCGGGCTGGGAGACGTCACCCCCGAGCATCAGGTGGGCAGTTCCCCGAAGCCCCTGGGTCCCCCGCCCGTGTGCTCCTGATACCGGGGTGGGAGCGCTCTGTGACCCCAGCGTGACGGCGTGTCCTGGGACACTGGCTGGGAAGGTGGACTGTAGGTGGGCGAGCCACAGACAGGCAGCGAGGGCCCGTGTGTGATGCCTGTGCCCCTCGGGGCTACGGGGTTGTCTCCGGCTCCGGTCAGACAGACAGAGGGGCACCTGCCCACGGGGAGCACCCGGACGCATGTGTCCTCGGAAGGTTCTCACGCGCCGTCATTCTTGGATGTGTTTGGATTGCAGCACGATGCAGGAGGACCCGGAGACCCTGCTGGCCTTGCAAAGGGCCAATATCGTGGCCCAGTACCATCAGGTGAGGCCCAGAAGGGACCACAGACACTACACACCCACGACAGGGAGGGACCATACCTGCAAGAGCAGGTGAGGCTCAAGAGGAGATCAGAGCCAAGGATGAGCCAGGTCAGCCCAGACAAGGACCATAGTCACCAGGAACAAGTGAGACCCTGGGGATGGTCCCGGTGTCAGTAGCAACTAAGGGTCCATCCTGGATCCTAGTCATTGGTAGCTGAGGAGCCCAGTCACCAGGTACAGGTGAGGCCCGGGTGGGGACCAGAGTCACCAGGTCCAGATGAAGACCACAGCTACCAGGTCCAGGTGAGCCCAGGTGGGGACTAGAGTCACCAGGTTCAGGTGAGGCCAAGGTGGGGACCATAGTCGCAGATCCACATGAGGCTCAGGTGGAGACCAGAGTCACCTAGGTGAAGCCCAGTTGGGGACTACAGTCACCAGGTCTGGGTGAGACCCAATTGGGGACCAGAGAGTCACCAGGTCCGGGGGAGGGCCAGGTAGGGATCAGAGTCACCAGGTCAAGTGAGGCCAGGTGGGGACCACAGTCACCAGGTCAGGTGAGGCCCAGAGGGGGACCACAGTCACCAGGTCAGGTGAGGCCCAGGTAGGAACCACAGTCATCAGGTCCGGGTGAAGCCCAGTGGGGGACCATAGTCACCGGGTCCAGGTGAGGCCACGGTGGGGACCAGAGTCACCAGGTCCCGGTGAGGCCAAGGTGGGGACCAGAGTCACCAGGTCCGGGTGAGGCCCATGTGGGGACCACCGTCACCGGGTCCGGCTGAGGGCCAGGTAGGGATCAGAGTCACCAGGTCAGGTGAGGCCCAGGTAGGGATCAGAGTCACCAGGTCCGGGTGAAGCCCAGTGGGGGACCACAGTCACCGGGTCCAGGTGAGGCCCAGGTGGGGACCACAGTCACCTGGTCAGGTCAGGCCCAGGTGGGGATCGTCACTGATAGATAGAAGCAGGTGAGGCCGTCAGGCTGCGCCCACCGGGCAGACAGGCCCTTCCTCTGGTGCCCGGCCAATCTCAGAGGGTCGGCGCTCCCTCAGGATTCAGGGGAGGGAGGAGCCCTTCTGCTCCCTCCTGTCCCCATTTCCCTGCTCTGATCGGTCCCCACCAAGGAGCCCCCTCTGTTGCAGGCGCACCAGGCACGGTCTCCGCAGGACCTGTCACTGTGCAAGGTCACCGACCACCAGGGCTTTCTGCAGTGAGTCCCCTGGACACTCCTCATCCATCTCGGGGGGGGGGGTGGCATTTGCAGGAACACCTCTCTGGAGGCTGACCCCCCTCCCCCCCAAGTCGGGACCTCGTCCCCTGCAGCCCTCTGAGGGCCATGCCTGCGCTGGGCTGCGGCTGAGACACCCCGGAGGTCAACCCGGGACGTGGGCAAGAAGGGAGCTGGGGGCCCGGGGGAGGTCCCTGGACACTCAGGGGAGGGGCCTCCACGCCTACTTCGGGCAGGCCCAGGTGTCTGCCTCCTGCATCCGGGGCGGGGGCGGGGGGGGGGTGTCCCGTCCGTTCAGCAAGGGATCCCGCCTGTGAGGGGCTCTGGGGCCGGGGCGTGCTCTCCGTAGGGGGACAGCCTGGTCTGGGGCGAGTCCGCAGGGGTGCTCTCACCCACACGCCCCAGCCAGGGCCCCCACAGTCCCGAGGGCTTCTGCGGGGCTGCAGGTAGATGCCGGGGACCAGGCCAAGGCGGGGGGCGGGGGGGGGCGCAGAGGGAGGGCCCGACCAGGCAGGAGGAGGGAAGAGGAGGGGGCTGCCCTGGGCGGGAACGAGGGAGGGGACAGCCCAGTGGCCTAGGTCGCAGGGGACGAGGCTGATGGGTCAACAGCCCCACGAGAACCTGACGGGACGCTGGAGACCCCGGGTGGGGCCCCCTCAGCCCTGCTCACGGCCCAGTGGCTGCTGGGATGGCTCAGGGGTGGTCGCGCTCAGGGGCTCCGACAGGACAGGAGGTGAAATGGGCCAGGGTGGCAGACGGGACCGCAGAGAGGGGAGTCAGGAGACAGCAGGGGGACGGCCAGGGGGCAGGGGGAGGCCGGCTGGACGCTGGGCAGTCAGGCCCTGGGGAGGCGGGGGGACCTCAGCGGGACGCTCACGGGGCACCCGGGCCACGCTGACGGCTCTCGGGCTGGTCTATCGAGGAGGGGGCCTGGTCACCCCCTGGGGGCGCCGAGGGGTCCCCGCCCGGCCCACCACCGGCAAACACCCTTCTCAGACCCCCCAGACGCCGCCCCAGCCCGCCCTCAGGCCGCTGGCAGCCCCGCCCTCCCCAGGCCCCTGGGTGCAGACGGGGGCAGGGGGTGTGTGGCTGTGGGGCCAGGGCCGGGGCCTCAGGGCTCTGCGTCTCTTGCCTTCCAGGGACAAGGAGCTGCCCGGCGCCAGCCCCCGCGAGGCCAAGGTGAGAGCCCGTCCTGGGCCCCGGGCAGGACGTGGGGGGGGCCGCGCTGGGGCCAGCTGTCTGCACCCCGTCCCCCAGGACATCCCCGGACGTCTCCCCAGCCCCCCGTCCCAGCGCTGCACAGGCTGCCAGGAACGCACCCCAGACCCGGTGCCACGGTCCGCGGGGGGCCCTGTGCCTTCCTGGCTCCTCCGGGTCCCGCGGGGGGACTGGACGCGGCCCGAGCGCCCCCCTCCCGTGGCTGGAGCCTCACCTGCGGCCCCTGCTTGTCCTCTTCCAGAAACTCCGCCAGGAGACCCGGCGCGCGGACAAATGGATAAAGATGCTCAAGCGATGGGACCACTACCTCCCCAGCGAGAAGGTGGGGCGCTGGGTGCCCCCGAGGGCTCTCCGTCCTGACGGGGCTGGGGGGCCGCCCTCAGTGTCCTCCTGCCCCGTCCTCGGGGGAGCCCCCTGCCTGGGGAGAGTCTGCTGGGAGCCCGAGCCTCCCCAGGCCCCGGGACGGCGGTGGGGGAGCGTCAGGTCGGGGCCACGGTCCCTGCTCCTCGTGGGGGACGGGGCCCAGCTCCAGGGAGACCCAGCCTCTCTGCAGACACCCTGGAGCCGAAGCCGGAACCTTCTAGAGGCCTCGCGCTCCCTGGGCTCCAAGGGGCCGCCCTGGGCCCCTCTCACCAGCACTGCCTTCCTCCCCGCAGCTGCGGCGCCGGGTCTACAAGGGGGTCCCGCCCCAGGTGCGGGGACAGGTGTGGCTGCGATTGCTGAACGTCGACCAGGTTAAGGCCAGGAATGCCGGGAAATACCAGGTGGGGCCCTTCCACTCCCCGTGGACCCTCGGTCCCCTCCCCGCCCAGGGCTGACCCACCATGTCCCCTCCCCACCCGGGCTGAACTCCCGTGTCCCATCCCCACCCGGGCTGATCCTCCGTGTCCCCTCCCTGTCCAGGGCTGACCCCCTGTCCCCTCCCCTCCAGGCTGACCCCCCGTGTCCCCTCCCCACCCGGGCTGAACCCCCGTGTCCCCTCCCCACCCGGGGTGACCCCCCCATGTCTCCTCCCCACCCGGGTTGATCCTCCACGTCCCCTCCCTGTCCAGGGCTGACCCTCAGTCCCGTCCCCACCCGGGCTGACCCCCAGTCCCCTCCCCGCCCACGACAGCCGGGCACAGGCCCTCACGCAGGCCCCGCGGGCACGGTGGGCACTCCCGCCGTCCCCGGCCTCCCAGGGGAAGGGTGGAGGTTCCTGCAGGAACCACACTCCCGTGGTGGCCCCAGGGCTCCCTGCCCAGGACGGCAGCTGCTGACCGGTCGGGGTCTGTGTCCCTGACGCCGGCTCCTCCTCCCGGGGTCTCCCCGCAGGAAATGAAGGAGGCGGCCCTGGTCTCCTCCCGGGACATCATGCAGATCGACCTGGACATCAACCGCACGTTCCGCAGTCACACCATGTTCTGGGACCGCTACGGGGTCGGGTGAGGCTGCTGGGCCAGCGGGGTTCGGGGGCCCGGGAGAGGCCCGGGGGCTTCTGTGCAGGGGACACGGGGTGTCCGAGGCCGGGGGGAGCGAAGGCAGCAAACAACACACTGCCACGTGGTAGGGTGCTGGGGATGACCCCCGTGCCCCCACCCCCAGCGTCTCGGGGATGGGGAGGCCCCAGGACGGGGCCTCCAGGGGTCGCCGTCTGAGCTGAACCCCAAGGGGGTGAGGGGAAGCCCCGTGAAGAGCAGGGGGCCGGGGTGGGGGCGTGGGGGGCAGGAAGGGGACCTGGGGGCCAGGGTGCATGGCCGCGGCTGGACCCGGGACACACGGACCCGACGAGGGTCGGACAGGTCAGGGTGACACCCACCCTCGGTGCTTTATGTACTTCTGAATTCTGGGCATTGTATTTTAGACAATTTGCAGTTGGGGAGCACACACAGCGTGACGACCCCCAGATGCCGCCCCGGTCCGGGCAGGCCCTGCGCTGAGCACACGGGGCCCCAGGGGCAGGGGCAGGGGTCACAGCAAACCCCAGACTGGAGTGGCCTTTATCTGTAGACGTCTCCGTGTGCACCTTAGAGAAGGGGGTGCCCTGTGTCCGCAGGCCCCCACCCCATCCCCCTCAACCACCGCCCCCACGCCATCCCCCTACATCACCCCCACACCCCACACCCCTACACTATCAGTCCCGCCCCCACCCCCTTACAAGGACGCGGTGCAGCTGCCCCCTGTGGGACGTGCTCAGCCTCCCCGGCCACCTTGGGGTTCTCTGGACGGCCTGCTCCCGTCAGAAGCCCGGGGGGCCCGTAGAGTCCCCAGGGGCCGCGGGGAGGTGGGGAAGGCAGGGAGCCCCTGACAGGGGGGTGCGGGTGGGTGGAGCAGAGGGTGCAGCTCCCTCTGTGTGCAGCGGGCGGGGTGTGTGGGAGCCCGGGACCCCAGGGGTGACCTGCAGGGGCGCCAGGGGCGGTGCTGGGGAGCCGCCAGGCAAGGGTGGCTGGGCTTCCCGGGGGGCCGCTCGGACCGTCTCCTCACGAGAACTCGGTGCTCCTCCCTGCAGGGAACCTGCTGCCCCCCGGGGCACCCGCGGCCCTCCGAGCGCGGCCGGGTCAGGCTGACCTGTGACCCCCGGCCCGGGGGGAGCCGGCCTCCAGCAGCCCGGGCCCGGGGGCCGCGGAGCCGGGGTGCAGACTCAGGCCGCCGTGCGGGGGGCATCGGGCGGCTCCTGGCAGCGCCAAGGGAGCCGCACCCCGTACCCCCCCCCGTGCTCAGACAGTGACCCCAGGGGTTCGCAGCCTGTATCGGGGTCACACCTGCACGACGTTCCCTGCTCTCCTCACGGCGGCTCAGGCCTGGAGCCCCGAGATGCTCTGGGATGGGCGGGCCCGGGGTCCCCCCCACAGAGTCCAGCCCAGGGACACCTGGGAAGGCGTGGGGGTGCGCTCAGGGCCACGGTCGCCCCAGCTGCGTGGGTTCGGGGCAGGGGCCACGTGGGGCTGGTGGTGTTCCCGGGACACGGGGCCAGGCCAGGCCAGAGCAGGGGAGGAGAGTAGAGGCGTCAGGGGCTGCGGGGACCGGGGCAGGGGGAGCGCTGGCTCCTAGGGGACGTGCGGGGGGGCGGCCGCTCCAGGGCTGGAGGGGGCGCTGGCGGCCCTGGGGGAGCCCGGAGCTGCACACCCCACGGCGGGAGCCGCTCGGAGGTGTCGGAAACCCCAGGGCGCACTGAGCCCCCGGCACGCTGCACGTGTGAGGTCGCTGCCTGTCCCCGTGCGCAGACCTGACTGACCCCAGAAATCGGCCCCGCGGAGGGGCCCTGCGGGGCCGGTGCCGGCACCTCGGCGGCCCCGCTGGGCGGGCGCTGACTGAGCAGAGCCCCCCGCTGTCCCCCCTCCTAGGCAGCAAGCCCTGTTTCACGTGTTGGCGGCCTACTCGGTGTACGACACCGTGAGTGTCCCTGCCCCTGCCTCCTGGCCCGCCGGCGGCCTTGTCCTGAGTGCCCGTGACCAGCGGGACTCACAGTCCGGGCCCCAGCTCCACGGCCCCGGGATGCCGGGGAGGGAGGGAGGGAGGGAGGGTCTCTCTCCTCCAGGAAGGGCAGGGTGCGGGGTGCAGACCTCCCAGGGGAGGCAGGGCCTGCGTGCCCGAGGGCCGGGGCCGCCCGGGGCCCCCGCGTGCACCGCGGCCGTCCTAGAGCTCGGGTCTGGACCCTGACAGGCGGCACTACTGACGAGAACCCGGGCGGGGAAGGCTCCCACTGCCCTGAAGGGCACGAGGCCGAGGCGCCCAGGAGGCCGCCCCCTTCCACGGCGCATTCCAGAAGGGTCCCCGAGGACCCCAGCCCTCACGCTCCCCGGCCCTGCGGGGTGTCCTGGCCCAGCTCCCCTCGTGGGACCTGCCCTCCGGGGGGTCTCCAGACCTGGCGGGTCCCCTGCAGCCTGGCACAGCTCACGGAGGCCCCTCCTGCTGGTCTGAGGACGGGGGCCCTGGCACGGCGGCCGCAGGGCTCGGTAGCGGGGCCCGGGGTGCTGGCGCCCGAGCTGGTCCGGGTGGCCCTCACCTGCCCCCCCGCCCTCTGGGAGCCCCCTCCGGGAGCCCGGGCTGGGAGGGAGCCGGGGGAGCCTGACGCCCGCGGGGAGGGCTCAGAGGGGGCCTCGGGCCGCACGCCCTCCGTGGGGCTCTGGCTCTTGCAGGAGGTGGGCTACTGCCAGGGCATGAGCGAGATCGCGGCCATCCTCCTCATGTTCCTGCCCGAGGAGGACGCCTTCTGGGCGCTGGCCCAGCTCATGGTGGGCGACCTGCACGCCATGCACGGTAGGGGCCCGCCGGGCCGCCGGGCGGGAGGGGAGCTCAGGAGGGCCTCCCTGCAGGCTGCTGCGCCGGGGCCGGGGGGCGGGGGGGGGCGGGCAGGCGGGGACCCCCCCCAGCCCGCCCCCCCAACGGGCACAGGCCCCACCTCCCCGGTGGCCTCGGGCTCCTGGAGCCACGGCCACCCGCCCCACCGTCTGCAGGCCGGGCTCGCACTCCCGCTGCTCCCCCAGCCTCCCGCTCGGCTGCCTGCTTGCCCCCCAGGCCCCCCTGCCAGCCCACGGCCACCCGGGGCCCAGGGGGCAGCGTCTCCCCCTCCCGGGGGCCCCTGGCCTCACCCCCAAGCCCCGCAGAGGGCCGTGCACGCCCATCACCCTCCCCGTGGCCTGCACCCGCTGCCCCTCGGGGCTGGGGACCCGCCTGTCCCCGCGGCGGCCCCTGCAGGAGAGAGGGTGCTGGGTCAGCCGGGCCTGGTCCTCAGCCCCCGGCCCACGCCCCGCGGGGTCTCTGTGAGGACGAGGGTCCCCGGGCCCCGCGCCCCCCGGCCTGGGAGGCAGCCCTGCCCTCTGGGAAGAGCGGGTCCAGTCAGGGCTCCGAGGGCGGTGGGCACGCGTGGGGGGAGGCCCCTGCCCCGACACCCCCCACCTCGCCTGGTGCGGGAGGAGGCCCTGATCGTGGGGGCCTGGGGCCTTCTCAGGCTTCTTCGTCCCGGGCTTCCCGAAGCTCCTCAGGTTCCAGGCTCATCACGAGCGCGTCCTCGAGAGAGCTCTGCCGGACCTGAGGAGGCACATGGCGAGTGGGAGCTCCTGAGGCTCCGTCCCCGGGGCCCGGGGCAGGGGGTGGGGGGCACGGCCCTCCGAGCTGCCCAGACTTGGGGTCACGTTCCTCCCCTGGGGCCCCGGGGCACCCTCGGGGCTGGGCTGGGCCGTGGGAAGCGCGTCCACCCGGCTCCAGGGGCCGCGGCGTGGGGCCTGAGCACCTCCTGCCCTCCCGCCAGGCCGAGGAGCAGATGTCCCCCGGGATCTACACACCGAGGTGGTTCATGCAATGCTTCCTCGGCCGGGTGAGGCCCCCCCCGGGACCCCCGCTCCCGGGCCTGCCCCCTGCCCCCGGGGAGGGCCCAGCTCAGCCCCACCCTCCAGAGGAGCCAGGCCCGACCCCAGGGCCCTGGGGCTGAGGCTCGCAGCCCAGCCCGTCCTGGAGAAGCCCAGAGGGTCCCTGGACGAGGTGCCCGGGGGGCGGGCCGGGCCGTCTCTGCCTCAGGTCCCCCGGGGGAGGCCGGGTCAGCCCGGGGTGTGGACGGGCCCTCGGCCCATCGGGCGGCCAGCCTGGGGTCCTCTCGAGGCGTGGGGTCGTCAAGTGCGGGCAGAGTCTGTGCCCCCAGGGGTGCGGGAGGTGCTGGCCGGGGTGGGAACCCGGAGCGGCCGGGAGCCCCGATCTCCCTGGGAGGACGGCACGCACGGGGGGGCTGTGGGGCCTCGTCGGAGGCAGCCAGATGGGGCCAGATGGCCGGCCTAGCCTAGCCCCAGCCGAGCCCCCCAGGGGCCCTGCTCAGGCCGCTCCTGCCACCCCGCTGTCCCCTAGACCCCCTTCTCGCTCACCCTGAAGCTGTGGGACGCCTACATACTGGACGGGGAAAGGGTGCTCACGGCCATGGCCTACACCACCCTCAAGGTGCACAGGAGTAAGTGAGCCCCTGGGAGCCCAGGGGTGCCGGGGGGGGGCGGGGCGGGGGCAGGGGCGGTGACCCTGTGCTCTGAGCAGCACCCGGACCTGGGGCGGGGGGACGGCGGGGCAGGCGGGTGCAGCGGGGCTCCCTGAGAGGAGCTGCGGGCAGGGGCCACCCTGGCCAGCGCACTGCCCACGGCGCTCCTGGGCACAGCGGGACCCCGGCCGCTGGCCTGGGGGCACCGGGGGCCCCAGGGCGGGGCCCTCTGGGTCTGACTCTCGCCCACCGCCCAGAGCGCCTCCTGAAGCTGCCCCTGGAAGGGCTCCGGGAGTTCCTCCAGGACTCTCTGGCCCAGCCCTGGGCCCTGGAGGACGAGGCAGTGCTCAGACACCTTCGGGCCTCCATGAGCCAGCTCCGGAGAATGCGGTGCGACCTGCCCCCCCCAGGTGGGCTCGGGGCCCCGGCCCCTCCCGACCCGGCCTGCGGGGGCCGCCCACAGGGGACAGAGCCCCCGGGGCCTCCGTCCTCATCTCTGGGGCTCCCCTCTCCTGCTCCAGCCTCGGGGACCCCAGGCCAGGGCTGGGCGGGCGGGCTCCCACCGCAGGGCCCGGGCACCAGTGTGTGGTTTGGGGGGGTGGGGCTGAGCACAGGGTCGGGCCGGGGGCCACGCGGGAGCCGTGAGGACCCCCGGGGCCCCCAGCGGGGGACGCACAGCCTGCTGGAGACGCTGACCCCGCCGGCCTCTTTCCAGGGGGACCGGAGGAGTTCCCCACGAGGCCCCTGGGCCTGGAGCGAGTGTCCCTGGCGCCCGGGCCTCTCCTCCCTCCTCCGGCCTCTGAGACACCACCCAGGGTGGAGGAGCCGGCCTCCCCGGGCCCAGCCATCCAGCCTGAGCCGCCCGGACCCCCTCCCGGCCAGGCCATCGTCCAGCTTCCCCCCCGGCGATGGAACTCCCTCCCCACCCTCCCGGGGCAACAACATGGTGCAGGCAGGCGGCCCCCGGACATGGTGGGCTTCAGGACAGAAAACGGGGTCGCCTTCCGTTTAGCACCTGCCTGGGCCACCCCAGAGGCCCCGCGACGGACCAGGCCCTGGAGCACCCCCGGGACTCCCATCACGGGGTGCCCCCAGCCCCCTAGGGATGACGCTGTCGGGCCCAGGACACCCTTCCTGCCCCGCGGCCACTGCAGCTCGTGCCCCTCGCTGGGCAGTGACGGGCACAGCCGGGGCAGAGCCAGGGCGGCGCTGAGCCCGCTGCCCCGAGGCCCCGCACAGGCCCGGGACCGGCTGCCCTCCGCGTCCACGGGGCAGCTCGATGCTCGCGGGCCTCGGGGGCAGAGCGTGGCGGTGAGGGCGGGGGCCCGGAGGCTCCGGCCCGCCGTCACCGTGCCCTGCCTCGTCTCGCTGTCCCTCCCGGAGGGCGGCACCCCCCGCCCAGGACACCAGCCCCTGACCCAGAGGGACCCGGGCTGGCCTGGCCCCGGGCTCTGTGGCGGCAGCGGCGACGCGAGCCGCCCCCAGGCCCAGCACTAAGGGGATCCAGCGCCCCGGGGCCCTGGCCAGGCCTGCGTTCCGGCCCCGGGCTGAGCGAGCCCTCTCACAGCCGGATGTGGCCTCCTGGGCCCTGGGCGTGCCCCACAGATCCAGGTCGCCGACCTAGGGGAGCCCTGGGGATCCCGGGACACCCCAGGGCAGGGCAGCAGGGGCAGGCCCGTGGGCCCCACCCGCACCCACACCAGGAGGCAGGCTCCTCCACGTGCTGGGGCTCCAGCAGTCAGTCACCCGGCCCCAGGGGGCCCGAGGCCGGGGTCCAGCTGCCCTGCGGGGACCCAGCGCAGGAGCCCATGGGCCGCAGGTCCACGTCAGCCCTGCTGTCCCCGGAACCGCCTCTCAACGCCCCAACCTCAGGACACGCGCCCCCACCCGGAGTCGAGTCCGCACAGGCTCCCAGGTGGGGGACTCCGGCACCCGCACCCCTGTGGGATGCCCGCTTTCCTCTAAGGACAGGAAGGTCTCCCAGGGCAAGGCGCGCACCCTCGGCTCTGAGCCCCTGTTTGCTGTTGCAAGTTCAATAAAGTGTTGTTGTGTGAAAATGCACGGCCGGCTCGTTTCTGCGTCGCCCGGAGCTCTGTGCACGGGGTGCGGAGACACCCCCAGGGAGGAGGAGGGGGCACCGCCCAGGCCCCGACCAGCCCCTGCAGGGGCGCCGCCAGGCACACACAGCTGACGTCCCCACGTGCCTTCCAGGGGCGGCCAGACGCCAGCCAGGGTCAGGACCCCACAGACTCTACTGCAACTCAGCCTGTGCCCCGCGGCCAGGACGGGCCTGGGACACAGTGACAGCCGGGGAGCCTCAGGTCACCAGGGTCTGTGCTAAGCGCCCTGGGAGGCCTGTGCCCCCTCTGTCCAGGGGGCCTGGGCTGCCCGGGCTCCGGGGCGCTTCCTCCCCTCCCCGCCCCGGGCCTGTGCGCCTGGGCCACAGAGGGCCCGCGGGGCGGTCAGCGTGGCCCCGGAGGGCACGTCAGGACAGCAGGCCCTTGCAGCTCACACACCCGGGCCACCGTCACCGGGCGGGCTCAGCGTGCACACCCGGTGCTGCTGGATCTCTCGCACCAGAGTGTGGAGGGCACCCTGCACGCCCTAGAGAGTAGGGGCTGGGTGAGCGTGGGGCTCGGCCTGGGGGCAGGCAGCGCAGGGGACCGAGGGACCCCAGCCCCGACCCCACCCCGACTCCCACACACAGGCAGCCCCAGGGCTCCCCCCGTGGGCAGCCGGCTCCTCAGGAGCTCCCCCCAGGGCGGCCCCGAGGTCTGGCTCCCCGCTGGAGAGGCATCGGGGAGAAGAGAACGTCCGGCGCTCGGCGGGGACCCACTGCCACCCACGGGAATGTGGCCGAGCCGGACCTTCCAGCTCAGCTGACCCTCTGGCGGGACGGCACGGCACGAGGGAGCCCGGGGCGGCCAGGAGAACCCAGCCAGCCGCCCAGCGCCAGCACCGGAAATGATGGTGTTTCGACCGTTTCGGTGTCGGGACCACGCGGCCCGAGGATCAGATGGCGGCACGGCCACAGACACGCACACACCCCAAACCCAACAAATGTCGGAACCCCCCGATTGTTGTCAGACAGCAGCCGGACGGTTACAGACACGACGCTGGGGTCCCCGGTAGGACACACGGAGGACGCTCCAGACCACGGCTGCAGAGGCGCTGGAGGCCCGGGGATGTGCCTGCGGGTGCCGATGGGGAGCGCGGGGCGGCGGGAAGCACCCCCCAGGAGGGGGCCCCTCCTGGGAAAGGACGCCGGGTCCCCGCGAGGGCTCCGGATGCTGACATCTGTCCTCCTCTCCTTCAGCTTCTGGTTTCCCCCCTATTTTGTGCTTCCTGATTCTCCTTCGGCCTCCACCCTGCATCCGAGCCGCTGACCACACGGGCTTCTTTACGACGTCGGGTCCCAAAAGGAGGCCGAGCTCTGGCTCCTGGGATCGGGAAGGACCATCGCCGAGGTTTATGCTGATCCCCCGAGCTCGTGCCTTCCCGGCTCTTCTGTCCTGCAGAATGAGGGGAGGCACGGGCCTTCCAGGGAAGGAAGCCCACTCCCACTCGGGCGGGACCGTCCCTCGTGGAGGACGTCATCTGGACCCAGGAGCGCAGGCGGGGCGATCAGGAACAGGTCGCAGGTTAGACATAGTCCGCTTTGAGGTTTGTCCTGAAGTGGGCACTCACCTTCGATGTCATGCTTTATTAGTTCATCCACTTATTATTTGTTAAGCATTTTATTTTTATGTCCTCTCTACACCCAACATGGAGTTCAAACTCACAGTCCTGAGACCAAGGTCCCCCGACCAGGCCGGCCAGGCACCCCAGGGCCATGTTTCTCATCTCTTTGCTGGCTCGCCTTTCTCTGCACCCAACTGGGACATCGAGTCCATGATGGGGGAGCTTTAGCTACCTCCGAACCCGGAACGTTCTCGCTGTATCCCCATCCTAGAACGACCTTCGCCATTGAGTAGCAATTTAAATAAGTCGGCAGCCAAATGACTCCTCCTCAAGGAAATGGGCAACTTGTCACGTGTGTGGGCCCCGCTCCCTGGGCTCCCGGGGAGGCTCTGCTTGCTTTAACATCGATCAAGGTTCCAATGACTCCACCGCACCTTGACGCGGGGGCTCAGTTTCTGCCCTGACACAGGCAGCACGTCGGCTTCAATTAAAACCTATCAGTCAATCAAAGGGAGCCTGGCCGCTCGGTGTGGTTCATAAGAACAAGCGACTTTTGTTCCTGGGGCAGGGAGTTCAAGCCCCACGTGGGTGTAGAGATGACAGAGAAATAAAATCTTAAAAAGAAAATGAATCAGTCGGTCTGGGGGAGACACAGCCCCGGATCCCACAGGGGCAGGGAGCCAGCTGACGGGCCTACGCACAGTATTAGAAGCAGCAGAGCACAAAGTCAGAACTTCCAGAGGTCTGCTAGAGTGGGGGACACGCCGGCCTTGACGGTGCTCGGGAGGCAAAGAGGGGGGCGTCTCCTGGAGCGACAGGGTGGGCTCAGGGTCCCCCGGGGTCCCGGGGACGGTGGCGCCAACGGTTCCCAGGCCCAGGAGCGGGGACCCCGGCCGAGAGCCGCGGGACTAGGGCCAGCTGTCTGCCCTGTGTGGCCACAAACTGCAAGCCCCTGTGCAGTCACGGGGCCGCGTCCCTGGGCCGGGCCAGCAAAGGCCAGAAGTGGGAGGAGACCCTCCCGGGCGGGAGGAACACGGGTCTCCCCCAGGGCAGCCCCTAAAACTTGGAGGTTTGAAACTCAGTCACTTGTCCGAGATCAAAAAACAAACAGAAGCTGGGCCGCAGGCAGGGTGAGCGCAGGGTCTGCAGAAGCGGCGGAGGCCCGGGGGCTCCTCTGCGGAGGGCCCTGCAGACCGGGGTCGGGATGCTCAGCCCCAGGCCCGGGGGACCCGGCGCCCCCGCCCGCATCCCGCCCTCAGCGCCGAGGCTCGGGGACAGCGCAGCGCGGCCCGCGGGAGGCCAGACCCCGCCTCCGACCCGCAGGTGCATCGCCCCAGAAGCAGGTGCATCGCCCCGAGGCAGGTGCGCACCTGACGTCAGCGCCGCGGCCCCGCGGAGCTGGAGCTCTGCGGCCTCTGCGGTCCGTCCACCTGGCGGCAGCGAGGGGGCGGGGCGGGGTCGAGCTTCCTCTGTACTTTGTGCATGCTTTATTTTCATTTCTTTTCTTCGATTCTCTTTTATTAATTGCTTGATTTTAATTTTTATATATAGACCTTATATATGACTTATTTTTGTTTACTTTCATTGTAGTTTGATTTTCTTTCTTATTTTGGAATTTAGATTCCTTTTTTTTCTCAAGCCAAAATCACAACTGTTTAATTCCTACGATTCTGCATACAAGTTAAATGTTCTATTTGCATTTAAAACTGGCATTGCACAATATACAGATGAATGGTAAAATATATGCTAATATACATTAAATTTTCTTTGTGTAGAATGACATCAAATATCACAGCACCATAGGCAAAAAATCAATGGCAACAATAAAAGCAAAATAACAACAACAACAACAACAACAACAAAACACCCTATCAATTAAGAAAGAGAGCACAGAGGAAAGAAACTTTATATTTAGTAACTTTAATGGGCTTTTTTCCCCTGCTCTTTGAACAAAATATTCTGTGTTTTGATTTTTCCCTGGACTCCACAAAGATTTAACCACTCCTGGGAGTATGTAGTTTCTTAGCCACCCCAAATCAGAGGGGTGGCTAAGAAACGAATGTTTTCAGAGGTTGTGGAATAAACTTGAATGTTCAAGCTTAATTTTCTGTGGATGAGAGCCCTGTCTGTAGAATCTAGCAGGGTGGGGGCGAAAAGAGGAGGAGGCAGGCTAAAACCCGGCAGCTATGGTCCAGGGGCAACAACTTGGTTCTTTCTTTGCCGTCGTAATTTACTTAACCATATTTAGAATATTTTAGATTCTTTTAACAAGCAGGCCAAAACACACACAGGATCTAGTGGTCTTTTTGGGGGGATGGGGGCGGTTGCTGTTGTTGTTATTGTTGTTTTTCTTGTTTTTTTCTTCCTTCTTTTTGGATAAAATAATGAGATGGAGAAATTCACCTCCAAAAAAACCTCCTGGTACTCACAGCTAGGAAGTTCATCAATACACATATATGATGTCTGACTAGAGTTTAAAACAATGATTACAAAGATAGCAGCTGGGCTGGAAAAAGAGCACAGAAGAAAACTTGAGAATCCCTTACTGTAGAAATAAAAGAACTAAAATCTAGTCAGGCCAACGTTAAAAATGCTATAACTGAGATGCAGTCCCAAGTGGAAGCCTTAAAAACAAGAAATGTTATGGACCACAGAGGCAGACGTAGGGAACTCAGCCACTTATTAAAACAATAACATCCGTATCATAGGAGACTCAGAAGATGAAGAGAGAGAAAAAGGGGCAGAAGTTTTATTTGAACAAATTATGTAAAATTCTCTAACCCAAGGAAGGACACAGACACTGAAAACGAGAGCACAGAGAACTCCCACTAAATTCAACAGAAGCCGACCATCGCCAAGGCACATCGTAGTCAAATTCACAAAATACACAGACAAGGAAAGAATCCTGAAAGCGGCAGAGGCGGGGTTTGTGGGGGTGGGTAGTCCTTAACCTACAAGGAGGATGAATCCAATTTGCAGCAGATCTGTCCACAGACTTGGCAGCCCAGAAAGGAGTGGAAGGAAATATTCAATATACTGAATGGGAAAAGTATGCAGCCAAGAATTCTTTCTTCAGCAAGGCTGTCATTCAGGACGGAAGGAGAGATAAAGAGTTTCCCAGACAGGCAAAAAATAAAGGAGTTCATGACCCCTAAACCAGTCCGGCAAGGAATTTTAAGGGGGACTCTTCTAGTGGGGGAAAAAAGAGACCAAAACCAACAAAGACTAGAAAGGACCAGAGAACATCGCCAGAAACACCAACTCTACCGGTAACACAAAGGCACTAAATTAATCTTTTTCGGTAATCACTCTGAATGCAGATGGAATAAATGCTCCAATCAAAAGATAAAGGATATCAGAGTGGATTAAAAAAACAAGATCCGGGATGCCTGGGTGGCTCAGGGGTTGAGCCTCTGCCTGCGGCTCAGGGTGTGATCCTGGAGTCAGGGATCGGTCCCACATCGGGCTCCTGGTGGGGAGCATGCTTCTCTCTCTGCCTAGGTTTCTGCCTCTCTCTCTCTCTCTCTCTCTCTCTCATGAATAAATACAATCTTTGAAAAAAAAAAAACAAGATCCATGTATATGCTGCCTACAGATGCTCACCTTAGACCTATAGACACCAGCAGATTGAAAGTCAGGGGATGGAAAATCATCTATCACGCTAATGGACATAAAAAGAAAGCTGGAGGACCCATACTTCTATCAGACAAACTAGATTTGAAACCAAACACTGGGGACACCTGGTGGCTCAGTGGTTGAGCATCTGCCTTCAGCTCAGGGTGTGATTCCCGGGTCACAGGATCGAGTCCCACATCGGCCTTCCCTTGGGGAGCCTGCCTCTCCCTCTCCCTCTGCCTATGTTTCTGCCTCTGCTTCTCTCTGTATATCTCTCATGAATAAATAAATAAAATCTTTAAGTTAAAAAAAGAAAGAACAAATACTGTAAGAAGAGATGAAGAAGGGCATTATTTCATAATTAAGAAGACTATCAATCGGGGATCCCTGGTGGCGCAGCGGTTTGGCGTCCACCTTTGGCCCAGGGCGCGATCCTGGAGACCGGGGATTGAATCCCATGTCAGGCTCCCGGTGCATGGAGCCTGCTTCTCCCTCTGCCTATGTCTCTGCCTCTCTCTCTCTCTGTGACTATCATAAATAAATAAAAAAATTAAAAAAAATTAAAAAAAAAAAGAAGACTATCAATCTCTATCTGATTATCAGATCAAACAACTGTAAATATTTATGCCACCAACATGGGAGTACCTAAATATAGAAACCAATTAACAACAAACATACAGAAACTCACTGATAATAATACAACGACAGGGGATTTTAACACCCACTTACGATCATCTATGCAAAAATCAACAGAGGAACAATGACCTTGACTCTCTGGACCAGAGGAACTCAACAGATAGAGTCAGAACATTTCATCCTAAAGCAGAATACACATTCATTTCAAGTGCACATGGGACACTCTCCAGAACAGATCACATCATGGGCCACAAATCAGCCCTCAACAGGTACAAGAAGATTGAGATCATACCATGCACATTTTCAGACCATGACACTATGAAACTCAAAGTCAAGAGCAAGAAAAAAATTTGGACAGACCAAAAATACGTGGAGATTATGAACATCCTACTAGAGAATGAATGGAACAACCAGGAAATTAAAGAGGAAATTATAGAAACAAATGAAAATGAAAACATGTTTCTCCAAACCTCTGGGATGTAGCAAAGGCAGTCCTAAGAGGGAAGTACATAGCGATACAGGCCTACCTCAAGAAACAAGAAGTCTCCAATACGCAACCTAACCCTACATCTAAGGGAGCTGGAAAAGGACAGCAACGAAGCCTAAAGCCTGCAGTAGAAGGGAAATAATAAAGATGAGAGCAGAAATAGACAATACAGAAACAACAAAACAGTAGAATGGAATAACAAAACTAAGAGCCGGTTCTTCAAAATACTTAATAAAATGGATCGAGCCCTAGCCAGCCTCATCAACAAGAAAAGAGAAGGGACCTTCTCTAAATAAAATCACAAGTGAGAGAGGAGAGATCACAATCAACACCAGAAAAATAAGACAATTATAAGGGAATACTATGAAAGATTATACACTAACAAACTGGGAGACCTGTTTGTTAGCAACAAATGGACAAATCCCTAGAAATGTGCAAACGAGCAAAACTGAAATAGGAAGAAATAGAAAATGTGAACAGACCCGTAACTAGCAAAGGAATTGAATCAGCAAGGCACCTGGGTGCCTCAGTGGTTGAGCATCTGCTTTGGCTCCAGTCAGGATCCCGGGGTCCTGGGGGATTGAGTCCCACATTAGGCTCCCCGCATGAAGCCTGATTTTCTCTCTGCCTGTGTCTCTGCCTCTCTCTGTCTTTCATGAGTAAATAAATAAAATATTTTTTAAAAAAAGAAAGTTGAGAAAGGACCCAAATAAAATCACAAATGAGAGAAGAGAAATAACAACAAACACCACAGAAATACCAACGATTATAAGAGAACATTATGAAAAATTATATGCCAGCAACTTAGAACTTGGAAGAAATAGATCAATTCCTAGAAATAGATAACATAGCAAAAATGAAAAAGGAAAAATAAGAAACTGGAACAGACAGATAACCAGCAAAGAAATTGAATCAGCAATCAAAAATCTCCCAACAAAGTCCAGGACCAGATGGCCTTCCCAGAGCAATTCCACTGGACATCTAAAGAAGAGTTAATATCCATTCTTCTCAAATTATGTCCCACCCTAAAAAAAAGAAAAGGAAGGAAAACTTTCAAATTCATTCTATGAAGCCAGCATTACCCTGATACCAAGACCAGATAAAGACCCCATTACAAAGAGGGGGAGAGAGAGAGAGAGAGAACTAAAGGTTAATATCCCCGATTAACAGAGATCAAAAAGTCTCAATAAAAAACTAGCACAGTGAATCAAACAATACATTAAATAAATTATTCACCATGATCAAGTGGGAGTTATTCCTGGGTTGCCAAGATGGTTCAATATTAACAAATCAATCACGCGATACACCACATTATTAAAAGAAAGGATAAGAACCAAGTGACCATTTATTTTTTTTAAAGATTTATTTATTTATCTATTTGTGATAGACAGAGAGAGAGAGAGAGAGAGAGGCAGAGACACAGGAGGAGGGAGAAGCAGGCTCCATGCCGGGAGCCTGACGTGGGACGCGATCCCGAGACCCCAGGATCACGCCCTGGGCCGAAGGCAGGCGCCAAACCGCTGAGCCACCCAGGGATCCCCCCAAGTGACCATTTCAACAAATGCAGAAAAAGCACTGACAGGGGATGCCTGGGTGGCTCAGCAGTTTGGCACCTGCCTTCAGCCCGGGGCGTGATCCTGGAGTCACTGAGTCCCACATCGGGCTCCCTGCATGGGGTCTGCTTCTCCCTCTGCCTGTGTCTCTGCCTCTCTCTCTCTCTCTCTCTCTCACGAATAAATAAGTAAAATCTTAAAAAAGAAAAAAAAATTTAAAAAGCACTGACAAAACATAACATCCAGCCATGGTGAAAACCCTCAACAGGTTAAGTTTAGAGGGGATGTATCTCAACATAATAAAAACCTTAGATGAAAAACCCAGAATATCATCCTCAATAGGGAAAAACCAAGAACCTTTCCTCTACAGCCAGGACCAAGACAGGGATGTCCGCCCTCATCACTCTGATTCAACACAGCCCGGAAGTCCTAGCCACAGCACTGAGACAACAAAAAGAAATAAAAGGCATCCAAATCAGCTAGGAAGATGTCAAGCTTTCACTATTTGATGATGAATGATTTTCTGTATAGAAAACCCAAAAATCTCCATCAAAAACTGCTAAAACTGATAAATTCAGTAAAAGACACAAAGTGAACTTGCAGAAATCTGTTGCATTTCTATGCACCAATAATGAGGCAGCTGGAAGAGAAATTGAGGACCAGGGGGCTTTTCGTCCACAGAGGGGGTCACTTTTAAAAATATCACGTGAGACATGCTGCTGGGTGCAGGCGGTTCATCGGGAGGTGAGTCCAGGTGGAGGAGCACCAGGAATGGGGGGACAGTTGATCAGGCGCATTACCATGCTGGCCGCCCCTGTAGACCGGGTGCTCCGCCTGGCTGGGGTCCCTGAAGAACCGTGTGGACCCCACCTCAGCATTGTTTGAGGTTTGGAAAGCAGGACAATCTGTTCATGTGACTTCACCCCCTATACCAATAGGTGTCTCCCCACCTACCCACGGCCGGTGCCTAGTCTGAGCAACACCTGTACCTTCTAGAGGCTGACCAGCAGGGTTTGGGGTGCCAGCCGGTGAGTGGGGCACAGGGCAGCTTCCGTCAGAGCCCTGGAGAGGCACTGGGATTTGGGGAAGGGGATCTAGGAAGAAGGAAGACCAGGGAGACGGAAGGAAGGGCAGGTGGAAGACCTGCCCTCGGTGCTCTGCACGGTCGGGGAAGTGGAACAGAGCGAGCAAGGGACAACGCCGCCAAACGTGTCTGCAGAACAACCTGGGGCTTACGTGACATTTTGAGGACCCCAAGGTGTATCCTGTATTCAATACAATTTGATGTAGGCGTTGAGTGCGGAAGTGAGATGTCCTACATGGACCATTATGACACTTGCGGACAAAGATCTTTTTACTTCTCCCTTCCCAAGCTCCATTCCTTTCATTTCCTTGTGTTACTCTCGGGCCAGGACTTCCAGTGCGTCCTGGGAAGGAGCGGTGGGAGGCGGCACCACTAAGACAGGGTTTTTGTGGGCGCTCCTCATCAAGCTGACGGAATTCTAGGGGGATGACGAAGGCCGTGGCCACCAGGAACGCTGCAGGTGTCCTCACAGCCTTGTTGGGTTTCTGTGGGCAGGTTACGAGAGGCAGGAGAGGAGGCACAGCGGTCCCACGTCAGGCTCTGCGCCCGGGCCGACAGCACCTCTGGGAGGGCACTGAGGGGCAGGTGCACATGGATCAATCCGTCCTGGGCCCCAGAACATGACGTCCTGGGACTCAGGAGCAGGGACTGAGGGCGCGGGTGTAGGACACTCGCTGCGGATGACAAAGTGGGTGCTGACACCCTCCTCGATTCTTTCAGCTTTGGGTGTGAAGGAGATTAGGATTTAGGGTGGCAGGAAAATCTGTGGTTTCTGGGAAGATCTGCGATAAAGCCACCAAGTCCAGGGTGGGCTTGAACTCTGGTGGGATGTTGTAGGAGAGAAGGAACGTTCACGACAGGCCTCACGAGGACGTTACTCCAGCAAGCGTCCCCTCCTTCTCCTGCACCAGCGTGTTTTAAAGAACTTGACTTCTCAGAGCACTTCCAGGTTCACAGCAAAATTGAGGGGAAGGTGCAGAGACCTCCCAAACACGGCCTCCCCGCCAGGCCTCCGACGCCCGCACCCCCGCACCCCCGCCACCCGGTAGCTGGGTCACAACAGCAGCCCACGCTGACCCGGCGGCATCCCGGGGGCCACAGGGAGCCCGCCCGGCTCACCCTCGCGGTGCACCTTCTGGGGTTTGGGCGAGGGAGTGCCTGCCTGGACTCTGCAGCCCCTGGACTCTGCGGTCCTCCTCAGCTGTTCAGGAGACGCCTGCGACGACGTGTCCAGCGAGCCTGTCAAACTTCACGTGGGGGACCCCAGGGTGGGCCTCTGGGGGGCTTCCCGCCTCCTCCCGGGACCCCGTCCCTCCGGCCGGAGCAGCACCGCGGACACGCGCGCTTCCCCGCTTCAGGGCCCACGCGGCTCAGCGTGAAAATCCCTTCTGTTTTGTGGCCCGGTACACCCGGAATCGGGGCCTCACCGCCGAGGTCCTGGGGTGCCGGACGCACGCTGCTCCCCGCCTTCCTCGGGGACTGGGTCAAGAAGGCGAGGATCGCCATAGCCCGGGGGGGGGGGGGGGGGGGCTCCCTGATGGCATCGCGCCCCTCGGCCTCCCTGGCCCTGCCGGCGCCTCAAGGGCCATCGCCTCCCCTGCGCCGAGCGCTCTCTGCCCGGCCTGGGGCCTGGCTCCCTGCGCGGCCTGGCCCGGCCCTCCCCGCGCACCTCCCTGACCCCCCCACGGCTTCCCTCCCGTCTCCCGTCCTCAGACTTGACGCCCCGCCTGGAAGACACACTCCGGCTCCGGGGGGCAAAGACAGCTCCCCCGACGGGTAAGTCGAGGCCCACGAAGGTGCGGTGGGGCTGACGGGGTGCGAGGCGGGAGCGGGGCGGGCCGGAGCGGAACAGCGGTGCTCGGCAGCCTCGGTCCCCCGGGTCGGGCCTCGGGGCACGGGGTGCACGGTGGGCGCTGCACCTGCGGGGGGCCACGGGGCTCCAGGTGGGGCCTTGGCGGTCACCCAGCCGCACACCGGGCAGTGCCCCCGCGACGCCCTCCCCGCCCCCTCTCCGTCCGCGCCCCTCCCCCACCCCGCGACCCGCCCCCGCCCCCGCCCCGCGCGGCTCCCTCCCTCGACCCCCCCAAGCCCCGCGCGGCTCCCCGCCCCCTCCCCCTCCCCGCGACGCCCCCAGCCCCGCGCGGCTCCCTCTCCGTCCTCCTCCCCGCTCGGCTCCCTCCTCCTCTCCCCTCCCCGCCCCCTCCCCCTCCCCGCGACCCCCCCCAGCCCCGTGCGGCTCCCCGCCCTCCCCTCCCCCGCCCTGGGGCCGCCTCCTCAGGCCCGTCCCGGAGGACGCAGTCACTGATTGGCAGCAGCCAGAGCGCGCCTGACCCGGATTGGGCGCGCCGGCCCGGGGGGCGGGCCTCGGAAGGCGGAACCGGAAGTGCCGCCGCGGGCCGCGGGGGCGTCGGGGGTCGTGGCCGGGGCGGGACGCGGTCTGGGGCCCGCCCGGTCGCCTCAGCCGGCCCGCGGCCCGGTCGCGCTCTCCTCGGCGGGGAGGACTCGGGCCCCGCCCCGCCCGCTGCGCTCGGGAGCCCGGACGCAGCCCGCCCGCCCCGGACCGCCGCCCGCGGGCTTCAGCTGGGGGCGCTGCCCGTCGCTCGCCCCGCCCCTGGGAGGGGGAGGGGAGGAGGGGGGAGGAGAGGGGAGGAGGAGGGGGGAGGGGGGAGGGGGGAGGGCGGGGGGGAAGGGGGCACCTGGGTGGGCAGGAGCGGCCGCGGCGGTGCAGGCTCCGGGTCGAGCGAGGCCCCCGCCCGCTTCCCCGCCCCGCGCCCCGAGCCAGGAGGGACGGACGCGGACGCGGGACACTCGGCCTGAGGGCGACGTCATAAGACCGAGGCTGACGGGACGCCCCGGGTGCCCCCCGGGTGCCGCTGCGGAGGGGAGGGGAGCCGCGGTCAAGGCCTTGGGGCTGTGCCCGCCCGGGGGGAGGACGCGTGATCCGAGGGCCGGGCAGGCCTCCGCCTCCGCCTCCGCGCACGGAAGACTCGAGGGTCCTGGGGCCCCACGCCCGGGCCACGACCTGCCACGACCTTGACGCGCCCTCTGCTGCTGCAGCCAGCGCCTGCGCCCGACGGCCCACAGCACCCGCGTCCCGGCCCGCGGCTCCCCTGCCTTCCCCGCGCCGCCCCAGGGGCCCCCAGCTCCCCGGTCACCGGGGTCACGTCCCAGGGGCCCCCAGCTCCCCGGTCACCGGGGTCACGCCCCAGGGGCCCCCAGCTCCCCGGTCACCGGGGTCACGCCCCAGGGACCCACCAGCTCCTGCGGTCACCGGGGTCACGCCCCAGGGACCCAGCAGCTCCCCCTGTCACCGGGGTCACGCCCCAGGGACCCAGCAGCTCCCTCGGTCACCGGGGTCACCGCCCCAGGGACCCAGCAGCTCCCTCGGTCACCGGGGTCACGCCCCAGGGACCCAGCAGCTCCCCCTGTCACCGGGGTCACGCCCCAGGGGCCCCCAGCTCCCTCGGTCACCGGGGTCACCGCCCCAGGGACCCAGCAGCTCCCTCGGTCACCGGGGTCACGCCCCAGGGACCCAGCAGCTCCCCCTGTCACCGGGGTCACCGCCCCAGGGACCCAGCAGCTCCCTCGGTCACCGGGGTCACCGCCCCAGGGACCCAGCAGCTCCCTCGGTCACCGGGGTCACGCCCCAGGGACCCAGCAGCTCCCCCTGTCACCGGGGTCACCGCCCCAGGGGCCCCCAGCTCCCTCGGTCACCGGGGTCACGCCCCAGGGACCCAGCAGCTCCCTCGGTCACCGGGGTCACGCCCTAGGGGCCCCCAGCTCCCGCGGTCACCGGGGTCACCGGTCACCGGGATCACCACCAGGCGCTGCTTCTGGGTCATGACCCCTGTCACTAGGAACGCGGGTTCCCGTGTGTCTGACCCCTTTCACTTGGCATAATGTTTGCAGATTTATCAGTATTTTCCATTTCTATTACTGAGTAGCAGCCCGTTGGATGAACAGAACAGGATTTATGCGTCCGCAGGCGGCTGCGTTGTCTCCAGCTGCGGCTCCTCCAAAGACAGCGGCCAAGCTAAGTCTCCTACAAGACTTCAGTGGACACACATTTTTATTTAGTTGGGGTGAACGCCTGGGAGTGGAAACCCTGAGCCAGATGCTCTGTCAGCTCAAGGTACGAGACACTGCGGACTGTTCTGGATAAGACCCCCCTGGGGCTTATCTGCTGAGGCTCAGTAGTGAGCCTCTGCCTCCGGCTCGGGTCGTGATCCCGGGATCGAGTCCCGCATCGGGCTCCCCGCGTGGAGCCTGCTTCTCCCTCTGCCTGCGTCTCTGCCTCTCTCTGGGTCTCTCATGAGTAAATAAAATCTTTAAGAAAAAACCAAACTCATAGGCGTTCCCATAACCAAGGCATGAAGAGTCTACGTTCTCCACAGACTTGTCAACTCCCGGTATCGCAGGCTTCAGTACATCTTCATTCTAGTGAGTAAACACCTCATCCTACGGTATTTTTTAATGATTTATTTATTTAAAGAATCTCTACACCTCATGTGGGGCTTGAACTCACAACCCCAGATCAACAGTTGCCTGCTTTACCGACTGAGCCGGGCAGGCGCCCCCACCTCATTTAACTAAGTTAACAGTAGGGCTGGAGGGTCCCAAACAGAAGGAAGAGAGCCATACAGGGACATACGGAGTCCTGGGAGTCACTGGGGGAAAGGAGGGCGAGTGCTCCTCGGGTGCAGAGGTCCCTCTGGTGGACACAGAAGTCCTGGGCATCCGTAGGGCCTGCTGCCCCGCAGGTCGAGGACGGGTCCAGGAGCTGGAGCTCCCTGGAGCAGGTGGGATGAGGGGCACCAGGGGCGAGAGAACACCCTTTGGATGGCAGCTCAGGTGCAACATCTGTTAGGACTGTTTGGCCTCATCTCATCAACTGCTGGCCTTTCCGCTCTGTAATGATCCGCGTCCTAGAAGTCCTTACAGGCAAGCTTTAGGACTGCTCCAGTACTTAAGCTGTGGTGTGATCGGCTGCCACAGCCAAGTTTGCCTTGGTCTCCACAGCCTGCAGATAAAAGCTGGAGACAGAGTAGCAGCCACAGGCTCGGCCCTGCTCCTTCCATGACCTCGTATGCCCACGGGCAGAGCCCCGGCCTAGATTCCACGGCAGGCCGGCGGGAGACGCGCGGGGTTCTGAGGGTCGGGCCGGCCCACCCCCGCTCCGCACACGGCCTCACCGCTGGCTACACCGGCCTGGAGCACACATTTAGGAAGGAAACCGCCCTGTGAGCCAGGGTGCTGGCACTCGAGGAAGCGTCGCACGATGCAGGAGAGGGCCTGGGTAGTGGAAGGCAGATCCCAGGAAGCTTTCAGCAGAGCAGCACTCGGCCAAGGCCAAGGGGGAAGCAGTTTCAAGCAGAAAGGAGGAGACCAGTCCCACCCAGGCCCGTGGGCCAGAGCCCCGGACTCCACGGGTCCTCCGCGGGATGCTGCCTCGGAGAGATGTACCAGGAGCAAATGCTTCCTACTCCCAGCACCTCTGACACCAACTGTGCAGATTCCCTGCACCGGCCAATCTCTGGGGGCAGCTGGGAGTCCCACTGTGTGGGGGGCAAACGCCACAGCCCCACAGGCACCGCCCACACGCCAGCTGCACGTCCAGCCCCTGTGTTGCTGACCTGGTGGCTGTAAGTTGAGGCTCCCACCACCCCCTCCTAGGGTTCAGTGACTTGCTCTAGAGGCTCACGGGAAACCCTCACACATACCAGTTCATGCCATGATGCAGGTTATGAGACAGGATACAGATGAACAGCCGGATGAAGATGCACATGGGGTGAGGTCTGGGGGGACCCCGTGGAGTTGGGGTGCCCCCACCTGGGAGCTCCCCGAGCCCCGACTGCTGGGAACTCTATAGGGGCTTCCTCACGTAGGCACGATGCATCACTAACTCCATCTCCAGCCCCTCCCGCCTCCCGGAGGATGTGGGGTAGGGCTGGAGGTTCCAAGCTTCTGCTAACCACCCCGCAGCCTGAAGCAATGCCCAGTCATCTTCTTCCAACCAACATGCTCTTACCACTCTAGAGATTTCAAGGGATTTCAGGGTCCCGTGTTGGGAATTGGGAGCAGACGAATGAATGTTTTTTATTATGTCACAAATGTGTGACAAAAACCATGCTTCAGTAGGTGGAGGAGTGGACAGAGCAGTTGGGAATTAGAAAACGTGAGCGCGCAGCATTCCCTGGAAGGGTCCCCGGGACAGAGGAGAAGCCCCACCTGCCCTGAGTGTCTGCCAGTTTGAGTGGGGGTCTGCGGGGGGTCAGCAGGATTGGCCTGTTTGATGCACCGAGATAAAGGTGTGTAAGAAGCCTGAATTCTGGGGAAGAAAGTTGCCAAGATGGGGTTGAGCAGCAGCAGGGGCGCCCTGTCCCAGATAAGAGCCGAGGACTGCTGGTCCTTCTGCTTGCGGATATGAAGGGGCCAGGGGTAGGTCACCCCCAGCCTCAGGATTTCTAGATAAGATGAGAGGGGAGGGGAGCTGTGTGTGGAGGTTGGAATCACCGTGGAGAGTGGGGTGGGGGGAGGTTGTGTGGTCCCTGCGGGAGCGTGCAGACCTCCCAGGGGCGCTCAGGAGCCAGGCCCACCCGCCCCTCCCCCTGCTCTCATGCTGCCTCTGTTTGGTCGTGGAGCGGCTGGCTCCCCTGACAGCTCTCCCCCTCCGCATCTCCTTCCACTGGACACACAGCAGAGCAAGAAAACAGCTTAGTCCTTGTTGCGAGGGCTCTGGGAACAAAAAAGCCCCTGTTGCCCGCCTGGAACAATGCTTCCTTCTCCCCAGCAGATTCTGGTGATCTGTCTGAAACAGAGGGGCAGTGTGAGCCCCTGATCGTCCGTCACCAGGCCCCCCCTCCACTGGGCTCCGGGCTTTCATCTCCCCCACCCTCGCAGCAGCGCTCATCCACTCGGCCTGCCAATCCGCCAAGGGGACGTGGGCGGGCGGGGTGGGGGGACGCAGTGACCAGGGCACGAGGGCACATGGAGAGAGTGGCCTCTGCACTTAAGGCGCCCACGTGCTGGTTCCCCTCTCCCTGCCCTCCTGCATCGCCTCCGGGCCCAACACGCCTTTCCAGTTCAGCGGGCAGGATCCTGGGCCGGGGTTGCGCCTCCATGGACACACTGCGCTGGTCAGTTATGTCCTGTTGTCTGTCGGGGGCAGTTAGCAGGTCAGGGCCAGGGATGCTTGACGTCCTGCGGCTCATGGGGTGGCTGCACCATCCTGGAGGCCAGTTTCGTCCACACCCCACACTGCCGACCAGAGCTCTGCTGGGCTGTCATGAATTTATATCTGACTCTGAAACCCAACTCTGCCCAACATGTGGGCACTGGAGTTCCCCGGAGTACAGCCCCGAGAATCAAGGCCGGATGGGCAGCCTCCGGTGAAGCCCGGGCAGCCGCGGCGCGGGACTGTCAGGAACTCTAGCAGCATCACAGCCCAGGCCGCTCCCGCTTTCCCCAATTCATTTCTCTCCCTTTTCTTTTTCTTTTCTTTTTTTTTTTTTTTTAAAGATTTTATTAATTTATTCATGAGACACACACACACACAGAGGCAGAGACCCAGGCAGACGGAGAAGCAGGCTCCATGCAGGGAGCCCGATGTGGGACTCGATCCCAGGACCCCAGGGTCGCGCCCTGGGCCGAAGGCAGACGCTCAACCACTGAGCTGCCCAGGCGTCCCTCCCTGATTCATTTCTAACAGCTCTGTGGCTGTATACCTGCCCTACGACACACGGGGTGTGATCAAAGTCATGACTCAATGGGGTTGGACGTCTGTGCACACGTGTGAAGCCATCACCCAAGTCATCTCCACCCAGGACCCCCTGTCCAACCAGAGCCAGGCCTGATTGATTCTGGAATGGCATCCGTGGTAACATAGTTGCTTTTGTTTTACTGTAGAACTTTATAGAGACACAAGCTGATGAGTTGATAGGACATGAGGTCACAGCAGGAAGTGAACCGCGCCCCACCTCAATGTGTGTCTTTGGCTCTGTCCTCAGGGAGCGGGACACGCTTCCCCAGGAGTGGCGGCCCCAAGGCCATCTGCAGCCCCTTAGCAGCCGGTCCGTCCCCTGGTGGCCCACGGCAACTGGCCCGTCCCCTAGTAGGTCTTCTGTACCCACCGTGTGCCAGGCACGTCAGCAAGGGTCTGAGGGCGTATGAGGGACTGGCACAGAAACACAGTGGGAACTGTCCCTGGATCAGGGCTTCCAGGGTCAAGGCTGGCACAGGAGGAGCCGGGGTTATGGCGAACTTGCTGGAGGAGATGGGAGGAGGTGGGGCTGTGGTTGGGGCAGAACATGAGACAGGCCATTGTTGTGGTAGTTCCACCACCTGAACTCGTGATGTGTGTCTGGCCCTATATTTGGTGTTGGGAGGCCCAGATGAAGCTTGAGGACCCTTGGCTCAGAGCCTGCTATGGAAGAGCCAGGCACACAAGAGCCCCGGTGGGCCAAGACCTCAGAGCGGTCTAAGCACAGCTGGAGGCATCGGAGGGACTTTCCTCGAGCCAACAGTGTGGCGTCCACGTCTGCTGTCCATCTGAGACCCTGGCACTGCCCCAGTGACTGCCCTCGCTTCACTGGGGTGCTTGAGATGAGAGGCACCGGCTGTGATCCTCCCTGTTTGACTCCTCTCCCATCACACCATGTACACTGTCACTTGACCACTGACATCACCTTTAGCACACTCAAATTTTCAGCTCTGGGCAGAGTGCCAGGCAGGTGCGTGCCCACGGCCACATTTAATCTCCTCCCCAAGGGCATTCTGAGCTGAGGGTTGTAGCTAAGCCTGTCTACATAGAAGAATAATGGGGCCTAGTGAAGGGTCATGGCGTGTCCAAGGTCACCCAGCGGGGAGGTAGCAGAGACCTGGCCCTGGGGAGTTTGGCTTAAAAGCCCGTTCTGTCCTCTTACCCAGAACAGTACTCGCCAACCTCAGTTGAGTTCCCACCCCCAGGAGCCAGTGCTCTATCCCTGTAGGCCGCTCACCTCTCTCTAGTGACAAGTTTCTGTGAGTAGGTCTATGGGCAGGGTCAGCTGGTGAAAAGGGACCACTGGGGGAGATGTTAAGAGGCCCATTGCAGGTGGGATTTCAGGGACAGCTGGGGGTCAGAAATCCCCAGGGTGGGCTGTGAGGCCGCTGACTGTGGGGCTCAGGCGTGAGCTGAGCCTCTGCTTCTGCAGAGGTGTCTCTTGAGTTCTCTGTCTCCGGAGAACCTTGGCTGTACAATCGTTCCTGCTGCTCAACATCCTCATTAACGCTTCCTATGGTCAGTCTAATTTTAGCCATTCTTGTATGAGTGTGATGATATCTCCTTGTGGTTTTCATTTCAATATTCCTGAAAATTATACTGCTGAGCACCATTTCCTGTTCTTATTGGCCATCAGTAAATATTTTGTGAAGTATTTTTTAAAATACACTATCTTTTCTCATTGATCTGTAGTAATTCTTTGTTAGCAAGTCCTTTGTCAGTATGTGTATTGCAGATCTTTACTCTCAGTGTGTGCCTTGCTTTTCATTTTCTTAATCATCACAAGATAAGCAGGAATGTCACATTTCATTGAAGTCCAATTCAGTCCTTTTACATTCTAAGTGCATTTTGTGTCCTACCCCAAAACTGGTATTTTCTACATTTTCTACATTTTTTTTTCCAGAAACTTTATAGTTTAAGGCTATGATCTATCTCAAATTTCTAAATTCCATTTTTAATTCTAATTATTTGTAGATTATTTTAGATTTCTTATGTACACAATCCTAGTATCTGTGATTAGTCACATTTCCCCCCCTCACTCCTCATGCTTTTTGCTTTTCTTATAACATTGGTTATATTTTCTAATATAATTTGAATAGAATAGTGATGTTTGAAGATTTTAACACAGCCCTCTCAGTATCCGTTAGAAAAAGTAGACAAAACTGGTAATAAGTACGACTGAATTGACATATATAGAACATGACATAATAAGTGCAAATTCATTCTTTTCAAGTGCTCATAGAACATTTACCAAAATAGACTATATGTTGGGCCACGAAGCAAGTCTACAAATTTGCAAAGCCTGAAATTATATAGATTATATTCTTAGAGCAAAGGAGAATTGAGCCAGTCATAATGGAAAGAAACCCAAAAAGTCTTTCAGTGTTTAAAAATTAAACCTAACTTTTCTAAATATTCTAAGGGTCAAAGGAGGAATCACAATGGAAATTCTCAACCTTTCCCCTATCAGGGCTCACAGAAAATGGCACTGTATCTGTGAAAAGCACTGTCATGAGTTGAGCCTTAAATCGTATTTCCACCTGCCCTGGCTGCACGGGGCAGCCTTGGTCTGTGCCCACCCCCCCACCCCACCCCCACCAGCTACCCTGTCTGGTGGCCTTCCGTTACGGGGGTCAACATTGCCAGATGAGAACGGAAATCTCCAATCTGTACTTCTAGTTCTGATGGTGCTCCTATATTGTCCTCATAGGTCTAAAACCACAATTTCTGAGTGAAACATGACATTATTTTTGCGTCCTATTTCACTTTGTGATTGTCCTTAAGTTTTTGAAAACAAGCTTGTGAGCCATCTATTAGAAGTGTTGATTCAACCTGTGTTCACGCTTCTGGGAAAACAAATAGAGCCAAATATTTATTAGGATTTACTACTGAGCACCTGCTTTTGCTGGACATCACACTGGCTCTTTGTGGAGTTCTCCGTTCTGTGATACAGATATTATTAGCCACATTTTTATATGGTTGGAGACTGTGTAAGTTACATGGGATTAGATCAGTGTCAGAAACCAAAGTGGGATCCCCAAATGGATTCCACATCCCTTGTTTATACACAGTACTACTCCCTTCTGAACTCTGGTCTACTTGATCTGGAAACATAACAAGTATCAGGATTTTCTTGTTATGTTGCAAACTAAAGGATATCAGCTGGCCTTTTTACCTTTGTGCACCATGACCATTTAATTATCTGGGTAGAAGACCGTTGAGGAAGGTACTCAGAACCCTAGGAATAGAGACATAATATTTTTTCTTTTTAAAAAAGATTTATTTATTTACTTATTTATTCATGAGAGACAGAGAGAGAGAGAAGAGAGAGAGGCAGAGACACAGGCAGAGGGAGAAGCTGACTCCCTGCAGGGAGCCTGATGTGGGACTAGATCTCAGAACTCTGGGGTCGCGCCCTGAGCCACCCAGGTGCCCCTGTTTTTCTGATATTGAAGTCAGGAAAGGAAATATGCTTTGTCATTGATTCAGGTGCCAGTATCTTCACAGCCAGCAGCAACACAGGTCTGATAGAGTATGCTCAGCCTGTTCCACACAATGAGCAAATGCTAATAATAAAAATTGCTAAAATATTCCCTTCCCTACTATTACTTGCTTCCCAACCATGGTAGTGTTTGTGCGTTACGACTGTGGTTTACATCAGTCACAGCTGGCAGGACTTAAATAGAGCATCGGAGCTTCAGGGACAGGTAATGTTTAATTAATTGTGACAATCAGCTACTTGGTTTTATTCTAGAAGCCGAGTGAGTGGGGCCAGAGATCTCTAAGATGTCTGGCAGCTAGTTCGACAATTCTGACTTTAAATTACTTCTGTGATTCAGAGCTTGGGCAGGAGAAGGGGAGGCCGGCTCTGGGAGCACCTCTGTTCCTGTAACCAGGTAACATTCTGTAGGTGTCATTGCGGTTTCTTTGTATTCCTGTTATTAAAACTTTAGTGCCACGTTCCTCCCTTCAGAAGTCATTATAACAAAAATCTGTCTTTTTAAATTATAAATGCTGCCTGTTAACCCCACCAACAGCACAGAGGGGCGTTGTCCACTGGACGTGGGTGGGGATCTGAGCCTTTGCTGTCCTCCCCACAAACAGACCCGGAGGCCACGGTGCTTCGGGAGCCCGGCGGCACCAGCCACTCGGGGTGAGCCCGCAGGTGAGGCTCTCGGTCCCAGAGTACTACTCTTTGGCTCCCCAAATTGCCTGGGAAATGTGTGAAATCACTGCATCTCCTAGAGGCCAAGCCTGGACGCGTCTGAGAGCAGCTGACCTGCGGAGCCAGGACCGCCCTGCTAGCAGGACCGGTTCACCAGGGAGGGGCCGTGCTCTGGGGGTGGCCTGCAGCCCATGGGGTCCTGACCCCGACCCCACCCGCCAGCGTGTCGGGGGTCCTGCCCAGCACCCCGCACGTGTGCACAGCCCCAAGGTCGGGAGAAGGGTCCCCTGTCTGGGCAGGGCGAGGGGTGGGGGTCCTGCCCACGACCCGCACGTGTGCACAGCCCCAAAGTCGGGAGAAGGGCCCCCGTCTGGGCGGGGTGGGAGTCCTGCCCACGACCCCCCAGGCGTGCACAGCCCCAAGGTCGGGAGAAGATCCCCCTGTCTGGGGGGGGGGGCGTCTTGCCCACGACCCCGCACGTGTGCACAGCCCCAAGGTCGGGAGAAGATCCCCCTGTCTGGGGGGGGGGCGTCTTGCCCACGACCCCGCACGTGTGCACAGCCCCAAGGTCGGGAGAAGGGCCCCCTGTCTGGGCAGGGCGGGGGGTGGGGGTCCTGCCCACGACCCCCCACGCGTGCGCAGCCCCAAGGTCTCCAGAAGGTCCCCCCGTCTGGGCGGGGGGGGGGCGTCCTCCCCACGACCCCTCACGCGTGCACAGCTCCAAGGTCGCGAGCAGGTCCCCCCGTGTGGGCGGGCCGGGGTCCTGCCCACGACCCCCCACGCGGGCAAGCCCGAGGGTCCGCGGGAGGACTCTGCCCCGGGCCCCCCCACGCCTGCGCAGCCAGGCGGGGCGTTGGGCTCCGGAGGGGCCGCGGGCGGCCACGTGGCCCCGCAGGAATGCGCGGGCGTGGGGGCGGAGCGCGGCCGGGGACGGGCAGGCGCGCGGTCCAATGGGCTCGTGGCGGCGTCGGGCCCGGCCAATCAGCGCGCGGGGGCGGGGCGGCCGCGCTGTGGGCGGGGCCGGGGCGCATCCCTGGACCGCGGCGGGGCGGGGCGGGGCGCTCGGAGGGACGGCGGGCGGGTCCCGGCGGGTGAGTGCGGGCTCCGGGGGGCTCGGGCGGGAGCCGGGGTCCGGGCGCGGGCGCGGGCGCGGGCGTACGCGGGGCCCCGACGCGTGCTGCTGCTCCCCCCGAGGTCCCTTCGCCCCTGACTCGGAGCTCGCTGAGCCCCGGGACCGGTGGCGGCGGGCTGCCCGGCCCGACGAGCGCGGGATGGGGCGCAGCGCGGGATGGGGCGCGGACCGCCCGGCTGTCCCGGGTGCCCCGAGGCGCCCAGCGGCAGGGGAGCCCGAGCTCACCGCAGCGGGCGGGGCCGGCAGCAGGCCCGAGCCGCGGCGCAGGACCGTGCAGGTGGGGCCCGAGGGCGCCCCCGGGCGGTGAGCGGGGCTGCGGGTGTGCGGGAGGCCCCAGGAGGGCCGCGAGCGGAGCGTGGGTGGGAGGCCCGACTTCTCTCCGGGGAAGAGCGTGGGCGTCGCGGGTCCGCTTCAGGAGGAAGGCGGTGACCGCGTCCCAGCAAGCGTTTGCCCTCCCGGAGCATCGCTGCTCCGCAACCGAAGCAGGTGCGCGGGGCACGGGTCGGGAGGTGGGTCACTGCCAGCCGAGGACGCTCCGCCCAGGACCCTCAGTGCTCAACAGAAACACCCGATTCGCCCGTCGCAGGGAAGCAACGAGCAGAAAAAACAGATGCATTTGGCTCGGTGTCTGTTCGTGTCCGTGACTCACTTCTGCGGGAGGTAAAACTTCTCACCAACCCAAAACCTCCCGGGCTTTTGGCTTTTCTCTAGTTGAGCCGCAGAGTGAGTAGCGGCGGGTGTTCTGGGTTTGGTGCGAGGGTTACATAGTTTCCCTGCAGGTGGAAGGTGGCAGGGGATGACTTTTCACCGTTCGTGTATTGCTACAAAATACATTTCGGACATTGTTGCGTAGGAAATAAGTATCAGAAAGCAAAGATGAGATTTACTGTTTCTGTTTTTAAAATCTAATTCGCAGCATTTCTTTGGCCCTCAGATAGGATTTGGTGGCCGACATCTGGGGTCAGGTGTACCGTAACTTTCTGTCATCACATACAGACTTTGGTGACGTCTTGTCGTTTGAGAGGCTTTTTCCTAATTCATTGGTCTTTCCATTCAACAAGTGACAACTAGGGAAGAGGGAAAATTCGAAATTATTCAAGATGGCTTCCGACCTTTTAAAAGTTGAGCTTGGCTTTCTAGTTGGACTGAATGCACGCTCTTGATATTTTGAGGTGCCCTGTTTTCTCGGTAGTTTCTTTAGTGTTGAAGTCAGAAGGAGAGTCTTTGGGAATTCTGGATGGAGGCGTGCTGGTGGATCAAAGGGCTTGGGGTCAGGAGTCCTGGTTGAGTTCAGGAACTGCTTGCCTGACCCTGGGTGAGTCAGGGTATCCTACAGAGCTTCTGTTTACTCTTTATGAAATTGCTGGAAGGGAATGTCTGTGGAAAGGCTTTTTTTTTTTTTTTTTTTTAAGATATGCTTTATTTATCCATGAGACACACAGAGAGAGAGGCAGAGACCCAGGCAGAGGGAGAAGCAGGCTCCATGCAGGGAGCCTGACATGGGATTCGATCCCGGGACCCTGGGGTTACACCCGGGGCGGAAAGCAGTGCTAAACCACTGAGCCACCCAGGGATCCCCTCCTGGTCGTCTTACAATCACCCAAGTGAATCGTACCTGCTGGTGGGAGGGGCTATCTCTGGGTTTTAATTTCCTATTTATTTAAGCGATGGGAAAACGAGTTTTTGAGATATTATAAAAACCTTTTTGAGTGTTAATATTTTTCTCTCCCAGGGACTACCTTGTGATATTAGAAATTACTTTTTAAAGTAGAACACAGCCTCCGAGCTGCCATGGGTGTTGGAGCTCGAGGAGTAGCGCATCGTGGTCGCCAAGGAAATCAGCCCCTTTAGCTTTCCTGAGAGGCTGCTGCCCTGCTGGCCCCTCCTAGGCTCTGGAAGCTTCACCCGGTGAGTCCCTTGCTGCTTGACTGGGCAAGTGATGAAGGGAAGAGAAGAAATGGTGAAGGGTGTCTGCGTCCCTGTACTTGGACAGCTGCATGTGGCAGGGGAACTCTGCCGCCGTGAGGCAAGTGGGGATCCCTGGGCTTTGCTTCGGGGGCTGAGGTAGTCTTCATTCTCCGTGGCCGGAGCCCCACCCTTACCCAAGGGTGTTACTATTTTTTTTTAAATTTTTTTAATTAATTAATTTATTTATGATAGTCACAGAGAGAGAGAGGCAGAGACACAGGCAGAGGGAGAAGCAGGCTCCATGCACCAAGCAGGCTCCATGCACCGGGAGCCCGATGTGGGACTCAATCCTGGGTCTCCAGGATCACGCCCTGGGCCAAAGGCAGGCGCCAAACCGCTGCGCCACCCAAGGATCCCCCTGGGTGTTACTATTTTTAAGGAAGAACTAGGACACTTGCTCTGAGATGGGAATACCAAGTGGAAGGCTTCAGAGTCCGATGGAGGCGTGATGATTGACCTTTGGCCTCGCTGGCGTGGCTCCTGTAGCTGCCCGCGTGGGGAGGCCCTGGAGCCACCGTGGATCACAGCTTGCTGTGTGCAGGGAGCCTTTGCTTCTCCTCTTCGCCCTGTTTCTCGGAAGGGGAAGTGGCGGGGTGCTGTGAGCTTGCTTTCGCGCGTGGAGAGCGTGGTGGTCACGCTGACGCCAAGGTTCGTGGCAGGTGTTGGGGACCACCTGGCCCGAGGCTCTGGCATGTCAGTCCCTCGCTGCTCTGCCGTCGAGCCGGGTTCTGCCTTTCTGAACAGCCGCTGGAGGGGCGAGGGGTGCGGAGGCTTAGGGCGTTGGCTGAGCCGTCAGTCCCGAAGGGGTACGTGTGGGGCCGGTGGGACGAGCCCAGGGGATTCCAGGGCTACGAGGACAGCATTTCTGAGGCCGTAAGAACATGCACGGGCGGAAAGAACTCGCTGGCTCTTTTCCCTTCCTGGGTGAGCGGGTCTGGGCCTGGCGGGGCCAGTTGATCGGAGACCGGAGCTTGCGGGCTGTTGCTTGCTGCCTCCCACGGATGGGGACCCCCCCCCACCTCGCTGCACAAGTGATAAGAAGGTTGCTTCATGTTTGCTTCTGGAGAGCTCGGCTCGGCAGGGTGGTGGGGAGCGGCCTCCTCCTCGGAGGCTTGCACGTGGTGTGCTCTGCGTGGGCCTGCGAGTTCCGCCAGCACCCTGGCCGCTGCAGTTCCCTCTGCGCGGAGCAGGCCACGTTTCCCTTGGAGCTGAAATCTCCGCTCCTGTCCGTCGGTTCTGAGGATCACACGAGGCCGCGTCTCCAGGGTCTAGTTCAGGTCTCGTTCCGCGTGGGCCTGCCGTGGGAGGGTGGGTGAGCGGCCCGCTGGCACTGCTGCACGCTCCTTCCTGATTTATCTGCGGACAGAGCCTGACTTGCGATGACTTAGCGGAAAAGGGGGACAGGTGTGCCTCTCCGCGCGCCCCCAGGAGGACGCGGGGCAGCAATCCCCGTGGCTGGAGCCGGCGGGAGAGGAGTGCGCTTCCCAGGACCTTGGCCGGACGGAGATCTGGATGCTGGGATGCCTCTCTGCTCAGCTTTTTCGGGTGTGGACGGCAGGCAAGGAGAGGAAGTGTAATCGAGGCAGGTGTCTGGTTTCATGTGTAGGTGGATTCCTTGTATGGCTCATTTTCCTGGGGGGGTCAGGATACAGAGGGCCAACCCGCTTGTCCCGGGCAAGCCTGCTCTCAGGCATCCTGGCTGGGGCACCTTTCCCCCAGGGCTCAAGTCCGTGCTTAAGCCATGCATTTAGGCCTCAGTGTCTCCTCTGCCAAGATGGCATGGAGACCGATAACTGCTGTACAAATAGCAAGAGACAGGGCTGCTGAAGGTGAGGGGGTTGTAGTGCTTGTTCTTCACACGGGTCAGCTAGGACTTCACTGGGAAGGTGATTCTTGAGTCGAGATCTAAAGAAGGTGAGTGATAGTGCAACAGGAGCATCCTAAACAGCAGGACAAGCATGTGCAAAGGCCCTGGGGCTGGAGCATACCAGATATGTCCAGGAGCAGCAAGGAGACAGTGGTAGGACATGAGCTCAGGGAGGTGACAGAGGATGATAGCCATTGCAGGGCTGTGACCCCGTGGGCCCTGTTTAACTGGGCCATCTTGGCTGTAGTGTTGAGAAGAAATGACAGAGGGTTGAGGATAGGCGAGGGGGGTTGCTAATGGAGCTTTTACAGGAACTCAGGTAAGAGATGGGATGCAGCGTGGACCAGACGGGTGGTGGTAGGGCTCACGAGAAGAGAGAGGAGGGATCGGGGACCCCCAGCTGTGGTTGTTTTGTCCTGAGTGAGGAGAAGGGGTTTCTGGTGGCAGGAGGTAGTGAGTGTGGAACATGCCGAGTAAAGTGGCTTTCACACTGGCCCTGCTGATGTTCTGTTCGGGAGAACATCGAACATCTGCTCCCGTAGCAGCTTTCACGTACCCGTACCCCCGCTGTCGGAAAGTCCACGGCGAGCCCCGTGGCTCCTGTGAAGGATCTACGCCGTCCCCTGGTTTCCCTAACCGGAAGGAATCCGAACAGGACTGCCCTCCTCAGAAACAGCGGCCAAGTGGAAATCGCGTCGGGGTGTTCTGCAGTGCGCCAGTCCCGGGGGGGGGGTGGCACCCTCCGACTCCTCCCTGGGAGCCGAGCTCGGCCTCCGGCGCGGAGCTTTGCCGCGTGTCCCTGGCCTCCGCTGTGTTTTATCTCCATTTGTTTCGGGCTCCTCTTAGCAAGTTGCATCCTGAGGCCTGAGGGAGGCCAAAGAGAAGTGATCTTGGGGTCACTGATTCTCCCGCATGAATGGGAATTCCTGTTCGGCTTACACCATTTCTGCTATGAAAGGTTTCCGAGGAACACGGCACTTTCGGATATTAGGGAAACCTGCTGTCATCCCGCAGGGTTAGCTTGAGTCTCGTGCTGCACAGAACATTCCATGACTTGTGTCTCATACCCGTGGAATTGCGGCTCTCTCACACCCTTCCCTCCTTTGCCCAGCCTCCCCCCCCCCCCCCCGGCCCCTGGCACCGCCAATCTGTTCTTTATACGTATGAGCCCGTTTTCATTCCACATAAGATGAGATCGTATGGTACTTGCCTTTCTCTATTTGTCCGTCACATTCAGGTCGCTGTCAGGTCTCTCCATGTTGCTGCAAATACCAGAATTGCTGTTTTTACAGCAGAATAATATTCCACTGCGCTTGTATTATACTGTATTGTCTTTTTCCATGGATCCATCAGCGGCCCCTTAGGTTGTTCGCCGCCGTTGGCTATCGTGAATAATGCTGCAGTGACCATGGGGGTGCAGATTGCCTTTTTAAGGTAGTGTTTTCGTGTCTTAGGATAAATACCCAAAAGGGGGATTGTTGAATCCCGGTGGTTTTGGTTTTTGTTTTTTGAGGAACCTCCGTGGTGTTTTCCCCCAGTGGCTGCAGCAGTCTGCATTCCCCCCAACAGAGCAAGAGGGCTCCTCTTTCTCCGCATCCTTGCCGACACCTGTTACCCGCCATTTCAATAGGTGGGAGGTGATTTCTCACTGTGGTTTGTTTGTTTGTTTATTTATTTATTTTTCTCACTGTGGTTTAGATTTGCCTTTCCCTGATGGCCAGTGATGCTGATCACCTTTTCATGTACCTGTTGGCCACCTGTATGTTTTCTTCAGAAAGATGTCTATTCAGATCCTCTGCCCAGTTTTAAATTTGTGTTTTGGTTGCTGTGGTATGAATTCTCTATGTATTTTGCATATTAACCCTTTATGAGATACATGATTTGCAAATACTTTCTTCAATTTGGTACGTTGCCTTTTTGTTGATAGTTTCTTTAGCTCTGAGGAAGCTTTTTAGTTTGAAATAGTCCTACTTGTTTTTTTTTTTTTTTTTTTTTTTTTTTTTTTTTTTTTGCTGTTGTTGCCTTTGCTTTTGGCGTCAGATTCAAAAAGTCATCACCAAGACTGACGTCAGGGAGCTTACTGTTTTCTTCTAGGTGTTTATAGTTTCAGAGCTTATGTTAATGTCTTTAATCCATTTCAGGTTAATTTTTGTGTATGTTGTGATGTAATGGTTCACTTTGATTCTTCTGCACGTAACTGTTTAGCGTTCCCAGCACCATTCGTTGAGAACACTGTCCTGTCTGCATCCTTTGTTGTAAGTGAAGTGAACGTGTGTGAGTTTATTTCTGAGCTCTTCGTTCTGTCCTGTGTCTTTGTGCTACCACCAAACCATCTTACTGATTTCCATAGCTTTGCAATGTAGTTTGATGTCAGGAAGTGTGAGCCTCTACCTTTGTTCTTCTTTCTCAAGGTTGCTTCAGCTATTTGGGGGTCTTTGTGGATCTCTACAAATTTTAGGATTGTTCTATTGTTGTGAAAACGCCATTGGAATTTTGAAGGGGATTGCGTTGAATCTGTACATTGCTCTGAAGTCAGTGGACATTTTAACAATGTTCTTTCAATCCATGAACATAGAATATCTTTTTCTTTATTCATATCTTTTTCAAGTTCTTTCATCTGTATCTTAGAGATTTCATTGTATAGGTTTTTAGTTACATTGGTTAAATGATTCCTAGACTTTTTTTTGGATGTGGTTGTAAATGAGAGTATTTTCTTAATTTTTCTGATAATTTATATAGAAATGCAACAGATTTTTGCACATTGATTTTGTGTCCTATAACTTTACTGAATTAGTTTTAACCTTTTTTTTTTTTTTTGCTGGAGTCTTTAGGGTTTTTTTTTTTTTTTAAGATTTTATTTATTTATTCATAGAGGCACAGCTATAGAGAGAGAGGGGCAGAGACACAGGCAGAGGGAGAAGCAGGCTCCATGCAGGAGCCCGACGTGGGACTCGATCCCGGGTCTCCAGAATCATGCCCTGGGCTGCAGGCGGTGCTAAACCGCTGCGCCACTGGGGCTGCCCTCTTTAGGGTTTTCTATATATATAGTGTCATATTGTCTGCATATAATGACGGTTTTGCTTCTTTCTTACCAATTAGATGCCTTTTATATCTTTTCTTGCCTAATTGCTAAGGCTAGGGCTTCCAGTACTATGTTGAATAGAAGTGGCCAGAGGACATTTTTGTCTTGTTCCTCATCTTAGGGCAGAAGCTTTCAGCCTTTCATTGTGGTCTTATCATGTAGGGCCTTTATTATGTTGAAGTAAGTTTCCTCTAGATCCACTTGTTGAGAGCTTTTTTAAAAATCATAAATGGATATTGAATTTTGTCAAATGGTTTTCCTGCATTGATTATAATCCTATGATTTTTATCCTCTTTTTTTAGTGTGGTGCATCTCATTGGCTGATTTGCAGATGTCGAGCCATCCTTGCATCCCTGGAATAAATTTTATTTGCTCATGGTGTTTGATCCTTTTAATGTGCTCATTTTGGTTTGCTACTGTTTGGTTGAGGATTTTTAAATCTTTGATTATCAGGGCTGTTGGCCTGTGATTTTCCTTAATTGTATTGTCTTTATCTTGTTTTAGTATCAGGGTGATGCTGGTCTCCTAAAATGCATTTGGAAGTGTTTCCTGTTTTTCTGTTTTTCTTGAAGAGTTTGAGGAGAATTGGTATTCTGATTTTAGTGTTTGGTAGACCTCATCAATGAAGCCATCTGACCTTGGATATTTGTTTGTTGGGAGGTTTTTGATTATCGATTCAGTCTTCTTACTAGTAATTGGTCTGTTTAGACTTTCTGTTTCTTCATGATTCAGTCTTTGAAGGTTGTTTATAAGAATTCTCCATTTCTCCTAGTTTGTACAATTTATTGGCTTATAATTGTTCATGTTAGTTTCTTGTGATCCTTGGTACTTCTGTGGTGTCCGTTGTAATGGCTCATCTTTTACTTCTGGTTTTATTTGAGTCCTCTCTCTTTTTTTCTTAGTAGGTCTAGTGAAAGGCTTTTCAGTTTCATCTTTTCAAAAAACTGGCTCTTCATTCTATTGATGTTTTCTATTGTCTTTTTGTCTTTATTTCTCCTACCCCATCTTTGTTAATTCTGTGCTTCTGCTAACTTTGGGCTTAGTTTGTTCTTTATTTTCTAGTTCTTCAAGTATAGAGTTGGATTGTTCATTTGATATTTTTCTTGTTTCTTAACATTTTTAGCATTTATTGCTACAAATTTCCTTTTCAGAGCTGATTTGCCTGCATCCCATAGGTTTTGGAGTGTTGTGTTTCCATTTTCCTTTGTCTCAAAGTATTCTTTAAAATTTTCTTTTGATTTCTTCTTTGACTCATTGCTTAATCAGTAGGATATTGTTTAATCTCCACATATTTATGTTTTTCCTCATTTTTTTGGGGATTGATTTCTAGTTTCATACTATTGTGGTTGGAAGAGGTGCTTGACAGGATTTCAGTCTTCTTAAATTATTTGAAACTTGTTTTGTCACCTAACATGCACTCTCCTGGAGAATGTCCCATGTGTACTTGAGAAGAAGGTGTATTCTGCTTTTGAAATGAATGTCCTGTGTATGTTGAGCCCATCTTGTCTAATGTGCCACTTCAGGCCGATGTTTCCTTATTGATTTTCTGTCTGGACCATCTGTCACACCTACCCTACCTTAAGATTTGGTGGGGTTCAAGGAGAAGATGCCCACCACTTTGGAGGGCTGCAGGTTAAGGAGTCTTTAGTCTTCTAATCATCATCATCTTCATGGTCATGAGCCTCTGCTCTTGCCTTGTGGCCTCCCAAGTCTTGCCCTCCATCCCCTTGGCCCTCTGCCCCAGTGCCCCATGAACCCTGATTCCAGAATAACCTTTTCAAAAGGCAGCTCTGATCTCATCACTCCCCTGACCGAACCCCGCTGTGGATCCCCTCTGAGCCAAGGATGAAGCCCTCTCCTGAATGGGGGCTGCTGGTCCCATGGCAGGTGAGCTGTCTCTCCTTCTGTAATGGGGCCTTCCTCCCTTCCTGCTCCCCTGCTCTCAGTCTTCCTCTGGGAAGTACTCTCTTCTCTCCAGCTCTGGGCTCCTTCTGTCCTAGCAGAGTCTTAGCCAGCTCTATTTCTGCCTCCCTGCTACAGGACTGCTGTGTGGGCAAAGTGACAGTGCCATCTGGATACCCTCTTCTTCCTCTTCCCGGGGTCCACAGTGTGGCTTCAGCCAGTGTTGGGCGGGTGGGCAGCCCTGACATCACGGGATGGGGGGGTCGTGTCTTGGAGGGAGGGAGCAGGTGGGGCTGGGCTACCCCCCAGCAGGCTCCCCTGCTGCCCCTTGGTGTGTGAGGGGAGAGAGGCTCACTGTGCTCTGGGGTGACGGTACTTATTCTGGATCTGACTGATGTAATAACACATTTGCACGGCGCCCATTCTTCTCTTTGGGAGCCTCATCAAGACGACGCTCCCTGTGGTAACACCCTCCCTGCAGGACTGGGAGTCTGGGGCCAGCCCCTCAGGGTTAGGAGGCTCGCCCCCTGAGCTCAGTGGTTGTCCTGCGGGGAGAGCGGGCACAGACTCAGACCCCAGGGGACTGCCATTGGAGGCCTGACGTCCCTGTCAGAGAGGATGATTTTTAAAGTTGGAGTTTACTTTCTGCAGGAAATCTCTAGGCATGTGGGTCTTAGTGGAGGGACTTGGGGTTTCTGTCTGGGTCACGTCCTGAGCTGACCCTTTCCTGGGATGCTCTGTAGCTGTGCTTGGAGCAGGCACAGGGTGATGTGGGGGATCACAGGGAGCCTGACGAGCTGAGGAGGGAGATCAGCCCCAGAATTAGAGAAAGGGACGCTGTCGGACTGTGGGGGTTGGGGGGCACAGAATGTTTTCAGTAGAAGCAGAGACAAGTGTAGCGTTTCTTTCCTTCCAGGAGTAACTTTCTGTTTTTTTGTTTTATGAACATAATATTAATGAAAACATTTCTCAAATACATTGTCTTTTAAAGACAAAATTACTCTTCCATGCATTTGTCCAGGTGACTTTGAGGTTTAGAGAAAACTGGATTGTTCCAACTTGGATGACCCACGTTTGTGTGTTCACCGTGGGCAGGCCTCTAGGAGCTTTCTGGGGAATGTGCTCTCTGGTGGTGAAGCATTTGCCCTCTGTCAGTCTCCTCTTGGTAAATTGATCCTCGGAGGGTAGGAGGATCGCAGCCTCTCTGCTCCTGGCAGAGCCGTGTGGACCCCACGCAGGGCAGGCCCCCGTCCATCCTGTATCCCAGACTCCGCCAGTCAGCAAGCAGCCCATCCAGTTCTGTGGTTTGGGTAATTAAAAGACAGAAGAAGAGGCCAGTGGGAGTGAGCGGCAGGGGGAGGAGGCATTGTGCACCCTGGAGAGGTGAGGGCAGGAGGGGCAGCAGAGCAGGGTACAGGTCCTTAGTGTTCACAGTCCTGCGACCTCCCCACCTGCGACTCTGGCTGCCCACACTGACCAACCGGGAGCTCCTGCTGCACCCAGCTGCTGACCGCTGCCCCCTCCTCCCCCTCCCTCCTTCCTCCCCCCACCCCTTCCCTGCTTCTTCCTTCCTCTCTCCTCCGTCCTCATAGTTTTGTTGAAAGTGAACCACATTCTGGATTTTGTTCTGGTAGTAGGCCCTAAATAATAACTAGGTGTATGTTTTTCCAACTCCACAAGTGTGCAGGGTATGGCTCAGGCCTTAGCTAGAGGTTACGGGCTTTCCTTCTTTAGAAACCAGCATGTAGCGGCCGGCAGCTTTTATAGTGAGCCCCTGTGGACAGGCTCCGTGGTGGTGTCTGTCCTGAGCCGTACTCCCCTGGGGTGGGCTCAGTGGGGGAGGCCTCCTTCACTTGCCTTTCTTTCTCTCTCTAGAAAAAGTGATGGTGCTTTTGTCCTGACTCTGGGTTAGGAGGAGTGTAGAGACTAGAGCAATAAACAAGAAGGTGGACATAGACAAGAATTCATCTCAGCAGGTGTGGAGGGGGAAGAGGGAGGCAGGAGTGCAGAGGTCCCGGGGGTCGGGGGGGAGGAGGCAGGGGTGTGGAGGCCCCTGGGGGCGGGGTGAGGAGGCAGGGGTGTAGAGGTTCCTGGGGGCCGGGGGGTGAGGAGGCAGGGGTGCAGAGGTCCCGGGGGTGTGGGGGAGGAAGCAGGGGTGCAGAGGTCCTGGGGGTGGGGGGGAGGAGGCAGGGGTGCGGAGGTCCTGGGGGTGGAGGGGAGGAGGCAGGGGTGCGGAGGCCCCTGGGGGCGGGGGGAGGAGGCAGGGGTGCAGAGGTCCTGGGGTGGGGGGGAGGAGGCAGGGGCGCGGAGGTCCCTGGGGTGGGGGGAGGAGGCAGGGGCGCAGAGGTCCTGGGGGTGCGGAGGTCCTGGGGGTGGGGGGGAGGAGGCAGGGGTGCGGAGGCCCCTGGGGGCGGGGGGAGGAGGCAGGGGTGCAGAGGTCCTGGGGGTGGGGGGGAGGAGGCAGGGGTGCGGAGGTCCTGGGGGTGGGGGGGAGGAGGCAGGGGTGCGGAGGTCCTGGGGGTGGGGGGGAGGAGGCAGGGGTGCGGAGGCCCCTGGAGGCGGGGAGAGGAGGCAGGGGTGCGGAGGCCCCTGGGGGTGGGGGGAGGAGGCAGGGGTGCAGAGGCCCCTGGGGGTGGGGGGAGGAGGCAGGGGTGCGGAGGCCCTGCAGGGGGACATGTGTGCTGAGCTACAGGGGCCAGGCAGCGGGGCGGGAGGGCCTGGAGGATGGGCAGGGCCTGAGAGCGCAGGTGTGGGAAGCGCCTGGGCCCAGCGGTACCCGTGGCTTCCCTGGCCTGTGAGCTGGGCTCCATTTCTGAGGCTTTGAGGCAGGCCCGTCCCTGCTGGATGGTCTCTGCTCTACCCCGGCAGCCTAGGGGCCTCACCAGGTCATTGCCTGACGCCCCAGGACTCTGTTCGGGGTGGTATTTTGTTTCCTGGAGGCTGGATATCGTCATGCTCCACAGCCACTTGCTTCCTGGGAAGAGATGTGTCCTTTCCCTGTGGCTGGGAGGAAGCAGGGCACGTGGGAGAGTGGGTTTATGCAGATCTGCAGCCAGCGTGGTGATGGCAGGACCACGAGCTGGGGACAGCCCATGGGATGCCCTGTCCCAGCTTCTGGCTGGAGGAGCACCACGCCCTCTGGGTTGAGGGGCGGCGGGGGCGGGGGTGGGGGGTTCTCACACGGATTCCCTGGACCCTGGCTGTTTGGGAAAGAGCTGGTTGACAGCTGGTGGCCGGAGGTTTCCTAATGGCCCTTGACACAGAGTGAATGTGCTTCTCTTTTAATTTTTTTTTTCTTCTTGGGCCTGGGTAAAGGAGGGGATGAGATCTGGGCATCGGCGTCGGTCTGACATGAGCACATTGCTTATAGTCAGACGCGGACACCAGACGCCCCCTTGTAGCCCTAGTGACATGATGCCTCGCCACGGCACTGGCAGTAAAATCCGGTGACCACAGGGTAGAAGTCCCAGATGGCTAAGTTCCCTACACGCATCCGGGAAGGTTCTCTTTCCTTCCTTCCTTGCTTTTGTGAGCACTGCCTAAATCTCTGAAAATGTTCAGTGCAGGGGGTCCGCCGTGGAACTGGATTAAACTTAGACGGTGCCGTCCCAGCAAGGTGTGAGCCCTGAGGCCTGGTGTGCTTTCCCTTTCGTGGTCTCTGGAAGGCGAGCTGATGTGGTGTTGATCTAGAGGCTCCTGCTTTTAGGTAGGCCCAGACTCGTGCACCTGCTGTGGGTCCTCGGGAGCTCCTGGCTCACACGGACTGCTCAGCATCCAGCTCCCTGCCCCCTCGACCCCAGGCTCTGTCCTTGGCATCATCCCCCTTAGGCATGAGGCCTGGGGCCCTGAGGCTCCTTGCTCTAGCAAGTGTCTGCACTGATGCTCCAAGCCAGCCCCTTGGTCTAGGCCACAGGGTGCCGTGTGCCTCTGACATGTCTTTGCAGGTGCTCTGGTTCTGGTGCGATCCATGGTGGTGGGCTTGGGTGGATCTGGGCCGCGCACAGGCCCAGCCACCTGCCACCCAGATTGTGGGGAGTCTGGAGGGTGGATGTTAGAGAGCCATCTGATGCATGACATGCTGTGTGCTCCGCAGAACTGAGCCTGATGTGCGGTGAGCATGTCCCCTCGGGGTTCTGGCCTGGCCTCAGGGACGTGGGGTCCTCTCCCGCCCAGCAGCCCTGCAGGAGGGTTGCCAGCTGAGGACACAGAGACACGGACTGCAGGCAGAGGTTGGGAGAACAGGGTGTCCCCAGCGTCCAGGCCCCCGGCCCTTGTCAGTGGAAGGGACCTTGGTGGTGAGTCCTGCCTCCCTCAGAATCCAGAACTCAGAGTGCAGCTGTGGTCCCAGAGAACGGGCTGTGAGAACCCCAATCCTCCTACGCCTCAGCAGCTGGCTGCACGCCTGCCCTGGATGTGCACCTTGCACATCTCCGTGCGTGGTGTGAGAGGCAAGAAAAAAATGCCGTGGGAGTAAAGGTCAGGTCTCTCTGTGGTGTTGTGAAAAGCACAAAACGTGATCTGGGGTGTTCAGCGGCTGCCCTGGCCTCAGAAACTGTCTTATACCAACCGGAGCCTCACAGCCTCCAGACGTGTCCCACGAAAGCGTCCTGCAGTCCTCAGCCTCTCGGCTGCTGCTCTGACCGTGTGTGTCATCTTTTTGTTTAAAACCACAATCTGGGTGCATAACGCAATCTTTCATTAGGATGCCTAAATTGGAAAGTGACAGCAGTGACACAGCGCGGACTGGAATTATGTCATGCAGCCTTGGTCGGAGGACAGTGTTGTGTAAGCGAGTCTCGTCCTTTGTCCCCGGGTCATTCTTGGGCAGAGAGGGCTGCAGCCGCACGGCTCCCAGAACCCTGTGTGCTGACGCAGAGGGTACCTGGGGAGGGCGTCAGGCACCACCCGAAGATGGTGCAGAGCAGTGCGTTCTTGGCTGTGGGAAAGCGGGGTTTTCAGAGACGCCTGAAGGGGCCAGGGGTGCAGAACACATCTGTGGTGCCCAGCGGGCTGTTGGCGGGGCGAGTCACACAGGCCTCTGAAATCCAGGAGCGGAGTCGTGTGTGCGTGTCGGCTGCCCGGACAGGTCCCTTCTCAGGAGCACAGCTTCCTGCAGATGCCGATTTGGGGAGAAAAACGTTCACCGGGCACGCGGTCATCTGCTGGCCACTCCTCAGGGATCCAGAGCACAGATGGTGGCGCCGGGGCTGGGTTCCCCGCTCGGCCACGTGGCGAAGCAGGCCGGGCTGGCTCGGAACCGGCCTGGCACACGCAGCTGCCCCGCGGGGTCGGCCAGCAGAGTCGCAAAACCCTACGCGGCTCCTTCCGTGTCGGGCCGGAGTCATCCGTGGGAAAGGGAGGCTCTGCTGGGCTGTGTTCTTATGTGTTTTAAGTCCAGACAATCAGCATTAATGAAATTTGTACCCTGTGGTCTTTAGAAAAAAGCGTCGAAGGCGAGTAAACAGTGTGAGGAGAGAAGATCGCGTCGAGGCAGGAAGAGCTGTGTGGCGGCCGGAGTCAGGCTGGTGCGCGCCGGGCTGGTCCCGGAGGAGCCCCAGGCAGAAGCGCCCCGCCTGGTCCCGACGGGAGGGACAGCGCTTCGTGGCCGTGCCCCCAGCGGGCCTCACGCCCGAGCAGAAGCCGCGCTGAGACCGTACTGAGTAGAAAGCTCTGCTCTGCTCGAGAGCTGGGGACCCCGCTGGCCCTGGGCTCTGCTCTTGGGGGTGTCGTGCACGCAGCTGAGCAAATGCAGGGTGTCTGTTCCCCTGGCCCGCGGCAGGAATGTTAAGTGGCTGCAAACACTGGTCCTCACCTGTCCGATTGCTAAAAATACCAGCTTCCCTTCTTTCCTCACTTCCTCTCGCGACTGTGGCGTCCATTGTCCCGTCTTCCTGCGGATGTGTCGTGTCTTTCCTGTTCCCTGCGGTGCCTGCGGGGTCTTGACAGGCGCACCGGGAGGGGCCGGATCCGGCGTGGGGACCGGCCAGGCGTTTCCCTGTGACACCGGCATCCGAGAGCAAACCCAGCATCCTCGATGTGCCCGGGTGCGTGCGACATGCTGTTGCCGGCCTGGCTCCGTGTCATGTCTGCAAGCTCATGGCCTAGGCGCGTTAACATTGGAGCCTCTTGGACTCCCGCCTTGGGAGATGACTCGGCGGCAGGAGGCGCCCCCCTCCGCTCGCCTCTGAGGCCCCGTGATGCCCGCAGCCTGGCGGGCGCCCTGCCCCTGGTGTCGGGCTCCGTCCCAGAAGAGGCGGACCGTCCTGCGTCCGTGCGGAGCGCAGTGTGTGCCTGCAGACCGCACGCTCGGTGCCTCCAACACGGTGGACGTGGCTGGACGTTAGCTGAACGCGTGGAGCGGTGGGCACGGTGTCGGGTGCTGAGGCCCCTGCCCTGTGGCCCGGAGACGCCACGGCTGCGTCATTTCCTCCCACAGCTGCCGTTGTCCGTGCGTGTCCAGCTGTGTGCTTTGGGAACGGAACAGCGGTGTCTGGCTGTGCCCGCTGTTGACCCCACCGGCTACCGTCCTGTCGAGTCTGGGGAGGGCAGGGGTGGCCGTGGTAGCGCGGAGGACGGGGCGTGCGCCTGGACCAGTGCCCCCACCTTCAGGTGTGGCGCCGCTGCCGTCCCCGTGCTCCCGGTGAGGGGCTTGTGCTCGGCGGCTCCCGGTGGCCTGCGGAGGGCGGGGAGCCGAGACGCAGCCGCAGCGTGGGCGCCCCTGTCTGTCCTGCGACCCTCCAGGGTGGGCTCCCGTAAGCCCTCCACGCCTCGGTCTCTACGCTGTGAAGCTATAGGGGAACCCGTGTCACGGAGGTGTGAGGTGACGGAGCCGGCAGGGGGGCGGCTGGGGCAGGGCTGCAGGGCAGCGCCCGTCGCCGTAGGTGGAGAGAGCTGGCAGGGTGGGTTGGCGTGACGGGCTGCTGCCGGGGGACCCGGAGCGGCACCCCACCGGCTCCTGCCCGCCGTCCTGTGCACGTGGGTGGGTGGGGGCCGGAGTGTCACCCCTGCCGCGCTGACCCTCATGGTGCCCTTGCTGCCTCGGAGCCTGGGCGTTTGAAGCCCGGCAGGGGGGCAGTGCTGCTGGCCTGGTGGACGGGGATCCTCCCCCTCGGAGCCGGGGACCAACGTCCTCGCGACTAGGCCGATTTCACACCCATTCTCAGACCTTTCCTCTGAAAGCACACAGGGAAACAAAGTGCAAAAAAGACGAAAAGAAAAGAAAGCCAGGGGTGCAGAGACCTGGCCTGGACCCCGCAGTTCAGCACAGGAGGCATCCGGGCCCGGGCAGGGGGTTCTCCGGCTGAAGCTGTGGCTGAGGGACGAGGCAGGGGCCGTCCTGCCGGGCGGGAGGGGTCGGCCCGCGGGGACCCCGCTCCCTGTGCTCGCGGGTGTGATTTCAGGGGAGATGTAGAGGTCTTGGGGGTGGACCTCAGCCTTGCAGAGCGCCCCGTGGAGCTGAGGGCGCTGGCCTGCCCACGGTGACTGCGGTGTCTTTCCTTCCAGGGGTCCCGAGGACTGAGGCTCCCACCGCCGAGCCATGGACCAGCCAGAGCCGCCTGGCCCCACTCCCGCAGGTAACGGGCGTCCTTGGGGAGGGCCGGGAGGGTCTGGGTGGTGCAAGAGGGGTGGGGTCTGGGCCCTTCGCCCGCCCGGCGCCCCCCTCACTCTGGGGTGACCTGGCTGGGCCGCCTGCCGGCCCCAGGCACCCTGCGAGGCCCACCTGGTGACGGGCGGTGGACTTGCTCGGGACGGGCTGCGTGGGGCCCTCGGCCGCTCCCGACACCTGCGGGGGCAGGAGGCAGTTTTCAGGTCTGCTCCCGGCACCCTGGGCTCGTGCGCGGCAAGTGTGGACCCAGCGTCTGTCTGCCCCGTCCCCTCACCAGAGCGAAGCTGCTGCTGGGGTGACTGAGGCGGGGCGTCGGGGGGCTTGGTGGGGTCACCTCCCGCTTGCAGGGCAGGGCCTTCCCAGGGCCCCAGCCCAGGCTTCCCGGACAGACCGCCTGTGCCCCGCACACCTCGAGGCGTGGGGAAGCCACAGTCTGGAAGGAGCCCATGCGGGTCAGAGACCGTCCCGTCCCTCTCTGCAGGCGCGTGCCCGGGAGACGTGGCCTCTGGCTCTGCCCTGCCCGTTCTGCCCTGCGCCGGCGGTGGCGCTCGGGGCCGCAGCTTTACCTTGGGACGGAGGAGGGCAGCCTGCGGGTAGGGCTGATCTAGGGCTGATCCCAAAAGGAATCTGGGCTGGGGCCAGGGGACGTGTGTCCCGCCTGTGCTGGTCGCCAGGAGGGATGAGCTGCAGCGCAGAGCCGCGCGGTGACAGGGCTGTTCTCGAAAGCCGGCGACTTGGCTCCGTGGTCACGGGCTCCCGCATGCCTTCCCAGACGTGGCCCGAGCCGTGAGCCCCGGGTAGGGGCGGTGTGCCGGAGGGCGGCCCGGCTTCTGCGGGCGCCTTGGTGCAGGCTGGCTCCCCTGCTTGGCCATGGCCACGGCTGGGGGGCTGCTCGGGGGCCCTCGGCGGTGCCCTGCCGCTGGCTTGGTCTGCGTGTAAGCCGGCGTTCGGGCTCTTCCAGGGCAGGCCTGACTGATCGTGTTGATCGAGGAGGCACTGCTGTCCCTGTTGTGCCTGCGCGCCCGGCGGGTCTGGCTCCGCCTTCCCGTGGGCGGAGGCCGGTGGGGTGTGGGGCTGCCACCGTGGTGATGGCCCGGCTCCTGCCTTGGCCCCTGCTGTCTGTCCGGCTCCTGCCTTGGCCCCTGCTGTCTGTCCAGCCGCGCTGACAGCCTCCGTGGGGGGCGGGGCCCAGCGGTGCTCCAGGTGTGGGCGCCTGGCAGCTGTCAGAAAAGTCGGAAGCACATGGCCCCAGGGTCCTTTCTGCACCTCTGTTTGTAGGAACAAGGGTGACGCACGACCTACTCAAACCCTGCAGGCGACACCTGCTTTCTGCAGCCCAGGGAACCCAAACCTGTTCTTCCCCTGTTCCGTGGGTGGGTCCCGGCGTGCGGGCTGCGGGTGTCCAGAGCTGGCTGGGGCCGGTTTGGGCATGACCCGGCCTCGACAGTGACACCCTGTGGATCTGCACGCCCGCCGGATGCACCTCTGCACTTGGTCGGGGACGGGGAGGGGCCCGGGCAAGCGGCTGGGGGTTGGGCAGGAGAGCTGGTGACCCCGGGGGAAGGCCTCAGGCCCGGGAGCCACAGCCTGAAGCCCAGGGCACCAGGGGCCGCCAGCCGGCCCTGCGAGCGTCCAGTCAGGAGGCCGTCCAGACGTGGCGAGCAGGATGTGACGCGAAGGGGGTGGCTGTCCCCGTGGAGCCTGCTGCGAGGGGAGGCCGGACGTGTCCCCAGCACAGCAGTAGAAGGGGAGGGGGATGGTGCTTCGGTGCGGGCTGCATGGCAGCTTGCCCGCTGGGGGCGGCCATGTCTCAAGTCCCCCGGTGCAGTCCTCAAGGGGACACAGGACCAGGTCCGGAGCACAGAGGCCCCAGGCAGGGCCCTGGGCACGAGCATCGTGCCTTCCCCGCATGCCCACGCCGTCCCCTCCGCCCGCCTGTCCCCCTTGGCGCCCCACGCGCCCCCGTTCAGAGCCGTGAGCAGGCCGACCGGCAGGCCTGGCGGTGTTGGGGCCCAGCTGTCCCCCCGGGGCATTGTCCACGGCCGGGCCCTCGCAGCTGGGAGCTGGCTCGGGGGCAGGGGCTGGACAGACCCTCCGTGGGTTCCCGGTTCCCCTGGGGGCACGGCCTGTGCCTGCAGTGTGGACGGGGGTCCCCGTTTCCCTGGGCTGATGTGTGGTGTGGCCTGTGACCGGGTGTGGCCACGTAGAGAGGAGAGCGGCGCGGTTCTTGCTGACACGAGCACCGGGTCTAGGCAGTGTGCGCTCGGGTTGGGTCGGGTCGGACGCAGTGGCGGCGGCGCTTTCGGATCAGTCTGTGGTGGGTCACCTCCAACCCCCGCGACGGAAGCGTCTGCTCCCAGATTCCCTGGGGCACAGGGGCGGCAAGAAGGACCCGGTCCGACCTTCCCGGCCCCACGGGGACGTGGATCCCGTCTCTCCTCTTGGCTTGTCTTGTCTGCGGGACCACAGACCCCAGATGGACGTTCCCTGCCGGGGCAGAGGCAGGCCGGTGCCGCGGGGCGAGGGGCTGACCCGCGGGGCGTGAGCAGGTGCGCGCCCCCGTCCTCGGAGCAGTTTGTGCGTGGCCTGGACCCGGCAGGTGGTGGCCGTCGCGGGCACTCGGTGGACCCGGCGAGGGGCTGACGCTCCCCGGGGGGCGGAGCACGGAGCCCCCAGTCCCACGCTGTCCGCGCGGCCGCCACCCCGACGTCCAGAGCCGGGAGCAGGCCGGGAAGGCCGGTGGCCGTGATGGCCCCTCGGTGCCTGCTGCTTTGCAGAGCACGTTTGTTCTTCTTCTCTAATAACGGCACAAATTACGGCGGGAGTGCTCTTGTGCTCTGACGCGTGTGGTCGTAACCGCCCCACGGACGGAATTGCAGCCTCCGTCTCTGAGCTTAAAAATGAGTATTCCCGGATTTCCTTTGCCTCATCGCCTTCGTTCGTCCGCGGGGTGTCTGCCAACCCGGCGGTGGGTCTTCAGCAGCCTCCCCGCCCCCGACCATGCTCCTGAGCCCCGGAGCCCCGTCCCCCGTCCCCCGAGGGGTGAGGGGCCCCAGCCTGAGCCCAGGCCCTGCGGCAGCGGTGTAGACCGATGTGTGCGGGGAGGGGGGGCTGCAGTGTCTCCCTCCCTCCTTCCCTCCCTCTGCTTTCCCAGCCGGGACCCCGTAGCCTGTACTGACCTAGGGTTTGTTGCAGTTCAGGGGAAACTCAGATCTTTTTCCCGAGATCCGTGGTGTGAATTCTCTTTCCTTGGAAGCGTGCCGGACATGCGGTGTGACGCAGGCGTGGCCCGCAGCTCTGCCTGCACCCCTGGGTTGTCGGGGGTGTAGACCACAGGGCCAGCCTGGCTCCTCTGCCTGGAGCGCCGGGGGGAGCCTGTGTGGTGCCGGGGGACGCGCCGATGCACAAGGGATGTCGTGTCCTCCCTCGTGGGAGACAGACCATGAGCAGGGTGCTCGGGGTCCCAGGGTCACCCAGGGCAGGCTCGGGGCTCCCCAGGGGAGTCGGAGGTGCGGCCCGAGGTCTGGAGGCGCCTGCAAAGACTGGGAGCAGGGGTACCTGCTGTGGTGTCCGTCCGTGGACGCTGCAGGAGTCGGGGAGCGGAGGTCCCGGGTGCTTGAAGCAGAAGGACTTCGCTGCGGGTTGGTTGGTGGCTCTGCAGCAGGTCGGGGCCCGGGGCGATCGTCAGGTTCCTGCCGTGAGGACCTGGGCAGACCGAGTGTGCAGGGATGTGGAGGGATGGAGGCAGGGCTGAGTTAGGACGGGCCTCGTGGGAATCCACGCAGGGCTCCTCGGATGCGAGTCCAAAGCTCTGGCAGGGGGTCTGGTGTAGATGGTGGGTTTTGTGCCGATGAAGGCCCAGGCCCCGGGCAGGCCTCTCGTGTGGGGGCCGAGGCAGGGGGTCCGGCAGGGGAAGAGGAGTCGGCTCGGGCAGCCAGCCCAGTGCCAGGGACGGGGCCAGGCCGCATGTGTCGCAGCTGGGGGGCAGGGAGCGGGGGTCCGGGTGTGGGCAGTGTAGCTCCTCAAGGCTTCCCTCCTTGCCGTGTAGACGCCGGCTGTCCCTGCCCAGACAAGCCCTCCTGGGGTCGTCCCTCTGTGCGCGTGTCCTGACGCCCTCTCCTCACGAGGACACCGGTCATGCTGCATTAGGAGCCGCCCTGGGGACCTCCTAACGTGGCTGCATTCTGAGGGTCTGGGGCTTCGGCCTTCAGCTAGGATTTGGGGGGCACACAGTTCTGTCCCCGTGAGGGACTAGGAGCAGCAGCCAGCGAGGTAGGAGGAAGCCAGGATCGCGCAGTGTCGTTGATGCCAAGGAAGGTCGCGCTGAAGGGGGTAAACGGGGCAGTGGAGGACAGCCCGGTCACTGGGGGACAGCCGGCAGTGGCCCCCGGGCATTGGCTTTGGGGACGTCACCCAGCATCCCGTGAAGCCGTTTGGCCGGCAGGTGGGGAGGCCCCGGCGCTCCCGGGGTGCTGGGCGAGGGCCGCAAGCAGGCAGGGCTCAGAGGGTCCCCAGGGCCGTGAAGCTTCTCTGCGACCCCGTCACGGTGGACACGCGTCATCGTACGTCCGTGCAAGCCCACAAAGTGCACGTACCTGTCGGCGCGGGTCGGTCAGGGGTCCAGAGACGAGCGTGAGCACCTCCTCCCCGTGGGGCCCCCGTGCGTGGGTCCCGTGGGGCCGGGCGTCATCAGGCCTTTTTAAAAAGTGGTGTCTGTGCCGTCACTTCCAGGGGCATCTTCCCTAATGTCAGCATTCCGCAGCGATAACGTGTCACCTCCGGGAGAGGATCCTGGGTGCCCGCCGTGCCGAGGGGACATGTGCCGGCGCGGTCTCCTCTGTGCCTGAGTCCGGACGGGAGCCTCCCCTCGTCGTTCTGCATCGTGTGCCTCATTGGAGGGGGTTCCCCGTTGTCCGACTCGGGCCATCAGGAACCTGAAGCGCCGGTGACAGTTGCGTCTGGACAACCGTGCGCCCGGGTTGGGTTTCCTGCCGGAGACCTTGCTGCCCTCGCCCGCGTGGGCGTGTGGCTCCGGTGAGGAAGCTGCTGCCTCCTCCGGCTTCCTGGCGCTCGGCGGTGAGCGGCCGCCTGGCACCCGGGGCCGGGGTTCCGTGCGCCCCAAGGCCGGCCCGTGTCTGGGGGCTTGTCCCGTGAATTCTGCTCACTTGCGGGAAACGGGAGTCGCACGTGCGTCTTTACCCAACACGAACCTTGGGAGTCGTACGCCCCACAAACGTGTGCCTACAGCAGAACAGCCGTGAAGCCGACAGGAGCGTCTGCAGACGGAGGACGGGCCGTCCCTCGGGGCAGCCCCCAGCGCCACGCGGCACGTCCGTCTCTGTGCGACGTTACCGCTCCGACCGTCTCTCAGTGTCCGTTCGGCAGCGTGACGTTCGTTCACGACCTTGCCGTGCGCCCACCACACCACCCGTCTCCAGAACTTTCCATATCCCCCCGTGAGGCTCCGTCCTCCCTGAACACTCACCCCACGTGATGGGGCCACACCGGGCCTGCCCCTCAGTGCCTGGCTCGTTGCACCGGGTGCAGTGACCTCAGGGTCGGGCCTGGCGTAGCAGGTGCCAGGGTTTGTCCTTTTCCAGACTGGATACGTCCCTTTGTCTGTACAGAACACATCTGATGTGTCCGTCGTCTGTCCGTGGACTCGTGGGCTGTGTTGTGAATAATGCTGCTTGTAGGGTTGCACACATGCAGTTGCACACTGGTAGGACTTCACATGTGTCCACTTGAACGCTTTTAGAGTTGCACGTGTCCACTTGCACGCTTGTAGGATGGCACACATGTCCACTCGTACCCTTGTAGGGTTGCACACATGTGGCTGCACACTTGTAGGGTTGCACACGCGTGGCTGCAGGCTTGTGGGGTTGCATATGTACACTTGCACACTTCTACGGTTGCACACGTGCACGGGTGTGCAGGTGTCTGCTGGACTGCCTTGGATGGCCGGGAGCTGTCTGGCATCTGGGAGCCTCCACAGCTTCCACGCTGGCTGCTCCGTGGAATGTTCCAGCAGCAGCGTGCCAGGGTTCCAGTCCCTCCCATCCTCGCCAGTATGTGTTTTTTATTTAATGAGTGTGAAAAGACCAATTAAAAACTATTACTATGTCAGGAACCTCTTTCCAAATTGTTGAATAAACTTCAACAAAATAATTTCAGTGGTTTCTTTAGTATCTCATTGTATAAAACTATTATAATTTGGAAAATCTATATTCGAAGACATTTAAGTATTCTAATCTCAGATTGTTTCTGTAAGATAATTTGTAATACAGACTCTGAGACCGAGGACATACAAAATGATGAGGCCTTGATAAATATCGGCAGCTTAGCCTCCAGAAGGTCCCCAATGCACGCTCTTATCAGAACTAATGGTTTTAGAAACAGATCTTTCTGAAGCCTTTTCTTGATCCCGTTTCGGTATTTGGCAGTCTCCTACTGTGAGCAGACGTAAACTGGGGCGGAGCTGCCCAGAGTGCTGCTATGGTCCCGTGGGTGCTGTGCACACGGGTGTGCCGGGGGCAGGGGTGTCCCGGCTGCCCCGGCAGGAGGCTCCAGCCTGACCTGTCACTCATCACCGCTAAGAACGTGCTTCCTTTGGAGGACCCGTTACGTATTCTAATTCCAAAGATTCAGGGAAAAAATAAACCCCCTGGTGTTTGGAACCCATTTGTGTTTTTGGACCATCAGAGGTTCGTGTGGACAGCGAGGCCCCAGCTGGACAGACGGTTTCCAGACTAACTCAGGCTGACACGTGTCTGTCCACTTCCCGCCCTAGAAGCGACCTCACCTCTAAACCCCTAACTCTGACCGTCCCACCTCCCCCCCCCCCCCGCTGCCCGCCACCACCCCGGCTCAAGAGCTGCCAGGTGCCCGCGTCCTTCGGCTGCCCTCTGCCCCTGAAGCTGGTTTGTGCTGCTTGGCTGTTGCTGACCTAACCCTTGACCCTGGATTGAGAGGCGCGGAGGGCTCTGAGCCGGGCTGGAGGGGCAGAGGGGCCTGCCTGGCCTCCCCTCGCGCCCGCCCCCACCCAGGGGTGACTGCGGGCCATCCCAGGAACGTACCTGGACGCCAGCCCCCGCGGCCTCAGCAGAGTGGGTGGAGAGGGCGGGGTCCCTGCTGGCTCCAACACCCCAGGGCGGGCCTCCCGCTTGGCGGGCACATCGGGTGGGGCCCCGGGAAGGGAGACAGCCTGGGGCCACGCAGCCTGTGTCAGCAGATCCCTCCCCGGCCTCCCTAGACGGCGGTGCCAGGCCTCCCCAGAGCTGATGCCCCGAGCCCGGGAGGAGCTGCCCTCCGGGGAGGGGGCACGCTGTTTGCTTGCAAAGTGAGTGATTTTGGCTGGTGGGAACCTTCCGTTCATGCCTCTCAGGAGATCATGTTCTCCCCTCCTTACTGCTCATTTTTTCATTGCGAACCACCCTGGAGCCTGGGGGCCCCTGTGTCCTGATGGAGGGTCCCCTGGAGTGTGGGGCACATTCTGTTCACCGACCAGAGCTGCTCCCTGGAGGGTGGCTGGGTTTTTGTCATTTTTCTGAGCCCCGGACACCGGCTGATCTGGCGCCTCTGGACAAACATGTCCTACTGGGGAGAGTTCCATGTCCTGACTTGAGCCCCAGTGTTGGGCGCAGTGAGCAGAGGAGGCTCCTCCCTCCGGGCTGTCGCTGCATGTCCTACCCTGTCCCCTGCCCCACTCCGTAGCCTGGGCCTTGTGACCTGGGCGCTGTGACCTGTCACGGGATGACCGATGGCATCTGTTCTCTGCCCCCCAGCATGTGGCGTCAGGCCTTATCCCTGTGGACAAGTCCCAGACGGCCCTGCAGGTGTCACCCCAGGGCCTCCCCGGGGGTATCCGTGAGTCCAGGCCCCCTCTGCCCTGCACACATCCTTGCCCAGGGACGTGTGGTGGGACGGGCCTGGAGGGTGGGCCTGGCGTGGGCAGGGGCCGCGAGGTCCTGTACCCTGGTGGTGTCCCTGCAGGTGACGGCATGGGCGGAGCCCAGTGGTGACTGGGGCCCCGTGGGGCTTGAGCCACATCCGTTCATGCTGAGGTTGAACTTCTCTGGTTTCCAGATCTTTCCTCTCCTCTCCGCCCCGTGACTCTGGCCACCCGGACGTCCGAGGCCCTGACCCTGAGCGCCTCTGGGTGTTTGTCCCGTGGTGTAACTTGCGTTCTCTTAACCTCTAGACGCGGAGGTGAAATGTGACCCCAACAACAACGAGGAGAACGAGGGCGAACAGTTCGACTTTGACAGCGGAGATGAGATCCCGGAAGCGGATCGAGCCGCTGCAGACACCCCCGGGGACAGCCGGCCGGGCACAGATGCCGCCCCCGGCGCAGGTGGGTCCCTAGGCTCCCGGCACCCGCAGCCACCTCGCTCTGCTGGGTGGGAGGAGTTGGCGTCCAGGAGCAGGACGCTGGCGACCTCCGTGACGAGAACCCGGGTGGTGACTTGGAGTTTGGCGGAGTTTCCTTGACTTGACCTTCCCTCCGTATCCTGGAGGGAGTGGCCATCGGCGCCTCAGGAGCACGGCCTCCCACATCACTGTGTCACGTGGCGCCTTGGCCTGTGGGTGACTTAAATCTGGGTCGGACCTTGGAGGGGGTCGTCTGCTGTTCCCCGACCCTGGGGACTGGTCGGGACCAACCCTCTGTTTCTTCATCCCCAACGACCACCTCTCCCCGTAGCTGCCGACCCCCCGCTTCTGGCAGCTTCTGTTGCTCGCCTCTGGGGGAGGCGGCCCGGGAGCTGCGCGTGTCTCAGGTGCCTGGTGTTGCGCGGGCCCTGGGGGCACCCGGTTCCCTCTCGCCTGCAGCCGGAGGGGGGCAGGTCCGCGGGCTCCCCACCCATGACCTGCGTGTTTGCCTCCAGGGGGTGACGTCGGGATGGGGACAGCCCTGGATGTCCCGGTGGAACCCGCGCCACCACCCCCCAGAGTCAACCCCTACTCGGTCATCGACATCACGCCCTTCCAGGAGGAGCAGCCCCCGCCCGCAGACGCCGAGGCCGAGGCGGAGAGCGCGAGCCCGCCCGTGCCCAGCGGGTACTCGGTGCCCGTGCCCTGCGGCTACGCCGTGCCCTGCAACCTGCCGCTGCTCCTGCCGGCCTACAGCAACCCCGTGGTCGTCCGCGCCCCGTCCCTGGACGAGGAAGGTAGGGGTCCTCCCCGCCCCGCGCCCCCGGGCGGTAAGGGCCGTTCAGCAGCTCTGTGGTCCTTGCTGCTGTCAGGGCCAGAGGACAGTGACGTGGGCTCCCGGTCACCATCCCCGACCGAGGCCCGCGGGCACTTGCGCCCACCACTGCAGACCAGCAGTGGGGGGCCCCAAGAGCAGTGTTATCTTCGGGGTGGGCCCCGTAAAGGCTGTCCAGCTGAGTTCTCCCCCGGACGTCGCGTTCTGGACCCAGGACACGCCGGGGTCTGCCCCGGGCCCCAGGCGCAGAGGTTCTGAGGGACGGAGGCCCCTGAGGACGATGGTCTTTCAGATGCAGATTTGTGATTTAGGGGAGATTTCAGTGAACAAGTTATTTCCTTCCCAGTTAACAAGTGAGAAAAAAAAATCTTTAAAGAAAATCTTGAATTTACGTTTGGAAACCATATACGGTTTTCAGGGTTGGGGTTTCCCCATTTGTTTTCTTGGAATTGGCAATAATCTTGGAAATTCACCACAATCAACAATGCCGTTCATACTGTGTCGCCTAAAGAGTAAGAATTATCTAAAAATAAGGGAGTACATTATACAGTTAAAAGATTCAGGAACACATTCTTATATTAATTTGCTTATTTTCAGATAATTTGGTGATCTTTAATAACTGAACATTTACTTTTAGGTTCCGTAGCATACTTGCACACCATTGGCTGATTTTTGTCACCCTAGAGCCATTAATAAAACACTATGATAAACGCTATTGTAAGTCCCCAAACCCGGGAACGCGTGTGGATGTTTGTCTCTTGAGTGTTTAAAGGCAAACAGGTGCACCTCCCTGTTTCCTGGGGTCACGAGGAAAGCCTGGATTTTGGTGTGAGGCCGGGCCCGGGGCCTGGACCCGCAGGGAGTGCCGGCTGCTTAACCGTTTGCAGAGTCTGGTTCTCCCGGGGTCTGCGGGGCCCACGGTCAGGGTGTGGGCCCAGCACGGGCTCCTGGCACGGAGGCCGCCCTGCCTGGAACACGACTCTCAGAAATAGGGACAGCCGGGACCCACGCACCCTCCCACCGCCCAAAGCCAGTTCTGAGGTTCCCCTTCTGTTCATTCGTGGTCCTCCACGGGCCAGAAGCTCCTGGTGCTCTGCTTCTGGCTCAAGCTTCCAGATCTTTCCAGAGCATTAAGAGACCTCCTGACCTCTCCTGAGCAAAGGTCTCATGGGGGCACCTCTTTTCTTGAAACGGGGAGAGAAAGAAGGCGTTTCGGGTGGGCGGTGGAGACCAGGCCTGTGAGGCGTGCGTTCAGGGACGGGACGTGCTGCCCTTGACGCAGACGCAGGGGGCTCATCACGGTGTGACGCGTGTTTGCCGTCAGTCAGCGTCTTTGTTCACTGACTTTGCTGAATGGCTTTGCCTTGTAAGAGGGCGTGTGGGTCGCCCTTTGGGGCCGTGTGGTGTGGCGGGAGGAGCGGTCTGGAAGGCCTGCGGTTCAGTGGCCTTGAGCACACGGTGAGCGACTGCGGCTCCGGTCCCCGGCTGGCGAGTGCCCTCCACTGCGTGGGGCTGTGGTTGGTGTTCAGCGGGGTCGGGGCCGTGTTTGAGGGTACGACATTGGGCGCTGGACCAACTGTTGAGCAGCGTGAGCGTGTCAGGCTGGTTGTGTAGCACACAGTCCGTTCCTTCTGGAAGGGTTTTGTGGACAGTTTGCCAGCGTAGCAGTTACCAGCCGGTCCTTGGTTGAGCACGTGGCCTTTTGTCCTGAGCTCATCACCCTCTTGGTAAAGCAAACCCCAGAGGTGGAATAGCCGCTGGGACATGTGCGACGGACTGTGTGTGTGAGGGTGTGCACGTGCGTGTGCGAATGTGTGAGCGTGTCTGTGTGCACGTGCATGAGCAAATGAAAGTCTCGTTGTCAAGTACCATGAACGTGACTCTTTCTCCTTTGAGAGTCTTTGGAGGCTGCTGTTAAGACACATTTTCAAATAAATCACAACTGTAAATTCCCATGACAAACTTCAGAAATGAGAGAAAACAGGTTTGCTACTCTAGCTTGATTTCTTTGGCTACCATTTTAATTCTGGCTATTTCACAGGACCTTTGGATATTGCTTTTTACTGTAATCCCATGTCAAAAACATTTTATTTAAAACCCGAAGACACTATCGATTTACCATTGTTTATGTTAAGATAAGCTTATCATTAAAAAACTGAAATCATTTTAAAGCTAAAAATGCATCTCCTAAACGTTTTCTACTGAGCCTAAAACTGTGAATTTTTTTCTTTCCTCACAGAAACACAGGAAGTAGCACAAGACAGCCAGTTTAATTCTTTAAGTTCTGAGGATCCAGCCAACAGGTATCTTTATTAATCTTGCACACGTGCTCTGAGTTCAGGACCGTCTCCTGAGAAGTGGAGTGCAGTGATCCGAGGTGCTGCCCTGGCGGCCCCCGGTGCTCGGGCCCTCCCCTCCCGGGTCCCGTGCCCTCTGCGCTCTCACCCAGGGCTCCTGACGGGGGTCCTGCAGAACACAGGGAGGCCGCAAGGTGTTCTTGCTCTGCGGACAGACGGCAGGTAGACCAGGAGCACGCGGCCCTTCTCCGTTTCTGTGTAGATGAGGCTCCGTGTGCTCTAGCCCCATACAGGGTCTCAGAAACCTGTTGGGGTCCAGGGAAATTTTTCATTGTGTTCCACCCACCTTTCCTCCAGAATCCTCCAAACCGAGATGACTGGAGATCTTTCTTTCGTGCCACTTGCCTTCAAAAATGCTGTGTCGTCTGTTTGAGAGCCCAGGGAATTCCATCCCCCGGGCAAACTCCTTCCACCTCAGAACCCTGCGCAAATGTCTCATTTTATAAACTCCCTCTTTCATCCTTCCAGAGCTGTGTGGGCTCACCTGCTTTAAAACTGAGCGCTTTGTGCCCTCGCTGTTACTTCCTGTGTCCCCTTCTGCTGCTGGTCTAAGAATTCTCTAAAGACCAGGTTTTTCCAAGGCTCAGGATGGCAGCGTGCGGGGAGCATGCTGGGTGTGCCTGTGTTTTGTTACCAGGCAGTCGTGCTGATGCATCATGCACACACCTTGCCTGTTTAGAGCGGACTGTCCTGTGGGTTTTGGCACATGCACCATCCATTTAAAAATTGTGTTAGAATCTGCTCAGCATAAATGCTGCCATTTTAACCACCTTAAGTGTAAGATGTAGTGGCATCTCGTGCATTTACTGTGTTGTGCAACCATCACTGCCATCTCCTTTCAGAATTTTTCATCATCTCAGACAGAAACTCTCCCTGTTCCATGTAATCTATCTTTCCCTATCCCAGCCCTCGAGAACCTCTGTCCTGCGTTCCGTGTCTACGGCCTTGCCTACTCTAGGTAACTCATACAGTCAGAATCACGGTAGTTCACTTTGCGTCATGTTTGCGAGATTCCCGTGTGTTGTATGATGTATCGGGGCTGCCTTCCTTTTCGAGCCTGAACAATATTCCTTTGTGAGCACGCAGCACATTTTGTTTACCTGTTGACCTCTCGATGGACGCTTGGGTGGTTTCCTACCTCTGGCCTGTTGTGAATAGTGCTGCCGTGAGCACCCGTGAACGAGCGTCGGAGTCCTTGTGCTCACACTCACTCGACTTTTCCTTTCGGGCAGGGGTCGGTCCTCTGAAAGTACAAAAGTACGCTCCTCCCGGAATGCCTGGGGTCTCTGGAGAAAGGTACACGCTCGTGAGGCCTTTCTACCTGGTTTTCGTTACATACGTTGCCAGGTAGATTCACCCAAGACCCTTCATTACAATCACGATCCGCGTAGAGTGGAAGATGGTGGGTGGCGCATTATCGCTGGTAACCTACACTTCACGATGGGAAATACATCTGCTGAAAGGATGATTTGTTAGAACAAAAGAATGTGAAATAACATGAGAGGGTAGCCTGAGACCGTTTCCCAACGTGTGGCCTTGTTTAAACATATGGAAACACTCAGGAATAGTTTAAAATATCACCTATACTTGCTTCAGATTTTCTCTTTTTTGCTTAACTTTTTTGTGATGTAATTTTAGACTTAAGTGTAAGAATATTTTTTAATGTGAGAGGTCCTTCAACTAAGTGCAGGGCTGATTCTGCTTATTTCCTCACGCTCATCCACGACACGGCACGTTGCATGTCCTCAGGGAGCTGACGTGTCTGCGATCTGGGTGCTTTCAAGACCTTGACCATCTGCCCTGGCGTCTAAATCTTGCAAATATTTAACTGTGCATTACAGCTTATGGCAAACAAACAAAAATGTTAATAAAAGAGACCATCTTGCAGCGACCCGTGCCATCTGTCACTTACTGTGAAGTGTGGCATTAACTCTGTACTAATGATTCTTTTTTCCATGCATATGGTTTCCAGAGCTTCCCATGTTGGTCTCTGGGTGCCAACGTCCTCCTCGTCTCTCTCCCTTCCAGCGAGGTGCTTGGCACCGTGCTCACTTCCTTGCAGAGTGCACCCGTAGACCGCATGCCCCTGAGATCCTAATAAGGGCTGTCCCTCTCCCTGAGGAGGCACTCCAGGTGTTGAAGGAATCTGATCTTGCTCTTCCAGATGAAGCATTCCAGTGGCTTGCCATTGCCTGCAAAATAACGTCCCCGTCCCTCTGTGTGAGACCCGTGGCTTGGCCCCCGGGACCATCGCGCTGTGAGCATACCAGCAGTTGTGTCATGAGCACTTTTTAAAAAATTTCTGGTGGTGTGATGTCCCTTTCTTCCATTAACCTGTTCCTAGAGGCCATGAAGGCCTGTTTGTCACTCCGGTGTGTCTTTACCACTGGCACAGTGTGTGAGACACGTAACAGACTCTCAAGAAGTTCTGGTGAAAAACCAGAGGATGATTCAGGTCTTCTGGAGCAGACACTTCACTTCCTCTTATTTCTATGGTGCCAGATCCTGTGCATGTGGTGGGCGTTCAAGAGCACTTCTAAATAGCTAGGAATGAAAGTTTGAACTTGGGCTCTATGTTGAGAAGCCGCAGCTGGTGTATTGGATTGTGAACGGGCAGGCTCTGACCTGCTGAGTGCGGGGCTCCCTCTGCATCCCAGCGATGGGTCCAGGGAAGTGAAAACCCCAGGGTCGTTTTGATGGAAGGCACAGCCTGAGTATACCCACACGAAGGAAGCATAGTCACCGGCTTATTCCTTCTACATCCCAGGCCCAGGGTGTGTGCGTAGAGAGAAGGGGAAGGGCGTCCCTGCACCAGTAGATACACAGCAAGGTCACCAGCACCCATGACTTACTTGATGATGGGAACAGAGGTCACTGACTTTGTGAGGGCTTCACTCGAAACATTTTTTTATAAGTAAAAAGAGCAAAGTGGGAAGGTATGGTGGGGGGGGGGGAACGTCCTAAGCTTGAGTCCTCATATGTACGTCCAGACTGTGGGTGTGAGCAGGGTTGTCATAGTGTAAATAAAATGCACAGATACTGTAAAATGTAAAAGCTCAGAGCACATTATTCTCAGCACAGAACAGCTGTAATAATATCTGGGGAAACCGAACTTACAGACATGTACCCTCTGCGGACATCCGGCCGTCTCTTGAAGGACTCACTGTTGTGGTCTTGTGGCTCCTTCCCTCTTAGTGAGGACCGCGTGCACAAGGAGGACAGCGCGCTCGCCCGGTGGGTCGCAGACCCGGCCAACACCGCGTGGATGGAGAGTAAGTACCACTGGCCGCCGGGGTCCTCGCCGGGCTCACGGAGGACGCCTCCCAGGGGGATGATGGGTTATCATCAGGTTCTGCTGATCATTCTCATGTCCTGGTCAGACCTAAAACTTCAGAAACGTATTCACTTGCCTAACGTACTAACCGGGGCTGTGACCGCTGTCCCTGGCCCTCTCTGAAGCCCTTCCTTTAAACCCTATCAGAACATCTCTGCTTACCCCATCCCAGCACATATTTCCTCCTGACTGTTTCTTCCTGGGACGGTTTTTGGGTTTTGTCATGACAGTCATATACTTAGGGAACTGGTGCTTTGTACCTGGGCCCACGGTCAGCAAATCCCCACTGAGACCTCAATCAGGTTATTTTTCTTGTGATTCTCACTAAGATACTTTTTCATGCTACCATGTTGAAAAGGGGGTGGGTGGCTGGTTAAGCCAGCCCACCATCCAGATGGCACGCCAGATCTTCTGTTCCACGTGTGGCTTAGAAAGCTGAGCTATTTTTAACCAGATTTGGTTTTTAATTTTCAAAGAAAAGTAAAGATGGCTTTTCTAATTATCCCTTTATTATCCACACTGGCTCACTAATTTCTGTATAATTATGTTATATGATTAACTTCTAAGAAAAAACCATCTTAATGGTTAGCTAATTATTAAATTACCTCCTGGAATGTGTCATTCTGATTTTAATTATGACATTGTCAAACAAGGAACTTAGCATAAATAGATGATTCTGCTAGGGGGGCTGTTAAATCGAGATCATTACAGGATGGAATCGTTATCTTATTTTCTAGCAAATTCCTTTCCAAAGTAAAATTTGTCTGACTTCCTCCTATTCCTTGTTTTATTACACAAGTGGCAGTTAATTAGAGTAACACAGAGGTTAAGGGTGATGACCCCTACCACAATAAAAGATTTGGGTGTAACTTTTTTAAAGATTTACTTATTAGCACACAAGCAGTGGGAAGGGGCAGAGGGAGAAGCAGACTCCCCACTGAGCAGGGAGCCTGATGCAGGGCTCAGTCCTGGGACCCGAGATCGTGACCTGAGCCAAAGGCAGCTGCTTCACTGATGGGGCCACCCAGCCTCCCTTGGGTATAACTTTTGACTCCCCCCAAGACGTAACTACTTAATAGCCTCCTGTTGACTGGAAGCCTTACTGATGACGTATACAGTCAACTAACTCCTATTTTATGCACCTGTTATATACTGCATCCCTATAATAAAGTAATCTAAAGAAAAGAAAATGTAATTAGAAAAATCATAAATCCATGAAAACACAGTTGTGGTATGTACTGCAGACATCAAAAACAAATCTGCATGTCAGTGGACTCACGCAGCTCCCAGCTGTGTTTTTCAAAGGTCCACGTATGAGCGTCCCTCATGTTATCTAACAGGAGTAGAAGTGCTTATCGTGAATGCAGTTAATTTTCTTGGCAAGGAAGCAAATGTGTCCCGTGTGGGGACTTGACAGCAGCAAGAGAACGAGGAGCATTCCTGAATTTGCTTCCCCCCGCCCCACGTAACAGTAGCTTGATATCAGAGGAGGAGTTCAGAGTATTTACCTCACTTTCTTGTTGCTTAGTCACCAGTGACCTCTGTGGCTTTCATTATGTAAGACTTTGTAGTGTGGTTGATTTCCATGTAAGGCCCAAACTCTTACAAATATTTAAATGCGTCTCTAGTTTCACTGCTGCTCGTACGTGACCCGCTCATACAGGATGCACTGAGTAGTTTGCCTGTGGGAGATCCCCACTTTTTCTTAGGAAAACTTGTTACAGCTTCAGAGGACATGAACGTAGTTGGAGAGATTTTATCCTAACAGGTGTACCTTCTCACCCTCGCCTATGCCTACTCCCCTATCCAGTGGTTCAGAATATCACAGAATGATGGGTTTATTTTAGCAGCGTCCTGTTAATATAGCCCCAGTTGAGCTGCCTCTTTACTTCTGAAACTTTGTACTCCACCTTTGTGTTTCTTTGCATACCAGAACACGTTAACTTCATAGACTTAAGAATATTTATAAAGAGTCACGTAGAGATGTATAGATGAACACAAAATAGTGGACTAAGTTGGCCTAGAAGCCACAAAACTCTCTGTTGGAGAGATTTCACAGCTGGTTCAGGTAGAGTGTCCTCCTTCAATCCCAAGAAAACATCCTGTCCTAAAAGTAACGCTTATGCTTCGGTAAAGTGTAATGAATTAGCCCTTACAAACTAACTTTAAGAATCATTTTAGCATCATAGGAGACTGTGGCCCTAAACAGTGTAAATTATACTTGGTTGGTCTTGGTCGGTTTTTAAACATTTCCCTCTTTTTATTCCAGATCCAGAAGAAGCCATTTATGATGATGTGCCAAGAGAAAATTCAGACTCTGAACCAGGTTTGAATTGCCTGTAATTGAGTTTTAGAGGATTCAGTTTTTCAGTGTCTCCATTTGTGTGTAAAAAAAAATAGCTGGTTTGTACACAGTCCCTAGATACACAGCTTCATATGTGTTTTATGTTTTATATGTTTATAATATCAATGATATTATGGGTTAGAATATGGGTCCGTGCACATAGGTGTGTGCGGTTATAGCACGTTACATAGAGTGATTGGTTAATGTAGAGAAGCAGAAAGAGTTAAAGATGTGAAAAATAGGAATGGGAAGGTAAGAAACATGAAAGCTGTAAGTGCCAGCATATACTTAGTAAGTTATTTAAGTGAGAAAATTGAAGAAGGAAGTACTAATACTTTTGTACAATTAAAGACTGATATAAGTTCTCAGATTGTAGAAATACAAAATCAGAGTCAAGCACGAATCCATACCTAGGCACATGCACTTAAAACTGCTGAGCACAAGTCGATGCTCTAATACCAAAGCACGAGGGTTTAAAAAGAAGGAAACAAAGGCAGTATCAGATAAAGATTGGGGAGATTTACCACTCAGGCTCTAAAATCTATTTCACCTTGCATTTCAAAGAAAGGTGTACTGAACCCAATGAAAAAAGAACAGAGAGCAAATAATGACTTTGTGAATGAATCTAAACAAGTATCGACTAAGACAGTACTAATAGTTTTGTTTCATTTCACGAGTGTAGCTGCAGGGTGGGGCTACAAACCCCTAGCAGTGGTACCTGTCACCTGATGGTGGCAGATCCTCAGCATCTAATATCTGCATTTTTCACAAAGAGGGTATAGATAATGCTTGTGGGTTTCTTGCTGTGATAGATTGGGTCTGCATTTAGGGGCAACCACTAAAAGAACAGAAATAGATTATTTAACTTCCAAACCAGTAGAGAAAAACCCAATCTAGTAGAAAGCAAGAAAATGTAAAATAAGGAAGAATGGCAAATAATATGAAAAAAGATGGCAAAATTAGCCCAAATATATTGCTATTTATAGTAAATATAAATGGAGTCCAGTTGCCCATAAAATAAATTCTCAGATTGGATAAAATAACAGCTATATGAGATACAAGAGAGAGCTATATAAGGATACAAAACATTTGTAAGTAAGTGGATGGAAAAAGAAATATAAGTCCAATTCCAACCAAAATATAGCTAGTATTATTCTAATATATTGAATGTTAGGCTATAGAGTCCTTCACAGGAGAGAACTATAACAGTTTTAAAGTTATGTGCACCTAACAAGACCTCTCCAAATTTATATAAAGCAAAATATGACTGAGATATAACCAGCAATAGTTAAGTACATAATTGGAGTGGGAGATATTTACAAAGCTCCTTCCACTGTCATGGATATTGGATGTAAGATTAGTAGATTGCAGAAGAACGCAGCATATGATCAACCTGAAGAAGCTAATAGTTTCAGAATACACATTTTCCCCCCAAACACATGGAATAATTATAAAGATTATATAGCATTTATCAAAGCAAATATTAATAAATGCCAAGGAATTGTTACTCAGGCCTCTTTCCCTGATTTTAAAAAATCAATGAAAAGAAACATTTGAATATTAAGAATAACACTAGTTCTTAGCTCACGGAAACGGCTGAAAACAAAGAAAATTAGAAACATTTTGACTTAAATAATAGTGAAAACATTACAGAAGTTCTTATGGGATGGATTTAAAATAAGTAATTATAGTCACAATGGCATCTGTTAATAAAAGAAGATGGAAAAATAATGAGCTCAGCATCCATCTCAGTCATTTAAAAGAATAGCAAAGGTGAGGTCAGAGAAAATAGAAGGAAATGAAAATGGTGGCAGCGAAAGTGATAAACAGAAAACAAATAATAGAAAGTATTGACAGAACCAAAGAGTAGTTCTCTAAAAATAATGCAAAAATAGATGAGCCCTTGGGTAGTGTTGAGAAGAAAGGATCTGATTGGGAGGAGAGAGAAGGAGGAAAGATGGATCAGGAGCAACAAACTACAGTAGAAACTCACACCATAAAGGGATTCTAGAAACAACATGATAGCATTCAGTTGAAACACTCGGACTGCTTTTGAAGTAGAAAACGTTAATGTACGATGATTCACGGTGTAGAATTAATTGCTTAATAGTCTACCAGACTAAGATCACTAAGATCAGAGTCCTCATCTCAGAGCGGCTAACCCATCAGGGGACAGGCAGTTCCTCTGCTCTACACACAGTTCCAGTGGGCAGTAGAAGACAGGAGCAGGTAACTCACTCTGGGGTGTTAGTATAAGCTTAAACCCCCTTCACCCAAAGGGGTGATGCTGAACGTCCTAATGAAAATGTAAAGAAATAAAATCCAGCAGTATCCCAACAAGCAAAAGCCACCCTTAACCCTTTAGATTTGTCTCGGGAGCTTATGGATCCCTTAACATTAGCGGGTTCTTTACCATGTTTTCCACAGGAACAGACTCATGGGCGTAAGCCTTAGGCTCATCTCAATATATGCCTAAAATGCACTTGATAAGATTCAACGGCCATTCAGTGTTGAAAACTTATAATAGAAGGAAACGTCCTCAGTCTAATAAAGGACGTGTTCCTGTGATCTACATCCGGCGCACCAAGTGACGAAGAGTTAGAAGCAAGTGGTAATTTATTCATTCCACATGGATTCCATGTATCCATCCAGTGCTTGTGGATGCTGTTACCTACTGAGCACTGATCTAGGTTCAGCTCATGGAGTCCTCTCTGCCCTGGATTCCTACATTGAGGGAGACAAATTTAACATTTGGGTCCCTTTATAAATAAAACTGACGTGCTTATGAGTAAATGTGCTCCCAGGTAGTTATTTAAATACATGCTGCAAATAAAGTGGGAATTAAAGACTGTTTTCTCTAAAAACAAGCTTGAAATTTAGTTTTGGGTAATTTACGCTCCCAGGTAGGCCTTTCCCAACACAAAAAGGGTGATCTGGGGCCTCCAACACTTAAACACCAACAGAAGCCTGCCAGTAGTCTCCCTACCAAAGGTGACAGCCGTTGTGGGTAGAGCCAGCTGTGTCCCTGTGAGGACAGTGCCCAGCAGGGCCCTGGTGTGTGTGGTGTGTGTGCTTTCATGCACACGTCAGCCAGGATGCTCCCTTGTTAGGATCACAGAAGGTCCTGGTCCCCTCTGTGGCCCTTTGCTCTTTGCTTGTTAAACACCTTGGTGGCACAGTCATTCTGAGAAAATGCCTTAGGAAGACCTAGCAGATGTGTAGATGGTGGTACAAACCAGTGGTCCCCTGGCAGGTGTGTTTCCCAGAGAAATTCATGCCCGCTTTCAAGGAGACGTGCAGGGATGCTTATCTGCAGCGCTATTTGTGAAGAGCAAAAGATGAGGGAAAAGGATCCACATAGGGCGGTGAATTTATACAACAGACCATTATACTGCAGTTAAAAATGAATCATGTGCACACGTGTGTGCACACACACTCAAAAGCAATGTTGAGCAAAAAGCAAGACACACAGGGGTAGGGTGCATATGGCCTTTAGATAGACCACACCTCAGGTAGGTGGACAGCTACAAGCCAGGCCTGATTCTTGCCGACCTGGGGGAGGGGACAGGGCTCTGGCTGTGTGCGTGTTGCTTCGCGTTGCGGCCTTTATAGGGGCAGACGTTGCATCAGTTCAAACAAACATGCCTGTTTGGTGCTTTTTGATGCATTTAAAGTATCTGATAATTAAATATGTTCAGTGAAGTAGGTGCAACTAGATTTTTGAGGTTCCTTGTGTGTCTGATTGTAGAATTCGAGCTGTCTAGGATATCAGCTGTCTGGTAAACGATGGAGACACAGACACATCTGAGGGAGAGCAGAGGCCTGTGTGCTTTGTGCAAAATACAGTCATTTAAGGTGAAGTTCTATCACAGTACTGGGTGGATACTGAAGAATTTCCAATGAGACATGATGGTGACCATCTGTGTATTTTTAAAATTGTGGTAAAGTGCACACTGCATCAAACTGATGATTTTAACCAGTTTAGAGCGCACAGTTTAGGGGGACAAAGCACACTTGCGGGGTGATGTAGCCATCGCCACAGTAGCACTTCTTAGGCGCGTCCTGGCCTGGGGCCAGGTTACCGTGCCAGTAGCACGGTTACTGCCCAGAAGAATCTCAGCCAGGTAGACCAGCTCTCCTTTGCTGGCTTGTGGGAGAAACACCTGCCCTGTGCGTGGGTTTACTTTCCAGTGTCGGAAGGCATCAATCTGTGCATCCAGGAGCTCTAGAGGGCCTCACAATTCACAAACCGTCAATCATCTGTAGTTCACGAGACACTGTAGAGAGGCCTTGAAAGTTTCAGGATGCAGGGGAGGCCCACAGAGCCCTTTCCAGAGCACGGAGGAGCATTATTCTCACACATTCTGACCACTGAGTGGTCATGTACCTAAGTTAAAGGTCCGTTGGGCCTGCGCTTGTGATGGCTCTTACTTCCCCAAGATGGACAAGCCATCCAGCCCACCCTAGAGCAGGGCTCACCCGAGAGCAGGACGCTGCACTGTCTCCCCGGAGCTGGGACCAGCTGGTGCACCTGCAGCTGGCTCCCGCAGTCTGGAGGTCTTGCTGTAGGCGGGAGCGGCACCTGCCGTGCTGTGTGTGCAGACTGTTTCCTGCAGACACACTAGCCCGACGTCCAGAGGGTGAAGGGAGGAGCGTGCTAATCTGGCAGCTTCAAGGTTTATGAACCGCACTGGGGGAACAGCGCACAGGCACATTTCTGCATGTTTGGGCACCTCATTGCTGACCGGTCCGTGGAGGGTCAGCGGGCGCCTCCACTCGTGGCCAAATGTTGTCGGCATGGCTCTTGGCCCTGCCTCACACGAAGCCGCTAAGCTGGAGTCCGGCCGCACCCCCACCTGCCCTGTTGCCCCAGTTGCCCAGCAGGTGGTCAGTTGCAGGTGTCCTTCAGGCACACTGAACCACACCACTGCGGCTTCTGGAAAGTGAACTCATTTTCAAATATTGGGCGGTTTTATCCAGATGACATTTACTCCGTAGAGCTTTTATTTTTTATTTTTGTTTTTTTAATTTTTATTTATTTATGATAGTCACACACGGAGAGAGAGAGAGAGACAGAGAGAGAGAGAGGCAGAGACACAGGCAGAGGGAGAAGCAGGCTCCATGCAGGGAGCCTGATGTGGGACTTGATCCCGGGTCTCCAGGATCACGCCCTGGGCCAAAGGCAGGCGCCAAACCGCTGCGCCACCCAGGGATCCCTACTCCATAGAGCTTTTAACCAGAAATTTGGATTTCTGTTTTATGTTGTAGAATTAATCTGAATCCAGTGGAGACGTAATGCGAGGCCAGGGCAATCTGAAGTATTACAGGAATTTTCAAAGTGACAAATTCATATCTACTTTTCATTTCCAGTGAAAACAGATGTTTTCCTTTAAATGTCCTTATATATACAAAGCTGGCTCTCGGCCCTAAAGAATCTATCCACCAGGGCTTAATCACTGAAGATTTTTAAGGCCAGGTTTTATTACAGAGGACAGTTGAAGATGCCTATAGGATAAATCTAATCAAGAAACGTGAATGTATTCTCAGGTGTCGAAATGCCGTCTTTTATCTAACTTTGTACTGTCCTGCGGTGATAATTTAAGCAGAAATTACTCTTAACAAGACACTTGTACCTGAGAAACTCCAGCTGAAATAACCATTTATGCTCGTGTGTTTAATAAGTAATAGAAATCAAGACACTCATACCCTAGAAGTTTGTAGACATTTTCCTTCCCGGAAAGTCGGCCACCAGCTGCACGGCACTGCAAATAGGGGATCCATCTGTGTTTTTTGTTCCACTGGGTTTTTTTTGCATTGGTCAAGGCATATCACAGTTACTTGCTGTGGATCTGTGGCCTTTGTATCTATTACAAAGATTAATTAATTGGTGGTGAATGTCCTTGCCGTGGGAGTGCCTATAAGGTGGCTCGGCTCGGCGAATTCACTTTTGCAAAATACAGATTACGAAGTAAATGATGGGGGAATCAAAGCCTTTGCAACTTTTCAACCCAAGCTCCCTTGTTCTTGTATTTGGTGGCATAGACACGTGTTCTTCACTGATTCTGAAATGACTGATGTGATTATGACATTTTTTAAAGAAAATTTTATTTATTTATGATAGTCACACACAGAGAGAGGCAGAGACCCAGGCAGAGGGAGAAGCAGGCTCCACGCAGGGAGCCCGACGTGGGATTCGATCCCGGGTCTCCAGGATCGCGCCCTGGGCCAAAGGCAGGCGCTAAACCGCTGCGCCACCCGGGGATCCCCATGATTACGACATTTTAAAAGCAGTAATAGGTTATAAGACTTATTAGACCATTATTAGCACAACGGCAAAATTCAGTTGTTTCCCGTGAGCTTCACGTGTGTTCATATTTGAGTATTTCTATCATTCATTGATACGCCTGTCGCCTCCTTGTCTACTCTGCCTGTATTCCGTACATTTATCTTCATATGGCTAATAAGTTGTTTGGCATAATTCTGGTAGATTTTTATAGACCAGCAGCCCTCAGGAGATGCCTGGGATGGGGGCTCCCAAGCGCTCGGTCCTATGCTGCACGTCGCCGTCCCCGACCCCCAACCCGGAGATATTTCATTTTGGCATTTTTGCCCTCAGATGAAATGATTTATGACGACGTGGAGAATGGAGAGGAAGGTGGAAACAGCTCCTTGGAATACGGGTGGAGCTCGAGTGAATTCGAAAGTTACGAGGAGCAGAGTGACTCGGAGTGCAAGAATGGGGTCCCCAGGTCCTTCCTGCGCAGCAACCACAGAAAGCAAGTATGTGTTCAGTGTGCGTGAGAGACAGAGCATCTCACGTTAACACGCAAACGGGACAATAAAATTTGCATTCCGTAATATCAAGTGTTTTCAGGATGTCGCTGTGTGGTGTGAGGAAGGCTAAGCGGTAGGGAAGGGTCCCTGATTTTACATTGTGTGTATAATCATCGCGGGGAGTTTTTATAAACAGACCCACCGAGAGGCCCTGAGTAGCCGTCCTCTGCGTTGTGCTGCGTACACGTCCTGCTGTCTGTGCACCGTCACGGGGTCCATGCGCCCTGAGCGGTCGGAGTCGGGTCTCTGAGACACGGATGATGGAGAAGGACAGAGCCCCGGGGGTGTGTGCGCACGCGTGTGCGGGCCTCGTGAGATGGAGGTCTGAGGAGGAACTTCAGACATCAGGAGCGTGACTCCTGGAGTGGGCGGATGCGGGCCTGGGAGCACTCGCGTTGAGGCAGATCCTCTGGCGGAGACTCGTGGTTTTCAGTGGTGAGTGGCTGTGCCCTTCCTCTCGGCTGCTGGGCTCTGGCTGTCGGTGAAAGGGGTGATCCGCACTCGCGTTCACAGACATGCTCTCCGTGTGGGGCTGAGTGGCAGGCCACAGGCAGATGGAGGCTGCTGTGTGACCCTGTGGGTGCAGACCGTGACGGCATCGATGCCCGGCCACCGTGACTGTGTGGGTGACGCCTGCACCCAGGAGGCAGCACGGTGGGTGGGGCGGGGCCCCCGTGTGCACCCAGCTTGCATGTGGTTACAGGTCCCCTAGTGTTCTCCTAGTCTGTGAACGGGCTTCACGCGACTCAGGAAGAACCTACGGCTTCGTGCGGGTCGCCCGAGCCCCTCACGTCATTGCACGCCCTCTGCCAGCGGGCAGCACAGCCCAGGCTAGTGAGGGAAGCCGCCTGGGATTCACTCCCCGCTCCCCCCCGCCCCCCCGGGAGAGCTGTGCACAGGCCCCTTGGAAGAGTGGGGAAAACACTCTTCAGTTTCCTTCCGGCGGTGGGTTGGGTGTTGGGTGCCCCCTGACGAGCCAGTCACACGCTTACTGGACAGACACTGCCCTCCTCACCCTCCAAAGGGACCCCCTTTCCTGGATAGGCCCCCCTGAAATGCCGAGTGAGAGGCCGCCCCCCAGCGGGGAATGGCCCACAGGGTGGCTTGGGAGCTGGGTGATCACACGGGCATCCTCGTCGCTCCCTCGCCCTGGCCCGGCCGCCCCTGGGGCAGCTGAGAGCAAGGCCAGCAAGCCAGAAGGGCCGTGGAGGTCCGGGCATGCTGGTGCAAGGCACGGTGTTGAGCCGGCCTACTGGTCGCCTGTTGACAGGTCAACTCAAGGAGAGTCCTTTTTATTTTTAATCAAAATTTGCTTAGAATGTCTTTGCCTGGGTTGACGTGGGAAACACGCTAGAGAAGCATGAGGCCTGGGTTCCCAGGTCCGAGCCGTGTGTCACGTGGAAGGTGTTGGACCTGCATCTCCCCTCCCGTCAGTGTGACAGGTGACCGCCCGTTCCCTTGGCTTGGAGACTTGAGCCCCTGTTCCCATGGCGACACCCTGTCTGGAGGGCGGCCTTGACCTCGGGTGTCTCCTGCGTTGGTGCCGCCCCAAGAGGATACTTTCATACACATTTTATTTACCCGTTTGGTCCCTTTAACGTCCTCAGAACGCGTGTGAATGACCTCCCGGGTCGTCTCGTTTCTGCATTTGTCCGTCTGGCTCATCCGAAGCCGCCTCCTTGCTCCACGTGTTTGACTTCCTCGTTTTTATCTCTCAGGAGTTGGGCCAGAACTGGGGGCTCCCCGTGATGCGCGGGGCCCCCGCCCCCGCCGCCGCGTCCTCTCAACATCAGATTGTCGCAAAGTACTGAAAGGAGCGTCTTTGTGAAAAGATTGTGTCTCTTTATGCTGTAGCTTTCCCATGACCTAACCCGTTTCAAGGAGCACTATGAGAAAAAGATGAGAGCTTTGGTGGCAGACGCGGTGGGAGCCTCAGAGACTCAGCAGCTAAAGCAGAGGCATGAACCGAAGGTAGTGTGGTCCCTTTTCTGACGAGCTGCACTGGAAACGCTCATTCAGACGCAGGCCGTGCTTTGGAGCGAAGCGCCAGGGCGACCAAGGCGGCCTTTACGTCTGAACGGTGGTTCTCGGTGTGCTCTTGGGCGTCCCGGTGGCACCACGGCCCACGTCGCGGGTTCCTGTGAAATCTGAGACACTGCTTCCCTGTCTCGTCCTCTTACCCACGGACGGGGCTGCTCCGGGGCCCGCGGCCTGTGTGACGCCACAGCCCCCGGGGCGGGATCCGCCGTGTCTCGGCCCGAAGCACGTTCCACGCGTGCACGACGGCAGCACCCCTCCTGCTGTTTGGGAAACGCAGGAACTTTCCATGGATGTGCTACTTGGATAACATGGAATAGATTCGTTATTATTTTTAAATGAATATTCATAAAGGCTTGATTGCCGTTCTCAATTTTAACTCTTCGTCCAGTAAATGTGGGCCAGCGAGAGCCAGATAAACAGAGCTCGTGGGGCCCTTGGTATTTTTAGGAGCGTAAAGGGCTCCCGAGACCAGCACGTTCGAGAGCCGCCGGGTGTGCAGTGGAGGCGGCCAGGCCTTGGGGGTGTGTTTTAAAAGGGCACTGTCAAGTGGTGTTCACGTCCACGAGGTCGTCTGTCCTTCCCACGTTTTGTGATTCTGCGTATGTGTTACGTGGCGTCTAGCTGAAATAGATGTTCACTTAGAAAGGTCTTCGTCATAGTCACCTGCTCAAGTCCCGAGTGTTTGTGCCCCGGGCTCCCCCGGCAGGAGCGAAGCCCTGGGGTCCCGTCACTCAGGTCAGCCTCCGGCTGGTTCCCGTGCAGCGTCTAAGGCACAGGCCACACGGTCTGGGGCCTGGCGCGATTCTCCCGAGAAGCGTGAGCTCGGTCGTGGGTCATGGGGGACGCGTGACGGAGGCCAGCTCGGGGGAGGAGTTTGCAGGCAGCAGGGAGAGGCAGGGCGAGCCTCCCGCGTTGGGCCGCAGGGAGCAGCAAGACGGGGCAAGTAGCCAGGGCCAGGCCAAGCAGGCCCCTCCATCCAGTAAGAAGCGGACGTTAGGAAGGGGCGGGGGCCTGGCTGTCTCCTGGCTGCGCGTGACCTGGGGCGGGCACCACAGCTCCCCACACCCTGCGCCTCTGCCGCTGCTCGAGGACGGGCGCGCCGCCACCCTGCAGGCTGCCTTCTGCTCACGGTCCTCTGCGTCTCACTCGAGGGACCCTGGCCGGCGCCTGGCTCAGCGGGCCGGCACGGGGTACGGAAGGGTGGGATCTGGGAGGCCGTGTGGGTCAGGAGACCAAGCAGAGGCGCCTTGCAGATGGATGAGCCCTGGGTGAGGGGACAGGGTGCAGGCCCAGTGCGGCTGGGGGGACGGCGCGTCCTCGAGATGGGGAGGGAGGACACGGGGCTCGGGAGTGGGGCACGTGCAGCTCGCAGGGTCCCGGCTAGCAAGTGGGCACGGGGCTGGGGGGCAGCCGGTCGAGCCTCGGGGGAATAGAGGACGTGCAGGAACAGCCAGGGCCGCAGTGCGTCTGACCCCGACGGGTCCCCGGGGAGCGACCGGGCGGTGGCCCTGATGCCCCAGCCCCGAGACACAGCGGCAGGGAGGTGGAGACGAGACAGCCAGCAGGATCGAATCCGTCCTGTGTCGGGAGGACTGGGGCGGCGGGCAGCGTGGATGTCCCTCTGGTGTGTCTGGAAGCCACTTGGGGTTTCTCAAAAAGGATCACTGGGGGCCCGACAGCCAGGACCTCAGACTAGAATTTTAAAGAACGAGGAAGGTAAGAGGCCCAGGGGGTCGTTGGAGCTCTGGGCACCGACGGCCAGTGCGTGTCCCCGGGACTCCGGGCTCAGGGAGCCAGGGCCCGACGCTGCGCTCCCTCGGGAGGTGGGCTCCCTCCGTCTGTGGCCCTGGGACGGCCCCGGCGGCTGCACCTGCCCCTGCCCCTCCCCGCGCCCGCCCTGTGGCCTGGGCCGCACGTGCCCTGTGACGTGCACGCTCCCTTCCTCTGCCTCTGACGTCTGCAGAGCTCTCTGTGTCTGAGCCGCCACAGCAAGATGGACACTGACGTTCACACGCAGCGGGGGACCGTCCCCCCAGGTCAAGGAAGGGATCTCGTTAAAGTTCGCTCTTCTTTCTGTCTTTATTCAACAAACAGAACGTGGCCCGAGCCACACACGTGTACACAGCGAGCGAGCAAGCTCCCCCAGACCACAGAGCCAATTTCCGGGGACGTTAAGACCAAGCTACTTGACAGTATTCTTTTAAAATAAAATAAATGCGGCAAGTGGGTTTTTATCGATGGCGCGACTTCTCATGTTTCCCTGTCTTTGTGCAGATGCAGAAGCTCATGAAGGCCGCCAAGGAGGGCACCAAGGACGGGCTCGAGAAGACCAAGGCTGCCGTCAAGAGAGGCCGCTCTCTCATTCGGACCAGGTCCTTCATGGCTGCAGGTGTGTGGCCCGGCTTGCACCCGAGCTCCCCTCTGCCTCGCGGCGTGTGGGCGGCGCCGAGTGTGGCCGCGGGCACCTCGCACGCCCCAGCACTGTGCTTGTCGCCGGGCCGCCTGGGTCTCCCCTGCCATGCGGGCCGCAGCGTGCTCTCAGCTGAGGGCGTGCACGGGTCTGTGCAGGGGCTCGGGGCACACGCACACCGGGCACTGGAAAGTGACGGGTTCTTGTGGGTGGGAGACGTCACTCCTCTTCTGATGTCTCCCCTCGGCACGTGGGCCCTGGCGGCTGCGCTCTGTGCTCCCTCCCGAAATCCCCTCCTGTATCCCGGGACCCCAGTCACTCTGGATTCTCAGCAAGTCTAGTCCTTTAAAAAAAAAAAAAAAAGATTTTAAAAGAGCACAAGCAAGGGGGGCAGGGAGACGGAGACTCCCCGACATGGGGCTTGCTCCCGTGACCCCGGGATCCAGACCCGAGCTGAAGGCAGGCGCGTACCCGACTGAGCCACCCAGGTGCCCTGCAAATTTATTCTTATGATGCATAACTGGTGATCCGTTCAGGGTGTCCGTCCTCGTATGAGTATTTCCCACAAGGACACGAGCTCAGGAGGTCTTGTTCTAAGCAGGGGGTTTAGGAACCCTTGTGCTGCTGAGGAAGGATCTGGGGTGATTCCGGGAGTTTCAGGCTTTCCGAGACCCTGGCCGGGGCGCCGGGGCCCGCGCCTTCTGTCTGAGAGAGCGGTGGAGTCTGCTGTGCTCCACGTGGACAGCAAGCTGCGGGCCAAGGACTGGCCGGCGTCTGAGAGGATGCTGGTTACTCACAGGGTGGCTGAGCCCCTCTCCCGGGGTGGCACCCAGATGCCGCCGGATCCCCTTAAACACGACTTCATTGTTTGCATGTGTGCCTGGAAAGCACCGTGAAACGTGCCTCCGAGGAGCAGCCTCGCGAGACTGTGCTGTTGGCGTTAACACGAACTAGATTCTGGTATGAATTCCCGTCCCAGTGAAGTCAGCGTCTCAAAACAGGACGCAGGAAGGGTGGGCGCAGCCCCAGCGGGTCGCTTGGAGAGGAGACGGCTGGGTCGGGGGTTCTGACGGGGTGTGTGCCCGACGAGGTGCAGAGCGCCTGCCGGGTGCCCCCAGGATCAACACCTGCAGAGCACGGGCAGGGTCCGAGAGGTGCCGAGCTTGGGATTTGGGCCGTGGTGGTCCGGGTGGTCCCGGTGGGCTGGCTGAGGCCCCGCCCCAGACCCTGAACCAGGATCGGTGGGTCCGTGCCGGGTCGGATGGGCTGACTTAGTGGTTCTGCACCTTGGCTGTCCCCGTGCATCAAGTGGGAGCTTTTAAGAAATCCCATGTGCCGAGGTCCCGCAGCCCTGGGGCCAGGGAAGCCCGAGGCGGCTCTGCTTACTAGAAGGTCTGTTTCTATTTCTTTTTAAGACTTTATTATTTGAGATCAATTTTACATTCACAGCAAAACTGCAAAAACAGTGCAGAGATTTTCCATATATACCCCGCCCCCTGCCGTCACAGCCTCCCCCCAATGCCAGCTCCCCCGCTGCCAGCACCCGCGCCGCCCCTGCACCGTCCCCCACCAGCACCCCCCCTCAGCTCCCCCTCAGCTCCCCCCCCCCAACCAGTTGGCACCTTTGTTAGAACTGATGAAGCGGCATAGACGCGTCCTCATCACCCAGAGTCCTGGTGTACGCGGACCCCTTAGGTGTCAGGGTGGTGCAGGCTGCAGGCTTGGGGACAAGCCCAGGGACAGGCGGTAGAGCTGCCCCCAGCGTGGCTTCATGCCCTGCGCCCCCGCCGCCGCCTGCACGGCCCACCCTCCGCCACAGCCCGGCGGCCTCTCATCTCTGCCGTCTCTGCGGCGTCGCCGGCCCGGACTGGTCGGGGTGGGCAGCATCAGGCGTGCACACTCGTCACGCTGGCCTCTTCCCCTAGGGACGTGTGGTCCAGGCTCCCCCGTCCGTTCATGGCTTGGAGGCTCTATGTCCCGCGTCTGTCCCGCATGTGTGCAGACCGTGGCTTGTGCCCATCGCCTACCGAGGGGCGCCCTGGTCGCCTCAGGCTTTGGCCGCCGTGGATGAATGCGGTCGCGTCCGTTCAGCTTTCACGGGGCAGAAGGCAGCAGCTGCTTTGGGTAAACACGAAGGAGCGTGGTCGCCGGGTCTTAGGGCAAGAGGACGTGTAGCTCTGTGTGGAAGCAGGGACCGTCCTCCACGGGGCCGCCCCTTCCGCCTCGGTGCTGAGCCTCGCTCCCATGGTCCCGGCCCCCGGCAGGAGGTGCGCTGGGCGCTCGGGGCCTGGGCCCGTCTCGGGGCCGTGTAGACACTGGCCGGGTTTTCGATGCTCCTCAGAGACTTTTTTGTGCAGCCGGGTTCTGGGTATTTGGATTTGGTCATCTTTGGCTCTTACTACCTAAGAATTTCTCTGCTTTCCAGTTTTCCAGCCTTTTTTGTGGATTCTGTATTTAGCTACAGCCCAGTTTTTGAAAGTGATTTTAGTTTGGGTCTAAATGTTTTCATTTGACGGAAGCCGTGCTTTCCCAGTGAGAAAGGCCGACGGAAAGTCAGGAAATCCACCGAGTATTTGGCGGATTTCTGAGGGTGGGTCTTAGCTGCCCTTCTTTGCTTCTGAACGCAGTATTTTGGAGATTTATTTATCTCTTCTTCTAGGTTAAAAACTTAACCTTGTTTGATAGCAATCTATCTTTTTTTTTAAAGTAACTTAGACTTGTTGTAATAGAAGAGTTCAAGCCAATAGCAAAAACCCAACGGTAAGAAACCCACGTGGCCCCACGCTCGCAAGTATCGAGCCGTTCGACGTTAAGCATTGAAGTGTTTATTTCTGACACCAGCCAGCTCTTCGGGTGGCACCTCCGCCGTACGAAATTCGACTTCAGAGTATTGAAAATTCCAAATCTAGGTGGACCCCGTGTTCCCCTAGTGGAAAGGATATTTTCTTGGGTTTGCTAAGATGGCAGTTTCATCACTGCCAGGTGGAAAGCACACGCGGAAGATTGAAGTGTCTGCCCGGAGCGTTGATTTGACTGCTCTTTTTTTTTAATGCACTGTACCATTAGGAATATATCGCGTCAATGTGAAATTCATGCCTTCTGACTCCTTTTAAGACCACAGATCCTGTCTTGAAGAGGAGCAGAATTTGTTCATTGACGTTGAGTGCAAGCATCCGGAAGCCGTCCTGACGCCGATGCCTGAGGGCCTGTCGCAGCAGCAGGTAGGAGGCGGCGTCTCCGGGCTCAGCCCCTGCCCCTCGGCCCAGCGGCCGCCTGAGCTCAGGGCGGGGTGGTGGCCTGCGAGGAGGGGGTCCTAGAGGCGGCCTGGCCTGACCGGATCCTGCGCTCGTGTCCGCGTCCTGGCGGCCGTCACGGCCCAGACTCCGCAGGCCCGACGGCGGTGCCCAGCGCCATGCCCGGCGCGTCCCAGGGATGCGCATGCATGTCTGCCCCTAGCGGCCTCACTTTGCCCACTGGCCTCCGCCTCCTGCCTGGGTCTTTGGCCGAAAGCTCTGGGCCAAAAAAAATAATCGACTTTCCCACCTTTCAAGGGTGTTTTCTTGTGCGACGTCAGAATCCTGTCCTCGTCATACACGTCGCTGCTAGCGCGGAGTCGGCTGGAGCCGCGTCCTCACCCTTCACCCAAACACGAGCCGCCCCGCACCTCCGTGCGCTGCTGTCCTCACGGCTCACCCTGTGAGGTTTACGGCGTCCGTCGCCGCGGCAGTGGGCGCGCACGTCTTGCGTCTGTCACCTTAGCTAATAGGCCACTCGAAGTACCTTGGAGGCCCGCGGAGGTTCCCCTGCCTGCGGTTTTGGAGACAAAGCACCAAACGAGCCAGTTTATCAGCAGCGAGCACCGTCCCCCCGTCCCCTGCCCAGTGGCCACAGTGTGTTTTCCCATCAACAGGTCGTGAGAAGATACATCCTGGGCTCGGTGGTCGACAGCGAGAAGAACTACGTGGATGCTCTTAAGCGGATTCTGGAGGTACGCGTGTCGCGGGGCGGACCCGGGTCGCCCTGGCCCTTCACCTACGCACGTGTTCACGCCCAGACCGACCGCGGGCAGCCTCCCCGGAGACGCTGGGCGCCGGGTCTGTGTGTTTTCACGCGTGTCTTTATCAGCAATACGAGAAGCCGCTGTCGGAGATGGAGCCAAAGATCCTGAGCGAGAGGAAGCTAAAGATGGTGTTCTTCCGAGTGAAGGAGCTGCTGCAGTGCCACGGCATGTTCCAGATCGCGCTGGCCAGCCGCGTGGCCGAGTGGGACTCGGTGGAGACCATCGGGGACGTCTTCGTGGCTTCGGTGATCGCCGGCGCGCCCCCGCCCTGCAGAGCTCGCCCGTGCCCTGCGCCGTTTGCTGTCCTTGCGGGTGGGCGGAGGAGGTCTCCCGCCGGGCGTCCCGGTCAGCGGGCCGGGTCCGTCCGGGGCCCTCGGAGGCCACGGCGCTGTGCTCAGGGGCACGTGCTCTAGAGCACCGGGGGCACCGCCCGAGGCCGGCGGCAGGGCTGCCAGCGTCCCTGGAGCGTCCCCAGGCAGTGGAGCGGGCCTTCTGTGGCCGAGCCGCCCTGGCCCGTGTGCCCCCGGGGTCGGGTCTCTGCCCGCGCACGTGGGAGGGAAGCACAACTGCGTTGACCTTTCCTGGCGGGGGAGCCTCCGGCGTGCGTGGACGTGACAGGCCGCCCCGCACGGGAACGGGAACGGGAACGGGAGTTCTTACTAAAGTACTTGCGTGATCCCGTTCAGGGTCCTTATGAAAAACAGAGGAGGAAGCCGTGGACGTTTCCTCTGCTGTGACGGTTCCTGGCTATTTTATGCATTTGGTGTCTACATTTACTTTGTCTTGAAATATTTCTTGAGATATTTACCCTGGGGACGTTTTTTTTAAAGGAAAAAACTTTAAAAACATCCAGTTTAGGTAAAAGCATTTTTTCCGTGACAGTCACATGAGGCACCTGCTTACAGTTAGGACTGTTCATCTTGAGAACGTGTGGGGTCTCAGGAGAGTGTCAGAGGGAGGCCCTTGGTGTTAGGAACCCGGGGCAGCGGGCCGACGTGGCGGGAGAGGATCCCCAGGGGAGGCTCTGCGCCCGCGGGTCAGGGTCCTGGGGCCTGTGTGACGTTCTCTCCTGGGACACCCTCCTCTCAGGTCGTCTGTGGTCAGGGCCACTGCTTAGCTGAGGGCCAGGCCGCCAGCGGCCTGAACGGCAGCGCCGGCAGCACGTCGAGGCCGCAGAGTTAGGTCGTGCAGCTGCGTAAACAGTGCCTAACCCGTGGGCTGAAAAAAGCAAAAAAAAATCACACACGTTCGTGACGAAGTGGGTCCTGTGGAAACCTCCCAGGGCCCGAGGGGTGGTCTTTGGGGCAGTTTGCAGATCTTCTGTCGCACCCGGGTGCAGGGAGCCCCGGGGCTCACGCGCTGCTGATAGTTCTCCATTTGCTCCGACGTTGCAGTTTTCCAAATCCATGGTGCTGGACGCCTACAGCGAGTACGTGAATAACTTCAGCACCGCCGTGGCCATCCTCAAGAAGACGTGTGCTACCAAGCCTGCCTTTCTCGAGTTCTTAAAGGTCAGCACTTGTGTTTTCCTTCTGGGTTCCCACACCCTCCGGTGACAGGTTCCACGTCAAAACGCTTCTCAGTGAAATTCTCACCACACTCTGTCTCCAGACACGTAACGTTATTTATCATAAAGATTTTTACCAAATGTCGGGTCAGTGCTAGAAATAGAGATGAGTCTGCAGCGGTGGCGTCATTTTTTGGAAATAAGCTATGTTTTGCGCATCCTTGGAAGAGTGTAGGTGGATGGACAGATGGAAAGGTAAGGTCTGGCCCCGAAGGAAGCTGCTTTGGCTTCCTGTCTGTCAGCATGACGTTAGGGGCAGCAGACGGAGTTTGGGATTGGGGTGGAGTCTTCGCCCCCTCCGAGGCAGAGCAGTAAATGGGCCCCTCCCTGGGCCGGGGTCTCGGTCCCTGGGCTGGTGTCAGGTGCACAGCGAGGGGAGGCGCGTCGGACTTCGGCGATGGGGAGCGTCTGCCGAGGGCTGTTGCTGAGCTGGGGTCTTCAGCCCACGGCCCCTCACCGTGACCAGCCACCCACCCGGATCTCGTTTGCACGAGACCCCAACTCCGATCGTGAGCCTTGAGCCAAGGTTCGTGCGTGTTACCTGAGCTGAATTCCCAAAGCTCCTGCTCCCTGCAGCGAGCGGACTCGGGCGGGAGTCTCTCCGGCCGTCCCTCCCCCGTCAGTCGGCCCGGGGGGGCCTCGGTGCTCTGCGGCCTTTCCGTGCCGCAGCAGCACGGCTCCTGGAGGAAGGCAGTGCAGGCGACTCGCACGTTCACCTCCGTGGAGGAGGCCGTAACGGTCCTGTGGACGCTGACCGAACCCGAGATGTTGTCACCCGGGGAGCCGGCCACAGCCCCCGCTGGCAGGCGACCTCCTTCCTACAGGAGGCCTGGGGACGGGCACGTGTGTCGTTGGGGCCCAGCCCGGGATCGTGTCGGGAGGCTGGGCTGCCCTCGTGGTGCTGGGGCCGGTCGCTCGCTCTGCCATCCGACCGCACAGCTCCCTTGGCTGGAGAGACCCCATCCTGGGTGTGCAGGTGGTCCAGCCGGGTGGGGGTCCCCGGCTCAGGGACGCGGGCCAGGGGATGAGGCCGCTCCTGGCACATGAGAGAGGGGCCCTCGGGCCAGATGTCCTCGGCCGCAGCCGCTCCTGGGCCAGCTCCGACAGGCTCGGACCCAGGGACACCCCACTGCTCACCCCGAGACCCCACAGCAGAGCCGGGTGAGGCTGGCAGCAGCCGCTGCAGAGAACTTGGCGCGGGGCATGGGGCGGGCTTCCTCTAGGGGCCCTGGCTGCTCTCTGGGAGTCCGTGATCCTCTTCCTGTTTTAGTAAGTGCACTTTTCAGTCCGTAGAGGATTGCAATGGCCTCATAAAGGGCCGAACCCTGCCCAGCAGTCGGAGGTGGCTCCGAAAGCCTCCAGTGGAAAACCCGGAAGATTCAGGTGCAGAGCCTGCCGCGACGGGCTGCAGACCTGGCGACTCGGGCGGGCATGTCCCGCGGTGCGGGGTGCAGGACGGGGCGGGGCTGCGGGCGGGGGTGACCCCGGCCCTGGCGGCGGAGCCGGGGCCAGCACGGGCCGAGTGCGAGTAAGCGAGCTTCTCCCCACAGCAGTGCCAGGAGTCCAGCCCCGACCGCGTCACGCTCTACAGCCTGATGATGAAGCCCATCCAGAGGTTCCCGCAGTTCATTCTGCTGCTGCAGGTAAGGACACGCCCCTGCCCACGACTGGACGGCGGTGTCCCTTCTGCTTCTGTCTCCGACCTCCTGTCCTCCCCCAGCAGTTCCGGGAGGGCAGGGGAAGGGCGCTGGACCCCCACTAGCCTGTCTCCCACTAGCCAGGACCCCCCCACTAGCTCAGACCCCCACTAGCTGGGACCCCCAGTAGCCCAGAGCCCCTCTAGCCTGTTCGTCACTAGCCCAGATCCCCTCTAGCCCTGATCCCCACTAGTCCTGACCCCCTCTAGCCTGGACCCCCTCTAGCCTGGATCCCCTCTAGCCCAGATGCCCTCTAGCCGGGACCTCCTCTAGCCCTGACCCCGCCTAGCTGGGACCCCTTCTAGCCTGGATCCCCTCTAACCAGGACCCCCACTAGCCGGGACCCCCACTGGCCTGTCCCCCCCTAGCTGGGACCTCCTCCCACTAGCTCGGACCCCCTCTAGCTGGACCCCTTCTAGCCTGCGCCCCCTCTAGCCTCGACCCCCAGTAGCCGGCACCCCCACTAGCCTGGATCCCCTCCAACCCGGATCCCCTCTAGCCAGGGTCCTCAGTTGCCGGGACCACCCCCACTAGCCCAGACCCCCTCTAGCCAGCTCGTGAGCAGCCAGGTGGGGTGGGGCTTGGCTCCCCGGGGCCAGAGCCGTGTCCACCCCCTTCTGCCATGGTCAGGGCCTGGTTCTAGGATCAGGTGGAAAATGACCCATGTCCTGTGCTGCGCGGGTCAGTGGGTCAATGGGCTCGGGAGCCCGAGTCAGGACTCAGACGAAGTGTGCCTGTTGCGAGGGGGCTGCACAGACGGTGCGGGGGGGGGGGGACGGCGCGGCAGGAGGCTCAGAGGCTGCCCCAGTGTCGTCAGAAACTAAAGACGCGCAGAGTGGTGGGTGCATGGCTCCCAGCGATGGCGGCTCTGAGTGCGGATGACGCGCCGTCTGCACCCACCTCGTGCCCCCGGAGCCTGGGTCCCCGCCCGTGCCCGGGACAGGTCTCAGCGATGCCCAGCCTGCTGCTCCCGCGGCCCCAGTGTGGAGTCGCAGTGCGGATCGCGGCGCCCTCCCTGCAGACGAGGGGCGTCTCCCTCGGCATCGAGCCCGCTGCCGCCGGCAGCCAAGTCGGGGGACGTACCTCGTGACCCACGAAGCCCTGAGACCCTGAGAGGAGGGCGGGCGCCCACGGTTACGCGTTGATCTCGGCTGTTTCCGAGCCGAGGCGCACAGGCCGTTTCTGGTGCCGGTTGCCTGTGTACGTGTCCCATCGGGTCCTGGTTCCCAGTGTAGGCGTTACAGTCTTAGTAACAGAAGCCGGGTTTGTTCTGCTTTGTTTTTTTACCCCTAGAATCAAAATATCCAGAAAATGTGTTTTGCTCCAGTTGTTGGGTATTTACTAAGCTCTGAGTGTAGGAGGCTCCAGGCAGGCGGTTTGGTGAGGAAGACGGTGGGGGAGGCGATTAGACACTCTCTTCTTTGGCTACGTGGGGACGCAGGGACCAGGGGCAGAGGCCTGACCGCCTCCCGGTCCGTGCGCTGCGTGTGCAGACCCTCGCGCAGACCGTGCTTGAGACATGCCCGTAGGTGCCTGGCAACCCCTGGCCGCCCACGTCGCACCCAGACGCCTCGCTCCTGGTGGTTTTCTGTTCTCACTTAGCTGTAGTTGGGTGTGATTTTCAGTGTAGCTCGTCAGCTTTCGGTTAACCGTCCGTAAGTCGCAGCAAACCCTTGACCCAGGTGTTCACCGAGGTGTATTCCTTAGGGCAGGAGGGCCGTGGGAAGCGGAAGGAGCCATCAGAGGTCGGGCTCCGAGCCTCCTGCCGGTCGACCGCAGAGGCCTGGGCCTGGCGGCTTTAGGCCCAAGGACGCTCCGTGAGGTTGTGGTCGCCGCCCCGCCTAGTTCCCTCGGGCTCCGTGAGGCCAGTCCCTCCGTGGGTCTCCCTCCTCCTCCCGCCCCGTCCGTCTGGGCCCAGCAGACTCACCTGAGAACTCCGGGATTTGGGCGAGCAGTTCCCTGGCCGGCGAGGGGGCGACGGAGGGTCGGGCACGTGGGGAAACGCGCGGTTGGGCGCCGGGAGTCTGCGGTGTGTGTGTCTGAGAGGAGGGCGAGGGTCCCCCAGGGCCTCGGGCTCCCCAGAGAGGTGCTCCGAGGAGAGGTGCTCCCGGGAGCTGTCCCTGAGGGGGAGGCGGGGCCCGGGGCTCGGCTGGCCCAGGGCGGGCGTCCTGCTCCGCGCACGTGGTCGGGTGGCCGGGCACCGCCTGCTGCCTCCCGCTGTCCCGGGCCCGTCGGGCGCCCCGCTGCCCTCTCCACCCTGATGCCCAGCTCTCCGGGCCCCACTGGGGCTCAGACCCCCGCAGCCCTCCCTGAGCCCTGGCGAAGCTGAGCCCGGCTCTTCTGCTGCTGCTTTCAGACACGTGGTCCTCCGGGAATCTTTGTCTCACTTCCCGCGATCGTTTCCTGTCCCGTGTCGGACGCACATGGGTCGGGGCCTGGACGCAGCAGCAGACTTCCCGTCTTGCTCCCGGGGTGCTCTCCCGGCATGCGGCGGCCCCTGCCCGCGGCCCTGCAGCTGCGGTGCGTGTCCTGATGGTGCCGACGGCAGCAGCCGCCAGCTGTGACCTCGGAGCCAGAATGCGCTGTCGGGTGCTTTACTCGCCTCGATAGGACTTGAAGGGACTCCGAGGGAACGCGCGTGTAGCACGGTGCACGCAGCTCGCTCAGACCGGACACAATGCCTCGTTTCGCAGGGTTTTGTTTTCTCAGATAAGAAGCAGGTTACAAGATGGGGGTGCTGTTGGATTCAGGCTGGTGGGGCCGGCGTAGCCGCGGGGGGACGGCGGCGGGCCGGGCTAGGTCTGAGCGGGCGTGCCCCCGACCGTGTGCCCCTGACCGTGTGCCCCCTTGAGCAGAGGAGCAGCCGAAGGCCAGCGAGCGTCCTCCGTACGAGCGAGGGGACAGCGCTGTGACCGTCGCTTCACTCTTGCTCTTTTTTTTTTTTTTTTCTAAACATTTTATTAGAAATGGGAGGGGGAGCGGCAGAGGGAGAGGGAGAAGCTGAGCAGGGAGCCCGATGCGGGACTCGGTCCCAGGACCCCGGCATCGTGACCTGAGCTCCCCGCTGAGCCTCTGGGAAGCCTGCGCCCGAGTGACGCACATGGCTCCGTTGTCTGGGTGACCGTGTTACCGCTGCCTGCCATGCGTCCTCCCTGCAGCCTCCTCGTGCCTTTGCGCCCCTCGGACGTGGGCAGGAGGGGGAGGGCGCCCCCGGGAGCGTGGCAAAGCTGGGGCGCGGGCTCCGTGTCGGTGGGAGCAACAGGCTAGTCGTTAGGCTGGACGGAGTGCGGAGGGCAGGGCCCTTCTGAGACCTGGGGTGCAGCCCGTTCCCATTCACGGAGCCCTTTATGGGGAAGTGCTAGTTTTTTCCATTAGCAAAGCCATTTAGTGAGTTCACTTTGTTTTTGCAAAAGGAGCTGCTCCGCGTTTAGCCGAATCCTGAGTCACTTGGCTTCTTCTCTCCCCGGGGCTGGTCCATCCTCCCCCAGAAGTGGGGGCGCGGCGGCCGGCTGGGAGCGCGTGTGTGCCGCCGCCTGCACCCCCGCACCGGCGGTCACGCGTCCCCTCCTACCGTGTTTCTCCCAAGGACATGCTGAAGAACACCTCCAAAGGCCATCCTGACCGGCTGCCGCTTCAGATGGCGCTGACGGAGCTGGAGACGTTAGCGGAGAAGCTGAACGAGAGGAAGAGAGACGCCGACCAGCGCTGCGAAATCAAGCACGTCGCCAAAGCCATCAACGAGAGATACCTGAACAAGGTTGACCGAGGTTTCCCTGTGCTGCGATTCCGCTTGCTTCGCACTAATAAGCCGCCGTTCTTTCCGCCGCTTGCTACTAATCTTCTGGAAGCTGCAGCGAGGCCGCGGCTCAGGGCCCTGCCTCGGAAGCCGATGGAGACGTCGGGCGGGGCAGGTCGGGGCGCGCGTCCCTGGGGAAGGGGCCGGGTTCACGAGACCCTCGCCCGGGCCGGGACCCCCACGGAGGTTCAGACCGGCTCCGGTCGCGGAGTCTTTCGGCCACCACGCGGTGTCTCGTGTTAGATGGTCAGAATGGCACCGGAGGAGGTCACGTGCGGCCTAAGTGGTGGTTGTCACGGAAACTGAGGGAATCCCCGCAGGAAAGCAGCTCCTAGGCAGAGCCGTGTTTCCCCTTTCTATCACAGGTCTTTCCCGCGACAGCGAGTGGATTTTATGTAGCCCTCCCCGTATTTATTTACGGCCCTGGCCCTCTAGTCTCCTATCAGATGGTGACCCTCCGTGACCTCGCCACAAGAACTTGACCATTATGCAGGCTCTCCCTGATTCCCTGAGTGATTGACGTGGGGTTTCTGTGAGCTGAACATCGCAGCCAGTGACGGTCCTGCTGTTTAGAATCGTGCTTGCCTGTGGTCGCGGTGTTTGCACGCCCGTGAGGCACAGAGCGACGCAGGCCGACGGGGAAGTGGTGTGCGTCACTCGCTCCCGGTTCCGAGCCCGTGCGCGCAGCCTCGTCACCCCCGTGAGCACGTCAGGAGTAGGTTGGCCGGGGCTCGGCCGCTGCACGTTTAGAGTCAGAACGTCCCCTGAGCCTCGGATTCCCCCACGTTCTTTTGGGCCGAATAGTCACAATCAGTGTAGCTTCTACATGATTGGTCTCGTCTTATTAACACAAAGCATCTCTGCAAAGGTCTATAAACCAAGTGTTGCGTTCAGCCCCGTGAGACGAATTATGACGTACCCCAAAAACCTAAGACGTTTCCTTAATTGGGAAAACAAAACCCCCCGAGTAGCTATCGTGCTCGCGAACGTTCTCGGCTGACGTAGCGTCGCACGTAAGAGAACGACTGTGCGGCCGGGCGAGGCGGGGTAAGGATGGAGTCTGTGCTCAGGCAGGTCATCCGAGGGGAGGAGGGAGAGTGACAGGTGCAAACAGGAGCCCCCTCTGCTGGATCAGCGTCTCAGTGGAGACGGCGAGTTTACAAACAGAGGGTTAGTCTCCCGTCGCGGTTGAGGATGATTCCAAACACCGTCTGTACAGCGACTTACTTAAAAAAAGCCACTTTCGGGATTCTTCGTAGTGTGCACGTGAAGTGTGATGGGAAGTATGCAAATCCTCCGTAAAGGGAAAAGTCTGCCGAACCGTGACGCGTTCTCCTGTGTTGTGCAAGACTTTGGCTCACGCTTTCTCTTCTTTCGGGGAACTCGGTTGCGGGAACCGTGTCAAGCGTGACTTTGAATGTTCAGCTTCTCAGCAGCGGGAACCGGTACCTCGTGCGGTCTGACGATATGATAGAAACTGTTTACAACGACAGAGGAGAAATCATTAAGACCAAGGAGCGCCGGGTCTTCATGCTCAGTGATGTGTTGATGTGCGCCACGGTCAGTGCACGGTGAGCGTGCGTGCCGCGCCCCACATGAGCGGTGGCCCCCTTAGCACCCCCCGGTCAGGGTGCACCGATCTGTGTGCGGAGCTTGGTCGCCTCGTCCTGCGACCAAGGGAACAGGCAGTCTGGTCCCCCCTGAGCGCTCTCAGCGACGCTCCCGGAAGGTGGTGAAGGGAGGACCCGCTTTGGTCGGGCTGAAATGTGAAAAGAGCCCCTTGGTAGCCTCAGAACATCAGGAGTGGAGATTTGAGATTCAAGCAGGTTCAGTAGAAATTTGGGGCCAAGTTCCCGGGTTCTCCGTTGCCAGGTGTAAAGCCCGCCTCAGGCATCGAATACGCAGTCTTGCACTTGTTACTCGGCATCTGAGTGTGCCTCCTGCCCCTCCCCACGCGGGCTGGAAGTTGAAATGTGAGGCCCTCTAACATTCGGGGGACGTCGGGTTGCTTGGGTACCAGCTGGCTCCCAACACGTCAAGTATTTCAGTTTCTTTTTTCGTTTTTTTTAAGTATTTCAGTTTCAAGTACAGTGCCCAGCATTTTGGCTATTGCTTTCTACATTTTGATTGGGGAAAAAAAAGTGTATGTCCTAAAGAAGGCAAACTGTGATGGTCACTTGTGGTAAGGAGGGGTGAGGTCCCTGGGCACGCCGAGGGCCTCGGGGCGCTGGGAGCCCTGACGCACTGGCCTGATGGTCGCACACGTGTCTGCTCTAGCATTTCCACGTAACCAGTTAGGTGCACGCGTGTGTGCTCCATTTTATGGGGAAAGGAAAAAAATACCTGGGATTTTTTTTTCATTGTTACATAATAAGTATTTTGATCATGGAGCATAATGGCATGATTTAATTTTTTTTAAAGATTTTATTTATTTATCCATGAGAGACACAGAGAGAGGCAGAGACACAGGCAGAGGGAGAAGCAGGCTCCATGCAGGGAGCCCAATGCGGGACTCGATCCCGGGTCTCCAGGATCACGCCCTGGGCTGAAGGTGGTGCCAAACTGCCGGGCCACCCGGGCTGCCCACATGATTTAATTTTATTGAAATAGTTTTACTATATCAAAGAGTAAAGAAGGAACTTTGGTAAGAAATGGTCAGAGACTGCACAGGAGGTTGTCCCTGCTAACGGTGTTTGCCAGGACGCAGGAGCAGCTTTGCCCAGGGAGCCATCCGGGAGCATCCGGCCTGTTCCCTTCCGCCCCTGTGGGACCCTGAGCGCTTTCTGGGACGTGGCAGTCCACGCTCTCCCGTCGCCCTGGGCCAGGCAGTGAGGTGCCTGCCCTCACCTAGTGGAGGCCTCTTTATGGGCCAGACGGCAACTTTGCAAGCAAGTCCGAAGCATCCCGAAGCTTCCTCACTTGAATCATCTAAGGGATAGACAGAACCGTGACTCGCGGGTGATGAATCCTAAGGAACGGTTTCTCCCTGTTTCAGCACCTCCGACAGCAGCACCATAATGTCATCGAGCCAGAGGTATTTGTTGAAGTGGAGTGTTCCTCTTGGACACGTAGAAGTGATCGAGTACGGCAGTAACGACGGTGCTGGAGAAAGCAGGTGTCCCCCCGTGCACCCGCCCGAGAGCCTGGCAGTGGTCGCCAACGCTAAGCCGAGTAAGTGACATTGTTCTGAGGTGCCCGCGCGGCTCGGGGCCGGCTCCTTGGCTGCAGCGGTGCCCGAGGGCCAGGGAGGTGGCCGGGCTGCGGGAGGCCACCCTCTTGGGAGCCTGTGTTGTGTCGGCTGTGAGCCCGCTCACCCTCCTCTTGCCGCTTGCCCCTGCTGCTGCGTGTGCTCTGGGTTTGGGGGGAAGCCCTGCCGCGTGGGGATGCCTCAGTGTCCGGGTGTGCTTTCTGGTTCAGCACTTGGGGCTCTGGCCCCTGTGTCCCGACCCCGCAGGGGTCTCGGGCCTGTGGACCTGCTGTAGGCTCGGCTCCGCTGCACGGCCCCCTTGTCTCTCCCCCAGGCTCCCTGCGCAGGGGGGGAGCTGGGCCGTGCTCCTGTCCGGGGAGATGAGCCGGGGCTGCCCTGATACTTTGCCAGCGCGTCAACAGCTGTGTGGCACTTAGGGTTTCTGTTACCAGCGGGGCCTCTGCACTGCAGATTTTGAACTTGGCTGGTATTCAGGCCTTGCTTCTTCCCTCTGCCTTTTTTAATGCAAATACAGCCCCGCTGAGCTTCGCTCACTGGCTGGCCTCTGCCTCCGCTGGGGAGCACACAAAACACAGTGAATGGGGACTTTCAGGGAGGGAACCTTTTCATACATGAAACGAGCCTTTGTGTTAAATTCATAAATGCTATAAACACATCGGACAACCTTCCAGATTCTTTTGTCTCTGACGTGTTCAGGAAAAGGTGCCTTTAAACCCTGAATCTTCTCTGGCTGCGCAGGCACGTCTGTTCGGAATCACAGGAACGTGGCCTGATGAGCGTCAGGTCTGATTTGCTGTGGGGTCTCCCGTTGATCCCGTTTGTGTGACGTTAACAGTCGGTCATTCCGTTGGGTAATTGGCCTGGTAAGCTCCGTCCCCGGGCGTGTGGTGTCACGGTTCCCACACCCCCGGATCACTGAGCGCTAAGTCCTTCTTGCAGGAGCTGCACAGTCTCAGCTAATAGGGAAAATAGACCGTGTCACGGGTTTTCCACGGCCGGGGGCGTCCTGGTGCGGGGAGGGGAGGTGTGGGTGCTCTCCGGGCGGACGTAGGTCGGCGAGATTTCACTCAGGTTCAACTTGTGCATCTCATGTGTTAAAAGTTCTTAAAAACCGAGCTAAATCGCTAATACTGATAGCAAATCCCGCCTGGGACTCGGTTTTGTGAACGATATGACGCCTTTGCGTGTTTGCAGTGGTAGCCGTGTTAAAAGGCGCCCTCCTGTGCTCGGGTCACCAGGGCCGCTCTGACCCACAGAACGGACGCTGTATTAAGGCCCCAGTACGTTTCTTACTCATCTTTATATTTTACGACTTGTATTGAGCTGACGTAGAGGGAGATGTGAATGAATCAGTGATATTTAAGAGGCACGTAGCAGGAAGAGTCAATTCTTAAAACACGACTGACCCTTAAAGAACGTGGGGGTCGGGGCGCCGACCCTCATATGTCGAAAATCCACATATATCCTTCGACTCCAAAAATCTTAACTGCCAAAAGCTTGCGGTTGCCCCGAAGCCCTACCGGGAACGTAAACAGTCGGCTAGCGCGCGTTTTGTAGCCGGATCCCGTGCTGTGTTCTTACGATAAAGACGCGGAACAGGAAGCCTCGGTGAGGAGGTCCCGGGGACTCGTCTGTGGCACTGCCGTGTGTTCGCCAAGGGAACGTGTGTGGAGGCGGCGCCCGCGCAGTTCAAAGCCGTCGCTCAGGGGTTGGCCGCGCACGGAAGCAAGGACGTTGGGGCCGTGACTGAAACCACGAGCTCCCGTCCGCGGCGCAGGGGGACATGGTTCTCATTGGCGGCGAAAAGAAGACGTGTCACTTGGGAGAGTAGCTGGTTTTTCTTCATTTTTCAGTTTCAGGGGGAGTCTGTTGTAATTCAGTTCGAGAGCCTGGAAAATACTTGGAAACGGGGGCGTGGGTGTGTTTTGCCGACTTGCCTTGACCTTTCCGCTGTCGCCGGCAAAGCCCGCCCGGAACCTCGGGGAGAGCACTTGTTCAGGGAGCGCGTTTTCCGCGTGGAGGTGACGCGTGCTCCGCCTCCCCAGACGCCCGCTGCCCGGGGTGACTGCGTCCTCTTCACGTGCTGCTTGGTACCTTTCAGGGCGGTCTGTGGGGACGGCGCCTCAGTCTGAGGAACCAGGGTGCTGCTAGCTGACGAGCGCGGGGGGCCTTACGTGAGGGTGACCACTCATCGTTTCCCTCCCGGCGTCGTGACCGGGCTCGCAGCAGGCGCTCAACAAGTATCTGTGGAGCCAGCGGAAAAAGATGGAACCGCCGACCACTGTCGAATTTTTAGCTAAACTGTGTCCTTCCACCGACCTGTTTATCGAAGGCCTTTTCTAACCGAGCGCCACGTTCTGGTAACCCCCAGGTGACTGCGGTGTAGACGCCGCCTCCCGAAGCCCTGGGGCTCGGATCTGAGAACACGCGTGCGGCACCATATCACAGTCCTCAGCACAGACGAGGGCAAGACACTTAGAGAGATCAAGGGGGATAGTTTTCCCAGGGAAGATGCTCCTGAGCTAGGTTTCAACGAGGGAGCAGGATTTTAGCAGAGAGCGAGCGAGCAGCCCTCGATCGATCGATCGGTTCATTCATTCGTTCAGCCGGTGTTCGTCCGACATGTCGCCCACACACGTGTGCACGGGGAGTGGCGAGTGCTTTTGTGACTAGAACCTTCCCAGCCTGTGGCGGTTGGGAAGCCTGTGTCCCTCCAGGTGCCGGGGACCCACGGCGCCCTGCTCTGGGGTCCAGCTGCGTCCGCAGGAATACGAACGTTCTGCAAGAGGCTTCCAGGTCTTGGTGGAGACCAGCCGGCCGGACTGCTGCGCCTGAGGGCAGGGCCGTCCCACCGTCACGTGGTGCCAGTGAGAGCCCGGGAGCTGCTCCAGCCTGGGGACCCCTGTTCCACCTGTGTCTGACGGTCCCCGTACCCTCGTGGCTCCAGGCATATGCGTGGGGACACGCGAGGAGAGCAAAGCGTAGCGTCAGGGCGGGGAAGCAAGAGCCGCTACTCAGCTGTTTCTTGGGTAGCAGAGCAGGATGGAGGTGCCTGGTCACGTGTAGGTCGTGCTCGCCCCTCCAGGAGAGAGAACCGACGTGCTGTCCATCCGGGGAGGGACCCTCCATCCTCGACGGATCGTGGCCGTGAAGTGCACCAATTCTGTGTGTGTCGGAAGACAGAACTCAAGCCAGACCCCAGGGGGGTGTCAGGCTTCGGGTCGGGGAGTCGGGGGCTGCCCGGCGTCCCCGGGGTGCTGGCAGGGAGCAACGCGTTCGCCACCCAGGCCAGACGCCTCAGGAGCGAGGGTCCCGCTGCTGTCGGGGCCGGACAGCGAGCTGCTCTCTGCGTCAAATCCACGCTGTGCGTCCTCCCCGCAGCCAGCGGCCATCGTCGCCGTCGCTCACGCAGAGGAAACCGGTCCCGTCCGTGAGCCTCGGTGTGGCCAGTGTGGCCCGCTGCCTCCTGTGTCGCAGAGCTTTCAGGGAAGGGCTTCTCATTCACCCACAGCGGTTTTGTTCCTTCCGATTCTCCTGCACTTGTCATCCCTCAATTGTTTTGAGAAGCTGAGTAGAGACTCCTGTGCCCCACCCGCCGCGGCCTGTGACTTTCCTGCCAGCGCTGGAGCCTCTTCTGTTGTTCAGCCTGAAGACAGTGTGGGCGGCGCTGCCTGGCAACCGAGGCCTGCGGAGCTGCCTGTGCAGGGAGGAGGGGAAGGAGGAGGCGGCCGTGTAGGGGAGGGGGCTGCCCACTGAGGGAGTGCGGGGGAGGGGCTGCGCCCTAGGCCAGGAAGGGGGGGCCGTGCCGGGAGCTGCCCTGGACGCACCCCCCAGCAGGGCCCCTGAGGAGGGCACCGCTCCCAGCGCCTCCTTGAGCTGTGACATTTCACTGGCACTAAAGCTCGCTCTCCGGGGCCTGCAGGCTGGCGTCTGTGGGTTTGCTCAGGGGTCCCGGGTCCCGCAGGCTGGTGTCCGCTCCCAGATCTTCTAAAGTTACTTTGCCAAATTCTCTGCCTTTTTTGGGGGGTGATAGAAGGTTTTCACCGATTTTGCACGCCGGGGACAAGGAAGCCCCAGAGCCCCGGGGCCGTCGCTGCCCTCCCCTGCCGTGGCTGCGCCCCATGCACCCCCAGGGCCGTCGCTGCCCCCACCTTCACTGTGCCGCCCCCTCTGTGGGGAGTGGGTTTACCAGAAACTAAACTCACCTGTGGCCAGAGATGAGCGGACTCGAGCGGGTCTGCGCAGCCTCAGCTCCGTCCCGCAGTGGACTCGAGCACCCCCTGCGCTCAGGGAACCGTGCTGCACCGAGCTGGGGAGGGGACGGGGGTCTCAGTGGGCAGGAGCCTTCCCTGGGAGAGGCCCGTCACCGCCTCTCTTCACCACGTCCTGAGGAGGTCGTCTTTGGGCGTCTGGAGGACGGGGTGTGCGGGCCAGTGTGTCCAAGGGGGGCGCACGGTGTGCACGCAGGTGCCGATACCTGAGGTCACTTAGGGTTTTCGTTCCGGGGTCCTTGTGGATGACGGCGGGGCCAGCCTGGCCGTACTTCTCTGTGGTGGGTGCACCGCGAGTTAGGAGCTCAGGGCAGGCCTTGGCCTGTGGGACCAGCGTCTGCGTGGGAGCTTCCCGCGGGGCACCAGCAGGCCCTGCACCCGGAGACCTCTCTGCGGCCCTGGGGAGCAAAGCCGGTGCCCCTCCTTGCTGCCAGCAGCCTGAACAGAGGCGGAGGGCCAGCGTCCCCCCATCCCCAGAGCGTCCGCGGAGTCTGTGCAAAGTGCCCAGGCCTCCTCCTGCAGTGAAGGGGGGCCAGGGGAGCGGGGGCCACGTCATCTTACAGATGAGCAGGCGGAGACCTGAGCATCTTCAGATTCTGGGCATGAGAGTCCTGGAGGCAGAGGCTGGGCCGACGGAGAGGCGGGTCCTGGGCAGAAACACAGCGCAGATGCCGCACTGGGGGGGGCGGGTTTGTGGGTCCCCCCCCCCCAGAAGGGACTGCGCAGCAGGGAAGCAAGGTGGGAGAGGCTTCTGGGTCTCCTCAGGCCCGGGTGCTGAGGTCCAACCAGAATACAGCCTGCCCGAGACACCTGGAGACCGGCCTGCAGTGGTCGCGTCTCCGCAGACGCGTGTCTTCTGCTCTTGCACCCGCGCGGGGAGCTCCGTGGAGGCACGTGTGTTTGCAGGGCAGGTGCGGACGTCACAGACCATGCAGGGAGCCCAGACCGCAACCTGCACCCCAGGGAGCTGGGCCGCCGCCGTAGAGCAGCAGCGTGTCTGCACCTGACCCTCGGCCCCGGCCTCCCCGTGCCCTGCTGCGGTTCAGGTGTGACATCCTGCCGCAGCTCGGGCCTCTGTGCGCCCAGAGGTGCACTGTTGACGCGTCTGGAAGACCGCAGTGGGCGGGCATGTGCTGCTCCACGACCTGCTTGAGAAGAGGACGCGGAGACGGGGAGGCCGTGGCTGCTACGCGAGGCTGGGGCGGTGAGGCGGTCGGGCCGGGCCTCTGGGGTGACGCCGCTGCTCCCCTCCTGGGCCGCGCCTGCCCCTGTTAAGGTTCAAGGGCCGTGTGCTCAGGGTAGAAGGGTCGCTTGGCTGTAGGACAATTTGGGGGATTAAACTAAGAGCCAGACGCGGCCAGGCTGGTAGGCTCTTGTCGCCGAGTGAGTTTATCACCGAGGAGTGTGTCAGGGTCTGCACGTGAAGGCAGACGCCTGGTGGTCGCCGCAGGGGTGTTAGGTGAACGTGCTGTCGAGGGAAAATAAATGTGATGAACGTACAGTTGTGGACAGTTCATGCCCTTTCTTTGTAAGGTTTTATGAGAATACTTGGTAGGGGGTTGAGTGTCTAGTTTGCCAGGATCAATCCCCAGAATCCGGCCTGGGGCGGGCGTACGGATCCGAGCGAGAGCGTCTCGAGCGCCGTTTCTGCAGAATCACCGACGGTTGCTGTGCTCTGCAGCGAGGTGCCCAGCGCGGCTCGAGGAGCAGCACCCGAGGCTCTGACGCTGGAGCCGCACGTTCGCTGGCAGCACCGACGCGCGTGGTCGTGGGCAGGGTGCAGAGCCGTCCCGTGATGGGCCGCGCCCCACGCCCGCCGGGAACGCAGGGCGCCTTGGTCGCCTTGGTCCCGCTTGTGACGCCGGCAGCACAGCCTGAGACCCGCCGGGGGACGTGCTTCCTTCTGGTGGCCCTGCGGAGCCGAGCGGTCCCAGCGCCACGCTTGCCAGCTGCACTTTTTATTTTTCCCTTAACGATACGTTTGTCCCTCTAAAGAGTCATAGCCGGTGACACACACGCGTGCTCCTGCTCTGCACGCTGTTGGTGAGGTGCCCGGCAGGGCCTTGGCTGCGTCCTGCGGGCAGCGTCCGCCTTACCCCCAGCCGGATGACGCCCGTGGGGCCGACCCCAGGACACTCGCCGCACCCAACCCAGGTTTGCCGGCTGCTGCCCGGGGGACCTGGGGCAGCCCGTGTGCACAGCCGTGGGAGAGGAGTCGGCTGTCACCGCGTGTCCCTAACGCCGGGCTCCGGAGGGTTCGTGCGTCGGGATCCAGCCTGTGCATCAGCCGCGTCCTCGCCGGGAGGTGGGGGACGGGGCACCTCGTGTGTGAGGCGGGCGGCCCTGAGTGGGGGCTCCTCCCCGCCCGTGGCCGACCTCCTCTGTCCCCGTCCTTCGGCGTTGGAGGAAGGGCGCTGTGGGTGACCCCGGTCGTCGGCCACTTGCTTTACGTCAGTGGCGTTTCCAGCTACCTCTTAGCAACCACAGTTAGGTCGACGAGGCTTAGAGAACGCCCCAGCGGCGGAAAGCGCGAGAGGCTTAGGGAGGACTCGCGGGCCGTGGTCCACGCGCTCAGCTCACGGGCGACAGGCCCTCCGGGAGGGGACGGCAGCCAAGGGCGTGTGGGGCGGCGGCCCCGGGGCAGCGACGAGCTCGGCGGGCGAGCTGGCGACACCTGTAGGGCGTGCGCGTGAGCGACAGCGTCGTGTCCACGAGACTCCGCGGCTCTGACGAGGGGCCGCGGGGCCGTGAGACGTTAACGTCCCGGGCGCTGCGCGAGGGCCCCACGCCGGGGGCTCTTGGTCTTTTCTCTAAGTCTGACGTCGTCCTGGATTTAAAGGTCAGAAGAGGAAAGAGACCCCTAAATGCTTCAAAGGATCCGCTTTTTAAAAATCCTAAGTCAGCCGGAATTTTAACGCTGGTGTTTCCGGCCTCTGGCGCCGGCGCACGCGTGGCTTCAGGTTTCCGCTCTCGCTTCTTCCGCAGACCAGGTGTACGTGGGGCCGGGGCAGCTGTACCAGGACCTGCAGAACCTGCTGCACGACTTGAACGTCGTCGGTCAGATCTCGCAGCTGATCGGGAACCTCCGAGGAAACTACCAGGTAACGTCGGAGCCTCGGCTTCCAACTCTGTTTCCGGTCCCGCGTCGCCGCCGGCGTGTCCCGCGGGGCGTGACAGTGAGGCTGCTCCTGAGAACCGGCCTGGTGCTGTGTTTCCTCCCGTTTCCCGTGGGGTGAGACTGTGCGGGGGTCACTTCGTTTGGGGCGGACTCGAGGAGCAGTCTGGTCCTAGGCTGTCCCGCCCCGTGCGACCCGGGCCGCAGGGGCCTCTCGTCTGCAGCCCGCTCCCCAAGGGCCCGGGGGCAGGGCCCGGGCTGCGGCACCGCCTGCTTGGGCCCCCCGATGCCGACACGGGCGTGCGTTCCCCCCCAGAACCTGAACCAGGCGGTGGCCCACGATTGGACCGCAGGCCTGCAGAGGCTCATCCTGAAGAAGGAGGAGGAAATCCGGGCGGCCGACTGCTGCCGCATCCAGCTGCAGCTCCCGGGGAAGCAGGACAAGTGAGTGGTGACCCGACAGGGCCGCCGGGCCGGGCCCCAGGGGGTGGCGCGGTTCGGTGGCCTGTGGGACCCGGCGGAGCGGTGGAGTCCGGGGTGCAGCTGTCCCCGTGCTCCTGGCAGGTCCGGGCGGCCCACGTTCTTCACGGCTGTGTTCAACACCTTCACCCCAGCCATCAAGGAGTCGTGGATCAGCAACCTGCAGATGGCCAAGCTCGCCCTGGGTAAGAGCGGGTGCCGTGGGCCGCGCGGGGCTCAGCTGCGGGCCCCGGTCCCCGGCTTTCTTGCCTGGCAGGGGGGCCATGCCCAAGCCGAGAGCCCCCTGAGAACGCCCCTGACCGTAGACTTGTCCTTTAATGCAAAAGAACGTGTTCATTTTATTTGAGAGCGAGCGAGCGACTCACTGTTGAGTGGGGAGCCCGACGTGGCGCTCAGGCCCACGGCCCTGAGACTGTGAGCCGAGCCCAAATCGGGTGGGACGCTTCCCCCACCGAGCCACCCACCTGCCGCCCCCGCCCCCAGCACAAGTGATTTTTAAGACGTTGCTGTGACGATCTAGGGGTCGCACATGAGAACAGGCCTTTGCTTTTACTGTGAGGACACGTTGACGCCAGCTGAGCCCACGAACAGCAGTGGAGAAGCCCCGTGAGCTGCGGCCTGGGGGCCGGGGGCCCATGACCCGGGGCAGGTCTGTGTCCGCTGCGGCTCCGGCGCCACAGGCGGGAGGAAGTCCTGCTTCCCCTCCGTCACCCGCGGGAGGTCCAGGGCGGCTCCGAGTTGTCAGCGGAGGCCCTGCCAGCGTGGAGGAGGTCCTGTGGTTCAGCCGGGGACCGGGGGACGGGGTGAGGTCTCCTCGCTCCTGTGTCGGCCTGAATCAAGCCCCTCTGCAGTGTAGACGTGTGCCTGTAGCTCATTCCCACGTGGATCTGCTACTCAGAAGGCGCAGGGCGTCGCGTGTGCGTGTGCTCTGGTCCCCGAGCTGCACGGGGTCCATAGGCCTGCGATGCTCCCAGCCCGCAGGACGCCGTGGTCCCCTGCTTGCCGAGCACAGCGCCCTCCTGCCCCTGCCCCTTTCTCTGTCCTGAGGGGCTCCCTGGGTTGTGACAAGCACGACAGGACCCGGAAGGCAGTGCCTTCGCCGTCACAGGCCGGACACCTGCGGAGCCGGGGCGCACAGCTCGCTCGGTGCACGTTTTTCTCCTGTAGTGACGACACCTGTCACTGAACGGCCCTAGGTGTCTACGTGCGACTCTTGGTGGTTACGCAGGGGCCCCGGGGGGGGGGGACACGTGGGCAATCAGGTGCTCTTCCAGAACGCAGCGCTCAGCGGGCGGCCTTTCCATGAGGGACAGACGGTCACGTTTTCCAGAAACGGTATTTGGCCCGGAGCCTTGTGCAGGAGGTCCTGTCCGAGGCCGCGGTCCGCACGGTCCCGTCCGAGCAGGAGGCGGCTCAGCTGCCCTTCCCCTTTCTCTTTGACGTGACCGCAGAGGAGGAGAACCACATGGGCTGGTTCTGCGTGGAGGATGACGGGAACCAGATTAAGAAGGAGAGACACCCTCTCCTCGTGGGACACATGCCGGTGACGGTGGCCAAGCAGCAGGAGTTCAAGGTGATGGGCGGTGGGCCTGGGGGTGCGGGCACCGTTCACGGGCACGGTGCTGCCTGGGGGGAGCAGAGCCCCACGTCGCCCCAAGGCACCCGCTGTGACGCTTCTCTGGGGAAAATGTTAAGGATTTAGATTGTTAGAACATGAAAGAGAAAGCCTGATTTTCTGTCCAGTGGTCGCCCCACTGATAGGGGTCCTCGCTGCCCCTGCTTCAGTGCGCCCAGGGGTCATCCGGGTGCTGGGGGGTCCTCGCCGCCCCTGCTGCATTGCGCCCGGGGGTCATCCGGGTGCTGGGGGGTCCTCGCCGCCCCTGCTTCAGTGCGCCCGGGGGTCATCCGGGTGCTGGGGGGTCCTCGCCGCCCCTGCTTCAGTGCGCCCGGGGGTCATCCAGGTGCTGGGGGGGTCCTCGCCGCCCCTGCTTCAGTGCGCCCGGGGGTCATCCAGGTGCTGGGGGGGTCCTCGCTGCCCCTGCTTCAGTGCGCCCGGGGGTCATCCGGGTGCTGGGGGGTCCTCGCCGCCCCTGCTTCAGTGCGCCCGGGGGTCATCCAGGTGCTGGGGGGGTCCTCGCTGCCCCTGCTTCAGTGCGCCCGGGGGTCATCCGGGTGCTGGGGGGTCCTCGCCGCCCCTGCTTCAGTGCGCCCGGGGGTCATCCAGGTGCTGGGGGGGTCCTCGCTGCCCCTGCTTCAGTGCGCCCGGGGGTCATCCGGGTGCTGGGGGGTCCTCGCCGCCCCTGCTTCAGTGCGCCCGGGGGTCATCCAGGTGCTGGGGGGGTCCTCGCTGCCCCTGCTTCAGTGCGCCCAGGGGTCATCTGGGTGCTGGGGGGTCCTCGCCGCCCCTGCTTCAGTGCGCCCAGGGGTCATCTGGGTGCTGGGGGGTCCTCGCCGCCCCTGCTTCAGTGCGTCCGGGGGTCATCCAGGTGCTGGGGGGTCCTCACCGCCCCTGCTTCAGTGCGCCCGGGGGTCATCCAGGTGCTGGGGGGGTCCTCGCTGCCCCTGCTTCAGTGCGCCCGGGGGTCATCCGGGTGCTGGGGGGTCCTCGCCGCCCCTGCTTCAGTGCGCCCGGGGGTCATCCAGGTGCTGGGGGGGTCCTCGCTGCCCCTGCTTCAGTGCGCCCGGGGGTCATCCGGGTGCTGGGGGGTCCTCGCCGCCCCTGCTTCAGTGCGCCCGGGGGTCATCCAGGTGCTGGGGGGGTCCTCGCTGCCCCTGCTTCAGTGCGCCCGGGGGTCATCCGGGTGCTGGGGGGTCCTCGCCGCCCCTGCTTCAGTGCGCCCGGGGGTCATCCAGGTGCTGGGGGGGTCCTCGCTGCCCCTGCTTCAGTGCGCCCAGGGGTCATCTGGGTGCTGGGGGGTCCTCGCCGCCCCTGCTTCAGTGCGCCCAGGGGTCATCTGGGTGCTGGGGGGTCCTCGCCGCCCCTGCTTCAGTGCGTCCGGGGGTCATCCAGGTGCTGGGGGGTCCTCACCGCCCCTGCTTCAGTGCGCCCGGGGGTCATCCAGGTGCTGGGGGGTCCTCGCCGCCCCTGCTTCAGTGCGCCCAGGGGTCATCTGGGTGCTGGGGGGTCCTCGCCGCCCCTGCTTCAGTGCGCCCGGGGGTCATCCGGGTGCTGGGAGGTCCTCGCCGCCCCTGCTTCAGTGCGCCCGGGGGTCATCCGGGTGCTGGGGGGTCCTCGCCGCCCCTGCTGCATTGCGCCCAGGGGTCATCCGGGTGCTGGGGGTCCTCGCCGCCCCTGGTGCATTCGCCCTTTTGTGCTAACGCTTGTGCCGATGTGGCCGTTTATTCATGCCCGTGCTCTCTGTTCGGGGACCACAGCAGGTGCCTTCAGGTGCGGATGTGTCTTTGTGTAAGAAGCAAGTAAAGACCTTTGTAGCTCTGCTTTCTGGCCTCTGGCGACACTCAGACCTGGAGCCGGGCTCCCTGGAGCTTCCGGGAGAGGAGGGCGGGCGGGAGGGCAGGCAGAAGGACAGAAGGGCGTCCATCCCCCTCCCGCCGCTCCCGGGGAGCTGCCCACCTGCGTGCTGTGCTCCGTGACGCAGGTTTCCGGCAGGAGCTGGGATCTGGATACGGGAGTAAAGACCGATGTCGCTCATTCGGGTTTGCCTCTCAGGAGCCCACTTCTGAGGCTCGTACCTCCTCTCCTGCTTTAATCTGCAGCAAGTAATAACCTGCGGCTTCTGTGATCCGCTCAAGGGACTGTCATTCAGACGCCTCCGGGTCCTGTTCTAAACGAGGGCGTCCGATTTTCTTCCCTGATAGATCGAATGTGCCGCCTACAACCCTGAACCTTGCGTGACCAGTGAGGCCCAGCCGGACTCGCTGTCCACGGTGCACGGCTTCCTGTGGGTAAGACGGGGCGGCGCCTGCGGGTCTGTGTCCACGGCCAGCGTGGGTTTGACAGGTTCCAACGTGCAGTCCGCTGTCGGTGTCCTGGGTGTCCTGGGCTGCTTATAAGCGTGCGAGTCACGAGCCGTGACGGGACTGAACACTTTAGGGAAAGTTGTGCAATTCTCAGGAATTGAAATGTTTGTTTTGTAGGTTTTTTTTTTTTTTTTCCATCTAAAGCTTTACCAGATTAGATTCAGCACAGGGACAACCCAGTTAAGTAATAGGACACTTTAAATATTTCTGCAGTTTGGGTGGTTAAGTTGCATGGGATTTTTTTTTTCCCCTTCCAAGACATTGCTGGCTTTTTACCCTGGAAACTTGGCAATCCAAATTAATTTGCTCCAAATCAAGTATTGCATTTCGCATGCTGCAGTTGCAATGGGCACTTCCGGTCCTTGCAGACGGGGAGAGGGTCCCACGCACCGTGAGGGCTCCCGTGTGCCCTCCTGGGCCCCCAGCCCTGCCCCGCGGGGCACCCTGCTGTCTGTCCTCCAGCGCCGTGCCCCGACCCCCCGACCACCTCTCCAGGCTCCCTGCTCTCGGGTGCCCCCTCCACGTCCCACAGCGGAGCCTCTCCCTGGCCGGCGCTCCTCCCCGCGTGCACCCGGCAGGAAGGACGGGATGGGCTCACTTCCCTGAGCAGAGAATTGGGGCAGAGAAGGTTTTCTGTCACACGCACCGTGTCGGTGCCTCCTCGTTCCTCCAGTCGCCGGCGGCCGGCACGGGCCTGGCCATCCCGCAGCCTTCACCGCACGGCCGTCCGAGCAGGACGCTTCGCTCCTGAAGCTGGCGCGGCGGCGATGGCACCTGGGGCCCCACACCTGGGGCTCCACGACTGCGCCGACGCCCCGGCTGGCTTTGCAGACCTCGCAGGCTCTGCCCCGGGTGTTCTTCCCGTTGGCAGCATCTGACCCTTTCCCGTGTGAGACGGCCGCACTGCGCGTTGGGACGGAGCTTGCGGGGCGTCCGTGGGTGTCCCGGTGGCACGCTGGCGGCCCAGGGCGACCCCAGTGCCTCGTGCTTACGCGCTGCCGGCCGTGCGGGGGGGGTGCCCGGTGCTCGGGTTCCTTGGGCCTTGCTTTCCTAGCTGAGCCCGTCGCACGTCAGCGTTTACTTGTTGGGAACCGATGCTCACCTGGTTGTTAGCCTCTCAGTCGTGCCCGAGCAGGCCGCCACCGCGGCGGAGTCCCGGGCAGCTGGTTCCTCAGGGATGGCAATGGGAGCTAGGAAGGAAACCTCGAAACCGTACTCTCGTTATGAAAATTAAAAGGGAAAGTCACCCCATAAGTTGAAAAGGAAGCGCGGGCTCCAGTACCAGATGGTTTAAACCCCCTGGATTCTGTGAAGTGTTGGTTTCTGTGGCAACAGTGGTTCCTGTCCCACCCTCCCGCCCCGTCCTCTCGTCTTGTCCTCCCGTCGTCCTCCCGCCGTGGCCTCCGCGGTCGGGGTCGGTGTGCCATGGAAGCTGCAGGTGCTCCTCTAACCCCCCCACCCCCCATTCAGATCGGCAGCTGCACCAGCCAAATGGGCCAGGTTGCCATCGTCTCGTTTCAAAACTGCAACCCCAAAGTCATCGAGTGCTTCAACGTGGAGTCTCGCATCCTGTGCATGGTGTTCATCCCCGCGGAGGAGCGGCCCGCGGAGCCCGAGGCCACTGCCGGGAGGGCGTCGGGCGTGCCCACCGTCTGCCTGGGCACCGAGGAGGGGAGGTGAGCCCACGGCCAGGGGCGGCCACTGCCCCACCTGCTAGGCTGCGCCCAAGGCTGGGTCGCCGCCCTTGGAACGAGTCCCCCTGGGGTAGCTGCAGCCCCCCGGCCCCCGGAGGCACGGCAGCTACACGACGTGGGTGTTCACTTGTGTCCCTCACCTGCCCCGACTCCCCACGCCTCGGAGTATAGCAGGGCCGCGATCTGTGCCCCGGCCTCCTGGACGCTGCACCTCGTAAAGGAACCACGGTGGTTCCCTGATGTGACGCTGCTTACGGAGGGAGAAGTCCCGTTTCTCCTTTACCGTGCGAGGAAGAGATGCGGTGGGGGGGCGGGGAGGGGCGGAGGTGGCCGGGGCAGGTCGGAGCTGGGGTGGGGTGTGCTGGCGAGGCCCCGTCACCGAGCAGGGGCGCTCACTGGCCCGTGTGCTTCTCCCGCAGCATTTCCATCTATAAGAGCAGTCAGGGCTGCAAGAAGGTGCGCCTGCAGCAGTTCTTCGCCCCCGACAAGTCCACGGTCCTGAGTCTGGCCTGCACGCCCCAGAGCCTGTACGCCGGCCTGGTCAACGGGGCCGTGGCCGTCTACGGGAAGGCAGAAGGTAGTGGTGTCTGCACGTCCCCTCTCCCCGGGGCTTCCGGGGACTCTCAGCCTCGGGAGGAGGAGGGCGGTGAGGGAGGGCGGGAGGATGGGGCAGGAGGAGGGTGGGAGGACAGGAGGACAGGACGGGAGGATGGGGCAGGACAGGATGGGGGGACGGGGCGGGAGGACGGTGCCAAGCGTGAACATGCAGCCGCACAGGCAGGAAGTGGTTTCGGGCCGTCGCTGTCCCGCTGACGCCTGCCCGTCCACGAGCAGCCCTGCACATGCACATCCGTCCCCCACAGCACGGTCCCGTCCCCCGCAGCCCCTGTGCTCCCTCGGGGCTGGAGGCTCCCTCGGGTGGTGGGGATGCAGGCCGCCCGCGGGAGTGGCTGGACTCCGTCTGCCCGGATGCTCCATGGGCTCCACCAGGACCTCGGCGGGTTCCGGGGACCCAGAGGGCGCAGTGGGGCTCCGCAGCCTCTTGGGGACGGGGCGTCCCAGCTCTGTCCACCTACTCAGCCCCCGTCCCGTCCCTGCGGCGTAGCTCCACTTGGACGAGCTGTCCCGCCGCTGCCGGGGGTCGCCCTCGCCTGCAGGGCCCACTGCCCGCGTTCCGGGGCCGACAGGGTCGGGGGCTTCCTCACCTCCCCGCGGCCGGCCTTCCTTCCTCTGAGCCCCTCTCAGGGGGCGGCTTCCATCCTGAGCTACAGGATCAAGTATCTCCTTGGCTCGGACACCACGGCACATACCCCAAACCGGCCCGGCCAGCCGTGTGCACCCTTCCCGGGGCCTGGGGGCCGCAGCTGAGGCGGGGTCAGCAGGGCCGGTCCCCGGTGCTCCCCTCCCCTGCCTCCCCAGGGGCGCCGCCTCGCATCCCTCCCGGTTGTGGGGTTTCGGCGGCCACTGGGCGGCCCCACCAAGATGGGGTGCATGGAAGTCGAGGGCCGAATCCCCTTGGGGTGGACGGTCCCCTTGGGGGGGGAGCCTGTCCACCCCCGACGCCTGCCCACCTGCAGCCCCCCTGCGACCTCCTGGGCACTGTGCCGCCATCACTCACTGTCTCGGGGACAAGCTGAGCATTGGCTCCGTGCAGGGGACCCGGGGCTAGTGCCAGGGGCTGCCGATGGGGGCAAGTCCTAGCTCTCCCACGGGGCTGGGGGTGGGAAGGGGGGGCAGGGGGACGAACACGTCACGGGGTAAACGTGCTTACGATGCCCAGAGGGCGCTGGGGGGCGCCAGGTCAGAGCCCTCTGGGGGATCGTCATCACTGGGGGGACGTCAGGGCAGCTCCAGGTCCCTGGGGGGGGGGCAGGGCAGGAAGCAGGACCTGTGCATGGCCCGGACGGTGCGGTAGGGCCGGGGCAGCGGGTGTGTCCTGTGGGGTGAGTCGGGCTCAGAGGCGTGGCTTCCGCGTGAGCTCGCCGTATGTGGAACCAGGTCCGCGTGTACTTAGACCCACGGGGTCGCTCCGTTTCCTTCTCCCGCGTCTGTGTGGCCGGGGTCGGCTTGCCTGGGGTCGAGCTGTGCTGCTGCGGCAGGGGCTGAGGTCAGGGGCATCGTGCACAGCCTGCGGGTCTGAAGGTTCCGTGATTCCGTCCCGTCTGCCGAGCTTCCCGCACGGAGTCGGGGTGCTGACGTCCGTTTCTCCCAGTGCTGTGGACTTACTCAGGGCTTATTTATATTCGTCTAACTTGGGGCTGGTGACACCTCCTTTCCCGGCTTTACTGGCACATCACCGACCTGGCCCGAGGGCGGCGGGGTGTCCTTCGCACCCAAGGTGCTTTGCAGAGCCGCCACCTGCGTCCCCGTCACGTACAAACCGTCGCTGTGTCGGTGCTGAGGACGCTCGGGATCTGCTCTTAGAGCTTGGGCGCTCACGTGCGGGACGTGGACTGTCCTCTGGGCGGGCGTCAGGCCCAGGCCTTCCTCTCTCTGGTTGTGAGGCTCCCCCACCCCCCCGGACCCCCGTCCGTTCTGTTCCCCTGACGTAGAGGTCTTAGCTTCCACACGTGCATGAGGACGCGTCTCGCTTAGCAGGACGCCCTCGAGGTTCACCCCGTCCTGACGGCGGTGGGACGTCCTTGCCTCCGTGGCACACGGGGCTCCCTCGTGCGTGCGTGCACACCGCATCTCCATCCCTCCGGCCGTCGACGGACTGGCGGCTGCGATGCTGCTGCAGGGCTGCATGGAGGTTCTCGAATCAACGTTTCCGTGTCCTTCGGATCAGTACCCAGAAGTGGGCGTCCTGGACGGTACGGTCGCTCTGTTTTAATGTCTCGAGGGACCTCCACGCTGTTTCCGGAGCGGCCTTCCCACCGACAGCGCACACGGCCCCCTTTCTCCCCCCCCGTCGCCAGCGCTGGTGACCTCGCGTCTTGGCGATGACGGCCATCCTCGCGGCTGTGAGGTGATCTCTCGCCGTGGTTTCCGTTTCTCCGACGCCGACAGATGCGGAGCACGTGTTCGCGTACCCGTTGGCGTCTGAATGTCTTCCCCGGAGGGAGGTCCCTTCACCGCTGTGCTCTCCGAGGTGGGAGGACTGGCCTGGCTGGAGGCCGCCGTCCTTCCGCCACGGCTCAGGACACATCATCGTTGCAAGTCTTTGACCTTTTAGGGAGCTTGAAATCAGGAAGTCTGGGAGAAATTTCCAGATTTCCTGGTGCTGGCTCAGAACGTAGGGAGCATGTGCTGGGGCCCAGCCGCGGGGGGCAGCCTGGGAGGGAACTCAGGCCTGGAGAAGCCTCCAGGGAGAGGCTGCCTGCAGTCGGCTGGAGCCGAGGCCCACATCCTGGTTGGACCCCCCGCCCCCACGGAGGACTCGGGGCACTGAGCGCAGACTCTGCAGGAGTAACTAGGTGCTCAGAACAAAGTTCAATCGCTAGAAGTTGATCCTTCCAAACAAAACGTGTGCAGCAGTTTCTTGCTCCAGAGGGACGAGCACAGTCAGGCTGGTGGCCGTGCTGGGGCGCAGACGCCGGGGGCGTAGGTGCCGCGGGCATCCTCAGCCCTGTGCTCTCAGCCCCTGCGCATGTGGGGGAGAATCGGATCTCCACTCCGAACCCCTGTGATCCCGTCGGATGTGGAGGTGCAGAGCCTCTAGGACTGTGAGTCCCTGATGCAGAGGCCTGTGTGCTTGTGTGTGCACATGGGTGTGCACGTGTGACTGCAACCTGTGACTGCACCTGTGACGGCTTGTGCACGTGACTGTGCATGTGTGACTGCGTGCATGTGTGCACATGTGACTGCTTGTGCCTCTGTGACTGTATGTGTGCACGTGAGTGCTTGTGCACGTGTGACTGCGTGTGTGCGTGCACCTGTGACCGTTTGTGCACGTGTGACTGCACGTGTGCACCTGTGACTGTACATATGACTGTGTGTGCACCTGTGACTGCATGTGTGACTGCATGTGTGTGCACGTGTGACTGCGTGCATGTGCGTACCTGTGACTGTGCATGCACCTGTGACCACTTGTGCACCTGTTACTGTGCGTGTGTGCACGTGTGCACCTGTGACTGCATGTGTGACTGCATGTGTGTGCACGTGTGACTGCATGCACCTGTGACCATTTGTGCACCTGTTACTGTGCGTGTGTGCACGTGTGCACCTGTGACTGTACATATGACTGTGTGTGCACCTGTGACTGCATGTGTGACTGCATGTGTGTGCACGTGTGACTGCGTGCATGTGTGTACCTGTGACTGTGCATGCACCTGTGACCACTTGTGCACCTGTTACTGTGCGTGTGTGCACGTGTGACCGCTTGTATGTGTTCATGTGACTGCACACGTGTGGCTGCTTGTGCTTATACATTGTGCACATATGACTACATGTGTGTACACGTCTGTGTGCACATGTGCGTGTGCCACTGCACGTGTGCCTGCACCTGTGTGCACGTGTGACTGTATGTGGCCGCCTGTGAGCGTGTGCGCGTGTGCACGTGTGACCACACCACGATACCGGGTCCAGTGCAGGTCTACAAGTGGATGGCAGGTCGGTGTCCGCGGGAACCGGTGATTGTCCTGCAGCTGCTGCTAGAAGCCCTCCACCTGCAGCTGAGCCCTAACTTCAATGCGCCTCGACCCCCAGACCTTACCTGGTTGCCTCTTGGCATCGCGCGCCTCAGCCTAAGACAGTTCGTCATAAACAGGGTTTGGATGAAAAGGTCCAGATACGGAGCGTGGAAGCGGCACTGGGTTCGGAGCCGAGACGTGCCCGTCTCCTCGAGCAGAGCGCTTCAGTGGACTCGGTCGGAGGCATCGGCCGACTCCGAGTTCGCTGTTTTTAGGTGTGGTGGCGTAATTAACGGTCACCTTGAAAATCGAGGAATGTGTTTTAGTGTCTCGCAGAGTAATTACACAGTCACCTTGGAAACGTACGTTAAGTCTTCCTCTAAGTATCGTTTATTGCCATCCCGGCGCCGGTTGACTCACACGTCATCTAAAGCGCGACGACCCTCGTCTGTAGGTCTCTGAAGATAGTTTCAACCGAAGTATTTCCTCACCACATGAGCTTCAGGAACGGAGCGAGCTCCTGAGACGGGAGGAAAGCCTCCTGCCTCAGTTCTGACTTTAATCCAGGGGTGACGTGGTCGGTCCCGACGGGACAGTAGCTAGAGGGCGTCTTGGAGGTGGACGCAGGCGCTGGGTCGGACGCAGACCCCTGGCTACGGCCGTCATGTCGCGTGGGGTGGCCGTAGATGGCGGGACTTCTGGGCCCCGCATGCCAGGCGCTGTGCTGAGCGGCCCGACCGCCTCGGCGCCCCTCACGCTCCCACGGCAGCCTCGGGGGCACGGGGCGGCACCGCCCCCAGCTCACAGAGGAGAGAGCTGAGGCTTGGGCTGGGCCACGTGTCGCGGCCCGTACCACGCGCCAGATGGGAACGCGGCTCCGTCTCCCTCGCTGGGCTAGATCGCTTCGTGGGGATGGCGCCCGGGACCAGGCGTGCGCGTCGGACTTGCCGGTGGCAGCGTGCTTGTTAGAACGGTCGTGGGGCGCCTGGTTGGTTTGCGAGTCTCGACCCCGGGTGAGAGTTCCAGCCCACGTTGGCTGTAGACCTACCCCCCCCCCCCCCCCCCCAGGACCTGGATGAAATGACGTCTGGTCCTTTCCCCCGATCCGTGTATGTGGATAACTGAAACTAAAATACATATTTTTTTAAGATGGATCCTGGAATTCTGAACCTCAGAAAGTGATAAAATTAGGCGTCTTGCCGGTTCGCAGCCTGGTGATGGCGGAGGACACGTTATGGGCGGCTTCCGGAGGCCAGGTGTTCACCGTCAGCACCGAGACCCACGCGATAGAGGTGAGTCGCCTTAATGAGCGCGGCGCTGCCCCACTCGGCCCCCGAGGCTGGCGGTCGGGAGCGCCCGACCTGTAGGGGATGCAGGCGCCTGTGCCCCGCCTGCCCCGAGGAGGCTCCCCCCGGCTCGTCTGCGGGTGACAAGACGCCCTAGATGAGTCCACTGACCGTGCGGCCACGTCCCTCGGGGAACTGCTGGTGCTTTCCTGCCAGTCCCACAGACGCGCTCCTTTGAACACGTGCCCAGCGTGATCGAGGGCGTCTTCGGGGCCCGGGGTCCAGCGGCCCTCGGTCAGTGCAGGAAGGGTCGGGAGACGGCCGGCCGTGGGGGCCACAGGGCCGCCTCGGGCTCCGCGTCCTCACCCTTCCAGACCTCCCGGGTGGAGGTGATTCTTAAAGCTTACGCAGAATCACGAACTTCTTAAGCTGGAGGACGTTCCCTTTACTTTGTGGGGGCGGATCTCCTGCCGGGACGCAGGCTTAGAAGTTGCCGTAACAAAGGGAACAATGAATTTCGTAAAGTCTTAGAACTTTCCTGTTCGTGTTCGGTGAGTGTGCGTGTGCTTGTAGAGAAAGGTTTGCAAGTGACAGGTGGAGGCGTTTCGTCCGCCTGCGACCGAGAGTCGTGTCCTCGCAGAGCCCCGCCGCCCGCGACCCCCTGTCCCCTGCCCTCTGAGCAAGCTCAGGTGATAAAGCTGCTTCCTGAGCTGGGGCAGTGAGTCGGAGCCCGGGTTCCCTCGACCTCCACCCGCGCAGTAAAGTGGTCTCTGTGGACTCTGAGGCTCCGTCCTGCGGACTCCGCGGAGGAGCAGCGGCAGGTCAGTGGGTAGGGCCCTGGGGCCGTTGGCCGCATGCGTAGAGACACACGCGGGAAAGCTGTTGGGACACACTTGGCCTGGTCTTTGCTCGCAGCAGGTGGGACGTCAGCCTCGCGCCCGGGAGCACCGTCACAGGGTAGCGGGCGGCTGACCGCGGGGGAGGCCGAGGGGCGTCACCAGGTGCCTCCCCTGCATGTGTGGGGCCTGCGCTTCCTGTTGGACTGACGAGCGCATCCGCACCTGGCCCTGGAAGTGCCTCTCCGCGTCCGGCTGGGCCCTGCCTCCTAAAGCCGGCGAGAGCCAGCCGTGGCCCTGCCTCGGGGCAGGTGGCAGGACAAGGAGAGTCGCGGCCTCGATGCCACGAGCACGGAGGGCAGAGCCGCAGGAGGCCGGCTGGCCGGGCAGAGCGGGCATCCCGAGAAGGCGGGCGTGGTGCCTTGCGGGGGGAGGGTGTGCGCCAGGCCCATGGCGAGGCGGGAGGTGAGGTTGGCGCAGGTGCACCCAGAGGGCACCTCACACTCGGTACCGAGGAGCTTGGAGCAATGTCCCCGGGGTCACCCGCTCGCAGCGGCCTGCTGGAGGCGTCCGTGGAGGGCCGCGCGTGTCCTTTCCTGCCGGGACCCCCTCCTCGCCGAGTGCGATGCCGAGCCCCTGAGGGATCTTACCGTGCGGCGGGTGTCACGGGGCCGCGTTCCCCAGGGTCACGACCGGCCGCCCAGGGGGAGCTGCTGGAGACCACCCACGAGGAGGAGGAGGAGTGAGGCGGCCGCGCGGACACGCACAGCCCCCGCGAGGTGCAGAAGGCGCAGCCCCCGCGGTCCTGGGCAGTGACCCCACACGGAGCGCTCCTGCGGCCTTCAGGGCGCTCGTCACGGAGGCAAATGACGGGACTGGAGGACCAACAGGGAAATAAGAAGCAGCGGAAGGTGGGCGCGCCCAGCAGCAGCTCCTGGGAACGTTCTAGAAAGCCGGCTCTGGGCCCCACCCCCACCTGCTGGATTCATCCAGGGCCGGAAACCTGTTGGGGAGGAGACACCGCGGCTGTGCTGCCTGATGCTTGGGGAGCACCGGGAGGTCCTTCCCGCGCTCCCCACGGCACTGCCCTGCCTCCCCAAGGCCGTTTCCAGGGAGCGGTGACCGCGTGGCCGTGAGCCCGTGGGGAGCGGCTGTGGCACGGCAGCAGTCTCGGCGGGCAGTGGTCATGGCAGGCAGTGCCGGCCTGTCCTCGCGGGGCGAGGGGGCGTGTGCAGGGCTGTGCGTCGGGCGCCCCGTCCTCCCCCGGCCCCATCTGTCGGCCCCGTGGGTGGACACGCGGCCGTGGGGGTTGTCCATCCGCTTCCTGCAGGCCTCGTCTCGGGAAGCCTGTGCCCGGAACTGAAAAACAGAACTTCTTCCCCGAGAAGCCCGACCGGAGGGTAGAGCCTCGCGTGTCCCGGTGGCGGCCGTGGGGGGCGGTCCGGGCCCGCGCTGACTCTGGGGCCCACGCTCCCTGCTCCCTGTGTGCACGAGGACTGTGCCGCCCGCTGCTGATGGACGTACTCACCGTCGGCTCAGCTCGTGGCGTGTCACACGGGCTGCGGGTGCGGGGTTTAGCCCGGCGCCCCCCTCTGTGGGCGTAGGCACGGCGTGTCCTCAGCTCTGCACAGCCCCGAGCTCAGAGGAGGAAGCCCTCCGTGTAGAGGACGGCGCGGGGCTTGGGCCGTGGACCCGGGCAGCTCTGGGGATGCCCGTCTTGCAGCTGATCCTCCGGGCGCGCCCCTGTGCCCCTTCTCCACAGCTGTGAGACGGGGCCGGCCCCTGCCCAGGGCTGGCCCACCACCCACCCGGGGCTGGCCCCTCTCACGGGGCCTGGGAGCTGCTCGCCAGGGTGAGACACAGGGCAGAGTCGGCCGGAAGCTCTGGAAGGAAAGGCCTGGCTCCACGGGGAGTAGCAGGAGCCTTCGGGACTTGGCCGGGGTGGGTGGGGACCCAGAGACCTGCGGGCGGCCCGGGAACGCTCGGGGCGGTGGGGACGGGCACAGCGGGCTTCGGGGAACCTGAGTCCCAGGGCCCTGCTGGCCTTCCCCCTGTGGAGCTTTGCCTTCCCGGACCTTCCCCCGCGCACCCCGGAGGCCCTCCCTTGCCTTCCTGCTCTGGGCAGCCTGTCAGGCCCACGGGCCTTCTGGCGGGCTCTCGGGGGCTGCGTGTGCGCCCACGCGGGTCCCACAGATGCCGTCAGGCCCCGGGAAGCACTTGCACCTGCTGGGGAGCCGTAACGGGCGGGCTGACTGCTCGGGTGTCTGGTTTCCTGTGCAGCGCCCTCGCTGTGGGTCCCTGGGTCACGGCGAGCCCCTCTGGGGTGCCCGCTGGACCGTTTCAGCCATGTGACCCGGTGGCTGAGTCGCAGCTTGGGGCTGAGGGCAGCTGCTCTGACTCGGGTCAAGGCTCGGTGCCCCCAGACCCCGTTGACCGCGTCCCTTGACCTCCGCAGAGCCAGCTGGAGGCCCACCAGGAGGAAGGCATGGTCGTGTCTCACATGGTCATCGCTGGCGTGGGGATCTGGCTCGCCTTCACCTCCGGGTCCACGCTTCGCCTCTTCCACACCGAGACGCTCAAGCATCTTCAGGACATCAACGTAGCCACCCCCGTCCACCACATGCTCCCAGGTGATCAGACCCGGACGGGGAGGGTCCCGGGGAGGAGAGGGCGGGGGGGGGGCACGGAGCGCAGGCGCGGCCCCCTCGGGGCAAGGGCACGGAAGTGCGTCTTGCGTTAGCTCAGGCCCGGGTAAGGCCCCGTTCTTAGAGTCAGAAGCCCTTGACCGTGGACATTTCTCGTACTTAAAGCTGATGAGACCGGGCCCTGGGAGCGGGGCCTCGAGCTGAGGAGCAGAGAGAAGGAAGTGCAGCGGGGCAGAGCGGGCTCCCGGGAGCCAGAGGGGCAGCCTCGCAGCCGAGCCCGCCAGGCCCAGAGCAGGAAGGAGGCCCCGGCAGGGGGAGAAGACGAGCAGAGAAGCGGGACTGCGGGAGCGGCAGGTGGCTGCTGCGTGTGCGGGTAGCTCGTGTGCGTGCACGTAGCTGCCGTGTTGCTTGTAGCTGGTGTGTACGTAGCTGGCGTGTGTGCATGAGCTAGTGCGGGTGGACGCATGGATCTAGCGTGTGAATGTGCGTGGCTGACGCGTGTGAGCACGTAGCTGGTGTGCACCTACGCACGCGTGTGGCTCGTGTGCCGCGTATGCATAAGCACGTGGTTACCTTGTGCGTAAGTGGGCAGCCAGTGGGTATCAGCAAGCGCCCGGTATTTACAAGCGTGTTGGTGGCGTGTATATGCGTGTAGGTAGCGTGCGGTCCCGCGGCCGGTACATGTGTTTGTACCTCATGCAGCTGGTGCGTGTGACCTTGTAGCTCGAACATACTCATGTGTCCAGTGTGCATAAGCGTGTATTTAACGCATGTACATCACGTGTAAGCGTGTGGCTGCTGCATGTGTGTGGCACGTGGCTGGTGTGTGCGTGCACGGAGGGTACGTGTGAGCATGTCACCGATGCATGTGGGTACACGGCTGGACGCGTGTAAGCGGGTGGCTGCTATGCAGGAGCTGAGGGGCAGAGGGGAAGAGGCCAGCGAGGTTGTGGCCGAGAGTGTGCAAGGAGCAGCCCGCAGGGGACGGAGGGAGGGGCCGTGGGGACCCGCCTGTGTCTGGAGGGACCCGCTCTGGCCCAGAGAAGCAGTGGCCTGGGGCAGAACCAATTAGGGGGAAGGAGGGCTGGGAAGTCTGAGCCTCAGGGCCTGGGTTGTGGGGCCACAAAAGCCCCGTACGTTGCACGTGGTGCTGCGGAGCAGAGCGGCCCCGTAGGAAGTTGGGAGGAGCGTGTGGCACGTGGCCGAGGAGTCAGGAAAGGGGTGTAGTCGGGGAGATCATCACCCGGTGGGTGGCGAGGGACGGGGACGGGGCAGAGGGTGACCGGTCAGATTCAGGCCCTGAGGAGGTGAGAGGAGGCTGCAGAGTCAGAGGGAGCCCTGCAGTGTGCGGATATCCACGGGGCTGGGACCAGGTGGGGGTGGGGGGGCAGGCACAGGGAGGCAGGTGGGGGGGCCAGGTGGGGGACGGCCAGGGGAGGGGGGCCAGGTGGAGGGGCAGGTGGGGGACAGCCAGGGGAGGGGGGCCAGGTGGAGGGGCTAGGCAGGGGGGGCCCAGGGGAGGAGGGGCAGGTGGCCTGAGAACCAAGCACGTGGCCTGAGAGCGGGTGCGTGCCTGTGTGCACACGTGTGTATGCACCTGCGGGGTGCAGCTGTGTGCATGGGGTGTGTGGGCGTGTGAGAGCGTGTGCACACGTGTGTGGGTGTGCGCATGTGAGGTGTGACTGTGCAGATGAGAGCGCGTGGGTTTAGCGTGGGGCGTGTGTGGGCGTGTGAGGGAGGAGCTTTGCGGCAGAGATTGAGTCTGGACTTCGGCTTGGCGGAGCCGTAGCCAACGGCAGAGCCGCGCCAGGCGCCCCGGTCAGGTTGCCTCGTAATCGACCGCACGTGTTCGGCAGCGTCTGCGTCCTGTAAGCGCGTGAGCGTGGAGGGAACCTCCTGGAACGGCCAGGGCCCCTGCCCCGCGGGCGGTGGAGCGAGTGGTCAGTCTCACACGTGCAACACGAGGTCTGTTCCGACCGGGTCGCCTGTGTGTACGCATGTGCGTTTAAAAGTGGCGAGACTGATGGTGTCAGCGGGAGGTCTTGCGCTGGTGTTGGTGTCGATCGGTTGGTGCTTGTCGGGCAGCTGGTGGCTGGTTGCTGGCAGGTCGGTGGCTGGAACATGGTGAAGGTGCCGTGGCTGGCAGAAGGCGCTAGAGGAATAGTCACTGTGGATGCAGGAGAAGCAGGGTGGTTTGGGGTCGGGTCTAGAGAGCCTGGATGAGGGGAGGACCGTGGAGCTGGGAACGGGGGGGGGGGGGGGGGTGGACCTGGCAGCGGGAGACAGGCCGACGTCGGGGCTGGGTGAGGCCGAGAGCTGTTCCTCTGCTGTTTGACACACAAACCGCTGCAGGCGTGCGGCTCACGTGAAGGCGCACACTCCACCTCGTGGCCATGTGTGCACGCGTGTGCGTGTGGCGAGGAGACAGTGCAGGCGTGACTCTGGCAAGCGTCTCCTTGGAGAACGCGGGCGCTTCTGTGCTGTGGGGAGACCCGGTTGCATAAGGTCTGGGTTGGCAGCGAAGTGGCCCGCGGCCGCCCTGGGCCTGTGAGCACACGGGAGCTGCGCCGGGGCTGCGACGGCTTTTCTCTTGCACACGTGCTGGCAGGGCGGGTGCTGGCGCCGGGCTCTGCGTCACGGAGGGCATGACACCGGGCCTGTCCCGGGGGCGGTGCTGGGAGCCCCGACCCGCTGTCACCTCACGCTCGCTCCCCGAGGTCGCGGCGGGTCGTGGCGGGTCCGGACCCCCAGAGGCCTGCACCCCCGGGGCCGCCGTCCGCCCCCCTGCCCCCTTGTCCACACCACTCTCCTTCCGTTCTCACGCCCTCTTCGTGGTGGTTTCAGCCTCCAGCCCGCGGCTCCTGTGTTTGTGCAGCCGCGTGGCTCTGTGAGTGCCGGTCACGGCCACGTGGGCCCTGGCGGGGCCTAGCAGGTGTGCAGCGAGCTCCCCGAGCGCGGCCTCCCGGTCACAGCGCTGCCCCCGCTGCCGGGTCCCCCTGCCCAGTCTTCACGCCAGTCTCTCTCCGAGGCCGACGGGCCTGTCGCTGACCCCGTCCCCCCGAATCCCTCGCCTCCGTGCTCCAGCGCGTGGGTGTTTTATGCCAGACCTGCATCTCCCGCTCCCCTTGGAGGTCGTCGCCCCCGCAGCCAAGCGGCCTTGGGGGAGGGTGGGCGTGCGAGTGGGATTTAGCTCCGCTCAGGGCCGGGTGGCGTCTGTCACGCCTCCCACGGCGGCCGCTGGACTCGAGCCTCGGGAGGGCAGGACGCGGAACTGGTCTGATTTCCGTGGCACTTTGTGATTCAAGAGCGGGACGGCCGAGCATCCACACCTCCCCTTCCGTCATAGCAGCCGTCTCAGCCTCGGCCAGGTCCCCAGCGACGGGCCCTGGTGCTCCCCACTTTCCCCCAGAAGTCGTGGTGCGTGTCTCTCGTGTGCAGAGGCGCCCGGGGCGGGGGGTGGGGGCGCCGGGCTGTCGCTCACGGGCACTGCTGGCGGGGACGGCCCAGCACCTCACCCGGACACCGCGTCCTGCACGTGTCGTGGCGCCAGCCTCCCCGAGGGCCGTGTCCTGGTGTAGTGGGCGCGGGAGGCAGCCTCTGGCGCCGTCGCTGGCCGGCGAGATTCCGGGGCCTTCTGAAGGTGAAGCCTCCCCAGGCAGGAGGAGCAGACGTCGGGGGTGAAATCGAGGCTCTGACTCAGGCCCTTACCCGAAGTCACTCCGTGGAGTCGGTGCCGCTGCCTGGGCCTGAGCCGCGGCTCCAGGATGTCGGTGCAGCACTGGCGGGGCGGTGCCTCCTGCTCACAGTTCAGTGCTGCGGACCCTCGCGCCCACGCTCCTCGGCACAGACCGCGTCCCACTTCACGCCGTCTGGCAGGCGACGGGGGGCCGCTGGTCCGGAGCACGCGGACCCCGTGGAGCAGACTCCGGGTTAGAAGGCGCAGGCGACGTCCCCGCAAAGACATCGGACGGACCTGCTGCCTGTGGGTCGCGAGCAGTGGCAGCTGCTTCCCCTGTGACGTGGGCTTTCCTGCTTTGTCCGGAGGGTCCAAGGGAGAATATTTTGGCGGAAAAGTTGTGAGAGGTCGTGCTGAGCGAGCCCCTCCGTGTCCCCACCGCGTGGGCGCCTTGCCTCCCCGGAGGGACCTCGCTGCATAGAAAGGCCAAATGAGGTTTTATTTAAAAAATCAGTGTAACTTTAGAAAGGACGTGCGTGGACCACATCAAGAGGAAGTTGAGCAGATTGGAGCGGAGTCGGGACCAGCTGTGAATTAGGAGCAAAGCCGAGGGAGGGGCCTGGCGTCGTGCTGGCTCGGGGCCGGCCTGGGCCCACCAGCAGCGGCCCTGCCAGGTGCCCACTGCGCTGAGGCTCGGGGCCGCGTCCGTCGCCCGTCGGGGTGTCCAGCACGAGCACGGAGACGAGCCTCCCGGCAGCTCCCGTCCCACTCGGTAGTCGGGGTGGGAGTTGGTTTCATCCGCTTCAGAAACTGCCTGCGCACGTGTCCCCGTAGCTTTACACGTATTTGACCCCGAACAGAGTCGCACGCAGCACCTGCCCGGCTCCAAACCCAGTCCCCCGAACAGGCTTCTGGGGAACAGAAACCAGCACATGAGTCTACAATGACAGACAAAACTGAATCTTTTTGTTGTCGTAGGTTTAGTTTGGGGTTTTGGAGGGTTTCTGGGTGTTTTTTGTTTGTTTTTTGCCATCGCAAGGGAAGTCGTAAGAGCGGCCGTGTCGCTCTCCCTGTGGCCTCGGTGTTGGCCCGTCTGCATGTGTTTTCAGCAAGGTGAGCTGCAGGTGGGCCGCAGACGCGCAGAGTAGCCGTCAGGCCTGCGGGGAGGAGAGCACACCGGCCCTCGGGGCCGCGGGCAGGCTGGACCGTTCTCGCGTGGGCCCGGCCTGAGAGCCCGCAGGGAAGGCTGGGAGCCCCTGAGGGTCCTGGAGGCCGGGATCCTGCCCGGGAGCCCCCTGCCGGGCGGCACTGCAAGGCCTTGGCCGTCAGACCAAGCGCAGGAGCAGCCAGAGCTGGGAAGGCCTTTCCGGCTGCGCTGTGTCCTGTGAACGTTGCCCAGGCCGCTGCCCGCACCGAGCCCGGGGCCGCGGGAAGCCACCTGCTGGGGCGTGGGGTGCAGGGGTGCAGGGGCCGCTCTCCTGGAGGGCGTGGCCGCCACCCGGGTGCCCAGGATGGAAGCGGCGCCCGGCCCTCCTCTCTCCCTGCCGCGGTCTGGGCACAGCGCGTGGTTGAGGCCCGGGGGCCCGGCGAGCGCCCCGTCTGCAGGCCGTGGCATTTCCAGGCCAGGCGCCCGGTGCCTGCCCCCGCGCGGCGCCGCTGCTGAGACCAGAGCCCGCTCCCCTCCCCTCTCTCCCCAGGGCACCAGCGCCTGTCCGTGACCAGCCTGCTCGTCTGCCACGGCTTGCTGATGGTGGGCACCAGCGTGGGCATCGTGGTGGCCTTGCCCGTGCCCCGGCTGCAGGGCATCCCCAAAGTGACTGGTGAGTGGTCGCGGCTGCGCGCCTGTGCCTCCCGGCCCCGTCCCGCCCTCCGGCCTCCGGAAGCCTCGCGGTCTCCGTCGCGCTTTCGTGTCCCGGGAGCTGCTTAAACGGCGTCAGTTATTTGGGCTTTTTTCCCTTTTCGCATACTCTGTAGCCTGTGTCTGTTCATTTGCATCCTCAGTTCTTTCTTTTATTTTTCTGCTTCTTGGGGCCCAGGGAGAATTTTACCCCAGGAACGTGTTTTCATGTCACCTGAGTTGCCACGTATTACCCTCCGTCATTTACATACAGTCTTGCTCAAAGGCGTGGATGCTTTTTATGCTTCACACCGCAAAGAAGGAAGCTCCGCGTCCAAACAAGCTGCGGTGCCCTTTTTCTGCAATGTTGGTAGGAGTTCGAACGGGCGCAGTCTCTTCGGGACACAACTTGGCATTTTGGATCCTAAGCCTGAAAACGCTCTTGTGTCTGGATTCAGGATTTTTCGGTTGAGAAATCTGCCCGGCGAAGCAGCCAAGTCCATGAACAAAGCAAGATGCAAATAGAGATACTTGACACGGCATTCGGTTTTCCGTAGCACAAAATAGGACACGACTTCAAAATCAGGGGTGAAGAGATGTGTAAGAAAAGGCTGTAGTGGGTTTTAGAACATAATGAGCCGGTGCAGGTGATGTTTGAGTGATCACAGAGCAGTGTCAAGTCTATAAGGAAAACTAGGATCTCAAATTTTATTTTTTTTAAGGATTTTACTTATTTATTCATGAGAGATCCACAGAGAGAGGCAGAGACACAGGCAGAGAGAGAAGCAGGCTCCCTGCGGGGAGCCCGATGTGGGACTCGATCCCGGGACCCCGGGGTCATGCCCTGGGCCGAAGGCAGGTGCTCAACCGCCGAGCCACCCGGGCTGCCCAGGATCTTAAATTTTATATTGATTACATGGTATCAGCCACGTGGGAAAAAAGTCTCAGAGAAAAAGATTTATGGGAAACTCACCAGGATGTTCATGAGGTTCTGTTTCCGCAGTTTCTTCCTAATGACAACTCTAGGACGTTTCATGGGACTCCTGTCGTGAACAGGTCTGTGCTTCACAGAAACGACCCACCTGTAGGGCTAAGGATCCCAGTTTGGTTCATTCGTCTCCTGTTTTCTGTTTTTCTTATGATCTGTATTTTGCACACACACAACATTGCGTGGAATGGCTATGCACAGGCTCCGTGTGGTGAAGGGGTCACGCCCACCTGCGACTGGTGCGGGACTGGGGTGCCACCCCGACCCAAGGTGCCCCTTCCCCCCACGACCATGCTTAACTGTCTTCCGCGGCTCACGTGTGCCCTCGTCATCATGTGTCTTACCTGCATGTTTACGAGCTGTTTGCAGCTCTTCATGTTGCATGAAATGTCTCTGCTCGTACCGGCCTGACGGCATCTGAGGTGCACGTCAGGCATGGAGCCGGGTGTGTAGGTACGCGCGTGCTCTCCTTCCCTAGGTGGCAGGGAGAGGTGTCCCCGGGTTGTCAGGTCGGTGACACCTCCTGCACTGGTGTCTGAGCCTTCCCACCCCCGGGGTTCCCACTGGAACCTGCTGTTTGCAGCCCTGCCCAGGGGAACAGCAGCTCGCCCTGCGCCCCGGCTAAAGAATCCTGTAATTTGATCTGCTTTGGCCAAGGTGGGATGAAGGGGAGGGCTCAGGCCCGTGTCAGCCCTAAAGCATCTGGTTAGAAGGGCACACACTTCCCATGTCCCTGTTGCCTCACCTGTGAAGCAGTTGAAAGCCTGGATGCTGTGCTCCCCCGACAACATGGGGCCAGGGCACTCGGGGAGGGGGGAGTAATGGATGTTTCAGAAGAGACCTCTGGGTGGTTTCTGACATGTGTTCTTGGGTTAGGTAAGGATTTTAAGATTAAATTCACATCGCTCTTAAATCCCCCCTAGATAGCTGGAGGGATGGATAGATGGATGGGTGGATAGATGGATGGGTGGATGGAGGGATAGATGGATGGATGGATGGATGGATAGATGGATGGGTGGATGGAGGTATAGATGGATGGGGTGGATGGATGGATGGATGGGTGGATGGATGGGTGAATGCATGGGTGGATGGATGGATAGATGGATGGGTGGATAGATGGATGGGTGGATGGATGGGTGGATGCATGGGTGGATGCATGGGTGGATGGATGGATGGAGGGATGGATGGGTGGATGGATGGGTGGATGGATGGATAGATGGGTGGATGGAGGTATAGATGGATGGGTGGATGGATGGGTGGATGGACGGATAGATGGATGGGTGGATGGGTGGATGGATGGATGAGTGGGTGGATGGATGAATAGATGGATGGGTGGGTAGATGGATGGATGGGTGGATGGATGGATAGATGGGTGGATGGAGGTATAGATGGGTGGGTGGATGGATGGGTGGATGGATGAGTGGGTGGACGGATAGGTGGATGGGTGGATGGATGAGTGGGTGGATGGATGAGTGGGTGGATGGGTGGGTGGGTGGATGGATGGATGAGTGGGTGGATGGACGGGTGGGTGGATGGATGGATGGATGGATGAGTGGATGGACGGATGGATGGTAGATAGATGATAGTCAATGATAGATGACAGATGATAGATGATAAAAGGTAGATGGATGGATGGATGAGTGATTGATCCTCAGGTGAATTAAAACCATGGAGGGAGCTCATTCTAAGCTGTGGAACCCTCTGGTACTGAGACGTGGCAGGAAGCTACTAGCCCTTTAGACCTCTTGTGCCTAAAACCAACCCATTTCCAGCATTTAATTTTTCAGTCAAGACTTAGGTCCCTGTCTGCAGGGAGTGGGCAGGGAGGCCCCTTACGGGGCGCAGGGCGGTGGTGCTCTGTGGGGCCCACGTGGGTGTCAGGATCTTAGACCCTCGCTGCGGATGCTTCCGTGGATCCACTGCAAGTCCATGAGAGTGCGCGGCCGGGCGGCTCTCCCCACTTGACGCTGTGCCTGGTATCAGAGTCCGCGGGGGTCGGGGTGGCTCAGACGAGAGGCGGGTGCCTGTTGATTTCTCTGTGATTCCGTCTGTTGCATGCGGCCGTTGCTGACTGATCCCGCTCAGGAAGAGGCATGGTCTCCTACCACGCGCACAACGGGCCCGTCAAGTTCCTGGTCATGGCCACCGCCGCCCTCAAGACGGACAAGGACAAGCCCACGGACAGCCCACCCGCCTCCGTGGACCCCCAGGAGGAAGAGCAGAAGGACGTGCCCCCCGGCGAGGGCCCGAGTCAGGGCAGCCCGGACGCCGTCTGGCTGGGCACCTCGCTGGGTGCTGGGACGCACAGGAGCGAGGTCTCGTCGTCGTCCGGGTCCCTGACGCCGTCGCAGGGCTCGGGCTCCCTGGAGCCCAGGTCGGAGGAGAGCGTCGTCTACGATCTCCTGCGGCTGCCCAGCGTCCTGCCGGGCAGAGGGCGGCGGGCCAGGAGGGCGAAGGCCAGCTCGGTGCTGGTGGTGTGCGGGGGCCAGGGCCACCGCAGGGTGAGCCGGAGGGCCCGGCAGCAGCGGCCCGAGGAGCTGGCCGCCTCTGTCATGGTGTGGCAGGTGCCGCTGCTGACCGCGTGAGCCCAGGCAAAGCCGTCGGGCCGCCTGGCGTCCTGGTACCTGCGGGCTCGCGGGGAGTCCGGCGCACTCGGTAGCACGGAGATGCCTTGACCGTTCCTAGGACGTCTCCCTCGCTCAGAGCCGCCGCCTTTACTTCTCCCGCGTGTCTGTCTTCGGATTCCCGAGTAGAGCTCGTGGCGGCCCCGCTTTCTGTGGTGAGCTGGGACGTCCGCCGTGCGGGGTGTGCTGTGTGTATATTTTAACAAAGTAGTGTTTTTATATATTTTTTTCTATTAAAAGTTAACAGTTAATGTTTTAGGGAACCAAACGATCTGTAACGTTTCACAAATAACGTTTGCTTCGAACCAAAATGCTCACCCCTTCACCTGCGCGTAGACTCCAGCGTCCACGCCAGAATCCTCCCTCCTCACGTCAAGTGGTATGGGTGCCCGTGCTGGAAAGCCCACGTCTCCCGGGTGCGCCGGGCGGCCCCTGCGTGGTGCTCGCTGCCTGCGCGCTGGGTGTCCCGCAGGTGCCCCGGGGCCCGCGGGCGTCTCGGGGTGTGCGGGTGAGCGTGGGTCCCCGACGCTCCACGTGGGTTTATGTATCGCGTTGTACTTACCGAGTGGTTTACAAACGTTAATGCGGGCGTCACCGGAAGTAAACTCCTCAGCACTTTACAGATAAGAATGCTGACTTTATGACTTGGCCAAATATTCTCCAAGGTGCACATGTACCCCCACGTGAAAGTAATATCTCCTGAAGCTTTCTTAAACTGTTAGCTGCTACCTTAAGTCATAAATAAAGTTTTTATTTAAAAATACAGTACCCGGATTGCCTTTTTTTTTTTTTGCCCACAAAACACAAAGGAGGGACTTAGGTTCTGGTGAGTTCGGGGCTGGTCCGCTGCCCCCCACCCCCACCTGCTGGCTTGGGAGGTGTGAATCCCGGAGACCGTCCGAGTGCGTGGAAAAGCACGTGTGATTGGAGGTCGGTGCTGAGAAACTGAGACTCACGTACTTGGCAGTTTGAACTTTGAGTGACGTCCTGAGTTGAATGAATTTAACGTCAGATGTGAAGAGAAGTGTCTGTTGTAGACCAAACCTCCTGATATTTGTGCCGAGTAAACAGTGGTGTTTCTTGGCCTTTTCGTGGGCCAAATAAAACAGACGTGCCCTGATACTCTTGATACTCAGAGATTTTTGGTCTTGATCGATATCTCCAAAAACTCAAAAATAGCAAGTTTTCTTGTGTCAATAAAAAAAAAGTAACGGTTGAGGTTTGCATGTGTAATACTGATGTATTTAGGAAAACCTCCCGCGATGCCACGTATCATACTCACGTGCCCGAAGCCTTGCAGGGCCTCTTGGGCTCCACACAGCAAGGGCCTTCCCTTTGCGGCCGTAATTGTCTCCCGTCCCCACCGCCCGGGAGCCCCGTGCGCCGCCTCCTGCGCCCTGAGAGCTGGTGAGCGCACAGTGCCTGGGACTCGCCGGCCTGCCTTGGGGGACACTGCGGCCCCTCCGGCCCCTCACACGCCCTGGGGCAGCAGCCACCACCGCTCCGGGGCCCAGGAGGCCTGAGCTGGGGTCCACGTGCCTCCGTGTGGGGTTGGCCCCTGGCACCCCAGTGGCATCCTGGGACCTGCGGTGTCGACCCACAGGTGCAGGTGAGTGTGGACCAGAGCTGTGCACGGGAAGTGTGCCCCAGGGGAGGCCACAGATGCCAGCCCAAGTGATGCCAGGGGTGCCGTCCCGACTCCTGGGGCCTCCAGCCACTTGCTCTGATCAGCCACCCCCGCCCCCTGCCCCCCTCGGGCCCCCCACCCCCTAGAGCCCCCAGCCTCCCTCGGGCCCTCCCCGCCCCTTGGGGTCCTGCTCCCCACGTGCTCCCAGCCCCCCTCGGGCCCCCGCCTCCCTCGTGCCCACTGCTCCCCTCGGCCCCCCTGTCCCTTCGGGTCCCACTCCCCACATGCTGTCAGCCCCTCTTGGGCCCCCTGCTCCCCTCGGGCCCCTGCCCCCCCGGCCTAGAGCCCAAGCTGATGAGGGACCCGCTCCAGCAGCTGTCCAGGGGTGCGGGCCCAGCTCTGAAGCTCGGCAGATAAGGGGCTGCTGGGGAAAGTTGGGGCGAGAAGCCGGGAGGGCGGACAAACTGCCTTGCCCCTGGCCCATGCTCCCTGCCCCCTGGGTGCCCGCAAGGCCTCCCCGCCCCAGGCCTGCGCTGCCCTCCATCGCACCTGCCTGTGAACCTGTGAATGAGACATCGGCCCAGCAGGAGCCTCCCCCAACCTATCTATGGGGAGTGGGGCCCCCCGGGCCGACTTGGCACAGCGAGGGGTGACCGGAAGCGAGAGGAGCCCTGGTAGAGTCAGGGAGCAGCTGGGCCACACGCACACGGGCAGGACCGCGAGCCTGGAGAACTGTGGGGTCCTGGGGAGTCTGCAGACCGTCCTGACGGTCCCTCAGCGGGACTCCTCCAGGAGCTTGCCCTGGGCCCTGACACCAGGTCCCCAGTGAGGTGGGGGGCTGCCCTGGAGGCCCACAGGCACGCAGTGGGGGGCACCCTGACAGGGCTCTGCTCTCTGGGGCGCTCGCTGCACCACCTCCCACTCCGTCCCGGCTGGTCTCCGCCCCCTGACCTCCAGGTCAGGGCTGGCTGGACCAGGTCCCCCTCCCTCGCTGAGCTGACAGGTGTTGCAGAGCCCCCCACCCCCACCCCAGGACCCAGTTCTGACTCGATGCGCTTGGACTCCTGCAGGGCCTCCTGGGTCCGGGCCCGGTCCTTTCTGCAGTCTGAGCCTCTGGGAGGCAGTTTGCTGAGCTCACGGTTTCCTCTGCAGCCCTGCTTCGGGCGGGGCGGGGCGGGGGTTCGGGGTTCCCGTAGGGAGGCAACGACCCGAAGCCCGGCCGAGGCCCCCAGGCCCCTCCGCCGGCAGAGGGTCCTTTCAGGCCCTTTGGGGACTCGGGGCCTCTTCTGGTTCAGGGCACCCAGGCCTGTGGGTTTGCTGGGCGGGGAGGGGGGGGTCCTCCTTAGTGCTTGGCCGCAGCACAGCCCGTGGTCAGCGGTCAGGTCGGCCGAGCCTTCCCTGCGTCGGGGACGGTCACATGCTGGGCTGTTTCTGACAAGCGGCAGAAAAGTGGGATTCCGGCAAATGGAGTCCTCTTTTTTTATTATTATTTTATTTATTATTTTATATTATTTATTATATTATTATATTTATTATATTATTATTATTTATGATTACTTTTTATCGGAGTTCCATTTGCCAACCTACAGCACAACACCCAGTGCCCATCCCAAGTGCCCCCCTCAGTGCCTCTTATTTGATTTTCTGAATCGTGCCCTCAAGCGTCCCGTGTCCATCAGTATTTTCTAAATACAATCGGATAAGCATGTCCTAGATCCTGAGGGAAGTGGGATGATTTCTAGCCAGTTTTCTGACCCGTAAAAGGGACATAATTTAAGCCCTGGAGAACTTGCAGATTTTTGGCAACTTTTGGATTTTATGTGCATGAAAGTGTTTCATAAAATTGGATATTTTTAGGGATAAAGGGCTCGGGAGTACGGGCATCGCTAGTGACCTACGACTCCGTTACCCGGGACACCGGGCTGTCCGAGGGGGGCAGTGCAGGCTGCCGTCCTGGCCCCGAGCCGCGATGGCCCAGCGGGTGTCTGGACCCTTCGGCCTCCTCCCTCCGCTGACAGTGGAACGTCACCGCCCTCCCCGCCCGTGTGGGCTGACTCGGGGCAGAGGTGCTCCCGCACGGCACCCCAGACCCCGCACCCTGCACCCCGCACCGCGCCTGCGCTGCCTCCTCCGTGCTGGCTGCGCTCGCCGGCAAGGGGCCGAGTGGACAATGTTCGCTCGGGCGGAAAACGAGGGCGAGAGACCGAGAGCGAGAGCGAGCGACAGCCGGCGGGGCCGCCCCTCTGCTGGGCCCTGGCTTCGGCTCCTGCGGCCTCGAGCTCGGGATTAACCCTTGCAGGGCGCCTGGCAGAACCCTCGGCCTCCCACCGCCCTGGCTGAGCACAGCCCCGGGGCCTTGCGGGGTTCCTGGTGCGTCCCTTGCCCCGGGGACCTGCAGTGGGGCCACGTCCCCTGTTCCTCCTCCGAAGGCGGCCAGCCCTGGGTCCCCGTGAGAAGGTGCAGGCGGGGGCAGGAGGCGGCGGCCTGGGGAGCTCAGCTGACCTCCCCTGTCACCTGCCACCTGTCGAGTGAGGGCTGTGACCTCGGCCTGCTCCACACGGGGACCCATGGTCTGGTTGTGCGTCTCGGAGCTGTCCGGCTGTCGGTGGACACCCTGCGGTCACAGCTCCGGGAGGACGTCCAGGACCCCTGTGCGGTGAGGCCACTGTGGCAGCCTGAGGGGACCTGATGGGAAGTGGGGACAGGGTGTGGGGGGTACGGGGTAGGGCGGGGGGGCGGCTGGGGCTCCTGGGCGGCTGGGGTCGGCGGGTCTGGGGCCTGGCTGCACGGCGGGGTCAGCACACGAAGGGCCGGAGCCGGAGCTTCTCCGCGATGGGGCAGCTTTCCCCGCGGTGCCGCCGCCCGCCCGTGACCGCAACATCCCGCGGAGCGCGTGGGCTGTGGGCCGTGGGCGATCTGGAGCGGCCTCGTGCCAGGCAGTGCTCGGGGCAAGGGCATGCGTGCTGGTCTCCGCGGTCCTGCTTCCCTCGGGTCGCTCACGGGGCTGGGGACACAGGAGCGTGATGAGCAGCGGCGAGGTGTGTGGGTCGCGCTGCTGGCAGGTGACCCCTCGAGCTTCTGCGGGGCGCGGGGCGGTGTGGGGCGCCGTGCGGGGCGCAGAGCGGGGTGCGGAGTGGAGGTCGGTGTGGGGCACAGAGTGGGCTGCAGAGTGGGGCGCGGTGCAGGGTGTGGTGCCCGGCGTGGAGGGACAGCTCCGGGCACCCTGTTCTGGGTACATAATGGAGGAGTTACTTTTATTTTTTTCTGCTTATCAAAAAAAAAGATCATTGCGGACTTACTTTTTCCTCGTGCCTGACTGTGGGATGCTTGTCCACGTGGGGCCCGGGTTCTCAGGCGGGGGCGCTGCGCCCTCCCCAGGGGGCAGTGGCAGGGGAGGGGGGCAGGTGGGCGGGGAGGGAGGAGCTGCGGGCAGGGGTGAGGCCTTGCTGGCCGAGGAGAGGAGACCCCTGGAAAGCAGGGGGCGAGAGCCGGTCTTAGGGCCGCGGGCTTGAGCGCAGCCCCTGGGAACTCGTCCCCTCACAGACTCGTCCAATGTCATCGCGTATTTTCTCTTTTCAGTTTTAAGAGCAAACGATACACTTTCCAGGAGGAATAAAGGCGCCGCTGAGCCCGCTGTGCCCTGTCCCCTCCTCTGCGGGGCCTGCTCTGCACTGAAGGTCTGGCCCCCAAATCCTCCGGGTGAAGCCCTAACCCCAGACAGGTGGCACTTGGAGAGGGGGCTTTGGGGAGCGAATAGGGGCAGATGAGGTCAGGACGGTGGGGCTGGGCTGGGATTCGTGGCCTTATCGAGGAGGGGACCCCTGGGCTCGCTCTCTGCCACGTGAGGACACAGCCGGGACCTCCCCAGCACCCACCTGCTGCCTCCCTTCCAGCCCCGGAGGGAAAAGGAGCAGGGGTTGCACCCCGTGCCTGCGGCGGGGCTGACTGAGGCGGCTGCCGAGGCGCCAGGCCTGCTGGGAGCCGGTCCCTGCGGGAGACCCTGCGGGTGGGGCGGGGTGGCCCCCCAGCAGAGTCTGGCAGGGGTGCTGGGGGGGTAGAGGTGGCTCCAGAGGGGCACCACACACGGGTGGGAGAGCTCTCGGGACCTGGGGGGTAGAAGGACTGGCGACTCAGGTGTGGGGAGGCCCCCGGTCATGCTGCCTCCTGGGTGAAGGGACATTTCACCCCGAGACCCCACATGGCGGCTGCAGGAGGCTCTGGGGTGGGGGGTCCATGGGCACCCACGGGTGGTCTCCAGGAAGGACTGGCCCAATAGGGTGGCGCTGCAGGGAAAGGGGGGAGCGCTGCCCCGGGGTCCCCGACACTGACTCCAGAGGCGTCCCCCCAGGATGCCCGGGGTGGGGAGACGCCGCAGGAAGCAGAGACCCCTCGGGACGCAGCGGGGATGGGTGGAGGCCAGCCCCAGCTCCCGCCCTTCCCCTGCCCCCGGCCGCCTGCACCTGCCGCGTGGAACAGAGCGAGGGGCGTGGAGGGTGGGGGCCAAGAGGAAGGGGCGGGCGGCCTCCCCCCGGGGGTTCACAGCGGCCGGCCAGGTTTGAGGCTCGTGGTTTTCAGGAGAGGGTTCCCGGCACCCGCGGGACCCCGGAGAGCCGTGGGAGGGCCCCGTCCGGTGCGAGCTGGGGCGCCTGCCTGGCGGGCTGTTTGTTGAAAATACTTTAGAGCCCATTTTCAAGCATTCCGCCCCCAAACTAATAATTGCCTCATTCCACAGTAAGACATTGTCTGGAAGAGGGCCGGGCGGTCGTCGCCGTGCCCTCCCGGTGCTGGGGTCCTGGGCTCGCGCGTCGGCAGACGGGGACCTGGAGCCGCGGGCTCGGCGCCCGGGGGTGGGGGGGGCGTCCAGCCGGGGCCGCAGCCGCCCCCCCAGACCCGCCAGACCCGGAGCGCGGGGCTTGGTGCACAAATGGGGGGCGTTTTGACAGCATGGGTGTTGGCACATTTAACTCCCTACTGAGGAAATGGCTCTGTATTCTGCGTGTCGTTTCTAAATTCACTTTTTTTTTTTTTTTTTACCAATTCATTTTTATTGTATTTTTTTAAAAGGCCAGTCCCTAAGCAATGAAAAATAAGAAAAGACAACAGCCCTGATTCATCACAGCAGACAGTCTGAAAGGCTCCGTTTTCACAGAGAAGACACAAAACCCTTGTGTTAGCTTCCCGGGGCCGCCAGATTGAGGCACCACGTGGGGCTGCAGACCACAGGGACTCGGCTCCCCCGGCCTGGAGGCCAGCCTGAGGTCCCGGTGTCACGGGGCCTCGCCACCTGAGGCCCGCAGAGCCTCCGGCCTCCGCCCGCATCCCTGGCACCCTCGCTGGCACGTCCACCATCCCAGCCTGGGCCTGCCCACGGCTTCCCTCAGCCCGGCCGTACCTGTGACGAGCCTCCGTGGGGACACGGCACGCCACCCCAGGGCCCGCACGGCCTCGTTGCAAGTGGGCCGCCTTCAGAAAGGCCCTGTCTCCGCGTCAGGTCCTGTCCTTGGGGGCCGGGGGCACAATTTAGCCTTTAGTTGCGGTTAACTGGGTAAAGTGCCCTTTATTTTTTTCAATATTTTTTTTACAAGATTTATTTATTCATGAAAGACACAGAGAGAGGCAGAGACACAGGCAGGCTCCATGCAGGGAGCCCGACGTGGGACTCGATCCCAGGACCCGAGATCATGACCCGAGCCAAAGGCAGATGCTTCACCGACCGAGCCGCCCAGATGCTCTAGATGAAGTGTCCTTGGTTTACACTTTTGAGTATTTACTAATTAGACCTTTACTATGTTAAAAAAAAAAAACAAACTTGAAAACCTGCTATTTTTGCCGCCGGTGGTGAAGGCCTTAAGTGATGCATTTGGACTGGGGTTTGGTTTTACGTGGCACTTCGTGTACGCCGTTGCTGGCGTTCTTGTGCGGTGTCAGCGGCGTGACCGAGAAGGACGAGGCCCGGCTCCCGCTGCCGTCCCAGGCGCTGCGGGTGCGGGGCCGGGGTGGGTGAGGCTCGGCCAGGCTGACGCAGGACGTGCCAGGAGGCGCAGGGCCGGCAGGTGAAGCTCCGAGGGCGGACCTTTGTCTCCCAGCACAGAGCATTTGGGGGGTTGGAGTGGAAACCAGGGGGGAGGATGAGGCCAGCTGGACACGGTGACTCCTGTTCCGCGGAGTGCGGTTCTCACGCTCGCAAAGCCCCTTGAGGTTTACTTGCGATCGGGCTCGTTCATTTGAAACGACAGGGCTGCGCTGGGAATGAACGTCTGGGGCCTCACGTGAAATGAGAGCGTCACGTTCAGCTGAGAGCTGAGATTCCTCGAGTGCAGAGGAGCATTCCCCGCCCCTGCGGTGCGTGCGTGCGTCCGCCCCGAGGCGTTCTGCACAAGCCTACGTCCATAGGCATGGAGGGCGTGGATTTCCGTGAAATCATATTTAATTGCAAGCAGCTTGCTCTGACGTGACGGACACATACCTTGAAAATATCTAAAAATGACTATTAAACTTGTCTCTCTTTTCCGAAAGAAGGCTTACCGGAACCAGCACAAACGACCTCGAATGCCGTGTTTATTGCCTCCCAGTGGCCTGTGGCCTCGTGACCAGGGTGGAGGACGGCGGGAGGTTCCCGACCACGAGGCCTCATCGTCCCGTGGGCTCAACAATCACTGGTCCTAACTGAGTCTGGGAGGCTCGAAAGACGGGTCCCCGTCGTCCATTCACAGCAGGGACTGGCCGTGACATCACGAGCACACGGTCAGTGTCCGTGCACGCTCCACACTCCACGGTCCACGCTGTTTCAGGGTTCGTGGGAACCTACTCTGAGTGGAAAAGTCTCAGGCACTGGCGAACCAGATACTTGAGAAAACTCGGGAATGAGGGAAAGAGCCTCACCCTAGTAGGAAGCAGGGAAAGTGGACCCAGAGTGCATCCGAGCCGGGGCAGGGGCGAGTTGGGGAAAGGCGGATCTCAGGGAGCCGGCCCTACGGGGAGGGGACGGTGGCTTCGCGCTCGTACCACGTGGGCAGAACTTTTAAACGAAGCAGGGAATATTGTTTCCACACCAGCGCACAGATATTCTAATTAATTTTTCATGCCAAGAGACTCAAAGTACTTTGTAGCACTTGGACCAATGCCTGACAGCTACTGGGGCTTAATTGCTGTTTTTTTGGAAGGTGGGAGAGAGTAAACTCTTTGGGGCTATTAAAAGCTTTGGGGAAAAGATACAAACCCACTGATCCAAAGGGGCACCTGCACCCCAGTGTCCACAGCAGCAACGTCCCCAACGGCCACACTGTGGAGGGGCCTCGGTGTCCGTCGGCAGATGATGGACGAGGAAGATGCAATCATCATATGGTCCCACTCCTACGGGGAAGATAAACAGTGAAAGGGATTAAAGGGGAAAGGAGAGAAAATGAGTGGGAAATACCAGAGAAGGAGACACAATATGAGAGAGTCTAAGACTCTAACTCTGGGAAACGAACAAGGGGCCGTGGAAGGGGCGGTGAGTGAGGGGACGGGGTCACTGGGTGACGGGCATTAAGGAGGGTGCGGGATGGGAGGGGCGCTGGGCGTTACACGCACTGAATTACTGAAGTCTGTCAGAAACTAGGTGTGTATAGGTTTTGGCTAATTGAATTAAATTAAAAAAAAAGTTTTGGGGAAAGATCTGCTTTCTGGTAACAGCACCCCAAACAGTGTCTCACAATCCCGCATCCGAACAGGGCGCAGCGCTAGTGCCTGGCTGGCAGCCGCGTGTCCTGCATGCCTACGACGCACGACCCGGGACAGCACAGAACTGGAGACTGGAGACGGTGGACAGTCACCCCGGGGGCCGGAGTGATGGGTGGAGCCAGCCAGGGCACGCAGGCATCACCCGGCCGTCCCGTGGGAGGGTGCCGGTACCCCCCCAACTCACCAAAGAGGACAGCGGAGCATGAGCGGCCAACGGTCCTGTTCAAAATTGTCGCTTGCAGAGGGCGGAAGTGCTGTTTGACACCCGGAGCTGGGCGCTCTCCGTTTCCTCGTGCAGCTTCCAAGTGGGGTTCCCGGTGCCCCAAGCGTGGAGCCCAGGCCCCTTGTCCCGGCGTTCATGGCGCCGTAGACCGTCCTCCCCAGCACAGTTCGGAGGCTCAGTCATGCTTTCCACAGCCCCGTGCCGTGATGTTGGCCCACTTCTTCGGGGTTGCTGAAAATTCAAATACTAAATGACGTTATTGTCGAAGTTCTCTTGAATAGACGTTATTTAATGTTTAAGACAAGTCCTTCATGTATCATGAAGGTATCATCATGTCCCACGTGCTATTTCAGGAACCCTGGAGGTCCCCGTAGTTTGAATGAATGAGCTAATTAAATGCGTGGACTGTTCCTCTGCAATTTCCATTCACTATATTGGGACCATAGTACATGCTTTTTGAATAAAACATGTAAAGTCTGAAAATGGATGGGGTCCCCCACACACCTTATCTACCAGATGGTGTAGGGGTTGGATGAGTATTTCAAGTTAATTCATTTATTTTACGGCAAGCAGTGTATAGTGGAAAGAAAAGTTAAGTATGACACCACCTGACCCCTGGAAGTCTGCAGAATGATAGAAAAGATGGGCCAGTATTTCGTTAGCAGTAGCACGCGTGGTTGGGGGAAGCTTCGTGGCCACTGGACGCTAATCCACGGAGGTGGGAGGGGAGGCCAGAGGAAGCCACGAATCCGTGGCTCAGCCTAAAGTTCCTCTTGAGAAGAATGAGAGTGAGGCCTGGAGGCCCCGCTGGCGAAATAAATTTAAACTCTACTCCAAGCGACGTTGAGTCAGTGGTGGTGAGCCAGTGACCCGGTTTCCATGTAAAGGGAACAGACATCCACTAATAGGATCCCAGTAGATTTTGGAATATTTTTGGAGTAAATAGAACATAATGAAAGTCGAGCACGACGGGAATGCTTCAGCCTCCAGAAGATCTGTTTCTGCAAGAGTTAACTGATAATTTAAGAATATGTCTCCTGATAGTTTGCTTGGTTTCTGCTTCCTCTGATGCAAACCCCGATGTAAAGTATTCTACTTGGCAAGTGAATGAAATAAGATTTTTTATTTATTCATGAGAGACACAGAGAGAGAGAGAGAGAGAGAGAGACCCAGGCAGAGGGAGAAGCAGGCTCCATGCAGGGAGCCCGACGCGGGACTCGATCCCGGGGCTCCAGGATTGGGCCCTGGGCCAAGGGCAGGTGCTAAACCGCTGAGCCACCCGGGGATCCCTGAAAACCGTTCTTTAAGGATGTTCTCAGAGCCTGAGCTACGGCCCTGAAATCCGAAAGCCCCAGGGCAGGGCACAGTAGCCGGGCAAAGACTGCCAAGTGCAAAATTTGAGCCAAGTGAAGTCTCTGTGCCTATGGAAATCGAATCAACCTTATTTTGCACAAAATCTTTAAAAATAGCACGTACGGTGGGGGGGTCCGGTGTTAATCGGCACTGAAGGGGGCAGGCGGCAGCTGGAGGTAGGGAGAGCACCTTCCCTTCCTTCCCGGGAGCCCAGGGGTCCCTGCAGGGCCTGCGCCCGCACCCCCGGGCCACCGCGCGGTCGGAGGACGAGGTGCCGCGGCTGCTCCAGCGCGGGAGCCTCTTGCTTTTTCACGGGGGAGTCTGAGGACAGCAGGGCTGTCGCCCCCAACGTGTCAGCAGGACACCGTGTCCAAGCGCAGGCTCGCCCGCGGGTCCCAGGACAAGGGGGCGGGGAAGTTGGACACAAAGAGTGTGGCCTTCGGCGGAGGCCCGGGGGGGGGGGGGGGGTCCCCGCAATGTCGGCGGGCGCAGCGGGGCCTCCGCGGGGCCGTCCGGGTGCGGGTGGCCCCTGGCGCCCCGAGCTCCGAGCTCCGCGCCTGCGGGCCTCGCGCGGTCCCGGCGACGGGGGGCGAGCGCGGGGGGGCCGGGCCGGGGCCCCGCGCGCTCCCTCGCCCGAGCTGAGCTGCGCGCCCCAGAGCTCGCGCGCCCGGCGGAGGCGGAGGCGGAGGCCGCTCCCGCCCCCGCGGCGCGCTCCTCCGAGCGGCTGGGCCTCCGCGGACCGGGTGAGTGCCGGGCCCCGCGCCCGCTCCGCCGCCTCCCGGGGCAGGGCGCGGCGGGGGGACTCGCCGGCCGGGCCTGGCGGCGCCGGAGGGACCCTGGGCGCTCGCGGGGGCGCGGGGAGGGGGACCCCGGGGCGCTCCAGGGCGCGCGGGGAGCAGCGGGGACCCTGGGCGCTCGCGGGGGCGCGCGGAGCCGCGGAGGACCCCCAGGCGCTCGCCGCCCCCAGGCCCCCGCCCCCGCGCGCGGGAAGACGCCTGCGGACCCGCCGGGCGCTCGCACAGGTGCGCGGGAGCCGCCGCCCCGCCCGGGCGCTCGCACAGGTGCGCGGGAAGAGGCCGGCGCGCGTGCGCGGCGGAGGCCACCGGCTGGGGCGCGGCGGCCGGGCGCGGGCGGGCGCCGGGTGGGGCGAGTGGCCGGCGGCGAGGTAGGGGCGCCGCGGACCGAGGGCAGCGGCCGGCGGGCCCCGGAGGCGCAGGCCGCGGGGGCTGGGGCGGGGAGGGGGCGGCTGCGGGGGCCCTGCCCGCGGGGGCGACAGGGCGGCGCGGTGGGCGCACCAGTGCCCGGTCCCCGGGCGCCCGCGTGGGGGGAGCCGCTGGGCTGCGGGGCCTCGGCCGCTCCCCGGGGCCCGGGCCTCCCCGCGAGTGCGCGCCCGCCGGGCCCCCGCCTCCGCCTCCGCCTCCGCGCGGGGCCGTGGGGGAGGCGCCCTGGCCACGTCTGCGGCTGGCGCGCCCGGGGTCCCCGCGCTCCGAGGGCCCGGCCTGCGCGCGCGCCTCCGAAGCGGGGAGCGGCTGGGCGGGGGCGCTCCTGGGGCGTCGGGCGGCGAACGTGCCCCGCATCGCGATGGGCCCGGCGCCTGGAGCGCGCGGAGGGGACTCCAGGGCTTCCCGCCTGCGCCCCCCCACCCCCGGGCTGGGGATCCCGCCTCCTGCGGCGCTGGGCGGCCCTTGGGGAGGGGCCCCCCCGTGCCCTGTGCGCCCCTGTGCCGTGCCCTGTGCGCCCCCCTCCCCTGTGCGTCTCCCGCCCTCTCCCCTGTGCGCCCCCGACCCCGCCTGTGTGCGCCCCTGTGCCCGTGCCCTGTGCGCCCCCCTCCCTTGTGTGCCCCTGTGCGCCCCCGTGCCCTGTGCGCCCCCCTCCCCTGTGCGTCTCCTGCCCTCTCCCCTGTGCGCCCCCGACCCCGCCGGTGTGCGCCCCTGTGCCCGTGCCCTGTGCGCCCCCCTCCCCTGTGTGCCCCTGTGCGCCCCCGTGCCCTGTGCGTCCCCCGCCTCCTCCCCTGTGCGCCCCCCTCCCCGCCCCCTGTGCGCCCCCGCACCTTCCCCTGTGCACCCCCGCCCCGCCCTGCCCGTGTGCGCTCCGGGGGAACAGAGAACCAGCCAGTGGGAGAAGCTGCCGCGGGTCTTCTCCCAGCACTAGCGGCACGTGACCAGCAGGTCTCGGGTGGATTCGCCCCGTCCCCTGGGCCCCGAGGGAACGGAGAGGTCACCGTGTCCGGCCTGGCCCCGGGCCACCTCCCTCCATCTCGTTAGCAGCCCTTCCTCCCGCTAATTAGAGCGCCTAATGGATGCCAGCCCTGCCCTGGGGCCTGCTACCCCAGCTAATGGCGTCCTATTACTGGAACCCCCCTCCGCCCCCCAAAACCCCTGAGGACAGCAGATTCGCCCGGGGCGCGGGGCGCCACTGCCTGCAGGTGTGAGGTAATTGGCATCCGGCCCTCTCTCCTGGGGATAAGTAAGCAAAAATTTAATGGGATAAAAAGTCTTTTGAGCTTCTAGTGTCAGCTGCACAGGCGTTGTGGATAATGTAATTAGAACACAATGGAAATACTTAGAAGATTTTGCCCGTTTTTAAGGCAATCTCAGTTTGGGGTTAAACAGTAAAAAACGTTAGCCGGGTGGCTCTTAGCCTGAGGCTAAATGCAAGTAGGGCGACTTTCCCAACTTTCCCGGAATGGGCGTTGGTTCGGGGAAGGCCCTGCCTTGACCCTCGGAGCACGTTGCCAGGTACTGGGAGGGTGGAAGGATCTGGAACGCGGGGATCACCTCGGAACATCCTCCTGGCGGCCCCTGGCTTCTGACCTCGGGTGGGAGGTCCCAGGGCAGGCGGCAGCTCTGGCAGCGGGAAGGCCGAGGTCTCCGCGGGTTGAGGACGCCTCTGCAGCCTGTGCTCCTGTTCCGGAGCCCGGCTCTCCGCGCCTCCATCTGGAATCATCTTCCTGTTGTTCTCTAAATGCCAACTGGCTTTGCGGGGACCCTGTGGTCACGTAGGCACCGTGATCCCCTCAGCCTCCCTGCCCCCAGCGGGGACCACAGGGGCAGCTGCTCCGTGGGCCTCCGGCGGGGGGGGGGTCTGCTGGCGGATGGGAACCCCGACCTGCCATCCTGCACAGCCTCCCCGGCGACTCGGGGAAACGTCTGCCCTGCTCTGGAGTCGGAGGGGTTGCCGTCTCCACTGCGGCCCGAGTGGGGTCTTTCTCTTGCAATTATTGTAATTATGCTCAGATCACAGCGTTGGTATTCAGCGCATATTTGCAAAATAGTTCAAACAGAGCAGCAATAACTTTTGGAGTAAAATGAAAACTTCTAGGAGTTTATCTTTTGCCAAGAACCCGGCGCCGGCTAGAAAGGATATTAAAACAAACAGTGCCTTGGAAGCTGCAGCCAGTGCACGTCTTGTGCAACGTTTCACCAATTAAAAATTAATTTCCTTCTTTCGCAAATATTTATTGAGTGCCTTCCGTGGGCCAGGCGCGCTTCTAGGTGCCGGCGTGGCGGAAGTCGACCCAGTCTCCCTCCTCTCGCGGCCTGGACTCCGTAGGGCGGAAGGTGGCAAACGTGTGGCCACAACCCCCACGAGCGTCTGGAGGAGGCGGACAGACGGCGGAAGCCTGTGACACGTTGAGCTGAGATCTGAAGGCTGAGGTTCCGGGAGGTTCTGGGGAAATCGTGTGCAAAGGGCCTGTGGTGAGGAGCAGGGCCCCTGCAAGCCCCGAGGAAGGCCGGGAGGAGCACGTAGGGCAGAGAGCGGAACATGATGTCACCGCAAGTTCCCTGGGGTCTTTCCTTGAGGGCAGTTCATGGGCTTCCTACCTTAGGGCTCCACGGAGTAGGATGTGGATTCATCTTCAGAGCTGAGCGCTCCCGAGTCCTGAAGGGAAATCACTAAAGACGACGGTGTGGACGGTGCTCCCCCAGCTGGCCGCAGCGGCCGCGTCAACGCTGTCCTTACTGCTCTGTGATCCGTGTGAGGCAGTCCCGTGGGGTGACAATCTGACCCGCCGCCTTTGGGCCACCGCCGGCCGCTGCTTCCTGTGGCGCCGGGGTCCCTGGTGTGGGCCCCGCAGGCCTGGGCCCCTGGTCACTGTCCCCTGGGCGGCAGGTGGCCATGTGCGACACAGGCCTGCTCGCGGCGCCCAGACGTCCTCACGGGGGCTCACTTGGCGCCCGCTGCACAGACGTCCCCCCAAACCCGGGCTGCCGGGGAGACACGCCCACGGCGTGATGCTGGGGAGGGGCCGTGCTCGTGCGGGTGCAGCCTGGTGCCGTGGCGACGGCCATGAAAGAGGCGGCTGTGTGCGGGCGGCCTTGCTGCCCCCACCAGGGGAGGACCCCTCCCCTGCACTGTGCTGGCCCTGACCCTGGGCTCCACGACCTGCTCCCTGTACTGTGCTGGCCCTGACCCTGCAGCCCCGGCCTCCCTCCCCCCTGCACTGTGCTGGCCCCCGACCCTGGACTCCCCAGCCTGGCCCCTGCACTGTGCTGGCCCCCGACCCTGGACTCCCCAGCCTCCCCCCTGCACTGTGCTGGCCCCCGACCCTGGACTCCCCAGCCTCCCCGCTGCACTGTGCTGGCCCCCGACCCTGGACTCCTCAGCCTCCCCCCTGCACTGTGCTGGCCCCTGACTCTGGACTCCCCAGCCTCCCCCCTGCACTGTGCTGCCCCTGACCCTGGACTCCTGGCCCCCAGAGCTGTGAGAAGCAGGTGTGTGTCGTGTACAGGCCGCCGGGTCCAGGTGTTGGTGACAGTGACTTGAGCTAAGCTCGTGGCTGCACACTGACACGTGTCCTGCATGCGGCTGTGTGGTCTGCATAGGGCTCGGTGGGGCTGGCTCAGCTGTGCCCCACGTGACATGGGGGGACCTCTGCTGTCAGGCTGGGCAGCCCCTCCAGGTGGGGCCTGTCTCTCTGTGGCCCCCGGGGCCCCCGCCGTGGGCAGCTTCCGCGTCGCTGGGCTTCTTCCCTGTGGCCCAGTGGCCCTGAACTGTGTCCCGAGGGTAGAGAGCCGGGAGGGTGCTCACCAGCCTTCCTGCCTTCGCGGGTCACTCTGGGTCGCCTGGCCTGCCCGGATTCCCCGGGGACGGATGGGACCTCACCTCCAGGAGCAGCGTCAGCTCATGTAAGGGGACCATGCTGGACGGGACCCGTCTGTGGGGCCATCTTCGGAGAGGCGACACCTGCCACAGCCCGCCCTCCGGCCACTAGGTTCATATTGCCCCGTGTGTGGTGACAGGACCCTGCGTCCCCTCCCAGCTGTCGTGCTGCGGGGCTATTGCTCAGCTGTGAAACCTGGTCCAGGAGCGAAGAGGCCACGGAGGTCTGGTTCCCGTGAGGACCCTCGCGGCGGGGAGAGCCCCGTGTGCGCGGAGCCTCGGCTTGGAGTCAGGGGGTGGGTGCCTGAGCCGCTCCCGGCGCCACCTTGGCTGGCGCGACGTGGCCGTGGGGCTGGCAGGTGTGCCACCCGCAGGCCCTGTGGGCCCGAGCCGCGGCTGCCCTGGAGCCCTGGGGCTGTGGGAGGCAGATCCTCTGTTTGGGGGCCCCCTGCCCCCCGCCTTCCCTCCTGCCTCAGGGCACGGGCTTGGCTTTGGCTGGGCCTTGGGGTGGAGGTGACTGCCCGGAGCCAGCAGACCCCACAGCGTGGCCTGGTGCTTGTGGGGTGCCCGGTGCCGAGCAGGGATGAGCCATGACCCCACTGGGCCCAAGGCTGGAGTCGCCGCTGCCCCAGGGGATCCAGGGCCCCCCCAACCGTCCTTCCTTGTCCCTGAGAGATGCCTGGTGCCTGCCGCCCGTGGGCTCGTCTTGTCCTCGTCTGTCCTGCGGCGACCTCGCAGGACCGGCTCCTCCCGCACGACGGTCCTGCGGGCGCCCTGGGGTCCCCGGGCTGTTGGCTCGGGCCAGCGACAGACGCCGTGGACACAGGCCTCTGTCCGCCTCGGACTGGGCGCAGCCGCGGGAAGAGCCGGTTTTATTTTGGACCCCGCTTTGTGCCTCCGGCCCGTTCCCGTCCTGCACCCCTGCAGGCTGTTCCCGCTGGTGATGGGGGTGTCTGTGCATCCCCTCCCTGCGGGCACCCCTGGGGGCTTGGCTGCTGACTGGGCGGGGCTCCCCACCCGGTGGCCGGGCCCTGGGGTCCCGTTCGCCGCGTGCGCCTGGCGTTCGGTTGGCGTTGACCGTCTGTGTTTGCGGAGTGACGGCGTGAGGTGACGACAGCAGGCCTGCCCGGTGAGCCCTGGGCAGCTCAGCGGTGGGACCGTCTGCAGGGGGGTGTGGGCACGTCCGGGGTGCGGAGGTCGAGGTGCAGCCCACAGCTGAGCTCCTGCGGCCCTGGCCCGGCAGGCGGACGCCTGGTGTGCGGCCTTCCTCGGGCGGGACGGCAGGTGTGCGTGTGCCTCGGGTCACGTCACGGGGGAGCCCGCCGCGGCGTCCTGGGGCTTGTGGGCATCTTTACAAATAGTCGGGTCTGTTCCAGCGCCGTGGAGTTGAGCCCGCCTCACGGGGAGAGCCGGGCGCCGGGGTCCTGGGTCCCGCACCCCGCTCCTTGGCTGTGTGGCCCGAGCACTCTCTCCCGCCCGCTGGTCTCAGTTTCTCCTATTTCTGCGAAAGGCAGGGACGGTGCTCCGGGGCCCCTGAGGTCCGGGGTGTGGGGCAGCTTCTGGTGCTGGGATTCAGACACTCAGGCCTCCGTCCACATGTTTCCCCTGCGAATCTACAGCCTAAGTCAGGTCAAAATTTGACCTTGAAAAGTGATGCCTCACCTTCGGACTCCGGGCAGGGAGCCTGGGGCTCACGGGATCCTTCACCGAGCGCCCTTCCTCCTGGGGGCCCCAGGGGAGCTGGCGTCGTTTTATTCTGTACACAGACGCGCTCACGTGAACACTTGCGCACCCAGAGGCTGCTGTGTGTATGGTTCTTCCGAAATGTGCTGAGGACGGACGGTTTGAAGACACCAAAAATCATGAAAATTCACCCAGCAGCTCACCATCACCAGCCTTTTAGCCTTTGTGGCAGTTTCTCGGTGCCTTTCTGTGTCCCCTGTGTTCTCGCTCGCTCTCTGTCACGTGCTACCCTTTGATCCTGGCCTCTAATTCAGCATCGTGGTGGAGGCCCTTTTCACGAATGCCTGGAAACCTTGAAAACGTAGTTTTCAGCGATGGCATGTAAATATAATGCGATTTATCGATCATTTATCGATAACACTTGTTTATTATTTCCATGCTTTGCAAACGGGAACACTCTGGAAACTCCGTGTCCTTAACTATCTGGTTTTCCAGGGTGGAGTTTGCATCCCAGGCACTGAGCACCCCAGATGTGCTGGACGAGGGCTCGGTGAGGTGATCGCCGTCACCCGGGGCCCCTCACCCTCGCCTGTCACCCCAGAGCTCCTCACCCTCGCCCGTCACCCGGGGCCCCTCACTCCAGGCTCCGGGTGACAGGTTCCAGGTGACGTGGTCCAGGTGACAGGCTCTGGGGTGAGGGGCCCCACGCAGCTGTCCATGCCGCACCCCCAGCCCGTCCCTGGGCCCCATGGGGTCCGTGCTCCTTGTGGGCAGCCGCTCGGCCCAAGGAGGAAGCGCAGGCTCGGTGGCATCCCCCGCGGAGGGCGGTGTGGCTGTGCAGGGGCGCTGGGGGCGGAGGCGGGCTCTGTGGCATCTGGGCTTGAGCGGGTCGGGGCAGCGGGGACAGAAGGGCCTGTACCCTCCCTTCCGTGTGCACCACCGGCAGCTAATAAGGGAGCGGAGAAGGTGGGGGGGGGGCTTCCAGAGCTGTTTTCTCTCAAGATCTTTCTGAGAGGAGAGAGCGCGAGTGAGCAGGGTGGGGCAGAGGGAGACGCAGACCGCGCTGGGCAGGGAGCCCGGCCTGGGCCTCGACCCCGGCACCCCGAGATCGTGACCTGAGCTGAACGCAGGCCGTCGCCGACACAGCACCTGGGCGACCGGGACTTTCATGGGTTTTAGTCAAACCACGTAATCGGCGCGTGATCTTGGACGAGGCTCTGCTGGGAAGCCAAGAGCTTAAGACGTTGAGAATGACACGACGGGAGTTTTTGTGTGACTTTGCCATGTCCCAAAGCCCCTGGAACTTTGAGCGTCCTGAATCAGGTGTCGAAGGCTCCAGGAGCAGGAGCGAGGACCTCAGGGGCCCCGAGATGTGCGCGGCGACCTTGGTGGACCCGAATCCGTCTGAAGCAGCTGAGTGAGTCCCTGGTGTGCAGGAGGACGAAGCCGTCGTTCTCACACTCAAGACGGATCACGTGACTGTCAGGTCGCCTTCCCCTCGCTTCTCTACCGGCGTCCAGGGATTTGCACCGTGCGCGAGACGGAGCGGCTCCGGGGCCCGGCCAGGCCCTGACCCGTGGACCCGGGGACCCAGGCTCCCGTGTCCAGGACTGGCCTTGCCGGGTCGCTCTGAGGATGTGCCCCTGCCTGGCCGCCCTGGCGATCCCTGCCTAACCGCCCTTCCTGCGGGGCTCAGCGTGCGCCCCCCGTTCTCAGAGGAGACTTCCCTGCCCTCTGGTCCGCCGTCACCGTGGGGGACGAGCCGTGGGGGTTCCCCGGGTGGGACTCCGCGGGTTGCTGTTCCCTTGGAAGGCGTAGAGCGGCGGCGGTTGGCCTTCCTCAGCAGGCCGTGGACTCGGGGGGCTGAGACCGCACCTGCCGGGTCCGAGGAGCTTTCTGGCACCCGCGACGTCGTGGGTGTTCGAGGTGTATCTGCCCAATAGACGAGCATGTGGAGGGGGCATCCAGGGAGCTTGGCCGATGGAACAGTCGAGAAAAACTGGGGTTTACTTGGCTCGGGTGGTCTCTCATCTCTGACCGTAGCCGTATTTCCGTGGATGTGCAGACGCGATCCCGACTTTGGTGGAGGCACCCGACGGCTGGAAACGGCAGCATGGCCTGGAATCACGGGCCTCGGTGCTCCTGTCTGTGACCTTCGTGTCCACACCGAGCGTTCGCTAAGCCCGTAAGTCTTGAATCATGACCCCCAGGGAGGGACAAATGCGTCCCCATATTCTGAGTTTGCGTCCGAAGGCCCTTCTGGAGCCCCCCCCCCAGGCTTGGGCCTGGGGGCCCAGGCATGTGCTTTCTGTGTGCGCAGCTCTTAGGGCCGTGACTCCAGCGCGGGCCCACGGGGGGCAGCGAGCGGGCGCCATGGCCATGGGATCCCACGGCAGGTGCGGCGGCAGACGCAGGCCCGAGCACGCCCGCCACGGCTCCCGTGTCCCCCGTCCACTCCCCGGTGTGGTGGCTCCGTCCCCCAGAAGAGGCTGATGCGTGGCACACGAGGGGTGGTCGTCTGTGGAGCCGAGCCCCGTCTCCTCTGTGCACAGATACGGGGCCGCGAGGTGGGCGGCACCTGCCAGACAAGGCCGGGCCACCAGAGCTCAGGGCGGGCGCAGCAGGACCCCGGGGCACGGGGGGGGTGGGACGCGCGCACGACAGGCGGGCACAGGGGGCTCACTGCCCCCGCCCCCCCCGGGCCTGGACTCCAAGGGAAGCTGTCGTGTAAGGTCTGACTCGTCCTCGGCGACTCCACGCGGCGCCTCCTTCAGCCGCTGCGACAGCGCATGTACCGGGCGGCGTCTCGAGACGAAGAGGCCTTTGGTGAGGGAGGCTCCTGTGGCTGGCTCTGGCCTCCTCCGAGGCCGGCTCCGCACCGCCAGGGTGCTCGGGGCCAAGGGGCACGGGCGTGGGCATCGGCCAGCCTAGCCGGGCGGCCTCCCCGGAGCTGCCAGCCTGCCCTGACCGGGGCCCAGGGGCAAAACCACCTTGAAAAGCGACGTCTGTGTGAACAGCCGGGGCAGGCCATTGCTCTGTGGCCGCGGGGGGCCGGGGCGCCCCAGCACGCTTCGAGGGCGCGGCTCTCAGTTCACGGCCTTAACAAATATTTATTTTTATATATTTATTTGAAATAGGTTTTTCTTTTTTTATATTTTTATTATTTATTATTTTTTAAATTTATTTATGAAGGTCACACAGAGAGAGAGAGAGAGAGGCAGAGACACAGGCAGAGGGAGAAGCAGGCTCCAAGCACCGGGAGCCCGACGTGGGATTCGATCCCGGGTCTCCAGGATCGCGCCCTGGGCCAAAGGCAGGCGCCAAACCGCTGCGCCACCCAGGGATCCCGAAATAGGCTTTTCAAAAAGCGTGATTATGTAAAAGGAAGATTCTTTAAAGCAGTATTCCAGAGCCACATTTAATTGTAAATAAACCAGTATCCACATCAGATACATAAATAACGTCCACGTTAGGAGATCATACAATCACTTTAAAGAGTCGGTATTAATAGTGAAGAAGTTGATGGGAAGAACCTGAAAGTTCTGCTGAGGTATTTATCAGGCCAAGCAGAAACCCCTGTCCTTCAGAGGGACATGCTGAGCGAGTCATCTTCAGATAATGGATCCTCCGTGGAACATTCTCTGACTGCAGCCGGGAAGCCTGCTGGCCTCCATCGCCCACGTCTGCGGGACGCCATCCACGGAGATGCCGCGGCCCCCACCGTGCTCGGGGCAGCCCTCGGGGAAGCCAGCCTGCCCGACGCCGCGACCAGCGACCTGCAGGGACCGGCCCGGGCGCCCTACAGGAACCCCCCAGGAGCCTCCCCGTGGAATTCTGATTCTAGAGCCACCCACAAAACGGGGGGAAGCCCTGACTTCCCGTCCAGAGACACTTGGCACGGAGCATCTTTTTTTTTTTTTTTTTTGGCACGAAGTGTCTTAGCAGGCGAGGCGAGGTCTCCCGTTGGTGCAGAATACCCCCACCGCCCCCGGCAAGGGGGCACCGCAGCACTGGCCGCCCAGGGTGGGGAGGGGGCAGGGCTGCCTCGAGCTGCTTTGACATCGCCTCGGAAGGGAAACAGCTCCTCCGCCTAATGTCTTCATCTGTCTGCTCCGAGAGGTGGTGGGCGACATGTGCGAGAGGCCGGACGCTCGCAGTGCTGGGGACCGTCCTCCAGACACGCTGCGCGGTGGCCTCCCCGCCCCGGGGAGCGTCTCCGAGCCTGGCGGCAGGGTGGCAGGGGCCTCCTGGGGCACCTGAAGGCAGCGTGGTCACCCCGGGGGGGCCGGCTGGGTCGCTGCGGGCAGGGCTGGGGTGGGGCGGGGCAGGGAGCCTGCTGAGGGTGTCCGTGGACGTGCAGGCCGTTTCCAGCAGCGGGACACAACCTCTGACGCTCGCGTGCACTGGCAAGCGCAGTGGTTTCACTGTGGGAACCCGAGAGGCGTGATAATGGGGTTCCTCTTTGTCCGGCTGGAGGGGAACCAGCCGTGTCCTCAGGCCACCAGGCGGCTCCACCCGCTGCCTGGGACCCTGAGGGTTTCCTCGTGGAGCTGTGGCTGCTGCTGGGTTGTAGGGACAGTGGGGTCCGTACGCACCAGCCTGGGGCTCTGGGGCTCACCCTGGTGCCGCGGGGATTGAAAACATGGTTTCAAACTTAGGCTTCAACACCGTGTCCTGTTCTAGGCCTTTTCTTCCAGTCCGTGACGATTTACGAGGACAACCCTTCGGGCTTAGGGTTTTGCTCATTCTCAGGGGTCAGGCCGGAGACAGAAGCAGGAAGTCCTAGGACGACTCCTCAGGCCACAGCGACACGAGCTCAGCGTTCTGAGGCCTGAGGTCCCGTGGGGTAGAGAAGTGCTAGTGCCGAGCCACGTGCCGGGCTCTGTTTGGCGTTAAGGTTCGCGTGTGTGGGTTTGCCCTTCAACGCTCTTCACCCTTTCCTCCCACCCCAACCCTTCAGCCTCTGTGCTCTGTATCGATGACTTTTTTTTTTTTTAAAGATTTTATTTATTCATGAGAGACACAGAGAGAGGAGACACAGGCAGAGGGAGAAGCAGGCTCCATGCAGGGAGCCCGACGTGGGACTCGATCCCGAGACTCCGGGGTCACGCCCTGGGCTGAAGGCGGCTGCTCAACCGCTGTCCTGTATCCGTGATATTTTGCGTAAGATATGTTAGTGCATCTCAGTTTCATCAGTTTCCCCTAATGGCCTCGATGGCTGAGAAGGCACCGCCGCGTCCTTGGGAAGACGCCGTGAGCCTTGCCTTGCACACGCACTGCTTCCGGCTCTCCAGCGCGTTGCCACTCCCTCGCCGGGGGGGTGGGTGGGGTGCTCACGGCCACCTCGCTGGGGACAGGATGCACAGCCCTGAGACCGCACCGCAGCGGGGCTGGGCGCCAGCTGAGTAAACACCGGGGCCGTGTGTCCTGCTGCCTCCTCCCCGACCACACGCCCCGGCAGCCCAGGGTTTCAGCTCACTCAGCGTTTCATAGCCCGGCATTTCCATGCGTCCTGGGACGCGCCCTCGCACACAGCGAGTGTGCCGTGGACATTGCTGTTAAAGATTTCTGGAAAACAGACGGGGGGGGGGCGGTGGGGACGGAGAGAGAATCGAATGTTTTGAGTTTCCAACCTGAGGACGCTTACTGCTAAAATAGCGGGAAAGCTCTTTAGTGACTCCAGGGAGGGAGGGCAGGGAAGCAGGGGTACGTGCTCGACCCCGAGCAGGGAGGTCGGGGAACCGTCTCAGGCAGCAGAGGCAGAAAGCAGGGGTGCTGGGGGGCTGCTTAGGTCTCCACTCACCGGAGAGGCTCGCACATCCTACCCAATAATGATCAAACTAAGCTGTATTTGGCGTCTTTCTTGCCCGTACGCTCTGCTTTAGAAGCTAGAACCCAACTGAACCCCCTCCCCTCACGGTCGCGGTGAGGCTGCTAAGGCCCCTCTCAGGCTGGGGCGTCTCGGAAGGTTTCGCCAATTTAGGAAAGGTCGTACTTTATCCGTCATCCCAGGTGCTCACGTCTGCTCCCATCTCACGTGTATCCGTGTGTGGTGTTTTGTGTGTTTGGCTCCGGCTTCTCTTCGGCCGCACGCGGGCCATGTGGAGAGTCGCTTCCCTGAGGTTCTCGGAGGCACGTTCCGAGAACGAGCGGCTCACACAGATTTCAGGGTTGAGCCTCCGAGGCCAACCCCACAGAAGAGTCCTCAGCATCTTCCTCCTAATATTTGTTGTAACTTAATTTGAAATCGACTGGAAAAGACTGTGGGAAAACTGTCACATGTTAATACAGTAAATGATGTTAATTATGCTTTCTCACCGGACGTTCTTCACACACACATCTCATTCCGTTGAAAATAGGAATTTGTTGGTATCTGACTGCTTTTTTTTAACCCGCAGAATGAGCTGTTTTGTTTGGAGGAAGGCAATGTTTCTAAAATCCTTGGCTGGGGGCACCTGGGGGCTCAATGGTTGAGCGTCTGCCTCTGGCTCAGGCCGTGATCCTGGGGTCCTGGGATCGAGTCCCGCATCGGGCTCCCTGCAGGGAGCCTGCTTCTCCCTCTGCCTGTGTCTCTGCCTCTGTGTTTCTCATGAATAAATAAAATCTTTAAAACCAATAATAAAGCCCTGGGCTGAACTGGGGTCTCCGTCATGGGCCCACAAAAAGGGCAGGAACAGGGAGAGGGCATTTCTAACCCCTGAGTTGTTCTGTTTGTCTCACTCATCCAACTCTCTGGCAGTGACTAGTCACGATCCCCTTTCCTGCCCATGTGAGTCCCTAACCTGGAAGTGGGGGGCGGGGGGCAGACCCCCGTGAGCGACACAGAATGACCCCACTGAAAAATGCACATTCAAACACCCTGTCTCTCTCCCACAAACAGGAACAAGAAGAGTGTGGTGACACCATATGGAAACACCTGATGTTCCAACAAAGGAAGAGGCCCCTGCCCCTAAGTGAGGAAGGCCAGTTCTCCGGCCGTCATGGTGTTTTCCTAGCACCCAGCCCCCCTCTGCAAGCGAATCACCGACAGCCCCTCCCGCGGGGGTGAAGAGTGTGGATGCCCGGACACAGACTACCATACACCCGAGTCGCCCATGGGAGTCTTACAAATAAAAGGGAGCTCTGTGGGGTGTGCTGCACGGGGCGCGGGGTTAAAATCCCAGTGCTGAGGTTTAGAGGCAGCCTGCCCTGGACCTAACTGAAGGGCGCGCCCTGGCTTGGAAAGAGAAGGTGCGCCCTGGCTCCTCAGCCCCGCTGGTAGCTCAGCGCCGGAGAACGACCTACTGGGGGCCCGAGAGGCCAAGGCTCCGCCGGAGGGAGCATCGGGGGAGCACCGCGGCCTGGAGGGAGCATCGCGGCCTGGAGGGGGCATCTCGGCCTGGAGGGAGCATCGAGGCCTGGAGGGGGCATCGGGGGAGCATCGCGGCCTGGAGGGAGCATCGCGGCCTGGAGGGAGCATCGCGGCCTGGAGGGAGCATCGAGGCCTGGAGGGAGCATCGGGGGAGCATCGGGGAGCTCCTCGCGGGAGCCTCGGGACTGTGCACCCAGGAGCGGAGCCCGGGAGCCGGGCCCAGGGGCCGCGGGGCCTTGAGGCGCGCGGGGCAGGGCCGGTGATGCTGGGCTGCTGAGCGGGCGGGGCGGCGGCGGCCAGAGCGAGGCGCCCATGGAGCCCCCCCTCCCGGGGCGCGGGCCCGAGGCCGGGGGCGCGGGGGCGCAGGGGGCGCGCGGCCAGCCCGGGGTCCCGCCGCCAGCGGACGCGCAGACACCCTGCAGCCTGGGCGCGTCGCTGTGCTTCCGCTCCGGGGACGGCTCCCCGCCGCAGTGTCGCGCCTCGGCCGCGGAGGGCGCAGCGTCCTCCCCGCCCTCGCGTCGTAGCCGCCCGCGGGTGGTGGAGCGGCAGGGGGAGGTCGGCAGCGCGGGCGCCGCGGCCCTCGGGGACCCCGGGGACCCCGAGGAGCGCGCGTCCCGGGCGGAGCCCGGGACCCTGGAGGAGCCCGGGACCCCGGAGGAGCGCGCGTCCCCGGCGGAGCCCGGGACCCCGGAGGAGCGCGGGACCCCGGCGGAGCCTGGGACCCTGGAGGAGCCCGGGACCCCGGAGGAGCGCGCATCCCCGGAGGAGCCCGGGACCCTGGAGGAGCGCGCATCCCCGGCGGAGCCCGGGACCCCGGAGGAGCGCGCGTCCCCGGCGGAGCCCGGGACCCCGGAGGAGTGCACATCCCCGGAGGAGCCCGGGACCCTGGAGGAGCGCGCGTCCCTGGAGGAGCGCGCATCCCCGGAGGAGCCCGGGACCCTGGAGGAGCCCGGGACCCCGGAGGAGCGCGCGTCCCCGGAGGAGCCCGGGACCCTGGAGAAGCCCGGGACCCCGGAGGAGCGCGCGTCCCCGGGGGAGCTCCTGTCGCCCGCGTGCACCGGGGAGCTGCTGTCGCCCGCGGAGCCCGCGTCCCTGGAGGAGCGCGCGTCCCCGGGGGAGCCCGGGACCCCGGAGGAGCTCCTGTCGCCCGGGGAGCCCGTGACCCCGGAGGAGCCCGCGTCCCCGGGGGAGGCGGGGGAGCCCGGGGACCTGGCGCCCGTGGCCCCCGGCGTCGGGCCGGCGCACGGGGAGCCCGACCTGGTCATCGAGGTGTCGGGCCGCCGGCTGCGGGCGCACAAGGCGGTGCTGGCGGCGCGCAGCGACTACTTCCGCGCGCGGGCGTCGCGGGACGTGCTGCGGGTGCAGGGCGTGGGCTGGGCGGCGCTGCGGCTGCTGCTGGCCTACGCGTACAGCGGGCGCCTGGCGGGCGTGCGGCCCGACAACGTGGCCGAGGTGGCGGCGGGCGCGCGGCGCCTGCAGCTGCCGTGCGCCGCGCAGCGCGCCGCCGAGGCCGTGGCGCCGCAGCTGAGCCTGGGCAACTGCTACGAGGTGCTGAGCGCGGCCAAGCGGCAGCGGCTGGCCGAGCTGCGCGACGCCGCCTACGGCTTCATGAGCGACCACTACCTGGACGTGCTGCGCGAGCCCGGCGTGTTCGGGCGCCTGTCGGGGGCCGAGCGCGACCTGCTGCTGCGCCGCCGCCTGCGCGCGGGCCGGGCCCACCTGCTGGCGGCGGCGCTGGCGCTGGGGCCGGCGGGCGCGGGGGCCGCGGGGGCCGCGGGGGGCGCGCGCGCCGTGTTCTGGCTGCACGAGGCGGCCGGCGAGTGGCGCGAGCTGACGCGGCTGCCCGAGGGCGCGGCGGCGCGGGGCTGCGGGCTCTGCGTGCTGCACAACTACCTCTTCGTGGCCGGCGGCCTGGGCGCGGCGGGGCCGGACGGGCGCGCGCGGGCCTCGGACCGCGTCTTCTGCTACAACCCGGCCACGGGGCTCTGGAGCGCCGTGCGCCCGCTGCGCCAGGCGCGCTCGCAGCTGCAGCTGCTGGCCCTGGACGGGCACCTGTACGCCGTGGGCGGCGAGTGCCTGCGCAGCGTGGAGCGCTACGACCCGCGCGCCGACCGCTGGGCCGCCGTGGCCCCGCTGCCGCGCGGAGCCTTCGCCGTGGCGCACGAGGCGGCCGCCTGCCGCGGCGACATCTACGTGTCCGGGGGCTCGCTGTCCGGCCGCCTGCTCAAGTACGACCCGCGGCGCGACGAGTGGCAGGAGTGCCCGAGCAGCAGCAGCCGCGAGCGCGCGCTGGGCATGGTGGCCCTGGGCGGCTGCGTCTACCGCTTCGACCAGGGCGCGGCGCGCGGAGACCCGCAGGCGGCCGGGCCGGTGACGGTGCTGCGCTACCACTGCCTGGCCAAGCGCTGGAGCCGCTGCGCCGCGCACCCGCCGGGCCTGCCGCCCTTCCGCTGCGCCGCGCTCGGCCGCGCCATCTACTGCGTGGGCCGCGGGGGCACCTGGCGCTTCGTGCCCCCGCAGGAGGGCGAGGGCGCGGGCGGGGGCGCGGGCGGGGGCGCGGGCGCGGGCCGGGGCGCCGCCTTCGAGCCCGCGCCGCTCCGCGCCCCGCTGGACGCCCGCGGCGCGCTCGTCCCCTTCGTGCTGCACCTGCCGGAGGAGAAGCCCGACAGGGGCGAGGACGGCGCGGCCTAGGGGCGGCGGGGAGCCCTGCGGAGGGCGCTGTCCGCGGCCGTCGGGAGCTGGAAGCTCGTGCGCGCGGGGATCCTTGCAAGGCCTGGAGCCCAAGGTCAGCCCCAACCCGCCCTCCCTGCAGCCCCGCTTTGCTTAGCGCGGTCCGCGGCGTCCAGGGTCAACGTCTGTGCAAATAGGTGAGCTGCAAAGAGGACACGAGGCGGGCATCTGGCGGAGCAGAAGCAGTCGGAGCATCAAGCCTCAGGACACGGGGAAGGGGTGGGGTCCAGAGTGTGCCCGCGGGGAGCCCGCAGCCCGCCCCACGTGTCAGTAGCTGTCCGGAGTGTGTCCCCGCCCGGACACGGCCCCTTGCACCCAGCTCGCGGCCACCGGCACCGGGAGACCCCGAAGCAGGCCACGCGCTGTGACTCCTAACCTAACCGGTAACCAGAGCCCCTCAGATGTTCCTAACATAGTCGTTTTACACTCAAATGTGGGTTGGGCGAGTCCCGGACGGCACAGCAGGGAAGGTGGGGCCCTGGGTACGTGGGTCTCTGTCCGGCAAGCAGTGGAAGTACCTTCCCTGCCGCACGGAAGCTGCAGAGTGGGCCTCCCGGCCTCGGGAGCGGAGCCACCTCAGCTGTCAACCCGCTCGGGTCACGCGGTTAGGGAAGGGTGTTAATGATTATGTCGGACGTCGTGGGGATGATTTACTCCGGGGAGCCGAGCTTGGGTAGGAAAAGCTGCCCCACAAGGATGCTTGTCTGTTTTCAAAAGAACCTTGGCCGGGTACCCATAGGTGCTCAGCCGCCTTCGTGGTCTATCACGAGCTCGAAGACACGGTTACCACCCCCCACGACACCGCGGAAGAAGGTTAAAACCACTCCTGACGCTTCTAAAGACGAAGGCCTGGGCACATTGGGAACCCACTGCGTACGACGTTCTTTCTTTTCTTTTTTTCTTTCTTTCTTTCTTTCTTTTTTTTTTTGCTTACGACGTTCTGAGTATGTATTAGGTGATTGTGATCAGGGAAATGGATTTTTACAAACGCGACCCCAAGAGGCTGTGGCGAAGGGCCAAGGAGCATATTGACCTAAGGGGAAGTAACCATATTTATAACACAATTGGCAAGGAAAGTACGTTTTTCTAATTGAATTCCAAAGCGGCCTGATAGAAATTAGCAGGAAACTCGCTACTTCGAGAGGACAAAGCACTAACAACGAATCAAATGATTCTTCCTCATTTGTTATTAACGTTTTACTTTCCAAGTAGATGTAGGCAGAGCTTACTATTTACTACGAGTTTCTGGCTAAAACACATGCTCACAAATAGAGGCGAACTGATTCGGATTCTGAATCCAGTCCTTTTTTTTTTTTATTAAAATAGGAAAAGCGCGCGCTCAACGTCTGTGGTGCGGGGAGCCGGAGTCCGGCGCCCTTAGTGCTGTTCACTTCCTAACCCGGCGAGGGGGCGCTGACGTCCTGTAGCGTCGTGGGTTTTGGGAAATACGTCCTGCTTTTTCGAGGGTCTGCGGTTATGAAAGTCACCGGTTGAGTGTGTTTAGAAGCGGCCAGCTCGCATCCTCACGCGTGTGCCAGAGGAACGGAGTTCCCGATTCCCGTTGGAGCACATCCTGGCGACCCGCGTGTCGGGACGGCTCGCGAGCCGCGAGGAGACCCCGGCAGCCTGGCTCACCTCATGGTCTTAGGAAGGAGGGACACACTTCCCACCGCCTGCCTTGGTCGGCCTTCTGCGGGAGTAGAAAGCAGAAATGGCAGGAGAAAGAGGAATTTACAGCAAAAGGGGACAGACAATGTCGTTTTAAGGAAAACGTACGCCTTGTATTGTAGCACGTCTTCCTCCGGAATGTTGTTATATTTGTGGCAAAGCTTTTTTATGACATAGAACCAGGCTAATATTTTCATCCCGTAAACCTCGAATCCATGAAATGCTATCACTGTGATTTTGCTTGAGAAATCGTCCCTGTGATGTTTGCCGTTTGAAAGCGAAGCGCGGTGCGGGTGGGCCTGCAGGGTAGAGCCGCGCGGCCGAGCTCAGGGAAGCGCCGGGGGGCAGGTGCGCACAGCCTCGCGGCCACGTGCCCACTGCACTGCCGTGTGCGGCGCGGGGTTTCATGGAACAGAGGCCCGTCCCGGACATGGCCTCACTGCCTGCGGGGCTGGCCTTGGGGGGCCGGGGTCGCCCCAGCGGAACACCCAGGGAGGCCGGGGGAAGCCGAAGGGTGAGTGGAAGGACAGGAAACAGTGTGTCTTATTTCTAAATAGGGGCACCTCATGAAGACAAATGCCAGGGGGCCTGCCATGCCCTGGGGACCAACCCCTTTGGCGTTGGGGGCCATTATTTGGAGTTGTAGCCACAAGGTTTGCACCAGTTCCACGAGCAGAAAAGCCACCCCTCTGGGGTCGTGATGTGGGGCGCGGCTTGGTGGCGGGCGGGGGGTGGGGGGCAGGCCGCCCCGGCTGGGACTGGCCCCTGACGGCTGGCGTGCCAGGGACGGGCCTCTTCCTGCACGGGGCTCCAGGGCTGCGCCCAGCACTGCGAGGGATGCCTTACTGTTGTACTCACTTGTTGCGTGTTTGTGTAGACGTGTTCCCGATGAGCGATGTGTCAGAGGCAAACGAGCCTACGGGGCGTAGGACGACCGTCCGCAATTCTGGTGACATTAACCCCGGCACGCGGATGCTTGCACAGACCTGGAGAGCAGCGGTGTTGTCCGGAGACAGTGTCAGTGGGGGGCCCACTCCGCTCCGCCCCCCGGGATGCGCTGGAAACCCGGAGACGCTGCTCGGGGCACGTGTGTCTGAGGCTGTGCCCGAGCTCCCCGACTGTCCCAGAGCCGAGGCCGTTTCAGGCCGCAGCGCTGCACCCTGCTCGGGCCGCGTGGACGCGCAAGTGCTGTGTCGTGTTCGCGCTCGTTTCACTTGCTTTCCTAGCTTCGAAGGCGTCGTTCTTGGGCATTAAAAACACTCGCTGTTCTCGGTTTCCCGCCTCTCCGAGATGGTGTCCGTGGGAAGGTGAGGACGGCCAGCAGGGTGCCCGGGCTCCCGCGGCGCCGCTTTCCTGTGGCTGCTCCCTGCACCTGCCGCCGGGGCCCAGCCTCGCCCCCGACCCCCGCACCCCGGGGTGAGCTGCACTGCGGGCGGGTGCTCGCTCTCCGGAGACCACAGCCCGCCAGGCGCTTGCAAGCTGTCAGCGGGCCGCAGCGCCACGTCCAGGACAGACGTCGCCACGCGTGCGGGGAGCGTGTTAGCGCTTCAGGTTTTCACACCCAGGCCCGGTTGCTGTGAACCCCTGTCCGTGTCCGCTTATGCCGAGACGAAATAAACCATCGGAAATGCAGTGCTCCTGAGTGTGCGTGGTTGCTGGCTGCCCCCGGCCCCGCGGGCGAGCAGCGGTGGGGCGCCCCTCCCCCGTCCCGTGGGAAACGTGCTCCCCGCGCGAGGCCCGCCAGCTGGCCACCCTCTGTGAGCGAGGAGCGCGGGGACTCCTGAGGGTGCTCCGGGCTCCCACGTCTAAGCTCGGGGCTCTCCGTCTCCCGTCGCCGGTCCCCTGGGCCCGCAGGTTCCGTGCCAGCCGCACCTCCCGGGCCTCGGGGCTCCCTTGGCCCCGACCAGCGGGAAGTCCTAGAGCCAAACATTCCCCTTCGCAGTCTGCTCTCCCCATGAGCACGGACCTGTGTCCCTGTTAATTTGTAGGGTTCTTTAAGAAATTATTTCTTTTCCTCTCGAAAATATTGTTTCATAGGGCGGGGGGTGGGGAGGATGCTGCTCAGAGATGCTGCTTAGGCCGTGGGGTGGAGGCTCCCTGGCCCCAGCCTGCATCTGCAGTTTCCTTAGGACTTTTTCCTCTGCGAAAATAGAATTAAATCTTTTTTTAAATTTTTTTTTTATTAAAAAAATTTTTTTTAATAGAATTAAATCTGAGCGTTTTCACAGCTGCAGCTTTCCCCTGGGTTTTGGGATTTTGATACTAGATCGGAATGATTTTCTTGGCCTTTCACGTCTTTTAAATTAGACCTAAGGCCGCAAAACACATGGGCTTTGCGGGCTGAGGCGATGAACTTCGCAACGGAGCTTGGGGCCGGCGAGGTCACGGGAACTGTTTACGTCGCAAGCTGAAGATTCTCGGCCCGTGAGAAAGGAGGGTTTCTTAGAGCCATTTTCGACGGGGACATGAGATGTATTTTTGCAAAGGACAGTGTGCGGGGCTCAATCCCTCAGAGACCGCAGGGGCCCCGAGGAGCGTCTTGGGGGACCCGGTGGCCACGGCCCCGCCCTCCGGCGCCAGCACGACGGAGAGCTGGGTGCTGCGGGCCCCGGGCTGGTCCACTCGCTCCAAACAGACGCTTCCAAGCATCCCAGCGGCCGGGAGCCAGCAGCTGGGTCCCCCCCCACCCCGGGAAGCCACGCGATGGGCACGGTGCGGGGACGGCGTCAGAGGGTGGGAAGCCATCACCGACAAAACGTCCCCAACAGCTGTCACTAACCTCCGTGGAGCTGTCCCCTGCGCGGCCGGAACCCTGTCCCCAGCTGACGGGTCGTGTGACCCAGGGCTCCAGGACATGTCACATTGCCTTGGTTGCAAACCCTGGATTGAAGCACCTTATGGGGCCCGGCGTGGGCAGCACCTGTGCAGGCCCCCGGGGCAGGGCGTCGCACTCCTCCGAGGCGGGACAGCCCCTTCGGGAGCTCCCGGACCTGTAGGAATTCCTGGGCCCCACGTGACAGGCCCAGCCAGGATGTCCGGGGCGGGGCTGGAGTTTGGGCAACAAGGGGCACAGCTCAGTTGGGTGCTCGTGGGGGGCGTGCGCCGCGGCCCGGACGGCGGGATGGTCCCTGCAGAGCCCAGGTCCCCGGAGAGTGGGGCCCCTGCCGAGCGTCCCCCGCAGTCGCCCGTCCCGCACCTGTCCTGGCCTCACCTGTGCCGTTACATTCGGTCCTGGAGACGCTGCTCCTCACAAGCCCCGGGTGGGCCGGGGGGGGGGAGACCAAGGAGGCGCCCACTTGTGTCCTAGCAGGGAGTCCCCGGAGTTAGCGAGGCTCCAACCTGGGGGCACTGGGCGGAGGGGTCTGGGGGTCCTTCTGCACCCGAGGATGCCGTGACCCTTCCTGGCATGTACGGTATGTTGGCTTCTGGCCCTGGGGGAGGGGCAGGGAAGCAGGCAGCTCCTTATGCCTCCCCCCAACGGCTCCCCCCCACCAACTGCCTCCCACTCCCCCCCACTCCCCCACTCCCCCACCTGCTCCCCCACCAGCTCTGCCACCAGCTCCCCCCACTCCCCCACCTGCTCCCCCACCAGCTCTGCCACCAGCTCCCCCCACTCCCCCCACCTGCTCCCCCACCTGCTCCCCCCAACCAGCTCCCTCACCAGCTGCCCTCCACTCCCCCCCACTCCCCCATCAGCTCCCCCCACCAGCCCCCCACCGACTCTCCACAGGCTCCCCCACCAGCTACCCCGCCACCCGCACCCCCACAGGTCCCCTCCCACCAGCACCCCCACCAGGTCACCCCACCAGCTCCCCCACAAGCACCCCCACTGGCTCCCCCACACCAGCTCCCCCTACCGGCTCCCAACACTGGGTCTCCCCCCACCCGCTCCCCCCAGCAGCTCCCCCAGGAGCTCCCCCACCCGCACCCCCCACCATGGACCCCACGGACACGTCCTCATCGCCCAGAGCCCACAGCCTCCATCGGGTCACGGGGTGTCACACGCTCTGTGGCCTGCACACGTGTGTGACCTGTACCCCCAGGACAGGGTCCCTCAGAGCCGTCTCACTGCCCCAAGTACCCTGTGTGCCCGGCTGCTCGGCCCCCGGCCCCAGCCCTGGCAGCTCCTCATCTCGTTACCGTGCCCGTATCTGCCTTTTCCAGAAGGTCCCAGAGTGGGAGTCCCAGGGTGGGTGGCCCCAGCGCGGTGCTCCGCCCCGTGAGGTGCATCAGGTCGGGGAGCTCACTGCTGCGCGGCCCTAAAGCCTCCCCGTCCCGCAGGAGGCACCTGCGCAAGGGCCCCTTGGCCGCTTCCAGGCTTCGGCAACGATGGATGAGGTGCAGGGGCCGCGTGGACGGGAGTTTGCGATTTGTTTTATTTTAACAGCTGTTTTATTACGATACAGTTTACGACAACCAGATCCGCTCGCTTCCGGCGCCCGGTCCTGGGCCTCTGAGGGAATGTGCACGGAGGGTCACGGTGACGGTGACGGTCCTCCCCGCAGCCGCCCGGCCTCAGCTGCCGACCGCACCCTGCGGCCACATGCGCCTCGTCCCCGCGGCTCAGGGTCGTCGTGGAAATGCTGCTCTTTGCCGTCCCGGCTGCACTCGGTGTCCGCAGGCCCGTGGACGTGGTGCCGAGCAGCCGCCTGGCTGTTCTGTTTGTCGGTGGTTCCTTTAGGTCATGCTCAGAGTGGACGCAGACGTGCGGATGACAAGGGCACCCCGGGGCCGTGCCCGCTGCCCCCGCCGGGAGCCTGGGGACCCCGGAGACGGCGGCCGCCCTCAGCCCCACGCGGGCACTCCCCAGGCGACCTGACCTCGCCTCGCTCCTCCGTCCTTTCGCTCCGGGGCCTTGGGGGAAACTGGCCACGCGTGGGCAGCCTTGGAAGCACCCCAGGTCCTGCAAAGAAAGGGCGCGTGAGCCCAGCCGCACGTAACCCTGGGAGCCCAGGCGGAGGTGACCGCCCGGCCCAGAACACGGCCAGCCGCGCACGCGTCCTGCCGGCCACCCACTGGGGCACGTCAGCGAGCAGCCGGCTATCAATCGGCCACTCTGCGGTTTGGACGGACGCTCTCGCTGACGGGACGCCTGCAGGCAGGTGCCCCGTCGGGCGTCCCGGGGGGTGTGGTACGGTCCCCAAGGTGACACTCGGGGGCCAGGGCCATTTCAGAGCCACTCGACACCTGCAAATTAGGAAAGCTGCCCTCCCTGGGGTCCCCGCGGCCCTGCCGGAGCCAGGCCTGACTCGGGCGGCCCCACTGCCCTGCAGGCCCGGACGCAGGCCCCGAGCGGAGGGGACTCTGTTCCAGCGTGACCCAGGGCGGCCTCTCCTTCCAAGTGCCCGAGAGCCTGTCCAGGGGTTGGCTGACTGGTGCGCTGGGCCACGTGGAGCACCGCGTACGGGCCAGGTGTGTTCTGGGGGGGCCGCGGGGAACCCCGCCAGCAGCTCACGGCCCTCCTGGCCCAGCGTCTCAGGCTGAACCCACTGCAGCAGGAAGGCGACATGCGCTCCCTCCCAGGATGGGCCCCGGCGGCCCTGGGCGCGTAGTCACTGCTCTGCGCCCCGCGGGGAGCCTGGAGACCCGGGAGGCTCCTGCTGTCGCCTCCACCTGGGCTGGGAGCGCGGGCCAGGCTCTCTGCTGAGGGTTGCCGATCGGTGCCATTCCCCGCCGCGGCTGTGTGTCCTGAGGGTCAGGCCTGAGCTCTGGGCGGCCTGGGCCCCCGACCGACGCAGAGCACGTCCCCTCCCGGCATGGGTCCCAGAGGTGGCACAACACGGGGCTGGTGGCTCCACCAGGATCCCCTTGTGCTCCCGTCGGTGGGGATCCTCTTCTTGTCCCCCGGGCCCATCGGAAGCCTTCTGTGCCCCAACGGCCCCGCTCCAGTGGCTTGGGCCCCTCCCCGGTGGCCTGGGCACGCCCCGCTGCCCCTCCCTGGTGCACAGTGTGACCCCCCCCATAACTGCTGCTGTGAGCAGCCCCTGGGCAGTTAGACCCGCATCCCGGCCTCTTGGGGAGCGTCTGCCCCCCGGTGCTCCTGCGGCGTCCTCCCGGTGACCGCCCCGACCCCAGACTCTGTGTCTGTCCTCCCCGGGGCCCTTCCCCGACCCTGGGCTCCACGTCTGTGTGGGAGGGTCGGGTGCAGGGCTGAGTGTCCGCTGTGTGTGCGTGTGTGTGCGCGTGTGCAAGTCCCACGGACAGAGGCCCTTTGTCTCTGCCGGCCGGGCCCTCGATCTCCTGGTCCCCCCTCGGCGGGACGGCGTCCAGGAAGGGACGGGACGACACGGCGCTGCAGGAGGTCGAGCCTCGCACAGCAAGGCCTGTCGATCCTCCGGCTTCTGCTCACAGGAGTCGTCTCTGCTGCGAGCTCTGCAAGAGGTCAGGGCACAGCGGATTGTGGCCGGAGACACGGACGTCTTTGGTTCCCGGGCCGGGCCCCATGTGTCTCCCTCTGTCTCGCTGCCTAGTGACTGCCCCGTGTTTGGCGCCGTTCAGGGGCCCCGTGCCTGGGTTCGGGCCTCAGACACTCTGGCCGCAGAAGGAGGGACGGTCGGCCTGTGTCCGTGCACGTCGTCACTCGAGCAGCCGTGGAGGTGAGTGTGTCCTGGGGGAGCCGAGGGGGAGGAGACAGGCACAGTGAGGGGCGCGGAGGTGAGGACCCCCCACCCCGGGCAGCGGGAGCGGGACCAGCACGGCGGGCCGGGGCCTGAGGGTCGGGGAGGCGCCCGGGAAACCCTCCGATTGTTCACCAGTTGGAAGGAACCAGCAGATACAAGTCAAAGTGGAGGAATTAAAACATCGCGGCACTTAGTGCAGCTGCGAGGGCGGATGATGCTCAGGCACACACATGCACACGCCCGCACACACGCCTGCACGGTGGGCGATCGTCATGTGCACACGTGCTCGGTGGGCAGCTGTCACTCGTGTACACACCCACGCACCCACGCGCACAGTGGATGGATCACAAGCACAGACACACGCTGACAATCGTGTGTGCACACGCGCTTGGGCACATGCACCGTGGACGGATGTCGCACACACGCGTGTGCTCCCAGGGTGCGCCCGGCCTGCAGCACGCGGTGCGTTCGTTCCTTACCACACGTGTGCACACAGACGGGAAGCCGCCGCTGGGAGTGCAGAGACCCCGCCGGGGCTGGTGACGGGGCCTGCCCCCCGCCCTGCCGTGGCCCGAGTCCGTCCATCTTCCGCCTCCCGTTCCCAGATCGCTGCACAGCTCCGGGCGCCCCCAGTATCCGTTCGTTCTGCTCCGCGAAGGGGCATCTGCCGTGGGTTCCCCAGAGCAGCAGACCCTGCTGGCCTCCCCGCTGCTTCCAGGTCTGTCTGGAACTGGAGGGACCTCGCCCGGAGGAGCGCCGCGTCCAATGCCACCACCCGCTGGGGAGCACAGAGCATCATGCTTCGGGGACAAAGGAAACACTCAGGACGTGGAATTAGGGAAATGTCGAGGTATGTAAAGGACACTGCAGCCTCTCTGAAACCAGGGCACGGCCCGGATCTTCGAAACCCTTTTCCATGCATTTAATATCATTTTAAGTAGTGTCAGGCGATACGTGCTTGTGAACAAAGGCACTGAAATGCATTTTATTTCCGAAGGTCATACGTGCCAGCGCCTGGACGCCCGGAGGCCGAGGGCGACGCGTGTTTGTGTTCGGAACCTAAGAGGCGACAGGCCCCCCGCACACCGGCTCCGATGGGCTCAAGTCACCACCAGGAACGAGCAGGTGAGCGCGCTGGGCCGCAGGGACCCCCCTCCCCGGCCTGTGCGTGGAGCCCCGACCGCGTCCCGGGTCAGTTTGTCTGGCTGGTGTCCTGGGCACCTCTGGCAGGAAGACCTGGGGGTTTGGGAAATGCCGCTGCCCTGACTCGAGCGTGGACGTGGGGCCGACATAGCACGCGGTGGCGCAGCGGCCTGAGTCAGCTCAGCGCCGGGTTCTGCTGCTGGAAAGATCTGGAGAAGGAGCCAGCTCGCCTGCAGGAAGGATCGAGCGCTGGGACCCGGCCGGGGCCTGGGGGCCGCCCCGGAGCCAATGCTGACTTAGCGCCGGGACGGTGGTGCCCCTGCTTGGGTCACGGGTGCGTGTGCGCCTGTGCGACATGACGATAAGTGTTGACATATCGTGATTTTTTTTCTGACTTTACATCATTTTATTTGTACGTCAGAAGCAGTTAATGGCTGATGCTTATATTTTTACTGTTTCTACTTTTAAAGCCGGTTCCCTTCCTGACTCGATCACGTCTCGACTCCGTGTCAAGAGGTCAGGGCTGCAGGAGCCCGAGATCGGGGTTCGGAGCCACAGGAGCCCGAGGTCAGTGTTTGGGGCCGCAGGAGCCTGAGGTCAAGGAGTCAGGGCCGCAGGAGCCCGGTGTCAGGGTTTGGGGGCAACAGGAGCCCGAGGTCGGGGGGTCAGGGGCAGCAGGAGCCTGAGTTTTGGGAGTCAGGGGCCGCCTGAACTGAGATCAAGGGGTCAGGGCTGCAGGAGCCCAAGGTCAAGGGGTCAGGGGCCCGAGAAGCCCGAGGTCGGGGGGTCGGGGCCACAGGAGCCTGAGGTCGGAGTTTGGGGCTGCAGGAGCCCAAGGTTGGGGGTCGGGGCCACAGGAGCCCGAGGTCAAGGGGTCAGGGCTGCACCTTCACTGTCTAACGATGACGGGTGAGTCTTGACCTTCGTGTAACCCTGGGAAGAAACCTCCTTCCCCCCGCATCTTCGTGGGCCGTGTTGTGCCCCGAGACGGGACGGCTGTCAGCGGCGCTCGTAAGGTCTCCGCGGCAGCAGCGCCCCAGCTTCCCAGGACGGCCGGGGGACGCGGCAGGAACCCCCGGCAGGCGTTCGCAGCCTTCCTCGCGCAGAGGAGAGGCCCCGCCGTCACCACCCGGCCCTCTGCCCCACGAGGGCGCCGTGTCAGCGGCGAGGGCTCTCCGTGCAGCGAGGACGGGAACTGCCCGAGTGGCCCCGTCAGGCCAGCGTGGCTCAGGCGTTGGCCCGTCGAGCTGGCGTCGCGGCTGACCCGGCCCGCGTGCACACGGCCCGGACCTCACCCGGGGGCTTGGCCGCCGGCCTGCGCTGGCCTGGACCGTGGCCTGCACCCCGGCCTTGACCCGGGAGCCCCCGTCCCTCGAGGTGGCCGGTGACGGCGAGCATCCCACGTCCTGCTCTGCGCCCGTCCACTTGCAGCGTATCGGGGCTTGCACGGGGCTCCCGTCCCCAGACTCCCACTTCGCGGACGGGGAGGCCGCAGCCCGGGCGGGCGAGCAGGTGCAGGCGGCTTTGACGCCGGATTAGCGAGGTCGCCAGCCGGGCCCGCAGCCAGTGCCCTTGACGCTCGGCGGCCAGGCCCCAGCGCGGCCTCGCTGTGATGAGTTAATGGCATCGTGGAGATAACTTCCCTCGCGCCGGCCCGCGGCTGTAAATAGAAACCCGTAAATAGAGCCCACGGGACAAAAAAAGGGACTCGTTGAGTTTCTAGGACGTGCCAGGCGCTATTTCAGGCAGACTCGGGCGTGGATGGGAACCCGCTTCTGTCTCCACCCCGGTCCTCGCTCCCGGGCTGCAGCCGGTGTAGAAGAGGGCACACGGCGTGGCCCCCACATGTGCACAGGCAGGCACGTTGCACGAAGGGGCACGTCTAACGCCACTTGTTTTCACTGAAGTACAGTCCGCACCGTGCTGTGTGCCCGGCTACGTGCCCCTGAGAGCTCAGGGGATCCAACAGCTCTCCCCGTTGCTCAGTGCACATCCCGACGCTCACCGGGTGTGGGGTCCGCGGCTCCCCCGCAGACCGTTGGAGCCGTCCGCAGCCCGGGTGGTCGGGGCCCCGGGGTTTCCTGTCTGTCCGTCCTGTCACTGGCCCGGGAGGACCCGGTGGGGCAGGCAAGAGCTCGTGCCTGCACGTGAGGGGCTCCCGACACCCATCTCGAGGACAAGCGCCACGGAGGTCACGCCAGGGAGAGCGCCCGTGTGACCCGGCTAGGTGCATGGGGCCTCCTGCCAGGTTTCCTAGGATCATGTTTGGATTTACGGAATATGGAAAATCCTCGGGCTCCGTGACGGAGACGTTGAGTAATGCCCAGATGCCAGCCGTCCGGGTGCTGTGATGCGCGGACACACTCCGCCTTGTCACACTCAGGGTCCTGTTGATGGAGCAGTGGACCCGCCGCCGACCGGTCCCTCCCTTCAGCGAGTGGGTACCTGTTCACCTGTGACTCGGTGGGGCCGTGCTTGGCACGACAGCCCATGTCCACAGTCTGGTTGGGGAGGTGGGCCCCGGGCCGCCAACATGGGAATGTGGGGTCAGACGGGGGTCTGGAAGGAAGACAGGCGGCCCCGGGAACGTGGACAGAGAAGCCCACCTGGACTCGGGGGCGGAAAAGGCATCTGAGAAGTTGGTGGAGTCTGAATGGGGGCTAGCGGGAGGGGCGCGGGGCCGCGGGGCGAGGCTCCGGTGGGGGGCGGCCCCAACACACCCTGCGGGACCGGGGTCGCAGAAGGCCTCGCCGGAGCTAGAGCCCACGGGAGGGGCGGTGTCCAGGAGGGACGGGGCTCGGGGTGGGCGGGCGCAGGAAGGCGTGCAGCGGGGGCTGATGGGGAGCAGCAGGGAGACCCCAAGGCTGGGCCTTGACTCAGGGCGTTTGAGGGTCCACGTGATCCGCGGGAGGGGTGGACAGGCGGCTTGGCGTCAAGGCTGGCGCCGCTCGCTGGACGAGGCTGCCCGGGGGCGGACGGGGGGACAGGACAGTGGCACGACGGGTGCCCGGGGGGCGGAGGTGGGGGCACAGGGTGGTGAGAGGCCCCGCGGCCCCCAGCACGGAGCAAGTCCTCTGGGTGGGTGACACGAGGTCATGGGTGACTCGGAGCTATTTTGGGGCCTGATGTGGCAGGAACGGAAGGCAGGCCGGCGACACAAAGGGCTCGGGGGGTGAACACATGGAAAAAGGTGACGTACGCGCCTCGTTCCAAAGTCCTGCTGGAGGACAGGTGGGCGGCTGCAGGGAGGGTGTGGCTGAGGGCGGGGACCTGGGGTGCGGAGTGGGGAGCCAGGGCGAGGGAGGCCCGGGCAGGTGGGGGCTGTGGTCCCTGGGCAGGTGTGGGGGCTGCGGCCCATGCAGGAGCCCCGGGCAGGTGTGGGGGCCTCTAGTCCCCAGGGAGGTGTGGGGACCATAGTCCCCGGAGGAGCCCCGGGCAGGTGTGGGGACCGCGGCCTTTGGAGGAGCCCCGGGCAGGTGTGGGGACCGTGGCCCATGCAGGAGCCCCGGGCAGGTGTGGGGACGTAATGGTGCAGACAGGAAGTGAGCCCTCATCTCCAGGCGCCGCTCTGTGTGCACCCGAGTTTGACTGCGAGGGACATACAGGCAGGAGCATCCTTCGAATGTCGCACCCTGTCGTGCTGGTCGGGACCAGGGTCCTGGAGGAAACGCGGTGGGGGCCCGGGGGCGGGGTCGCTCCCTCCTGTGCTGGGCCGGCAGCTGTGCAGCAACGGCGGCTCGCTCCCCTGGGCCGGGGCCGGCGTTCCTGAGGCTCAGGGGACAAGCAGGTGCGCGTCCCCCTCTGCCCGGCGGGGGACAGACTTGGCCGCGGAGCACAGGGTGGGCCAGCACCTCGGGGCTGCCTGCGTCATCCTGAGCTGGGGGTGGTTTTGAGCGCTCAGGAGTCCTGGCGGGTGCCGGGAGCCTGCAAGCGCGGCCAGGAATCGGGCGCGTGGCCCGGGGTGGCCCGTGGGCTCGGCTGCTCCGGGAGCACCTGGCTGCAGCGGCCTGTGCTCCCACGCGGTGCCCGCGGCCGTCGCCCCTCCACGTGCCCCCAGGGCTGCTGGCTCCTGGGTGGTGGTTGTTGCTGTTTGACACCAGCCATCGCGACGGTGTGAGGGGGCATCTCGTGGCCGTGACTTGCGTGTCCCTGCTGCTGGGGGACGCTGAGCATCTCCGCGCGTGGCTGCCGGCCGTCTCTAGCTCTCTGGAGAAATGCCTGGTCGGGTCCCTGGTCCATTTTAAGAATCAGATTGTTTTTGGTGGAACGACCTTTATTTAAGACCCGATATGCAGAGGTCCGATATTTTAGGCCGATTTCAGTGAGGCTGAGCAGAGGCGGCCGCCGGGCCCTGCAGACTGCTGGGGCCTCTGCACAGGGGGCGCGAGGCCGTCTGCGGGGCCCGGGGGAAGGTACCGACGCCCTCCCGGAGGCGATGGGGCGTCATGGCCCCAGAGGCCGTAGGGCGGCAGCTCCCGGGGGGAAGCCGGGCAGGGCCGTGCCCAGTGCACAGGCTGGGGCTGGGGGCGACTGGGCGCGAGCCCCTCACAGCAGCCGGACGCCAGGCCCCCGGGGTCTGGGGAGGAGTGGACACTGCGCAGGCCGGGGAACCGTCCAGGAGGCCGGGGAGCCTCCACCACCGCAGGGGCAGGTCCTGGTGAGCGCCGGCCACACGCGTCCCTGGGGGGCGACACGGGGACGCCCACGTTAGAGTCGACGGAGCCCAAGCGACGACCCGCAGTCCCGGCCGTGGGGGCCGGATGCCCACCCGCATCGCCCTGCGTGGCGCCCTGGGGCCCGGAGACCCGAGGCTCCTTTCTCGCGAGGCCCCCCTTGGTGACGCTACGCGGCCAGGGACAGTCCGCCCACCGGATGGAACTTCCCTGCAACGCGTGAGGCCGTTTCTGCTGCTTCTAAGACAGGATGGAAGCCAGCAGGGCACCCTAAGGACGGTTTTGATGTTTCTGAGATATAAATAGACCTTTCTTTTCCTTTTCCTTTTCCTTTTTAAAGATTTTATTTATTCACGAGAGACACAGAGAGAGGGAGGGAGAGACCCAGGCAGAGGGAGAAGCAGGCTCCATGTGGGGAGCCCGACGTGGGACTCGATCCCGGGACTCCGGGGTCATGCCCTGGGTCAAAGGCAGCCGCTCCACCGCTGAGCTCCCGGGCGCCCCCCACGTAGATCTTTCTGGACTGAGCGCCGCCGTGGCCCAGCGCCACAACCTAATGAGGTACGAGGGCCCCTCTGTGCCCCACGGCGCGTACACCGTCCTGGGGTCTCGGTGATGCTGTTTCTCCCGAGCACCTTGCAAACTCCAGCCGAGGATTTGGAAATAAAATCACTGGTTGTTCTTTCTTTGCATCAATCGGGCTCTTCGGGTCACGGGTGTTAGAAACCCTGCACCAGGGGCTTCTGCAGGAGCGGCCGTGCTGTCGTGCGATGGGGATGTGCCCAAGGCTGCCGCACCGCGTGGCTCCGAGCAGACGGGACGGTTGTAGGGCCCCGTGTCCTATCAGGTGGCATGTCGGCCACCCGAGTCCCGCAAACCGCCACCTCCTGACTAAGCAACCCGCCTTGGGGAGAGAGACCGTCTTCTGGAGGCCCCCCACGAACCTCAGGAGGGCTCAGCCACCGGGGAGGCGGCCCCCGCGGCTCACCCCCAGAGCAGCCGTCTGGGGGGGGGCACAGGCCTGACCACGCAGGGGCCCCTGGTGGCGGCGGGCAAGCCCCTCCCCGTGAGGCCTCGCGGGTCTGCCGGGGGGCGGCCGGTGGTCGTCGCGGGTGCCTGTGGCGTCCCTCGGGGTTGCCCACGTCCAGGTGACACGCCGGCCGCCTGCTGTGCTCGGTGCCCGTGTAGCCGAAATTTATTAAAGCGAAAGCTGGGCCGGCGGCGTGCGAGCGCGGAGCAGGACTGGACCTCGAGTCCGTGGGCCCTGGTAAGTCAGCCACGCGGCGTCACGGGCGCGGCGAGGCCAAGCAGCTGGGCGGCCAGGCCCTCTGGTCTGAGGCCCGGGCCCCCCCGCGGCCCTGGCTCTTGGCGCTACGTGCCCGGTTCCGGCCCTTGGCCCTGCCAGGAGGGTGTTATTTATATTTGGACACACGCCGTGCGGAACGACGGACGCGCTGTGGCGATCCGCTTGTTAGGTGCAGCATCTGTGCTAATGACTATAAATAAGATGTAACTTGCCGACCGGGCACGGCTCCCGTCGGAGGGCGGTCCCGCTGCACCAGCCTCGGGAGGAGGCCAGCCAGCGCTTGGGCGGTTTCTGGAACTAGGACAAGACAAAAGCTCCCCCAGCGCAGACCCCGAGCCCCCAAGGCCCCCTCCCGCCCCTCGGGACCGGCCGCGCGTGGTGATAAAATGCACACGAGACTGGAGCAGTTCTCGGACTCCCTGGACGCACCCGCGTGGGCGCCTGGGGGCCTGCAGCTCTGCAGGCTTGGAGAGAGGTCTGGGAACTGGTGTGGCAACGTGCACACGGGTGGAAGGAGAGCCAGGCCCGGCGTGGGGGCCGCCCGACTCCCCGGGCACGGGGTGGCTCAGGACGGGCACTTGGCACCTTCCGACTTTCATTTTTTCCAACCCGTAGACTTTTCCCTCCTCGGATGGGGCTGATGACTGACGATGCAGGTCGTGAGTTTGGGGCGAGGCCGCCCGTGCTATATATAGCGCCTTCCCAGGCCATAAATGGGAGGGAGGGCCGGGCGTCTGGACGGACAAATAGCCTCGCCGTCCTCAGCCGGAGCTGCGTCGGGGCTGAGCCGGGCGAGGCAGGACTTCTCTCCTCTGGGCCTGTTCCCTTTCTCTCCGGGTAAGTTCTCTTCCCTCCTTGCCTCATCCAGTTTGGGGCCCTGTGAGGAGAGGCAGCGAGAGCCGGGGCCGGGCCACCCCGAGGCCCTGAGCCGGGGGGCAGCTTCGGCTGCAGGCTCCGGGCAGCACGGGGAAGCCGCAGCGCCGCCGTCTGGGGTCGCGTCCCGGGGCCGTCCTCACGTGCCGCCCGAGGCCCGGGGCGTCTCCGCGGGGCCCAGAGCCCATTCACCGGGGTCGGCGGTTTCACGGGGTTCGAGGCAGGGCCGCTGGGCAGTGGGGTCGCTCCGGCCGGGGGGTTCGCGTCCCCACCACCGGGCTCCGTGCTCCACGCCGAGCAGAAGCGACATCGGCATCAAAGAACGGGGGCAGTGGACATCATTGCAGTGGAGTTTTAAATAAACCAGGTCTGGGTCACCCTTGCAGCGAATTTACGGGGCCTGGGGCTGGGAGCGGGGCCTCCCCGACAGGCCGGCTCCTTACAGAAGCGAGGGGTCCGCGGAGCAATGTGAGGGGGCGGGCTGCTTCCCCACGGCTGGTCATGCAGCCGCGTGGGCCGCGCAGAGCTCTCCGGTCCAGGAAGCTGCACATGATCCGGGGGCTCGATCGAACTTGATCCTGCTGAGGTGTCAGCACAGGAGGACTGAGGCTCCTTGGAAGCCCGGGTGCTCCGGAGCAGCCAGGACAGCCCTGCCCCTGCTGCCACCGCCCGGAAAGGGTATGGGGAGAAGCCCTGCAGGAAGTCCGCTGCCAGCAGTGACGCGTCGCCCCGAACTGGGTCTGTCACTGATGATGATTTAAGGGGCATTTTGTGCTCAATGACCTTTTCTTTCGGGACGAAGCAGTTTGGGAAGAGCTTCGGGGCAACGAGCCTGGGCAGAGTGGGTCCCAGGCCAGGCCAGCTGCGGGGGCCGGGTGCCCCCTTCCTTCCTCTGGAGCAGCTTTCATCCGGCACGTTCGTGGCCTGAGGTCTTTAGCTGCACAAACTGCCGCGCCTCTTACCCAGTGGAAGGCGATGCATCGTGGCTGAGACGTTCCCATGAGTTACCGTCCTTGGTGGCTTGAAAGCTGGGCTCAGGTGCCTTCGCGGGAAGGGTAGGTGGCAGCTCGTCATGGACACGCAGCCCCGGGGCTTGAGGACAGGCTGCGTTTCACGTCGGGGGCATCACTCGTCGACGTGCGGGAGCCTCCGTGCTGTGGGGGGGGGGCCGGGGGCCACGGGGGGGCCGGGCCAGAATCAGGGGGGCTGGGGCCGCTGGCTCTGGGCAGGGCGGGGCGCTGCTGGGCCGCTACCAATTCTGGTTGTTTGATGCTCCACGCCAAACACGGCGCCGAGGGGCCCACAGGGTCGGTAGGAGACGCCGGCGTTCGGGGTGAGCGAGGTGCGCGGGCTCCCGACCCCATCCCAGGTCTGCTCTCGGCCTCAGCGGTCTTAGAGCCTGAAGGCTGATGGCTCGGGGTGGGCCGTCGCCGTCTGCGGGGTTTAGGGAACCCCTTCCCCCTCTCCGGCATCGTGTCCCGCCCCCATGGCAGCAGGGTCGTGGTAATCCCCAGGGAGCTTTCCACGCTCCGTGATTCTGTGACTCTGGAAGGTCGCCGTCTGGGGACCGTGGCTGTGAGGAGTCCGCGTGGAGGACGTCATGTGTTTGGCAGGACTGTCTGGTCCGCGCGGGGCTCGGAAGGCTGGGGTGGTGGAGGGTGCAGGTGCGCTGTTCCGGGGCGGGCCTGTCGCCCTCCCACCGTCCCTGGCGCGGGGCCTTGCCTCAGGCTCCTTCTTGATGATTCTCATGTAAACGCCAAGAGGAAAGCGGAGCTCCGCTGGGAATCTTTGCCCTGTACCCGGAGGTCGGTGATCACGGACGTTTAGGAATCCCGTCCGTGCACGTGTCAGAGGGTCCCTTGGCCCCGTAAGCCGTGCCGCGTTCCCTGTGGGTGGACGTCGGCCCCACTGCCTCGCTGTCCCGCATTCTGACCCACCCTGCAGGTTGGATCTCAGCCGTTCCATGTTTCCAGACACTTTCGTCAAAATGTGCCTCCTGGCCCGCGTCCCCCGCTTCCTGTGGCCTCGGCCCTGCTCCCAGCCCTCCCCCGCCCTGCGGGTCTACACGTAACCTGTGAGGTGCAACTTTAGAGGATTGGATCGGAGCAGTGTCCTGGGGATAGGTTCCCTGTCCAGCTCCCCCTTCCCAGCCGAGGCCGACCCCCAGAGCCCCGCCGTCGGGCCAGAGCGACCTCTGCTTAAGGGTTCGGGTCTCTGGAGCCCCTGTGTTTTCCTGCCTCCCACCTGTGCCCCGGGGGTGCCTGCCCCCGCCCCTCTCCACCTGTCAGCCTGTCCGTCGTCAAGGCTGTTCTCCAGCGTCACCTGCTCCAGGCGACCCCACTTGGCTGCCCTCTCCTGTTACATGTGCCCCCTGCGCGCTTCCCTCTGCTCTTATCTTGTATTCTAAGTATTTGTTTACGTCTCTAATCTGTTTTATTTTTATCCTTATCACTCACATTGCTTTCCGTTGAGCAAGCTGCATAGTCTATAAATATTTGTTGACGCAGAATGAAAAGAAACATATAGCCCAATCTTCTGATTCCATAGAGGCAAATGGAAAATGGCAACCGGTCCAGGGAACTTACTAGGCCTCCAGACTCCTAGCCTGACATTATTTTCACTTACATAATCTTTCTTCCATCCCCCCGCCCTGCTCACCCCTGACCCCACATGAGTTTTACCAATCGAAGTTGATTTTCCCCTTCGGAACAAGTTGCAGTGGTGGCGTAGACGTTGCGGGAGCAGGACGACCTCTGGGAGGGAGCTCAGCACCGCCTGACACACTCTTTGCTCGTAGGTGTGCACGAAGATGTCTCTTGTCACAGTGCCCTTCTACCAAAAGCGACACAAGCACTTCGACCAGTCGTACCGCAATGTTCAGACAAGGTACCTTCTGGACGAGTATGCTGCGAAAAAGTGAGTTCAAATTCAGTGGTTGGATCGGTAGAGCTTTGATTGTGGGCCTCTGGCATTAAAGCAGCTTTCCCAGTCCTCTGGAAACCGGTTTGGGGAGGGTCAGGGACGGCATGCTCCGAGCACCAGAGGGGAAATCTGGCTCTCCTGGCTGCACAGCAAACTCCGTGTGGAGCGTCTTAGGCAACCCAGTGGATCCTGGTAGATCCAGTGGATCCCAGTGAGTCTTATTGGATCCTGGTAGATGCTGGTGGATCCCAGTGGATCCTGCTGGATCCTAGTGGATACCAGCGAATCTTATTGGATCCTGGTAGATGCTGGTGGATCCCAGTGGATCCTGCTGGATCCTAGTAGATCCCAGTGAATCTTAGTGGATCCCGGTAGATCTTGGTAGATCCTGGTAGATCCCGATGGATCACAGTGGATCTTGGTAGATCCTGGTAGATCCCAGGGAATCCCAGTAGACTGGCTCTGAGCCTCTCATTTAGATGATAAAGTCAGAGACTTTTTTTTTTTATGATAGTCACATAGAGAGAGAGAGAGAGAGAGAGAGTGAGGCAGAGACACAGGCAGAGGGAGAAGCAGGCTCCATGCAGGGAGCCCGATGTGGGATTCGACCCCGGGTCTCCAGGATCGCGCCCTGGGCCAAAGGCAGGCGCTAAACCGCTGCACCACCCAGGGATCCCAGTCAGAGACTTTTTAACAAATGTTTCTTGACTTTGCTGCCCTCATACATCTTTTTTTTTTTTAATATTTTATTTATTTATTCATGAGAGACACAGAGAGAGAGAGGCAGAGACACAGGCAGAGGGAGAAGCAGGCTCCATGCAGCGAGCCTTATGTGGGACTCGATCCTGGGTCTCCAGGATCAGGCCCTGGGCTGAAGGCAGGCGCTAAACCGCTGAGCCCCCCAGGGATCCCCCCCCATACATCTTTCAGAACTAGGATCTGAAACGCCACCGAAATAGAAAGGCACTGAGAAGGGGCAGTGGGAGAGGAGCTCGTAGGGGCAAAGGAAAGATCACTGGAGCAAATGTCGGTAGTTTTGCTACGATCATAATAAATATAGCGATAAGGTAAACACATTCAGGCCTCGGGGCTGGTGTGAAGCCACAGGTCTTCGGCCAGCTTCTGAAGCACGGCGCCCTCGGGGACGTGCCCCACACGCCCGTGGTCTGAGCTGATGGACAGAAGATGCTGCTGGGCGTGCCGAGCCGCGGCCAGGGGAGCTTGTGCGTGTCACCAGCACCCTATATTTAGACCTGCCTATGGCCCTTGTGTTGCCTCCCCGTTGCAAACAGCCAACCCCGCACAGCCCTCCCGGCAGCCTCTGGGAACCTCAAATCCCTGGAGATATATATAATCGTGGCATTAGGCCAGGAGGCACCCGAGGGCACGGACGGAGAGTGGCAAGGGGAGGAGAGGTGCTCCTGTGTGAAGGGGCCCCTCCGAGGACGCGTGTGTGCAGATGGGGGCAGCGCCTGCGCAGGGGTGTACACACGAGCTCGTGTGCTCGTGTGCAAACACTGTGTGTCAGCACCCACGCGTGCCGTGCTCACTCGTGGTCGTGTGCCTGCACGTTTCAAGGCGCAGGAGAAAGGTGGTGCGTGTGTTGGGATAAGTCCGCACACGTCTCTAACACGCGTGACTGTCTCCGTGATGGCCCAGGCACACCTCCAGCCGGTCGTCTTCCCAGAAGTCTCTCTCTCAGAAGTCGTCTTCCCAGAGAGCGTCGGACCGGGGATCGTTTGCAGCGACCACCTGCAGTATCTGTGCAAAGCGGGTGAGCACCGCGCAGGAGGAGGAGGAGGAGCACGAGAAGAAGAGGAGGTGAGGCTGTTCTCCTCCCGCGCGCCCAGCGCAGAGCCCGGGGCGTCAGGGCACCGGGGCCGGGGGTGGGAAGGATCCGAGGCCACGGAAGGGCCGGGCCACGCAGGGATCCCGGGGTCGTGCGGGCCTCTCGTGACGGTGAAGGTGCCCTGCAGGGGTCCCGGGGTCGGGGAGTCCTACAGGCTGGCTGCTGGCTGCCCTCCGCTCCTTCCGGCTCCTTCCGGCAGCAGATCCCGGCACGCCGTGTCCGCCCCGTGCTGTCCCCGCAGAACGGGAGGGCCCCCGACAGCGTCAAGTTAACGTGGGGGTCCCACCGGCCGCCTGTCTCGCCGCGAGCGCCCAGCTGGGAGGGCCGGGAGGGGGACAGCGGTGAAGGCCCCGCACGGGCCGAGGCTGGCGGCCAGCGCGCTCCGCACAGGGGCCGGCCACGGGGAGGACAGAGACTACTGAGGACGTGAGTCTTCCCGTTGCTTCCCGATCACGGAGAAGCAGGTGCGGCTTACGGGACAGAACAGCTCAGCCCCGTGAAAGCCTGCTGTCCTACCTGCGCTCGGTTCCCCTACTCCCCCCACTGTTTCTAGAAAGTTTTCTCTATCATCTGACACACTTAAAGCCTGAGGGAGGAAGCTGAGGGTTTGGTGGACGGGCTTCATTTTGAACCCTGAGCTATGACTGAAGGGATCTGAGTGACGGGAATGTGCAGCCGAAAGGACCAGCCTTGCTTTGGTCAACCTTGAACGACCTTTCGAACGCCTTCTGGGAATTTTGAGTGCAAATTTTATGGCAAAGTAAGGATTTCTTTTGTGAGAGAATCACTTCACAATGGGCACCTTACCCAAATCTGGATTTTCTGGTGCTGGGCTATTTTTTTTTCTTTTAAATGGTTCTATGTTTATTTAGGGTTTGGGCAGGAGGAGTGGGAAGACTGGACCTTTTTGTATACTTTTATCAACTTTTCCTTCTTGTGACCTTCAACATGTCCCAGAAACTTCCTGTGCCTCCATTTGCACAGGAGGGGGTGGAGGGAAGTGGTGCTAACTGGGGAGGTCGGGGAGAGGGTGCCGTGACTCCCGTGGTCTTGGCGCGGGACAGTCCTCGCGTGAAGCCTCCCTCATTCCCGCCAGGCTGGGCCCCGAGGCCGGCAGCTGAGCGGCGGGTAGGGCACCCGCCTGCGTGTCGGGCTCGTCCGGTTCCTCACCTCCCGTGGCAGATGCTGGTTTAACATAGGGGACGAATCGGTCCTTCTCGAAAGATGAATCCGTGGCTCCGTGGGTGGGTCTGTTTGAATTACTGCTACGTCTTCATGTAAAATAAAAACCAAGGAGGCGTTGGCGAGTCCCAAGATCCCAGCACGGTCTCCTGGAGGTGGCGCGGACCCGAAACACCGCTTTGGGGCCTTTCCTCCGTCCCAGCGAGAGCCAGGCCTCCGTGCAGCGTGCCTGGGCCGCATGGCCTTGTGCCCCCGGGTCCGTGTGTGAGGGGGACAGTGGGCAGGAGGGGCCCAGGCGGGTGCGGCGGGCCCGGCGGTGTTGGGTGCACTAGAGGGCACTCCGGCCGGGTGGACGGCACCTCGTTGTCCACCCTTACAGGTCGAAGAAGCCCGATTTTGTATCTAATCCCTTTTACTCTCCTGGAGCGCGGAGGGCAGCTCCCCGGGGGGCCCAGCGTGGGTCCCACTTGAGGAGCGCCTGGGGACAGCGTGTGCGGCGCCCGGGCCGTCTGTGCCCCCACGTCCCTCTGCGGCCCTGGGAACAGCGTCGCCTCTCCACCCCTGCAGGTACCAGTCCCTGGTGGCTTCTTACGGAGAAGCCAAGCGGGAGCGTTTCCTCCGGGAGCTGGCCGAGATGGAGGAAAACGTGCACCTGGCGCGCTCACAGGCCCAGGACAAGCTGGACAAATACGCCATTCAGGAGATGGTACGGGATCTCCACGGCTCCCGGAGACGCGTGGCGCTGTCGTGCTGGTCTCACGGCGTGCGTGTGGCCTGCCGGCACGGAGCCTCGCTCACCCGTCACGCGGCCGCTTCCCACGGTGCGCTGACCTCTGCTTGCTTCCCGGGACAGGTGGAGGACAAGCTGTCCGGGGACAGGCACTCGTACCTGGAGCGGATGCGCAGGGCCCCTGAGATCCTGGTGCGCCTCAGGTCCCACACCGTCTGGGAGAGGATGTCTGTGAAGCTGTGCTTCACCGTGCAAGGCTTTCCCACCCCCGTGGTGCAGTGGTGAGTGTGCGCTTCTCTGTCCCCGGGGTCCGAGGAGGGCCACACGGCACTTTCTCCCGAGGACCTGGTAACAGTTGGTGCAACGTGCGGGTGCAGAAGACCCACGTGAAGGAAACGCACGGCACGCACCCCATTCCTCGTCCACCTCGTGTGCATCTCCATGGGGGGCAGGTTTACGCTCCCGCGTGTCCACTCCCAGCACCCGCCGGCGCTTCTGCTTTAGCGAAATTAACTCAGCTGAGTTTTTAGAGGATTTTCATGTAAGAACAAGTCCCTCTAGATGCTCTGGGTTTACATGAGGGGCTCTTTCAAGTCTTGGAAGACCCGCGGGGGGAGGCCTGGGCAGCACGCTGTGGGACCGCGTGCGGTGCTGCGGCTGAGCCAACCTGGTGACGTCAAGAACCAAGGGCCCAGGCCCCGCAGACCCTTTGTGTTTGTCCGTGTGTTGCATACATGTTTGTTTCCCCACTTGCTAGGAGTGATATTAGCATCACCAAAGTCTGTAGCTTGCTGCCGAAACCCGACACGTTTTGCTCAAAACCCAATTGGGGCCCTCAGTCCGGATCAGAAGATTAGCGCCGGGCCGTGTGGCTGTTTGCCCGGCAGGCTGGGGAGGCAGAGGCCCGCGGATCCCAGACCCCAGGGAGACGAGGTCCTGCTGTCCTGGTGGGGCGGGGCGGCCAGCTTCCTGCAGTCGGAGTCGGGATCCAGCACACGTTGATCCTCTGGACTCTCCAGAGAGGCTGGCCTGGGACCTGCTAACACCAGCAACATTTTTTTCTTGGGTAACGATTTATCCCCAATTCCTCACGAAGCCCAGGGCTGCGTCCGGCCCTCCCTGTCATAGGTTGGGAGCGGCCCAGTGAGGCCGAGGTCTGCGAGCGCTGCTCTCTCCTGCACATCGGGCAGACGAGCCCACGGGCCCAGGTCCTGGAAGGGGCGCTCCAGGCACAGAGCAAGCCTTACCGGGGAGCCTTGCCCGGAGGCCTGGGACAAGGCGCAGACTCCACTCTGCCCGTGGCCTGAGAGGAGGGTTTCCCTCATGCAGGTACAAGGACGGGAGTTTGATCTGCCAAGCAGGAGAGCCGGGGAAGTACAGGATCGAGAGCAAGTACGGCGTGCACACGCTGGAGATCAACAGGTACGGGCTGGGCGGGCCTGGCGGGCCGGGCCCGGAGCTCAGGGCGCCCCAGATCCACGGGTTCCCGAGACTCTGCTGGTGTTTCTGGGTTAGTCTGTGGGAGGAGCTCCCTTTGTCGTGCTCCGTGTGGGGCCCCCGGAGGCAAACCCAGGGGCTCTTCCAGCCTCCAGGCAGAGGGAGAAGCAGGCTCCATGCAGGGAGCCCTACGGGGGACTCGATCCCAGGACCCCGGGGTCACGCCCTGGGCCGAAGGCGGCGCTAAACCGCTGAGCCCTGGGCTGCCCAGATTTGTCATTTTTAACCAAAGGAAGATTCTGCATGTCTTTCCCTGTTTCCGTGTAGACACAGATTTTATTTCTCAAGGAGACCGTGGCACCCTGCAGGGCGCCCTTCCCCAGCGCATCCACCCCTCCTGAGGCCCGGCTGTGGCCCTCGGGTCAGTGGGCCCCGCAGGGACCTGAAGAGGGACTGTCGGGCTCGTGCAGCCGCGGAGGCCTGGCCTCGGAGCCCGATCGGCCGCGTCCCTCGTGACTCTGCACGGGTCACTAACTCCACCCGAATCGTGATATTTTCATCTGAGAATCACTATCAACAGGGAGATGATAAAAACGTCACCCCTGTTGGCGTCACGGGAAGCACCGTGAGGAGGCAACCAGGCCACGCAGATTTCGGCCTGTTCCATAAACGCGTGTGTGCGCGTGCAAGTGGCACGGGCTTTCCAGGAGGGGGGAGGGAAGCTGGCGCAGGCAAGCAACGGGTAAGATGTCGACGCACAACTTCACCGAGTGCTTCACCGCTGACCAGCAGAGCGGCCACATCCCCAGGGGACTCGGTTCACTTAGAGGCAAAATAATCCGCAGAAAAATAATTCTCGGTGGAGACGCGCCCCGGGCCACGGACAAGTCGCAGCTCGACCTGCAGAGCCCGCGGCTTCTCCCGATGCGCTTCCACCCACGGGAGTCTTTCCCTTTCTAGGAACACCTTCCAGTCGGTTCTGTGAAGGAAAAGGTCAGGCCGACGAGCTGCATCCCGGGACCCCCGGGTGCCAGGAGGGAAGTGGGGTGTGCACCCCAGGAGAGGGCGGGGAGGTGAGGAGGAGGCCAGACCTGCTGCACAGACGTGGTGGGGTGGGGGTGAGCCTGGCGACCAGGTTCACTGGGTGCTGAGGCGCCTGCTGGGTCCTGGGGAGGGGCCCTGAGCTGACCTAGGAGGGTCCTTGCTGGGCCCTGGGGAGGGGCCCTGAGCTGACCTAGAAGGGTCCCTGCTGGGCCGTGGGGGGGAGGGGCCCTGAGCTGACCTAGGAGGGTCCCTGCTGGGCCCTGGGGAGGGGCCCTGAGCTGACCTAGGAGGGTCCCTGCTGGGTCCTGGGGAGGGGCCCTGAGCTGACCTAGAAGGGTCCCTGCTGGACCCTGGGGAGGGGCCCTGAGCTGACCTAGAAGGGTCCCTGCTGGGCCGTGGGGGGGAGGGGCCTTGAGCTGACCTAGGAGGGTCCCTGCTGGACCCTGGGGAGGGGCCCTGAGCTGACCTAGGAGGGTCCATGCTGGGCCCTGGGGAGGGGCCTTGAGCTGACCTAGGAGGGTCCCTGCTGGGCCCTGGGGTGGGGGGGAGCCTGAGCTGACCTAGAAGGGTCCCTGCTGGGCCCTGGGGAGGGGCCCTGAGCTGACCTAGGAGGGTCCCTGCTGGGCCCTGGGGAGGGGCCCTGAGCTGACCTAGGAGGGTCCCTGCTGGGCCCTGGGAGGGGACCCTGAGCTGACCTAGGAGGGTCCCTGCTGGGCCCTGGGGAGGGGCCCTGAGCTGACCTAGGAGGGTCCATGCTGGGCCCTGGGGAGGGGCCCTGAGCTGACCTAGAAGGGTCCCTGCTGGGCCGTGGGGGGGAGGGGCCCTGAGCTGACCTAGGAGGGTCCCTGCTGGGCTCTGGGTAGGGTCCCTGAGCTGACCTAAGAGGGTCCCTGCTGGGCCCTGGGGGGGGAGCCTGAGCTGACCTAGGAGGGTCCCTGCTGGGCCCTGGGGGGGGACCCTGAGCTGACCTAGGAGGGTCCCTGCTGGGCCCTGGGGAGGGGCCCTGAGCTGACCTAGGAGGGTCCCTGCTGGGCCGTGGGGGGGAGGGGCCCTGAACTGATCTAGGAGGGTCCCTGCTGGGCCCTGGGGAGGGGCCCTGAGCTGACCTAGGAGGGTCCCTGCTGGGCCGTGGGGGGGAGGGGCCCTGAGCTGACCTAGGAGGGTCCCTGCTGGGCCCTGGGGAGGGGAGGGGCCCTGAGCTGACCTAGGAGGGTCCCTGCTGGGCCCTGGGGAGGGGCCCTGAGCTGACTTAGAAGGGTCCCTGCTGGGCCGTGGGGGGGGGAGGGGCCCTGAGCTGACCTAGGAGGGTCCCTGCTGGGCCGTGGGGGGGAGGGGCCCTGAGCTGACCTAGGAGGGTCCCTGCTGGGCCGTGGGGGGGAGGGGTCCTGAGCTGACCTAGGAGGGTCCCTGCTGGGCCGTGGGGGGGAGGGGCCCTGAGCTGACCTAAGAGGGTCCCTGCTGGGCTCTGGGGAGGGGCCCTGAGCTGACCTAGGAGGGTCCCTGCTGGGCCCTGGGGAGGGAGGGGCCTTGAGCTGACCTAGGAGGGTCCCTGCTGGGCCCTGGGGGGGAACCCTGAGCTGACCTAGGAGGGTCCCTGCTGGGCCCGGGGGTGGGGGGAACCCTGAGCTGACCTAGGAGGGTCCCTGCTGGGCCCTGGGGGGGGGACCCTGAGCTGACCTAGGAGGGTCCCTGCTGGGCCCTGGGGGGGGACCCTGAGCTGACCTAGGAGGGTCCCTGCTGGGCCCTGGGGGGGGGACCCTGAGCTGACCTAGGAGGGTCCCTGCTGGGCCCTGGGGGGGGAGCCTGAGCTGACCTAGGAGGGTCCCTGCTGGGCCCTGGGGGGGGACCCTGAGCTGACCTAGGAGGGTCCCTGCTGGGCCCTGGGGAGGGGCCCTGAGCTGACCTAGGAGGGTCCCTGCTGGGTCCTGGGGAGGGGCCCTGAGCTGACCTAGAAGGGTCCCTGCTGGACCCTGGGGAGGGGCCCTGAGCTGACCTAGGAGGGTCCCTGCTGGGCCCGGGGGTGGGGGGGAGCCTGAGCTGACCTAGAAGGGTCCCTGCTGGGCCCTGGGGAGGGGCCCTGAGCTGACCTAGGAGGGTCCCTGGGGAGGGGAGGGGCCCTGAGCTGACCTAGAAGGGTCCCTGCTGGGCCGTGGGGGGGGGAGGGGCCCTGAGCTGACCTAGGAGGGTCCCTGCTGGGCCGTGGGGGGGAGGGGCCCTGAGCTGACCTAGGAGGGTCCCTGCTGGGCCGTGGGGGGGAGGGGTCCTGAGCTGACCTAGGAGGGTCCCTGCTGGGCCGTGGGGGGGAGGGGCCCTGAGCTGACCTAAGAGGGTCCCTGCTGGGCTCTGGGGAGGGGCCCTGAGCTGACCTAGGAGGGTCCCTGCTGGGCCCTGGGGAGGGAGGGGCCTTGAGCTGACCTAGGAGGGTCCCTGCTGGGCCCTGGGGGGGCACCCTGAGCTGACCTAGGAGGGTCCCTGCTGGGCCCTGGGGGGGGACCCTGAGCTGACCTAGGAGGGTCCCTGCTGGGCCCGGGGGTGGGGGGAACCCTGAGCTGACCTAGGAGGGTCCCTGCTGGGCCCTGGGGGGGGGACCCTGAGCTGACCTAGGAGGGTCCCTGCTGGGCCCTGGGGGGGGACCCTGAGCTGACCTAGGAGGGTCCCTGCTGGGCCCTGGGGGGGGGACCCTGAGCTGACCTAGGAGGGTCCCTGCTGGGCCCTGGGGGGGGAGCCTGAGCTGACCTAGGAGGGTCCCTGCTGGGCCCTGGGGGGGGACCCTGAGCTGACCTAGGAGGGTCCCTGCTGGGCCCTGGGGAGGGGCCCTGAGCTGACCTAGGAGGGTCCCTGCTGGGCCGTGGGGGGGAGGGGCCCTGAACTGACCTAGGAGGGTCCCTGCTGGGCCCTGGGGAGGGGCCCTGAGCTGACCTAGGAGGGTCCCTGCTGGGCCCTGGGGAGGGGAGGGGCCCTGAGCTGACCTAGGAGGGTCCCTGCTGGGCCCTGGGGAGGGGAGGGGCCCTGAGCTGACCTAGAAGGGTCCCTGCTGGGCCGTGGGGGGGAGGGGCCCTGAGCTGACCTAGGAGGGTCCCTGCTGGGCCGTGGGGGGGAGGGGCCCTGAGCTGACCTAGGAGGGTCCCTGCTGGGCCCTGGGGAGGGGAGGGGCCCTGAGCTGACCTAGGAGGGTCCCTGCTGGGCCCTGGGGGGGAACCCTGAGCTGACCTAGGAGGGTTCCTGTTCCGAGGTGGGGCTGGGGTGAGGTTCAGAGCCTGACCCCGTTGGCCCAGGGGAGGTGGCCAGTCCCTACCCCACCCGTGGGAAGTCCCTCCGACCTCTCTATGCTTTTCCTCCTCACACTCACTGGTTCCACCCCTGCCTCCTGCTGGTTCCTCAGCTTGGGACTTGGGGCTGGCGCCGGGCCTGAGCCCCCCGTGCTGCCCCCGTGCCTCCCCCAGGACGGCAGCTGCTCGGGTGCGGCCAGCCCCTGCGCAGGGCTCAGGGCCTCACCTCCCCACCTGGCCTGGCAGGTTCCCCGTCACCAGAGCCGTCACCTCCCCTGCACGTTGCTCACGGCAGGTGTTACCACGTCATGATGTGGCTGAAACTTGGTGACAAGTTATTATCCTGCTTTTTCTGGGTAAATTGGAGGCTCTTTCAAAAAGCTGGAGGGTCTGGCGTCTGGGCCTCCTGGTGCTGTTTACTGAGAACCTGCCGTGGGTCAGGAGCAGGTCCGGATGCTTGAGAACAGGCCCCAAACCCAGGTCTTTGAGGTCTTACCACCCGGCATAAGGAGCTGAGCCAGAAGCACAGGAATACAGTGAGCCCCACGGTAAATCAGGAGGCCGTGGTCGCAGGCGTGGGGGCTGGGGAGGGATGAGCCCTGGGCCCCAGGGTGGGCTGGGAGGGGCGAGCCCCGGGTCAGGGCCTCAGGGTGGGCTGGGGGGGTCGAGCCCTGGGTCAGGGCCTCAGGGTGGGCTGGAGGGGACGAGCCCCGGGTCAGGGCCTCAGGGTGGGCTGGAGGGGACGAGCCCTGGGTCAGGGCCTCAGGGTGGGCTGGTGGGGGTCGAGCCCTGGGTCAGGGCCTCAGGGTGGGCTGGGGGGGTCGAGCCCTGGGTCAGGGCCTCAGGGTGGGCTGGGGGGGACGAGCCCCGGGTCAGGGCCTCAGGGTGGGCTGGGGGGGTCGAGCCCTGGGTCAGGGCCTCAGGGTGGGCTGGTGGGGGTCGAGCCCTGGGTCAGGGCCTCAGGGTGGGCTGGGGGGGGTCGAGCCCCGGGTCAGGGCCTCAGGGTGGGCTGGAGGGGACGAGCCCCGGGTCAGGGCCTCAGGGTGGGCTGGGGGGGACGAGCCCCGGGTCAGGGCCTCAGGGTGGGCTGGAGGGGACGAGCCCCGGGTCAGGGCCTCAGGGTGGGCTGGAGGGGACGAGCCCCGGGTCAGGGCCTCAGGGTGGGCTGGGGGGGTCGAGCCCCGGGTCAGGGCCTCAGGGTGGGCTGGGGGGGTCGAGCCCCGGGTCAGGGCCTCAGGGTGGGCTGGAGGGGACGAGCCCTGGGTCAGGGCCTCAGGGTGGGCTGGGGGGGTCGAGCCCTGGATCAGGGCCTCAGGGTGGACTGGGGGGGTCGAGCCCTGGATCAGGGCCTCAGGGTGGGCTGGGGGGGACGAGCCCCGGGTCAGGGCCTAGTGACAGGACATCTTCGGGGCGAGGCTGCGGGAGATGGGGGGGGCCAAGCTGTCGGTGGCCGCCGGGGCGGGAGGCTGTGCAGGGAGAGGCGGGGGCAGGCCTGGCTGCCGGGCAGGGGTGCCCCAGACGTGGCCGGGTGGAGGCTGCGGGTCTGCGCCCACGCGTGTGCCAGGCCGGGTGTCCTCGCCGTGGGGTTGGGCCGCCCTGGCCCTGGCCGAGGCCTCTGAGGAGGTTGTCTCCTCCGTTTCCCCCGCCTGCGGGATCTGAGGGCCTGGAAGCCCCGTGTGGGAGAGCGTCGCCCTCGGCGTGGAGGCTGCGCCCGCGGCCGGAGCCGTGTGTCCCCCTAGTGCGGGGCCGTTGGGTCCCGTGGGTCAGCCCGGGGTCTCAGCGGGGCGCCCGGGGCAGCTGCGGCAGGGACTCCGCTCCCCGGCGTCAAGTATGAAGCCTTTCCCTTAGTCGTGGGGTGGTCGCCGGCCCTGAACCCCGCGGGCGTGGGTCGCGGCTCAGCCCGGCCTGGCGCTCGCATGTCCCCGACCCGGCCGCGGCTCCCGGGGGGGGCTCCCTGGGCTCAGCTGTTCATACCGCAGTGCTGAGTGGCCGTCATTCGATCCGGGCGGCCGGGCGGCGTGGAATGTGCTGGCCGCACCCGGGCTGTGCGGGGGCGGGGGGGCCCTTCCTGCTGCCGCCGGGGGTGACGTGAGCGCCGGGAATACTCCCTGGCCGCCGCCTGATTTCTTCAAGTGCTTGTGACCCCGAGCCACCCGCCCTATAGCTCCCGGCATCGTCCTGGGCCCGTGGTGCGAGTCCTGCGTCCCCCCGGGCTGGACGTGCTCCTGCCGAGTGGCCCCTGGCCTGCTGCCCGCACCCCTGCCCCGGCCGCAGCTGTCGGGCCTGCTCAACGCCCCACCCAGGGGGACGCTGGGCCGCACCGGGCCAGACCCCGAGCCCCCGACACGTGTCCCAGCCTCTTTCACGGGGACCCCACGGCGTGCGTTTGTCCCGGGCGGCTGTTCAGGTGGCGCGTGGGGACCCCGAGACGCGGAGGTGCCCGTGGGCTCTGCACGGACCGAGGCCCCTGCCCCCCGGGAACCCGTCCTAGGGAACACGGGGCCTCCCAGTCACCCGGGGACCATGTCTCTGGGCGGGGCCTGGGGGGCGGAGAGGGACTGGGTCCTGCTGGGCCGTGGGAGGCCCCTGGGTCCCCAGGCTCCCCCTAGATGCAGTTCTGAGTGGGGTGCGGTCTCCTCACACCCCGCATGCCCGCCGGCCCCCGTGTGCTTCGCGTCTGCACCAGCGTCCCGCTCCTGTCACCTGCTCGGGGGCACAGGGCCGGGCGGGTGCGCTCGCTCATGATCCGAGTGTGGCCCGGTGCGTGTCGGGGAGCAGAGAACACGCACAAGCCGTGAGATGGGGTGACTGTCCCGGAGCCCCGGTCAGGCCCCCCACCGGGTCAGGGCTCCCCACTGGGTCAGACCCCACCAAGGGTCAGGCCCCCTCCCCCTGATCAGGCCCCCACCCGGTCAGGCCCCCCCATCCCGTCAGGCTCACCCCCCGTCAAGCCTCCACCCCCGTCTGCCCCCCCCACGGGCACCCAGGCACCCGAGTGACTGCAGCGTCAGTGGGCCTGAGCGGGGCCCATGCACCCGACGCCCCGAGGACGCCGCCCTCCTCTCGTGGGTGATGGCACAGAGCGGGGCGCAGGCACCCCGAGCACGGGGCAGGGTCCAGCTCCCCAGTGCAGCCCTGTCCACCTGCTCAGTCCTAGGTGCTAAGAGTCCTGTGGTGCTCACGAGCGAGCCGGCTCTGCCCGGATCATTCTCCACCGGAGCAGCCGCTCAAGGTCTCGGGGGAGACCCTCCGGGTGGGGGCCGCCTCCGGCCGGACTCCCGCACCCCTGGATCCTGGTCCCCACCCCGCCCCTTCGGCCTGGCTCTGCAGACCCCGCTGGGTGCACGCGGGCGAGGGAACTGTTGGCGCAAGTGCAGGATCCCCCAGACGCCGCGTCCGGGCCCTGGCTCCTCGGGGCACCGTGAGCTTTGGTTCAACCCCAAGCCTCCGGTAAACCTCCTGTTTCCCGAGAGTGGGATTTTCCGTGTTACTTCGTCCCGGATGGATGTGGTCCCGATGCTGCTTCCCGGGTGGCCAGGGGACGGCGGACGCCGGCTTCGTGTGCCTTGTGCACCACACGCCCCAGGGGTCACTGCCCCCCCCCGGGTGCAGGGCGGTGCTCCTCTCCTGGGCGCTGGAGGCCGTTGCTCAAGGGCCCCAACCCACCTGCCAGACAGCGCCCGGCGTTTAGTGGAAGCTCCTGCTCCTCATCCGGGGTCCCCACCGCGGGGTCCGGGGGCCGTCGGTCGTGGCCAGGACGCGAGCTCCCACGTCTGCAGGGTGGTTTGGGGCTGGGCTGCGCGGGGCTCCACCCGGGGTCGCGGGGTCAGCTGGCCGCGGGAGCCAGGTCTCTCCGGGGGGACACGCACCCTCCCCGTGGGTGCTGCCTGCGGTGGGCGCAGCTCGGACACCTCAGGGCACCGCCGGGTGACCGTGAGCTTTGGGGTTGGGCCGTAGCGTCCCGTGCACATGCGGAGTCCCCGTTGGGGGGAGGATTCCTGGAGGTGGAGGTGAAGGCGCCCCCTTGGCCCCTACAGCTGGGAAGGCGGCCCAGTTGGGGTGGCCCACGGGGAGCCCAGGCTGCCCGGACGGAGGCAGCTCTCAGGAGAGCCGCGAGCGTCCGCAGGGCGGAGGGAGGCCAGGCCGGGCCGCAGCAGACCCACGTCCATCCTACGTCACCCCCGACAGAGCGTCGAGGCCACACACGGGGCTTTGGAGGACCGTGCTCGGATCCGGGGGGCCCGGGCCCCTCCAGACGGCCAGGCCTGAGGACGCCGCCTCCCTTTCTCTCCCCCAGGGCAAACTTCGACGACACCGCGACCTACTCGGCCGTGGCCACCAACGGGTACGGGCAGGTGTCGACCAACGCCGCCGTGGTGGTGAGACGTGAGTGGTCCTCAGGGGGCGGGGGGCGCCCCCCACGGCCCCCGCGCCCGCCGCCCGCGCCGCTCACCCGCCTGTCCCGCAGGGTTCCACGGAGACGAGGAGCCGCTCCGCTCGGTGGGACTCCCCATCGGACGTAAGTCACCGTTCCCCCCTCGCGCCAAGAACCTGCAGGGGACGTTACTTCCTGGGGGTCCAGCCTTTCCTTAAGTCCCGTTTCCAAAGTCCCTGCGAGTCCTTCCTGGCCGGGCGAGCGCAGCGTCGGTTCCAGGGCCAGGGGGACCTGGGGCCCATCACCCCTCTCCCCACTGTGCGTGCCCCGAAGCACAGGTGACCCCGTGCAGCCGCCCCGTCAGGGGGAAGCCGGGTGACGCGCGTCGGGAGCGCATCGCGTCGCCGTGCTGTAGCCTCTCGGGACCAGGACTTGGCGCACGGCCCGGCGCCGGGGCTGTTGGATGGTCTGGGCCCGCGGCTCAGGGCGGAGCTATGGTGGCGGTGATTCGGGGTCCGGATGTCGCAGGTCCGGGTCGGTGACGGAAGCGCCGACCCCGGGCCTGCGGGGGAACCGGCGGCGCCCCTGGCACCGGCGCCCGGTCAGCCGTCGGCCCGTCTGCGCCCGTGGTGGGGTTGTCCTGGGTCCCACGCTTGCGGCTCCTGCAGGAGCTCGGACGGGCGCCCGGGCCGAGTCGGGTGACCCCTGCCTGCTGTTGGGAGCCGGGGCGTCGGGAGCTGAGGGCAGTGCTGGCGGAGGGGACACCAGCCCCGGAGGTTCCCGCTCCCGACAGAGAGCTCCCCGCGACGCACGTGTTTCCCATAGATTTTTTTTTCTGTTAAGACTTTCCTGCATTTTCTTCCGGAAGCTTCTCCTTTGCTGCTAAACATCATATTTTTGAGGCTTATTTTCGGTGCTGGGGGCCTGCGGCTGATCGGGTGCCGGTGCATGCGGCTGACCGGGTGCCGGGCCTGCACCGGAATCGCGCACCGGTGTGTGCGGCCCTGACGCGGGAGCCCGCCCCGCCCCAGCGCCCCCGCACACCTGTGCCCCCGGGCAGGCCTCAGCGTCTCCAGTGGGGGCGGCCGAGGTCACGTGTCGGCCCAGCGGGCAGCCGTCTTCCTGGGGCCGAGCCTCATGGCGCCCGTCTCCGCCCCCACCCCCGATGCCTCCTCACTGGGCCCAGGGCTGGGATGTGACCGTGGGGACACGTCCGGGGACGCGGCTCCGCGGGGCGGGGGGCGTGGGGGAGCTGCTCTGGCGCCGGCCCCTCCCGCTGTGACCGTGTCCCCTCCCCGCGCAGTGCCCCCCTCGTCGGTGCTTCCATACATGCACTTTGACGTGCAGTTCTTGGAGAAGTTCGGGGTCACCTTCCGGAGAGAGGGCGAGACGGTCACTCTCAAGTGCACGCTGCTGGTGACGCCGGAGCTGAAGCGGGTGCAGCCGCGCGCCGAGTGGTACAGAGACGGTGAGTGGGGGGCAGGGGGCGGGGGTCACTGCCCGGGGCTCGGGGGGGCTCTCCCGCGGGGGGTCGCTGCCCCGGGGCTCTCCAGCGTGGCTGTCCTCCCCCCCGGGGCGTGCGCACCTTCGCCTTCTCCGGGTGGGGGCCCCGCGAGGAAACTGGGTCCCGCAGAACAGCGGACGGTCCCACTTGTGTTTACTCGGGACCTGACATGATGCAAAATAGGACGAAGAACCGTCAGCCTGCCCAGCGGGTGCTGAGGGTGTCGGGGGGAAACAGTCACGGAGCAGGTGTCGTCAAGGCGCGGGAAGCGTCCCAGGACAGGGTGCAGGGTTTGCCCCCAACGTGGCGGCGACCATGTGTCCTGGAGCCGCAGACACTCCGTGGCCCGGGGGGCCGTGGCGCCTCGGTGGCCCTGGGTGTGCGGGGCCCGTGTTCCGAACCACAGACCGGCCCCTCCCTGCACCGAGCAGGCTTCTCGGAGGTGAGGGGTTAGGGGTTAGGGGTTAGGGGTGCAGGTGCCCAGGCCCCATCGCCGCAGGCCGCCGGGCTGGGAATCCCCGTGGGGACAGCGGAGACCACCCTCTCTGCCTCTCTGTAGATGTTAAAACGCAAGGGGCCTTTGTTTTCTTTTTACTTTTTTTAAAATCACGGAGCCCTGAGGCAGCAGGGGGCTGGTGCGCCTGAGGGGACGCTGGCCCCGGGAATGCCGCCCCCGCCGGGTGCCCGAGGTGCAAACGGGAGGCCTGGACGCGGGGGCGAGTCCGGGCCCGGATCGAATCGGGAGAACCAGGGCCGCTTGTGTTAAATCCCAGGGTGCTTGGCTGTGGTTTGCGCTTGAGGCCGATGGGGCCGTGGACGGGTGACCCCGCTCAGGGACCGGCTTTGGGCTGGGCGCTCCCTCAGGGGACCCGCCTGCGGCCGATGGCCCGTGACCCCCGTGCGCTCTGGCTGCACGTTGCCTTGGGTGTGTGACCCGCTGCGGAGGGCGGCAGGTGCCCGGGCAGGGCCAGGGCCGTAGGCTGCATGGGGACCCGCGTCTCACCCCGCCCCCGCTGGCGCCCCCACCTCGCCCTGATCCCCAGCCTCACCCTGACCCCCCCACCTTGCCCTGATCCCCAGCCTCACCCTGACCCCCCCGCCTCACCCTGACCCCCTGGCCTCGCCCTGATCCCCAGCCTCACCCTGACCCCCCCGCCTCACCCTGACCCCCTGGCCTCGCCCTGATCCCCAGCCTCACCCTGACCCCCCCGCCTCACCCTGACCCCCCTCCTCTCCCTGCCCCCCCTGCTCCCCGCGCCCCAGGCTGGGGGTCGAGGTACAGGCGCCGCGGACCCCGTTCCCCAAGGCCTTGGGAGCCGTCGTCTGCACTTGGAGCCCGTGGCCTGGCGTCTGTCTGTCCTTCCTGGGCTGGGACGCGCTGGGACGGGACTTGGCTGCCCGGTGCGCCCCGATTTACGTCTGGTGTCCTTGGCTGCGCCGTGGGCCAGGGCTGATCCCTCGGGAAGGCGAGAACCTGGTAAAGCACCTCCAGGGGTCTGCTTTCCCGACGCCTCTGCACCTTCTGCTTTGCCTCCGAGGCGCCGCGTGGGGAAAGTCACGGTCTGGGACCCGCGTGGCCCGAGCCTGGAGGTGCAGTGCCGGGCACGACAATCACAAACACGACACTTTCCTTACACAGATGTGGTTTTTTATGGCAAAAAGCTCCAAGTTATGATGCGGTTCACTGAGCAATCGGGGCCACCCCTTGGCTGTAGAGGGTGTGTCGGCGCCGAGCGTTCACGCTAACCCGGGAAGGCGCATCCACGTGTGCCCCGGTGCCAAGCCGTGTCTTGGCGACAGAGGCCGTGACGCTGTGAGCTACAGGGCTCCGCACCGCGCCGGCCGGCCCTCGGCCCCGGGGCTGGAGCTGCTCTATTCCTTCCCCGCTGGGCACGTTCTCGGGTGACATCGCCCTCAGGCACCTGCTCCCTCCCACGCGGCCCCGGCGTGCTGGGCCCCCAGACAGCGCACCCGCCCCAGGCCTCGGGCTGACGTCCAGACCTCACCGCGTGTCTGTGCTCCTGCGGGACGGACGCAGGGCTTCTGTCCGCCCTCTCTGACCCTGGACGTAGCCCCGGAGGGCGTGGTGGTCACCCCTCGTCCGTCGGCTGCCCCTGGCTCCCCGCCTTCCGGGCTGGCTCGTCTTCCCGGGTGCCCGTGGGGCTGCTGGGTGCCTTGGGGGTCCCCCGCTGTCGGTGGCGACGGCACCCGGCGGGCTGTCGGCACAGGGCAGAGGCGGGGGCCCGGGGGGCGGCCCGGGGCAGCCAGGTGGGCCCGGCCGGCCGCCGACCCCGTCGCTGAGCGTGTGCTGGCCTGTGGACGCCTCCCCCGCGGGGTGGCCCCTGTCGCGGAGCCGAAGCTTCCCTCGTCGGCGTCGGGCCCGCAGGTGCGGGGTGACTGTGCGGCGACTGCTCTTTCAGATGTGCTGGTGAAGGAGTCCAGGTGGGCCAAGATGTTCTTCGGGGAGGGCCAGGCGTCCCTGTCCTTCAGCCACCTGAACAAGGACGACGAGGGCCTGTACACCCTGAGGATTGTGTCCAGAGGGGGCGTCAGTGAGCACAGCGCCTTCCTGTTTGTCCGAGGTGCGAGGTGGGGGAGGACGCGGGAGGGGGAGGAGGGGGAGGGGGAGGGGGGCACACGTTGAACCAGAGCGTAAAAGACGGACTATTAAAACTTAGAGGAAAAGATAAAGGAACAAATGCAAAACATACGCACTCGCCCTCCCCCCTCCCCCCCCCCCCCCCCCCCCCGTGAGACAACACGAGCTCGCAGGCCCGGGTTCTAGAACCTCCTGCAAGTCTCTCCCCGTGTATCAGGTTGGCGTTGAGCGTCCCTTCCGTTCTCCGCCTACGCCCTCTGACAAGATGTTTCGCCCCATAAAGATGCAACAGGTGCAACGTGGTGAAGCTCCGGTGCTCGCTCAGCCGCAGGGGGGACGATAACGCACATGGGGCTCCGTGATGCTTGAGAAAGATCATTTGTGGCTCCATGTCAGGAAATCCCTAGCTTTTAATACGCAGAGGAGAACGGCACGAGGCAGTGCCGCGGTCGTGGTCACGGGGCGACCGCAGGGTGCATCGGGGTCAAAGGTGCGGCCAGGCCGCCTTCCGAGGAGCCCGGCCGGCCTTCGGCGCCCTGTGACGCGCGGCGGAAAGCAGCGCTTCCTGCAGCCTGGTCTCGGACGGGCTCGCGGGGTGCAGGGCCGTAGGGGCCCGGCCGGTGCAAAACCCCGAAGGACAGACGAGTCTAAGGTGATATTTCTCAGGCGTTAGAAAGGCCACGTCACCCTCATTTCTTCGGTCAGTTGTTGACGTGACGTTACGTGACCTTCAATTTTGGGATCGATCATGAAAAACCGTAGACTTGAGTGTTTTATGGAGGATGGAACGTCTTGGCTTTCAGAGCTCAGACACACGTTCGCTTCTCGTCGTCGAGTCACGGAGACGCGAGGGTTAAGCAGAGGGTCGCCCGGGGCCGAGGAGGTAGCCTGAGTTGGAGGCGCAGGCAGCAGGCCTCTCGGCGCCCCCGCCGCATGCCTTGTCTGTGCTCCCGCCACTGTAGACGCCGACCCGCTGGTCACCGGGGCCCCGGGCGCGCCCATGGACCTGCAGTGCCACGATGCAAACCGCGATTACGTCATCGTGACCTGGAAGCCGCCCAACACGACCACCGAGAGCCCCGTCATCGGCTACTTCATTGACCGGTGGGTGCCCGCTGCCCCCTTCCAGGGCCCGAGACGTCCCTGAAGTCAGTGTGGGCACGTGAACCCGCCCGCTTGGATATTTGTCTAAACCCAAGTTCGTGACTCTGTCGCTGACGAGATCAGGTTCCTCACTCCGGTTCTTTGCCGCTCCGGGGTGTTGGACCCCGTCCCAAGTGGCGGGGCCGGGCTGGGTAGCTTTCTCGGTGTTGTCTTCGTTCGCCGGTTCGACACCCAGCGCTGAGTCCCCTCCAGCTTCTCCAGGCGCGTTGAACCCTGGTTCTGGGTTCCGGGGGGTGTTCAGTCCCGCTTCTCCCTCTAGAGGAGGAGAAAATGGGCAATACAGACGCACCGCTGGGAAGATTGGCCCCGTTCATACGCACCCAAGGTCCATTCTTCATTAAATTAGGTGTTGTTGCTTCCAAGCAAAAAAAAAAAAAAGAAAAACCCAAAACGCTGACATTTCAAAACATAAAATATTGGAATTTACCTTTGAGTTACTGACGTCAGCGTGGATCATCAATAAACCCCTCACTCAGGGCCTGGGAGGAAACCACGCAGAGCCAGTGAATTTACTGGATGTGCCATTTATGCCCCAATTACGCAGTCCGACCACCGAGGGAAGCGGTCGTCAAAGAAAATGAGTTCAGACGTGAGAAACGGGGTCTAGGAGACTGGGGCACGGGACGGTGGCCCGGGGGAGGGGTTTAGGATGCCGCATGTACAAAGCACAGTAAAATAAGGTGTTTATTTCAGAAAAATCAACGGAGTCTGGCTGCCCTTTGGCATCTCGCTGGTCCTGTTTGGGTACAATGTTTGCCATCAGGATGATATTTGGGGGATGCTAAGGCCAGATATGAGGGATGCATTGGTCAGGGTTTACCTTGGATTTTAAAAAAACAACCATCAAAACCAGGCCATTTATTTTCTGTTTTCCTGGGGTTTTTGAAAAATTTTCCAGCCATTTGGCAAAAAACGGTTTCATGGCCCTTCTCAGTAGTGATCCGTTCCCCTCCCTCCTTCCTTGAACAAGAGGAACAGCACAGGACGCTCGGGAGGGGGCGCCGGCTGCCGCTGCTCGCCCTCCTGTCCCGCTGCCAGACTCGGCGCTGACCACGTCCTGCCGTAGCCGGTTGGCACAGGTCGGTCGCGAATGTGCACAAAAGTCCCGAATAATCCGGAGAGAGCGTGCGGGTCCTTTCTGAGGCGCATGCGCAGCCCTGGCTCAGAGCTGATCCCCCTGAGCTTGCCCTGCTCTCCTGGGGATCTGACATGACGTTCTGGTGCCGTAAGTTCTCCACCTGGGAATAGTGGAGCCTGATCTCGCCTGCGTTTCCAGGTGTCCGGTCAGGACTTAATGTTTTCAAAAGACCCCAAGTTCCACGTGAGACGTGCTGGGAAGAACGGACCGAGCCGGCGTCGGAGAGATTGGGATCCTCGGGCGCGGCCCAGGGGCGTCCGCAGGGGGCAGGCAGGGAGGCCGCCTGTGCCTGTGCCTCGGGCGCGCGGGGAGCTCAGGGCACCTGCTGATTTTGCCTGTAACTTGGGAAAAGGACCGTCCCGGGTGCATCTCATGGGACCTTTGGAGGAGAGTTTGGCTAAATATAGCTGAAGGCGGGGAGCGACCTTCAAGCTATAAATTATAAGGCTTTTAAATATACAAATAGATATATTTTACGTCCCCTAAATAGCGCTGTCTTTAGAGTTTGTTTATGCTGCTGCTTATAGAAACCTAGAGCTTCAACCGTGTCGGTCTCCACCGTCCCTCGGGGTAGTTTCCCGTTACGGTCACTTTCCGTCCACGCGATGCGCGTACGGTGCACGCAGAGGCCTGTGTGTCTCCATCAGGCTGACGTATTTGTCGCTCTTCCTCTTTTATCTGAAGATGTGAAGTGGGAACGGACAACTGGGTTCAGTGCAATGACGCGCCCGTGAAAATCTGCAAATACCCCGTGACTGGACTTTTCGAAGGCAGGTCTTACGTGTTCCGCGTGAGGGCGGTCAACAGCGCAGGCATCAGCCGGCCGTCCAGGGTGTCCGAGGCCGTGGCCGCCCTCGACCCCGTTGACCTCAGGAGGTTGCAAGGTAGGTGGCGGATTCCGAGCCTCGGGTCGCGCGATGGGCTCTTTCTCTTCCACACGCAGCCGTATCCGGGTCCTAAGAACGGCTTCGGAGGCTGGGGGTGGCTCGGCGCCCCTTTCCCCGCGGCCGTCCGTGCGCGGAGCCGCGTTAGGAGTGGGCACGGCCAGGCCGGCTCACCACATTTCCTGGTGCTCTTGGCCGGACTCCAGCCAGATGGGTTCAGAATTAGAATTTTCTTGGTCCGTTGGTGACAGAATCTCAACACGTAATGAGACCCAGAAAGCTTTGACACCGAGCCACTCGGGTCCCGAATGACGCTTCGGAATTCCTGAGAGGGATCGGCCCCTTGGTTGTGGTGTGAAGCGAGCCGCGGCGTTTTCCTTACCCGCGGGGCCTTTTGCGCCCGGACACAGCTCCGAGGAGCACCGCGTCAGGACATCCACCCTGGTGTCTTTGGAGTTGGGGGTGTGGTGTGATCATCACCTACGGGGGGTTGGATCGTGCACACACTCAGGGAAACTGGGGCTTTCTTAGGGGACCTTTGGATGCCAAAGTCCGCATCAGCCTTTCTCTCCGCAGCGGTCCACTTGGAGGGGGATAAAGAAATCGTGATCTATCAGGACGACCTCGAGGGTGAGTGGCCCTGCTGCATGTGCCCCGGGGATCCGGGATGGTGGTCGGAGGCCAGAGCGGCAGACGCAAGACCCAGCGGGTCGGGACCGCCCAGACGCGTACACACGGGGCCGCGGGTCACGCCTGCGACAGGAGCGAGGCAGGTTGAGGGAGGGTCGGCACCCGGGGTCCTGCATGTGGCTTCGTCGCCTCCACGAGGGATCTGCGTCCTCCGGGGGCCGCACAGGGACGTCCACGCTGCCCGGAGCCCTCGCCCCCGGCCGAGGCTGGGTTTTCTCTGAGGCTCCGTGAGCAGAGGACGGGTTCAGGTTTTCTTTTGAAGCAAACATCTCATCTGTAGCGTTTTAGCAGAAGTGGACCGAGTTCCTCCTGCCAGCATCCCTGGCCCGAAAGTTCGCACTTCCCCCACTTAGGCTGGGTTTTATGAGCCCTTCTCTTTGCTGCTCCGTTCAGGGATGGCAGAGGGTCGGCCCGTTGGGGAGGGGAACCTAGTGCGATTACTCGGGAAGCCGAAGATTTTAAACAGACGAATGCAATGAGAGTTCACGGGGACAACGAGCTGGTTGGAAATTAAGAAACATGGATGTGGAGCTAGTGCCCCCGGAGGTGGACTTTGAAGCTCTCCTTTAAAACTGCTGCGGAGCTCAAAAAATATACATAAATAATAATAATAATAATAATAAAAAACCCTCCTGAGGTCCCAAGCGCTTTCCCCGGAGAGCTGAGGACTTGGGTTCAGTGGTTGATCTTCCTATTTGCCCCCAGACATCGGCTCCTCTGCACCTGTAGCGGCTCTTCTCTAACATCTCGAGAACACGTCACTCTCCACCATATTTAGTCTTCCTTAACTCCTCCACTTCCAGACAAAGAAATCGGGGAGGATGCCCGGTTGATTAATAAGTAATAGAAATAATTCAGGAAAGGGTGACTCACTGTGACTTCTAGATAACGGGTGGAAATGCCGTTATTTGCGTAATATCTGGCTCTGCTCAGCGTGGACGCTGTGGTCTCGTAGCAGACGGGCCTGAGTAAATAGGCGTGTTTGACACGAGAAAGAAGGACGTTCCCTCTGTCACCTCCGGGGTGGATGGGGTCCGTGAGGAGGGGACTACCCGAGCTCTGCTGCGTGGGCCTCTGGACGTTCAAATAAAATCACCCCGAGGAGGAGGCACACATTGCACACTAGGGCCGCCGGCGGACGGGGCCGCGGGAGCGTGTGCCCTGCTGGGGAGGACAGCATCTTCATCCGTCGTAGCCACGACACATTGGAAAAGACCCAGCGTTCCCGTCGATGCGACGGGAGCGTAGTTCACAGACTCGACAGGTCCCACTTCCAGCTGCAGGGAAGTCACGGACGCCCCAAGTCGTGTTTCTGCTTGCGTTTCCTCGGATAAGGAGGCAGGTTGTCTGGCTCCCTGGGGCCCGCGATGCATTCTCGGGTGGGGCCGCTTGCGCAGAGGCCAGGACACCCAGAGGCCAGGCGGCTGGAGACGCGCACTGGGGCGAGGCTGTGCACGCAGCGGCCCGGCAGGTCCCGGGGCCTGGGCAGACCTGGGACGAAGAGGGGCTCGGGGGACCTGCTCAGCTTTGCAGAGATCGAGGGTTTATTTTACTCAATTTGCACAACAAACGCCTTTTCTAATTCAGTGACAATCCATAGAGACAGGGATTCCCTGCCGCGTTCAGCCCACTTCTGGGCCCCAACCGGTGCAGTTAGGAGGGTCTCCCGGTCGCCACCCTGACGTCCTTCCTTCCTGGAGACCCGGCTAGAAAAGAGCCGGCAAATGCCGTTTGTTTTAATGAAAAACAACGGTTAAAAAAAATCTGTTGGTTAAAAAATCTGCTCCTCTGCTATTTTACAGGTTTTTTTTTAAAATTTATTTTTATTTTTTTTGCTCAGTTTTTCTAACCAGTTTAATTTTCAAGTCTTCCTCCAACGGTTTAATCTGCCAGTGCTCTCCTCTTAATAGCATCCAACTTGTCCAGCCTTTCTTGAGTTGGTCCCTTGAGAAATGCACGCCCTGTCCCGGGCCTGGCCAGAGCCGGCTGGTGCAGATCCCCTCCGCTAGTACCGGTCCGGGCGCTCAGGGGTCGAGGAATCACACGCTCGTCTACACACCTGCATTCTCCCAAGCTCTGTCACCTCGAAGATTCTGAAAATCCCAAATAGAGTTCGTGTCTCATTGACTTAGAGGAAAGCCTGCTGGCAGCTCGTGGAGGCTGCGGTGTCCTTGGGTGGGTGGAACAAAAGGCCCGGGCCCCTGTTCCACAGCCCGGGGATCCTGGGAGAGCCCTGCAGCTCTCTGAGCTCCGTCCTCGTCCCATAAGGATGCGACTCACAGGGCTCCAGGGAGGCATCGTGCTCCTGAAGCAGAGCACCCCCCCCCCCCGTACCCATCACTTAGCGGCCCCCGGTACCCCAGGGTGATGCATTCGGACTGTCCTCTCATCTTGGCTTGCTTTCTTTGTTTCTTTCTTCCTTTTCCTTTTTTTAAAAAATACTTTATATATATATATATATATTTAATATTTATTTGAGAGGAGCAGAGGCAGAGGGAGAGGGGGAGGATCTCAGAGACTCGATCCCTCGGAGAGCTGAGCACGGAGCCTGACGCAGGGCCGCATCCCAGGACCCCGGGATCACGACCTGAGCTCCCCCGCTGCACCGTGCAGGTGCTCCTTGGTTTGCTTTCAGTTGCTTCTGGGTCCGTGCTCTCGTCTCCGCTGCTAGGAGGGTCGTTAAGAGCTCCCGTCACTTCCCTGGCATCCGCTTGGCCCCCGGGGCCCCCGAACCCTCTCCTCTCAGTCCGAGGTTGGGGTCATCTGCACGTCTCCAGCGCTCCTGCTGGTGCGTGGCCCAGGGTGGTCTCCAGAGGCTCCAGGACTCGAGCCTCTGACCCCAGCCAGGGGTTCTCTGCAGACAAAAACTGGGCGCTTCCTTCTTCCCCAGCGTCAAATGAAATAGGCTTTTTATTCCATTTCCTCTGGGCCTGGGAGCTACGTGCCGGGTCTGAAAGCAGCGGGTGGCTCAGACCTGGAAGGGCGTGGAGGGCAGCTCTGTGTGCAGGTGCTCCCGGGTTCTCCCTGCCTTCGCCTCCTGCCTGGCCCCCCTCAAGTCCCTGGGTTTGCTTCCTGTGCCCTCCGGGGCCCCTGAAGGAAGCCAGGGTTCAGCGGTGCATCCCCCGGGGCCGACCTCCCTGCGGCTTCTCTCTGCGGGGCCTGTGTCGGGATCTCTGCAGGCGAGCGTGCAGCTCTCGGGCCCGAGCGGGCCTGTGGGGTGTCCCGAGGCCCCGCTCCACCTGGCCCCGGTGGCACTTCGCGGCACAGACACCCTGACTCCTTGTTTGAAACCCGACCCACTTGCCAGAATGCTCCTAGATAAGGCCGCCCGGGTCCCTGCGCCTGTAAAATGGGATGCCCTCTGTAACAGGACTCCGCGAAATGCAACCCCGGCTTGTTTGTGCTGGTCGGTCCTTGCCGGCAGCACAGTCCTGAGGGAGCAATAGGATATTGAGAAGGGCTCAGAGATGTCCCGGGGACGTTCAAACCATTTTAATCATGTGCTAATCTAATTGGAAGCTCGTAACATTTTGCATCACCGCTGCAGGGACCGCGGTCTGGAGAACCTCCACCTCTCCGGAAACGCTCTTGTATCCAAACGTACCGCCCCTGACACCTTAAGTCCTTTTAAACCAGGATGTGCGTCTAGCGGACGCCTCTGAACGCAGATATCCCGGCCTCCTTATTTGCAAAAAGCTTGTTGACCTCACTCCAGAGGCTCCGACGTGAAGGCGTAGATTTCAGGGCTCGGGCACGTGGCTCCGATCCACCGTGGAGGGAAGAACCACGTGCCTTAGAAGTCGGCGTAGGGTTTCGGCGCTGTAGGGCACGGCGTGAGGGGCGTAACCCGAGAGGGCATTAGAGGAAGGATCATCGGGTTCCAGAAGGCTCCGTCCTGCAGAGCGCACCCAGGACCTTCTCTGCGCAGATTCCCGGCACAGCCAGAGCCCCATTTCTGGCTAAATCTCCTGTTTCTCTGTGTAAATTTTCCCATCTCCCCTTCCAGCTGAAACTCTGGAAGATTTTTGGATTAGACACCCTCCCCCCCCTTTTTTAATGAACTGGCTTATATTAGAAACAAAAACAATTAGGGGATCTTAGCCCGTGCGTTATCCTAGGCTGGGGAGATGGTTTGGTTGCTGTCCCAGAATAGAAACGCGGCGAAGGCCGGGGCTGGTGTGGCGGTTCCTTGCGGCCTGGGAGGAGCGTGGGGCTCGGTGCCGCCGGAGCTGGGAGCCACCTGGGCCCGCGCTGACTGAGTGCACGGCTCCTGCAGGCGACGTCCAGGTCCCGGGGCCTCCCACCAACGTGCACGCGTCGGAGATCAGCAGAACCTACGTGGTGCTCAGCTGGGACCCCCCCGCTCCCCGGGGCAAGGAGCCGCTGATGTATTTCATTGAGAAGGTACCATGCGCACCCGTGGTCCGAAGCCGCGGGTCCCCCTGGGACTTGTCACTGGGCCATCCCGCGTGCTCCAAACATGAGTGTCTGTTAGGGCGTCGCACAGACCAGGCCCCCGTTACTTGCCGTGGAGCTGGGGGGTGCCCTGTCCTGTCCCGCACCTGGCCGTCAGGGCACAGCGTCCCGCTGCGGGGTTGCTGCCCTCGTGTGAGCAAGGGGCACCTCACGTCCCGGGCTCTGGCGAATGCACCACGACGGGGGTTCGGGGCACAGGGAGCCGGGGGCTGGGGGGGAGGGCGGGGTCTGTAGTAAGCCGCGGCCACTTGGGGGCAGGTTCGTGCAGGGATTCACTCCGGGGGCAGGCGGGTTAGAATCCGGGTGTGCAGACCTGAGCGTGCGCAGGGCAGCCGTGCACACACGCCGTGAACACAGGCACACACACAGCTGCACACGCGTCCTTCCCGCTCGCTGGGACGCCCCCGCTGTGGTCTGCCCTGCGGCTCTAGGCCCAGGAGTGACCGGCTGCCGGGTGGGGCTGCGCCCATCCGTGCCTGCTGTTGTGACCCCAGGGTCACCCGCAGGGTCGTCACCCTTCAGGGGGTCACACTTAGGGGCGTCACCCACAGGGTCATCACCTGCAGGGGCGTCACTCGCAGGGTCATCACCTTCAGGGGGTCACCTGTAGGGTCGTCACCCGCAGGGTCATCACCCACAGGGTCGTCACCTGCAGGGTCATGCTCAGTCGTCATCCACAGGGTCGTCACCTGCAAGGGGGTCACTTGCAGGGTCATCACCCGCAGGGGGGTCACCCGCAGGATCGTCACCTTCAGGGGGTCACCTGTAGGGTCGTCACCCGCAGGGGGCGTCACCCACAGGGTCATCACCCGCAGGGTTATCACCCGCAGGGTCACACTCAGGGGGGTCACCCACAGGGTCATCACCTGCAGGGGGGTCACTCGCAGGGTCATCACCTTCAAGGGGTCACCTGTAGGGTCGTCACCTGCAGGGTCATCACCCACAGGGTCGTCACCTGCAGGGTCATGCTCAGTGAGGTCATCCGCAGGGTCGTCACCTGCAAGGGGGTCACTTGCAGGGTCATCACCCGCAGGGGGGTCACCCGCAGGATCGTCACCTTCAGGGGGTCACCTGTAGGGTCGTCACCCACAGGGGGCGTCACCCACAGGGTCATCACCCGCAGGGTTATCACCCGCAGGGTCACACTCAGGGGGGTCACCCACAGGGTCATCACCTGCAGGGGGGTCACTCGCAGGGTCATCACCTTCAGGGGGTCACCTGTAGGGTCGTCACCTGCAGGATCATTACCCACAGGGTCGTCACCTGCAGGGTCTTGCTCAGTGAGGTCATCCGCAGGGTCGTCACCTGCAAGGGGGTCACTTGCAGGGTCATCACCTGCAGGGGGGTCACCCTCAGGGGGTCACCCGCAGGGTCGTCACCTTTAGGGGGTCACCTGTAGGGTCGTCACCCGCAGGGAGCATCACCCACAGGGTCATCACCTGCAGGGTTGTCACCCGCAGGGTCACACTCAGAGGGGTCACCCACAGGGTCGTCACCCGCAGGGGGGTCACCCACGTATAGGGCGCAGGTGGGAACTCTGCAGCTGCGGGAGCGTACAGGGCAGGCTCGAAAATGCAAGCTGCGTCCAACAGGCCCCAAGGCGCACCTTCCCCCCCCCCCCCGCCCGCACCTGTGCCCAAGGACGCCCTTCCGGGGATACCAGGCCACGTGCTCCAGTCTGGGTGGTCCCGTTGGTCCTCGGGTCCCGAGAGCACAAGGGGCAGTGCAGATGCGGGCTGTCGCCGCGGGCCGGGGTTTCCTGCGGCCTCTGCAGAGGCAGGTCCCTGTCCATCTGCCACCAGGGCCCGGGGACGCTTCTGAACAGACGACCGGGTCACTGGGGGCTCGTCTGCTTCGCCAGCTGCTGCCCACTGTGGGGAGCGGCCGTGGGGCCGGGGCACGGAACACGCTGGCGTGGACGAGGCCAGGCTGCCGTGGGGGCAGCCTGAGCGGAGCCGTGGGTCCAGGGCTCCCAGGCCGCAGGGACAGTGACGCTGGGCAGGCCGGGCGGGCATCTCCCATGCCGCCGACCCCCAGCCCGTCCGGGGCGCTCCTTCGGTGCCGGAGGTCCTGTCAAGGCCCAGCAGGAGCCCCGGGAGGGAGCATGGCACGTCCTGCTAAGCCCGGGGACGACTGGCGGGACCCGTGGCCCAGCCTGGATCCCGTTGAGATGGGGCAGTGGATCTCCTGCGGGTTATTTGCATCGCTGTCATCCTATTAACACAGTAATAGCTGCAAAATGTGAGAGCTCTAATTAATAAATTAATTTTTCAAAGACTTATTTATTTATTTGGGAGAAAGAGAGAGAGTGGGCGGGGGGAGGGGCCGAGGGAGCAGCAGACTCCTTGCTGAGCGCAGAGCCCCAGGCGGGACTCGCACCCAGGACCCTGAGGCCACGACCGGGCCGTAAGCCTTTCCAGCTTCCAGTAACCTCTTACCTGCGTTTCCAAACGGGCTTCCTTTTCCATACAATCCGGGAAAGGTTTGTCGAGGGCCTGGGGTGTGCTTTGGCGCCCGGGCGTCCCTGGCGGGCGGCGTGCTGGCGCGCGGGGGGTTCCGGGCCCCCGCCAGCGCCGCCTGCGTCCCTTTGCAGTCCGTGGTCGGGAGCGGGAGCTGGCAGCGGGTCAACGCCCAGACGGCCGTGCGCTCCCCGCGGTTCGCCGTCTTCGACCTCGCCGAGGGCAAGCCCTACGTGTTCCGGGTCCTGTCGGCCAATAAGCACGGCCTGAGCGAGCCGTCGGAGATCACCGCCCCCACCCAGGCTCAGGACACCATCGGTGAGTGCCGGCGCCTCGGCGAGCGGCCGCGGGTCGGGCAGTGGCCAGGCCCGCGCACGGGGCCTCAGATGCCGTCCCTCGTGCCCAGAAAGACACCAGACGGATCAGAGTCAGGCTTCAAGCTGCCTTAAGCGTTCAGTTGACGAGAGACGGAGAAGTCGCCGCCGTGTCTCGGCCGCCGGCGTCCCTCCAAAGTTCCGTCCGACTTTCATGAAACGAATGAATGCCTTAGAAGTGTTGTCAGGCTTTGGTCGCTTTTTGAAGAACCCCGAACCCACCGGGGTTCCTTGCCTGCTGGGCTTCAAGGTCCGGCTCCGCAGACGCCACGCAGGAAGGACAGGAATTCTGAATCGCCCTGGGGCGAAGATCAGGGTCGAGTCATGACTGCATTTTGAATCTCCTTACAGATTTCCGGCCAGTCTGATAGAAATGTGTCTTATTTCCTTGAAATCGCTCCTACCCTGTCAGCCAAAGCACGTGTGTCAGGAGAAGATGCTCTTGGGTGTTTCTGGGGGGCGGGGACAGGAGATTGCGGGGTTGTAATTCCCTGTGTGTGGGTCAGGTGGGACTTGGGACGGCCCGGCTGCTCTCGCCGCAGCCCCGGGGCCGCCCCCGCCCCTTCCCCTGCTCTTCCCTCCCCGTCCAGATTTCGGGGTGCCATGCCCTGCGGACCAAGGGCTTCAGGGGCTCTGGTGCGGCTCCGGGGACTCTGACACCGCGTCTCCCCTGTGCAGCGATCCCCTCGGCGCCGGGCCGGGTGCTGGCGTCACGGAACACGAGGACGTCGGTCGTGGTGCAGTGGGACAGGCCCAAGCACGAGGAGGACCTGCTCGGCTACTACGTGGACTGCTGCGTGGCGGGGTCCAACGCGTGGGAGCCGTGCAATCACAAGCCCATCGGCTACAACAGGTGCGGGCCCCAGAGCCGCCGGGGGCAGGGGGATGCCCGGGCTGCAGATGCACCTGCGAGCGTCCGTCTCTCACCCACACACGGGGCCAGGGCCTGAGAGCTGCCGAGCGGCCAGGCTGGGCTGGAGGATTAGCGTGTAGACGAGGGACGTCTGGAAGCTTGGCCCTCAGGCATCGTTAGCAGAGGTTCCCTCCCAACAGGGAGCTTTACACAGCAGCCGCCCCCTCGAGAGGCGCCCCCGCGAAATTCAGAGGCAGAGAGAGGCATTCACTGCACAAATTGATTTTTCAGACATTTAAGATTGTTCACTTACCTGGCAGTTGTGCTCCAGCCGCCGACTGAGACAAAGCCGGGGGTGCCCTGCCCCGCAGCACCTTCACCCCCTGCCACCCCCGCAGGGATTTATGCCCGCCCCCGAGTGTGCGGTGTCTGACCTCGGGGTGCCCCAGGGTATCTGAGCAGCTAAACAGCGGCAGCACTCGGGTTCTCCGCTGTGCACGAGTTACGGGGACGGCTCAGTCATCTTTCCCTTTTCAATCTTCTTAAAAAAAAAAACATAAACAATCGATAACTTGGAAAAAGCCATGGCTAGGAAGGAAGCGATGTTGCTGCAGAGAACCCGTGAGATGTCGCTTCGGGCCCACGGGCAAAGCAGACCCAGGAAGGGATCTCAGGACACAAAGCTTAAAGTAGCACTCCTGCCCCTAAGCGTGGTGGGTGGTCCCTGGACGTTGTGGGGACGGGTGCTGGGCTGGGGGGCTCCCCGCGTGCTCCTGGGGCTGCTCAAGACGCCGGGAGGTGGGGACGACTGTCGGGCTGTGGAGGTGGGAGGGTGTGTGGACCTGAGCCGCTCTGCCCCCCGTGTGGCCGGGCCACGGCTTTCCGTCCCGCCCCACCACGTGGGTTTGCGTCCCCAACCCCTGTGGAATCAGGAATCTAAGCAGAAGGCCCCAGGGAGTCAGGCTCCTCCCAGTCCCTGTGGGAGGCCCCCCCGCCCCGCGGCGCCCTGACCGCTGTCTCGCTCAGGTTTGTGGTGCACGGGCTGACGACCGGCGAGCAGTACGTGTTCCGGGTGAAGGCCGTCAACGCCGTGGGCATGAGCGAGAACTCTCAGGAGTCGGACGTCATCAAGGTCCAGGCGGCCCTCAGTGAGTCCCCACAGCCGCGCCGCTGCCGGGGGTGGGGGGCTGTGGCCTAGTGCGGGCGAATGCTCCTGGGGTGACCCCGTTGCCCCGCGGGGAAGGTGGGGGGCCCTCTCACCCGCGGGCCCCTGGTCTCGGAAGTGCAGGGTGGAGGGAGGGTGCCGCCTGCTGACAAGGCTCCGGGGGGAGGGGGGAGGGCGTGTGTGTGCGCCCATCGGGAGGGGGTCCAGGCGTCAGCTGTGCTTAGCTCGGGGGGCTTCGGTCCTCCCCGCGGAGCCCACGGGCCCATGTGAGCCTCATGGCTGTGTCTCCCGCCTCGTCTGCGAACATTCCTTGCGTCCAGCTGAACGACTAGGGACCTAACTTCGGAGGCGGGCCCCGGGACCATGGCGTTGTCCTCGCCGCCTGCAGACTTCCCCCACACGGCCCCGCGGCGAACACGGGAATGTTCCTCGTTTTGAGTCATGCTGAGCTCGTTGCTCCTTGATCATTTTTGTCTCCAACTGATTTTTTTTAAAAAGATTATATTTATTTATTAGAGACACAGAAAGAGAGAGAGAGAGAGAGAGAGAGAGGCAGAGACACAGGCAGAGGGAGAAGCAGGCTCCATGCAGGGAGCCCGATGAGGACTTGATCCCGGGGCCCTGGGGTCACGCCCTGGGCTGAAGGTGGCGCTAAACCGCTGGGCCACCCGGGCTGCCCTGATTTTTATTTTATTATTTTTTAAAGATCTTATTTGACAGAGAGAGGGAGAGAGAGGGACGGGGAGGAGGAGGGAGCATAGACATGAGGGGAGGGCAGTGGGAGCAGCAGTGGGGAGCCCGACACGGGACTCGATCCCAGGACCCGGGGTCATGACCTGCCCCGAAGGCGACGCTCGCCCACCGAGCGCCCAGGTGCCCCACGTCCGTCTGCGTGTTAATCGCGTGTTTGGAAGCTGCGCTCGGTGTCCTGACCACACTGGTGTTGCGGAGCGTCCCGGGGACAGGCCGTCCCTCGTGGGAATGCAGTGACGCCCTCGTCCTCGGCCGTCCCGTCCCCGGGGACTCCCACACGTTCCCACGTGTACCTCATACAAAGCGGCCGTCTGCGGTTTTGTTCTCCGGTGGGAACAGGTGCCGCGGGCTCGTGTCCCTCAGGCCCGGAGGACGCGGTGACAACACACCACGACGGCCCGTGTGGGGTGGGAGCGGCCCTGGGGGCGGACATCCTGGGTGGGGCCCTGGGCCAGCTTCTTGCTCCGTGTCCCCGTAGCTGTGCCTTCTCACCCCTACGGGGTCACACTTCTCAACTGCGACGGCCACTCCATGACCCTGGGCTGGAAGGTGCCCAGGTACAGCGGGGGCGCCCCCATCCTCGGCTACTACCTGGACCGGCGTGAGGCCCAGCACCGGAACTGGCACGAGGTCAACTCCTCGCCCGTCAAGGAGAGGATCTTCACGGTGGGTCCTTCTGGGTGTCGCGGGGGGGAGGTGCCTTCCTGTCGGGCGCGCAGCCCTTCCCTCGGGGGACTTGGGCTTCAGGGGAGTCCGATGACGTGACACAGACACACGCGTGGGCTCAGGAGAGTCTGCGGCCTCGGGGGAGAGGCCGTCGAGCTGGACCCAAGGAGCCCAGTCCTTTTGAGAGGCGGGGGCGGAGGGGACGCGAGGACGCGGGGGTGCGGGGCGACCGTCCCCGCTGGGAGCGGCCCTGGCCCCAACCCTCTGTGGCCTTCGTCTCCCTGAGCCTCTGGCGTGCCAGCTGCTGCGGGGTCACGGGCTGTCACCGCACCTGCCGCGGGGTCACGGGCTGTCACCGCACCTGCCGCGGGGTCACGGTGCTGCCTCCTGCAGACGCGGCAACAGGAGGGCGGAGACCATGTGGGGGGTTCCCGAGCGACTGCAGCGTGGCAGCCACGTTCCCAGCGCCCGGCCGCCTCGGCCCAGCCCCGGCCTCACGTCGGGTCGGACGCGTCCGTCTTGCGATGTGTTCGCCGCCCACGGGCCGCGCGGCGGCTGATCCTGCCCGTGCTCATCCCGCACAATCCACCTCGCAGGTGGAGGGCTTGACGGAGGGCTCCCTCTACGAGTTCAAGATCGCCGCCGCCAACCTGGCGGGCATTGGGCAGCCGTCGGACCCCAGCGAGCTCTTCAAGTGTGAGGCCTGGACCATGCCTGAGCCTGGTGAGAGGCCCCGCGGGACCCGAGCGCGCTCAGCGCCTGTCACCGACCCTCAGAGCTGGCGGGGCTCCGTCTTGGGCGCCGGGGGTCTCCCGGCTGTGCCAGGCCGTGGGGCGGAGCTGGATCGGGCTGCCGAGTGCCCGGCCCTGGGCCATGTGCAGAGGCCGAGCGCGTGACGGTGGGGGGGGCATTAGCGGAGCCGCACGAGGGCTCGGGTGTGAGCCGGGGCCGGTTCTCCCTGCGAGACGCACCTGTGGGTCCCGAGCGCTGGGGCGACTCAGGGTCGAGGCCAGGGGGACGCCGCGGGGACGGGCTGCCGGGTCGGGGGGCGGCCAGTGGGCGAGCAGGGCTGCGCGCCTGCGGTGCCGGAGGCGGGGGGCGTCCCCGCGGCGCGGGCTCAGACGACGTTTCACCTTCCAGGCCCCGCGTACGACCTGACGTTCTGCGAGGTCAGAGACTCGTCCCTGGTCGTGCTCTGGAAGGCCCCGGTGTACTCGGGCAGCAGCCCCGTTTCTGGCTACTTCGTGGACTACAAGGAAGTGGACTCTGGAGAATGGAGCACCGTGAACGAGGCGCCCACCGCCAGCCGCTACCTAAAGGTGAGGGTGTTCCCGCCTCGCGGGCCACAGGCCCACAATCCCGTGTCTGTGGGCGGCCCCCACCGACCCTGTGTCGTCCGTGCTTGCTCCTGGGATCACACGCACACACACGCGTGCACACACGGCTTCCACGTGTGGGCCGGGGCAGCGTGTCCATCCCCGGTCCTCCGGGGTCTCCGCGTGCGTGCGGCACCTGAGCTGGCCCTCCCGGGGGGGGTGACATGTCCCCGCGCCCTCCCCAGCTGCCCTCACCCAGGGCCTCGCCCCCGCGGGGGTGCGCTCCGAGCCGCGCCGCAGACAGCACAGGGTGCCCCGCACGTGCCCCGCACACGCCGCAGCCTCTGGGCCGCGGACCCCACGACGCCACAGCGGCTTCCTCTTGGCGAACGAAGCGCCGCTGGGATCCAGTTCAGCCTCCGGGAACGAAGAGCGCTGGGGTGCGGCCCGCGGCCCCCTGACCTGCGCGCCTGCGAGGCGGACGTGCTGTGGCGCGTCCAGGGGACAGGACAGCTCGCTTGCAGGCCGCGTGCAAAACCCTTGAGCCCCGTAGAGTCGGGGCCCGTGTGAGCAGCGGGTGCAGCCTGGACGCGGGGTTCACTCTGCTTAGAAACACGCGGAGGAGGGAAGGAGCAGCGAGTACACGGGGTCCGAGGGGTGTGTCTACGCTGCAGTCGGGCCGCGTGGCTCCGAGGGGGCACCGTGCGGCTCCTCCAGCTGGAAGCGTGTCCCAGTCGGACGCGGAAACACGGCCCTCGTCGTTCACGCTTCCCCGCCGCTCTGTCTCCCTCAGGTCTGTGACCTGCACCAGGGCAAGACCTACGTCTTCAGGGTCCGTGCGGTCAACGCCAGCGGGGTGGGCAGGCCGTCGGAGACGTCCGAGCCGGTGCTGGTGGAGGCCAGGCCAGGTGACACGCGGCCGCTGGGCTGCGGGGAGGGCGCGTGCTCTGGGTGCGAGGCGGTGCGGGGCGGCGGGGTCCCGTCGGGCGGAGGGCGACGCCGGCCCCTGACGTCTCTGCTGACTGTGATGGGCGGCCATCGAGCCGTCGGTGCCGCTGTCGGTGGCGAGAGGCAAACGTCGGGGGGGGGTTTTGTGGGGACAAGGTCCTCGCAGGGCACGCGGGGAGGGGGCTGCAAACCCAGACACCCGCGCTGCCCCCGTCTCTCCGCCCCCCGGGGACTGGCGTCCGGGCGTCTCCTGTCCTCCCGGTGACCCGGCGTCTGTCAGTACCTGCCGGGGGCCTCGTGTCCCCACGGCCCCCACGTCCCGGGCGCGGTTCTGACAGCTGGTGTGGGGCCGGCCGTGCACCTGCTCAGAGGGAGCTCGTGGTGCCCTTCCCAGCGCCCGCAGAGGAAGGGCGGCGAGGGGAGCCCAGGTCCTCGCCCCAGTGAGAGCCTGGATCCCAGACACCGGCAGGGGCTCCCCGGCCCACACGCTCCCGAGGGTGCACCCGCCCGCCCCCCGCGCCCCCCCCCCGGGTGTGACTCAGCATCCCGAGCTGGGCCCGGAGGACGCGCCGTCCCTGAGCCGCCGCCGTCCCCTGGCTCGCAGGCACCAAGGAGATCAGCGCCGGCGTGGACGAGGAGGGCAACATCTACCTGGGCTTCGACTGCCAGGAAATGACGGACGCGTCCCAGTTCACCTGGTGCCGCGCGTACGAGGAGCTGGCCGAGGACGACCACAAGTTCAGGGTGGAGACGGCCGGAGACCAGTAGGTGCCGGGGAGCGGCCCGGGGCCTGGGCGGCTGCGCGGGGCCCTGACGGCAACGCCACCCGCGCCCCTTCCCTTGCAGCTCGAAGTTGTACTTTAAGAACCCGGATAAAGGCGACCTGGGAACCTACTCTGTGTCCGTGAGCGACACGGACGGGGTGTCGTCCAGCTTCACCCTGGACGAGGAAGGTAACGTTGGGGGGACGCACGTGCCGAGACTGGGTGCGTTCGCGGGGGGCTGGGGCGCGGAGCGTTGGCAGAGGCAAAAGTCAGAACTTGTTTTGTTGAGGATTTTATCTATTTATCCCCGAGAGACGCAGAGAGAGGCAGAGACGCAGGCAGGGGGACAGGCAGGCTCCCTGCAGGGACCCCGACGCGGGACTCGATCCCGGGACCTGGGGTCACGCCCTGGGCCAGACATCACCTGGTCCTTTAAACTTGGGTCTTGGCGACGTGTCGGCGTGTGAGGTCCTGAGGTCGATGAGCGTCGCGGAGGGAAGACCCCCTCCTACCCAGCACCGGATAATCAGGGTGACGCGGGAAAGCAGGATCGTCCTGGGTGTGAAATAGGACGCAGGAGGCTTGGCCCCGGTCCCCTGCTCCCCTCAAACAGGACACAACGGTCGTGAGGGCGCCCAGGGAGCTGGGCGGGTGCCCGGGGTGGGCTCCGGCCGAGCCCCTGGCCCTGGTGACCCGTGTCCTGCTGGGCAGTGCGGTCGGACGTCGGGGCTCCGGGGTCACTCCGTGCCCTCCGCACCTCGTGCCCCCAGGGCGGCTCCCCCCAGGCTCGGGGGCGCAGGGGTGACCCTGGGCGTGTCCGTCCTCGGAGCTGCAGGTCCGCTCAGCAGACCCCCCGGGCAGGCGAGCCAGGGCCGGTCGGTCAGGAGAGGCCCGGCCTCGTTTCTGGGCTCCAGCGAGCGCGTCCCTACAAACCCTCCGACCCCATCTGCTCCGGGCTCTAATCAGGAGGAAGGACCAAGAGCGGCCCAGAACCCGGTTTTCCACGCTCGCTCTGGGGACTCCTTCAGGAGCGACGCGTTTTGTCCCTAAGCCTGTGGCAGGGACACCTCGCTGCCAGGTCCTGGGGGGCAGAGCCCTGAGGACGGGCACCGTGGGGGGCCTCAGCGCCAGGCCGCGGGCGAGGTCGTCCGGCATCCAGGCTCCTACAGCTCCTCCAGCACAGCCCGCCTGCCCGCTGCCGGCCCCTCCCGCCCCTGCCCCGCCCCCTCCCCGTCCCATCCCGCCCCTCCCTGTACCCCTCATACCCCTCCCTGCCCTGTTTCCTCCCCCCCATCCGGTCCCCCTCCCCTCCCCTCCCCACCCCCTCCCTGCCTTGTCCCCTCCCCATCCTGTCCCCTCCCCGTCCCTTCCCCATCCCCTTCCCTGTCCTGTCCCTGTCCCATCCGCTCCCATCCATGTTCCCTCCCCTCCCATGCCCGTCCTCCTCCCCTCCCCCGTCCTCCTCCCCTCCCCATCCTCTCCTCATCCCCCCATCCACCTCCCCTTCCCCATTTCCCTCCCTGTCCTGTCCCCTCCGCTCCCATCCCCATCCCTCGCCTGCCCCTCCCCTTCCCCCGTCTCATACCCCCTCCCCCTTCCCCATCCCCCTCCCTGTCCGCTCCCCACCCCTCCCCTCCCCATTCCGGTCTCATCCCTGCATCTCCCTCCCCCTCCCGCCTCCATCCCCTCCCCTCCCCGTCCTCTCCCCTCCTCATCCTGCCCCCTCCCCCTCCCCTTCTCCATCCCCCTCCCTCCCCCTCCCGCCCCCATCCCCTCCCCCCACCGGCCCCCTCCTCATCCTGCCCCCCGTCCCCCTCTCCCTCCCTCCTCATCCCGCCCTCCCCCTCCCCTTCTCCTTCCCCCTCCCTCCCTCTCCCCCTACCCATTCCCGTCCCCTCCTCATCCTGCCCCCCTGTCCCCCTCCCTGTCCCTGTCCCATCCCCCTCAGCCCCTTCCCCACTCCCCATGTCCCCCCCGTCCTGCCCCCCTCCCCCTCCCCATCCCGCCCTCCCCCTCCCCTTCTCCTTCCCCCTCCCTCCCCCTCCCCCTACCCATTCCCCGTCCCCTCCTCATCCTCATCCTGCCCCCCGTCCTCCTCCCTCTCTCTGTCCCATCCCCCTCAGCCCCCTCCCCACTCCCCATGTCCCCCCGTCCTGCCCCCCTCCCCCTCCCTGTCCCGCCCTCCCCTGCCACAGGGTTATTCGTGGTGAGGGGAGCCCGAGGAGGAGCCTTAGCTCCCACCTGCCTTTCGGGTCTCGCCGGTCGTGTGTGGAGCCTCGGGGCACCGCTCCGCCCGCTGGGCCTTGCCGCCGTCCTGTCCGCAGCCCCCGAGCGTGCGGCTCAGACTCAACGCGTGTCCTTCTTCATTTCAGAGCTGGAACGTTTGATGGCCCTGAGCAACGAAATCAAGAACCCCAGTGAGTGGCGGGGCCGTGGGGGACGGCGGCGGGGAGGGCGGCGGGGGAAGGCCCGGGGCCCCCCGGAGCGCCCTGGGGAGAGGGCGGCTTCGCCCTTCGCCTCACGTAACCGGCTTGTCCCGGTTCATTTAAAACAAATACGAGTCGATCACGCAGCGGGTGGACGTTCTTCTTGTGCAGGGAGGGTTTGGATGCGGGGCTTGGCGTAGCTGCCGGCCATCGGAGCGCGGGTCAGCCGGGCCCTGGGGGGCCGGGCGCCATGGGGTGGGGGAAGAGGGGGTGCGGGCCGCGGGATGGGGGGCAGGTGTGCTGCGGGGCTCACGTGCACCGGCCTTCGACTGCCCCGACGGGCCGACCGGGGTTATTTTGTGTTTGGCTCTCCCGACCCAGTGCAACGGGCCGGGGTGTCCCTGCCTCAGAGCCCCGGACGGCTGGGGTGCCGGTCCCCCCGCCTCCCCCGCCCCCCGTTAGCGGTCCCCTCAAGGACGTGCGGCGCTCACCTCCGACCTCTCTTGTCCCCCCAGCGATTCCTCTGAAGTCAGAACTAGCTTATGAGATTTTTGACCAGGGCCAGGTCCGCTTCTGGCTGCAGGCCGAGCACCTGTCGCCCGACGCCAGCTACCGGTTCATCATCAACGACAGAGAGGTGTCTGACAGCGAGGTGAGCCCGCGAGCGGGGCCTCTGGCCGGCTCGCACCGCGGAGGGTCGGGGGCCTCGGGTCACTGTCCCGTGTGTTTTCTCCCCCGTGGGCCGTGGTGCCGGGGCGTGGCCGGCTGCACGATGGCCGTGTGGCCGCTGGTCCTCACCGTGCTCGGGGACCGGCCTGGACGGTGGGGGCTGCGTGGGAACCACGGAGCCTGGGGTTAGGACGGACGAGGTTCAGCTGACGCGGGGCAGGGACTGTCCTCGGTGCATGGCTGACTTGGTGGCCATGGCACTGGAGGCGGCGTTTTTGCCCTATTGTTCGTGGGCCCTGTGCCACGGGGGCGTCACGGGCAGATCCTCGCCCTGGGGGCTGCTCTGCTTTCTGGGGAATCGGGGCAAAGAGCAGCAGAACCGCCAGGACCGTGCGGCGTGCTGGGAGGCAGACGCCTTGGCCCGTGGTCACCTTGCGAGTCCTGCGCGGGCCGGAGACGCTCCCGTCTGGGCTGCGGGACGGGGAGCATGTTTCAGCGCCGCTTCTCGTCTGAAAATCACGGCTCGGCTGCCGAAGGCAACCCGCTCGAGGGGCCTCTCCGTACCATGGAGAGTCAGGGTGCCCGCCCCCCTGCTGTCTCCCCCGGGTGCTCCGCGGGCGCTGCCACCGCTGCGTGTAGCGAACTACTGATGCCAGGCGCCTCGGTCGGGGGCGGTTCGCGGGCAGGGATCGCCCAGGCCTCGCAGGTGTCTGCTCAGGACCCCAGCCCCGACCCAGGACCCCCAGCCCCGGCCCAGGTGCCTCCAGCCCCAGCCCAAGGGCCAGGTGCCTCCAGCCCCAGCTCCAGCCCAGGTGCCTCCAGCCCCAGCCCAAGGCTCCCCAACCCTGGCCCAGGATCCCCCAGCCTCTGCCCGGGTCCCCTCCAGCCCTGGCCCAGGTCCTCCCAGCCCTGACCTAGGACCCCCCAGCCTCCCAGCCCCGGCTAAAGACCCCCCCAGCCCTGACCGAGGACCCCCAGCCCCGACTCAAGGCCCCCCACCCTGGTCCAGGCCCCCACAGCCCCAGCTCAGGCCCCCACAGCCCCAGCCCAGGTGCCCCGGCCCAGGACCCCCGATCCCGACCCAGGACCTCCGATCCCGACCCAGGACCCCCAGCCCTGGCCCAGGATCCCCAGCTCCAACCCAGGAATCCCCAACCCCAGCCCAGGACTCCGGTTCTGACCCAGGACCCCACAGCCCAGGTCCAGGACCCCCCAGCCCTGGCCCCCCAGCGCTGGCCCAGGATCCCCAGCCCTAACTCAGGGCCCCCAGCCCCTCAGCCCGGCCCAGGACCCCTGGCCCAGGACCCCTAGTCCTGGCCCTGGCTCCCCCAGGCCAGGCCCCGCAGCCCCTCACCCCGACCCGGGCCCGCGACCTGCGGGTGTCTGACCAGAGCAGCAGGTGTCAAGGACCACAACCCCGTGACTTTCTGGCCCTGAAGGCCGGTGCCGTCCTCGCGGAGCCGTGGGGCGCTGGCTGCAGACGGCAGGCACCTTCCTCCTGGCCCGGCAGAGCCCGCGGGCTGCGCCCCGTGGGGGGTACAGACTGGGGAGTGCTCCAGGGACAGACGCTGCGCTGAGCGGGGTGGCGAGTCCCCCTGCCAGCGCGCCTCGCGTCCTGTGCTGTGGCGACCGCAGGAGCCGTGTGAGCTTCCCAACGGGCCCAGACACCGCAGGGTGGGAGCCGAGACGGTTGGGGAAGCTACCGAGCGGCCAAGAAACCGAGCGTCCTGCGCCCCTCGTCGGGCCTCGCGGCTGCCCAGGAGCCGGCCACCCACCGGACACGAGCTGCCGCGGCTCAGAGCCCCCCGCCCGCCACCACCGTGGGTCCCGGCCGTCGCTGGTGGCCGCTTGCTCGTGTTTCCTGGTCCGCGGGCAGCGGCCGTAACCCCTTCTTGTGTTTCCGCGGCTCCGTAAGGGTCTCGCTCCAGATGCTCGTTCCCGGATGCGTGTGGGCCCTGCCGGGGCCTCCCTGGAGGAGGCGGCTCTGCGTGGGGCGCCCCGGTGTCCCCCGGGTCGTGAGCGCCTCCCCCGGCGCCGCGTGGGTTCGGTCCCATGTGCGGCCGGAGTAGGTCGCGGCACCCGGGACGTGGTACTGGGTGCGGGACCGGGGGGCGACTTGGCGCGTCGCATGAGCTCCCTCCTCCGCCGTCGCTTCCAGAAACACAAGATCAAGTGCGACAAGGCGACGGGCGTCATCGAGATGGTCATGGACCGCTTCACCATAGAGAACGAGGGCACCTACACCGTGCAGATCCACGACGGGAAGGCCAAGAGCCAGTCGTCGCTGGTCCTCATCGGAGACGGTACGCGCTGCGCCTCGGCCGCGGGAGGGCCCACGCGTCGGCACCGCCGAGGGGCGCGTCTCACGTCTCTCTCCCTTGGCTGTGGCTGCAGCGTTCAAGGCTGTGCTGGACGAGGCTGAGCTGCAGAGGAGGGAGTTCCTCAGGAAGCAAGGTGGGTGCTGGGGCAACGCCGTGTCCTGCCTCTGCCCTCACGTCTGCTCCACGCGCGTCCCCGTCTCGCCTCCACCTTTACTGGCGCCGCCGCCGCGGGCCCCGTCTCTGTGACTGTGAGCGGGCGCGGGGCAGGGCGGCCGGGCGGGACCAACCCTCGCTGCTCGCTGCCCTGAGGCCCCGTCGTCCACGCCGCGTCCCCCGCCCACCGCGTCTCCCCCGCGTCCGGGGTCCCGTGCAGCGTGGCTTCCCGGGTCACCCGCGGAGGGCCGCTTCGAGCCCGAGCTGCGTCCCAGGCCGCCCGCGGCCGCCGCGAGTGTGCGCCCCGAGCCCCCGGAGGCGCCTGCTCTGTCGTCCCGCGGGCACAGCTCGACATGCAGGCTGGTGGCGCCGGGGGCCCCCGCGTGACCGTCACCACGCCCCGGTGTGCGGGCCTGAGCCGAGGGCCGCCCACAACCGCAGCCCCGTGTGCCTCTGCTTCTGTTTCTCCAAAAACCTTTCTGTCCCGTTTTCCCGTCAGGCCCTCATTTTGCGGAATATCTGCACTGGGACGTCACGGACGAGTGTGAAGTCCGGCTGCTTTGCAAGGTGCGGCCTGGGCCCCGGGAGAGGGCAGTTAGCCTGGGTGGGGCGGGAGAGGCCCCTGGGCCGGTCTGGGGGGGTGAGGGGGGCGGCGGGTGGGACGGTCGTGAGGGGCCGGTCTGGGGGGGTGAGGGGGGCGGCGGGTGGGACCGTCGTGAGGGGCCGGTCTGAGGGGGTGAGAGGGGGCGGCGGGTGGGACGGTCGTGAGGGGCCAGTCTGGGGGGGTGAGGGGGGCGGCGGGTGGGACCGTCGTGAGGGGCCGGTCTGAGGGGGTGAGAGGGGGCGGCGGGTGGGACGGTCGTGAGGGGCCGGTCTGGGGGGGTGAGGGGGGCGGCGGGTGGGACCATCGTGAGGGGCCGGTCTGAGGGGGTGAGAGGGGGCGGCGGGTGGGACGGTCGTGAGGGGCCGGTCTGGGGGGGTGAGGGGGGCGGCGGGTGGGACCGTCGTGAGGGGCCGGCCTGAGGGGGTGAGAGGGGACGGCGGGTGGGACCGTCGTGAGGGGCCGGCCTGGGGGGGTGAGAGGGGGCGGCGGGTGGGACCGTTGTGAGGGGCCGGCCTGAGGGGGTGAGAGGGGGCGGCGGGTGGGACGGTCGTGAGGGGCCGGTCTGAGGGGGTGAGAGGGGACGGCGGGTGGGACCGTCGTGAGGGGCCGGTCTGAGGGGGTGAGAGGTGGCGGCGGGTGGGACGGTCGTGAGGGGCCGGTCTGGGGGGGTGAGGGGGGCGGCGGGTGGGACCGTCGTGAGGGGCCGGTCTGGGGGGGTGAGGGGGGCGGCGGGTGGGACCGTCGTGAGGGGCCGGCCTGAGGGGGTGAGAGGGGGCGGCGGGTGGGACGGTCGTGTGAGGGACGAGCCTGAGCTGTGCAGACGATGACACCCACAGCGCCGTCGCTGCCGAACGCTCACTGACGTCCCTGTGGCTGTGTCCACGTGAGGTCAGGTGCCGTCCGCGTCCGCGCCACTCACACATCAGATCGCGTGACTCAAATGCGAGGGGTCTTGGGAGTTCCTGGAAGCTCTGTGCCACCTCTGAGCTCACGTCGGGGGTTGGGTGTGAGGGACCCTGTAGAGGGGCGTCCCCATTCCCACTGGGCTTATTCGGTCTTACGGTTTCATCCCCTCATACGGATACGTCCGAAATGTCACCCTGCCTGGGAAGCGGCCCTGGACAGCGTTGTAGACCCTACAAAGATTTCCCATTATTTGTGCTGCTTCCAACTTGTTTTTATTGCTGACGCGTCACGGAGGTCACCACTCCGCACCCTCCCCAGAGACTCTTTTTCCCTAAAAGCCAGGGGCTTCGCCTCAGCCAGGTTTGTGCCTCGCAGGTCGCAAACACCAAGAGGGAGACCGTGTTCAAGTGGCTGAAGGATGATGTCCTGTACGAGGCGGAAGCGCCCGATCTGGAGAGGGCCGTGTGCCAGCTCCTCATACCGAAGGTGGGTCGTGCGGCTCGGGGCAGGGGTGCGGCCCGGCTCCCGGGGCTTCCCGGCGACTCGCAAGCCCTGCCTCCGGCCCGTTCTTGCCCCGCGTTGCCGCGGCCGCAGAGGGAGCGCATCTGCGCTTGTCGCGTCCTTGGTCCTGACGCCGATGCCACACGCGGGTGGGATGTTTCGTTCGCAGTTGTCGAAGAAGGACCTCGGTGAATATAAGGCAACCCTGAAGGACGACAGAGGTCAGGACGTGTCCGTCCTGGAGATAGCTGGCAAAGGTAAAGCAACGCCTCCGCGTCGCCCCCCGCAGAAACCCGCGTTGCCAACGGGACGCCGCGTCCTTCCAAGGCACGTCCACCGGACCCGGTGGTGCACGCTGTTGGCTCAGCGGGAACGCGGCGCAAGAAAGTCTCTGCCTTCAGACCTGCTTCCGCGTTCTGGAAAACTGCCCGGGTCACGTGGTGTCTATAGGAAATGGCGTTTCGGTCCGTCGTCAGACGCCCAGGGTTCTCCCGTTACTGACCAAGTCACGACGCTCGAAACGGGGGGCGGGGCGGGGATTCAATCAAACGGAGCGTTGCATTTGCATGGAGTAAGATTTTGGGTAAAAAGTGAACGGGTTCTTGGGATTTCTGGCCCCCGTGAGCCTTTTATGGGTAAATGTCGCCATTTTAACGTGGCGTTTTCAAACGAGCATCACGACTTCCCGTCCCAGTTGAAACAGGCGGGAAGATGCTGCCTTCTGGCGAAAGCTCGCCTCGTAACGGCACGTTTCCCTTCCTTGCAGTGTACGAGGACATGGTCTTGGCGATGAGCAGAGTCTGTGGTAAGTCGGGGCCCGCGATCTCCGGGAAGGTCGGTGCCGAAACCCCCGTTTCCTGGGGCGGGCACCGCGCGCTCCAAGGGCGGCCCTGGCGCGGCCCGGGGTCCTCGGCGTGTACCCCCCTGAGGCCCCAGCCTGCACTCGGGATGAGCCACGCGGTCCGTGGCCTCGTTTCCGTGATGCCTTTGTGCCTCTGAGCACCCGCGGTACCCGTGTGGACGGCGGCAAGGACGCCTAAGCCCTGGCTCTGGTCGGGGGCTCCAGGCCCTTTCTCAGCTTCGCGAACACACCCTCCTCTCGCTTCCGCCCCGCAGAAACGTGAGAACCGGGGCACGGGTCAGTAGCTGGGCCCCGATCGCCCCCGGGGTGGGGCCTCGTGCTGAACGTGCAGCTTGACGGCGGCTTTCCCGAGGCCCCCGCGGCGTGTCCGGGCCGCTCGGCCTCCCGAGCTTACGGGCGGCTCACCCGGCTCCCTGCCGCCTCCTGAGCACCTCGCCAAGGTTCCCCTCGTCGCTTCCCCAGAACAGCGCTGCGGGGCCCATGTCCCCCGTGGACTTCCACGCGGTCAGACAAACACGGCCTTGACCCCGATGGTCGCTGAGGGGCCGCGAAGGCGCGGAGCTGAGGGCGCCGCCCCCCGGGAGGAAGGCCCGGGCCAGGGAGCCAGCGCGTGCCCAGCGGCGGACCCCTGCGCTCCCCCGTCCGGGGGCAGGAGATGCCGCGCGGGGACCGTGTGCCCCCCCAGGCCAGAGGCCTGTGCCCGGGGCCGTGAGCCCAGCCTGACCTCTGGGGCCGCCTCCTGCCCGGCCGTCCTCGCGGCCCCCACAGGCCCCCCATGGGGACACTGGCCCGGGCGTCCTGGGGCCTGCGTGGTGGTCTGGCCTTGGTCTCGCAGCGACACGTGCGGGTGCCCACAGCGCCCGCGTGTTCCTCCCGGAGCACCGTCCCCGCCGTCCCCGCTGGGGGACGTCCCTTCGCTGTTGGGCCTGGCAGGCAGCTCCTCCTCCGTCATCCTGTGGGCTCTGCACCTGCCTCCTCCCGCTGCTTGGGAGAGCGTCGGGACTGCGGGCGCACACGCACGTGTACACTCACGCAGGGTCACGCAGGGTCAAGTGCTCACAGGCTCACACACAGTCAACACAGTCACACGTGCAGACTCACACTCACACGTAGACACCCTCAAAGACACACAGACTCAGACTCAGGCAGACACACGCAGACTCGCAGACTCACAGGCACGTAGACTCACGTAGATTCACACACAGGCCCACGCATGCAGACTCACAGATTCACGCGTGCACACAGACCCACGCGTACTCGCACACGTAGGCTCACACAAACTCACACTCAGACACAGACTCACATGTGCACAGACTCACATGTGCAAACACGTAGACTCACATGCATGTAGACTCACACCCAGCCTCCCGCTCACACAGATACTCTCACACTCACTTGCACACACTCCCACACTCACCCAGAACACTCTCCGTTGAGCCCCCGCGGCCTGGACGTCTTGGGCACTGGTCCTCCCCGCCCCTTCGCTGCAGCCTGGAGGCCCCACCAGGCCGTGCTCTTAGGCCTCAGACATTGTGCTTGATCCCGTCGGGTTTCCCATGAGCCCTCGTCCCGTCATCGGGGGCCTCACGGGGGAACGGGGCCTTGTTTCAGTGTGAGTCGTCGGGACACGGGCGCTGACTGGGTCGGTGCTGGACGTCCTGTGCTGCGGGTTTACACGTCCCATGCAGGGTGCCTGCCTACGGAAGCAGCGCCCGTGGTCGGGGTCTGGGGCGATCTGGAGCAGACGGAGGCAGCCCCGGCTCCAGAGAGGGTGCTCCCTGAATGCCTGCGGCCCCTGGCGTCCTCCCTCGGCCTGGGCCTGGCCTCCGTCCACCGCGTCCCCCCTCGGCCTCCCTCGGCCTGGCCCTGGCCTCCGTCCCCCATGCGGGCTCCTGCCGTGGGCTCCTGCTCCTCTCCCCGTGCCGGCCTCCCTTCCGCCCCGGGCCCGGGCTGCCCCGCTCTGCTGCTCCTCCTGCTTGTCCTCCCTGGTCGTCCTCCCCGTGAGTGACCTCCACAGAGTCTCACCCTCACGCTGGCGTCTAGGGGCCGAGCAGGGGAGGGGCTGGCAGAGCTGTGGGAGCTGCGCGGGGGGTCGGGTGCCCTCAGCTTCCTGGGGGGAGGACCAGCCATCCGGGTGCTGGGCGGGGGCGTCCCTGGGGGCCGCGGACACTCGTCTGCCGCGTGGGCCCTCGCTGACTGAGCTGCCCCCCCCCCCGGAGGGCCGGGTCTCAGGTGGGTGGAGAGGTGGAGGTGATGGGGTGTCTGTGCCCGTGCGGGGCTTCCGGGGACCTCCCTGGGCTGCCCCTGCCCCCCGGGCCCCCACTCCAAGGACTCATGCCGCTTGGTCATCAGTCCAGCTCCCTCCAGCGCCCTGACCCCTCACCCCTGCTCCCTGCCTTCGAGGGGGACCCAAGGTCGGTCACCGTCGCTGGCGTCTGGGTTACCGGGTGCCGCGTGTGGGGGACCGAGGTCACGGGGCTGCCCTGCGTGAGCAGGTTCAGCCACGGCCGGGGATGCTTCCAGCCGCCCCGTCGGGGGCCGTGCTCACCGTGTGTCTGCGGGACACTCTTCCCTTACGCTCACGTGGGAATAAGCGGAGACTAAAGGACGCCGCGGTCACCATCGCCCTTTATGTTGGTTTCTGTGTCTTTACACGACGTCATAAACACAATTCGCTTCTCGCTGTTTGCCACCCGTTTTACGATCGTTATCCAGCTTCTGCATTGAGGCCACATCCACAGTTTCTCATAATTACGTGGTGGTTCCGGCGGCTGTGGTTGGTGGTTCAGCGTCTCCCCACGTTCAGGGACGCGTCCTTGGGGGGTTCCCAGCGGTACCAGGACCGTGGGGACACGTGGACTCTGGAGGCTTCAGGATGCGGGTCTCCAAGTGGTTTTACCGCCGTTAGCACGGGGCAGCCACGGTCCTTCTCCGCGACGCCTGCCAGTGGCTCCATCAATCATTTTATTTTGCTGGTTACGTGAATCGTACCTTCTAGGAGCCGGGGGGGCGGGTGGACCCGTCCTCTGAGCAGAGAGAGCTTCGGGGCTGCCGCAGGCGGATAGGCGTGGGGCAGACGGGGAGGCCGTGGGCGCGGGGCGGGGGGGGCAGCCCCCTGCGGTCGTACCTGTGCCCTCGGGGCGGAGGCTCGGTGCTGCTCCTGGTCCGACTCGTTCTGTTCCCCGCAGGAGCCTCTGCTTCTCCGCTAAAGGTCCTCTGCACCGAGGAAGGGATACGGCTTCAGTGTTTCATGAAGTATTTCACTGAAGAAATGAAAGTGAACTGGTATCACAAGTGAGTAGAGGTGGGGCTGACGGGGCCGCAGGGGGGCACGCAGGCCGTGCAGGCTCCGTCCCGAGCTGCGTCCCTGGCTGCCCGGCCCTTGCGGCCTCGACGGCAGGGCCCGCCCGTCCTTCCCCGGGTGTCCCGAGCGCAGCGCTCTCCCCGTTGGGGACGACGTATTTGAACTCGTGGAAATAAAGGCCCTCGGAGCGGCTGGCGCAGGGGGACCCCACAGGGCCTGCCCTATGGGTGCTGCCTCTCGGGGAAGCGCTGAGCCACCTGCAGGGGTGACACACTCCAGCGCCCCTTCCTCCCCCCCTGGCCACCGACATGGGCCGGGGTACAGAGCGCAAGTCCCCAGCGTGGCGGAGGGCGCCCCTTCTCAGCAGCAGTGTCCGGGCGCTGCAGGGAGGGAGCTGCTCCCCGCGTGGGGCCCGTGCCGTGGGCATCCTGCAAGGGCCTGGCGCTGGAATCCCTGCCCTGTTGGGGGCCACAGGCTCAGTGAGCTCAGACCGTGCACATGCGGCTGGGGGATGTGGAGCGGGCCGGGCGGCTGGGTGCCCCTCCCTGTGGTTGGAAGGGGCTCCCCATCGGTGCTAGGGAGACGCTAGATGCGTCTGCGGGTCCAGCAGTTCCCCACCCGCCTGCAGCGGGCGATGCGCCCATCGGCCTGTGGAAATACCGTGGACGCAGAGGAGGCAGGGGAGGCTCCTCCCCGCGGCTGTGCTCTTTGTGCATCGCTGCCCCTTTGTGTCCAGGCGTCCGCACACCTGGGCGGCTCCTCATGTTTCAGGCTTGGGGGGGATCGGCCGACCCCCGGCACAGCAGGCTTTTCTCTGCAGCCCCGAGAATCTCTACGTGAAGTAGGATCTTGTACGTGTGCGTGGGAGCGAGGAGGCCTGAGCACGGAGTCCCCCCCCGCCCGCCCGCCCGCCCCCGCCGCTGGCCACCGCCATCCCCGTCTCCCCGTCACCTCCTCTCCTCCCAGTCGAATCCCACGGTCTTCGTGTTTTGGGGCGCGACTCCTCCCGCTCGGCATAGTGTCCCATCCCCCGGGTCCGTCCACATCAGCAGGTGTCAGCATCACGCCCTTTTTTGGGCCCTGACCCTTGCGTCCCTGCTCTCAGTTCCCCGGGGTCACATCCAGGAACTGCCAGTGCCGGGTCACGTGCTAATCAGAATGTTTTGAGGAAAGAAATGCCGTAGGGTAAAGCATTCTCGAGTCTACTATCCTGTAGCATCTTTACATAAATAACGTTAATCACAGTCATTATTTTTACATAAATAACGCAAATTAATGATCGTGAAATTACGATGCATCTTTAAAAAGTAGGTATTAAAAAAATAAAAAATAAATAAAAAGTAGGTATCAGGTCTGATTTTTGAAGGTTTGCAGATCTGAGCTACTGACGTAGCTGATAAACCTCTAACGGGCAGAAAAATCTGGGACGTGAGCGTCCGCGGGCTGGGCAGGCGTCCCACCAGACGCGGCTCTGCTGCCCCGTGGCTCCCTTGCGCGTGATACGAGGTTCTCCGTTGACATGAATTTCTCTCCCTTTTTTTTTTTTTTTAAAGAGATGCCAAGATTTCGTCCAGTGACCATATGAGGATTGGAGGCAGCGAAGAGATGGCCTGGCTGCAGATCTGTGAGCCCACGGAGAAGGATAAAGGGAAATACACCTTTGAGATCTATGATGGCAAAGACAACCATCAGCGCTCGCTGGACCTGTCGGGCCAGGGTAAGACGGTCGTTCCCCGGCGCCTCCCGACGGCGCGTTCCGTGATCCACCGAGAACCCTAGAAGCCGAAACGCTCTGATCGTGTGGTTTCCGTTCAGAGAACATGGTTTCTCAGTAGCCGGTCCGTTCCGTCGGCTGTTTCCGTTCCCACCGGGGCCGGCTCACCGGGGAACCACCCGAGTGGGCGGACGGCGGGCCCAAACCATTAACCGGCACCACACGTTTCCTTACAGCGTTCGATGAGGCCTTCGCAGAGTTCCAGCAGCTCAAGTAAGACTTGCACGGAGTCGCGTGGATTTGCACGTCCGCGTGGGGGGCTCCCGGGGGCCGCTCGGCCGGGCGCAGCTTACTGGGTGCAGGGCGCAGAGGGCAGGCGCGCTCCTAAAGGACGTGTGCTCGCCATGGAGTTTCCGGGCCCGTCCTGACCCTGGGTTCATCCAAGTGGCGAAGGTCTGAGTGGGCAAAGTATTCACCGTCTCCCGGAGCAAGCGACTGTTTAAATGTTATACGTTTAGGTTCTTTTTAGATCCTTAATTTCTTTTCGAGTGATTCTATCCCAGCAAAATTGAGATGAAGGTACAGAGCTGCCCCGTGTGCCCCGGCTCGCGCCCCGCACGGCCTCCCCTGCCCCCCGCATCCCCGACGGACGGTGCCGTTGTCCGCAGCTGTGAGCCCGCACGGACGCCGTCGCCCGGCGTCCGCGGTGTCCCCCGGGGTTCCCTCCAGCTGTGGTTGGTTCTGGGGCTTGGACGGGTGAGGCTGTGCTCCGCCTGCTATGCCTCCCTCCGCCCGCCCTTTGTCGACCACTCATCAGGGCCCTGCTCCCGTCTCCGTCTCTGTGGTTCTGATTTTCCCCGGAGTGTCCTGGAGGCAGAGTCGTGCGGCTCGTAGGCTCCTCAGCCGGGCGTCTTTCGCTTCGTCCTCCGCGTTTGCCCTCCTCCGTGTCTTCGCGGGGCCCGAAGGCTCCTTTATTTTTATTGCTGAATAATATCACCGTGTTCCCAGCAACCCTCTAAAGATCCCCTCGCGGCTTCTAAATCTGTATCTGAGCCTTGCAAGCGCCCAAACGGGAAAGCGGCCGCTGGCCTCGCTCGGTCAGTAGGTGTCTGTTGAGCGATGCCCAGACGCCCGAGGCCAAAGCAATCTGGGGAATTAGGGGAAAAAAGAAATCTCTCCAACCTACGCGCTTGAATCCTGAGCTGGTTTCCGTGGGTTTCGCCTGCTGAAAGGCAGGGACCGGCCCCAGCGCCCGCGGGGGAGACGTCGGTGGAAGCGCCCACCGTGCGTAGCTCCTCGGGTGCCGCCGCGGACCCGCTCCTCGAGGACGCAGCCAACCCTGGTCGTCCTCCCTTTCGCTTTCGCGTCCAGCAAAGCTCTGAAGTGTGTGGCGCTTGTTGTGGCAGCGTTTTCTCAGGACTGTCTTTTCATTCTCCCCCCCACCCCTTTCATTTTTAGGGCAGCGGCGTTTGCAGAGAAGAGTAAGTACATGTTGCATTACGGTCACCGAGGATTGTTCGGGGTGGGCAAGGGCCTCGGCTTTAGCGTCCTGGTGCGGGGCGTCCGACGTCAGTCAGCACCCTGCGCGCCCCAGGGGAGAACCTTGCGTGACTCCCGGCACCCACAGCCCGTTCTTTTGCGAGGTGCTCGGGCAGGTGTGGCCATAGGTAGAGGACGCACAGCAGAGGCGCAGGAGACCAGTCGGCCACACTCGCAGGTCCCGGGGTGGCTCGCCGCCCAGAGCCCCCGCAGAAGCCGCGGGTCATGAGGCAGAGGCAGCAGTGAGGGCGAGTCTAGACCGTGGCCTTCGCCGGGCGTCCAGGGGACGAGCGATGCAGAGCTGGCTCGCTTGAATGACTTTAGGGAGCTTTGGTCCATGAAGAAGGCCCGTGGATGGCCGGCCCGGCCCTGGGATGGTCCGGGCAGCGGAGTATTGCTTTGGGTGTGGGGACGAGAAGGGGGAGGCCGGGGCTGGTCGGGGCAGGTCGGGGAGGTGGGGCTGGTCAGGGGGCTGGGGCAATTCAGGGGGGTCAGGGCCTGGGAGGCGGGCAGGTCCGGGAGGCCGGGGCAGGTCGGGGAGGCTGGGGCAGGTCCGGGAGGCCGGGGCAGGTCGGGGAGGCCGGGGCAGGTCTGCACTGGCTCCGGGGGGCCGAGTGCTCGGCCAGGTTAGATGTCACAGCGTGGTCATACGCAGGCAGCCTAGGCTCCCGGCAGCCCCCGCCCGTGGGAAGCCTCGCCCCCCAGGCCCAGGAGCCCCCTCCTTGCAGAGCAGGTCGTAGCCACATGTGGTTCTGCGGGTGGAGCCCGGTGAGCTCAAGCCTGGCCCTTGCTCCCCGGGGCACTCACGGCCGCCCCTGCACAGGGCCCGTGACCCCTGGCCCCCTGGCTGGGGCTACCCCCTCCCCGTTATGGGTGCGGTCGTGGGCGCCCCTCCCTGCATCTCGGTGCTGCCCCGCACGGGCCCCTCCCCAGGAACACCCCACCCACCCATCGAGTTCTGAACTGAGCCGCCTTCGTGTTACAGATCGCGGCAAGGTGATCGGTGGCCTGCCTGACGTGGTGACCATCATGGAGGGCAAGGTAAGGCCGGGCAGCAGGGCGCACAGTCCGGGCCCGCGGGGTATCGGCCATGCAAGGTGGTCCCGCTCCTGGGCGTGGGGAGCCTGCGGAGGGGACTGCGTGTTGCTCAGCGCCCAGGGGCAGTGTCTGCACGGGGCACAGGTCAGCCCCCCGCACCCCGGAGGAAGGGGGCACCACCCGCGTCCAGGGAGACACGTCTGCTCAGCTGTCGAGCTCATTTTGGGATTTATAACGGGGACCCCTGGCTGGAGGGTCTGGTCGCTGGGGTCGGTGGAGATACTGACCCATAGGTGGTGCCTCCGTGGCCTCGGGACCTCGGTCAGTGTCCAGGGGACACAGCCAACATTCTGGGGTGTCCAGGCCTAGAGAGCGGCCGAGACAGGGCAGCCGAGCCTCGGGACTCAGCCCCTGGGGCACCTCAGCCTCCGCGGTGTGTTCGGGGCGTCCCATCTGCTGGCCATAAGGCGACGCCTCCTCTGGGTTCACCGGAGGAACCGGGCAACGCGGATGTGTGAGTTGGAATAGGAGGGAAACTGAGCCACGGGCTCGAGTGTGTCCCGCAGGCCTGGCGTTCAGGCGCCTGTACGTTGTTTCACGGGCTGAGCCGTGGATTAAAGCCAGGGATACGCAGAATGACCCCCGGCCGTCCCTGGCAGCGCCCCAGCCCTGCCCGCCGCGTCCCAGTCTGACGTAGACGAGGCCCCCGTGGGCGGCGGAGGGTGACCGAGCCCCGGGGTGCGCCCCTAACCCTAACCCTTCTCCCCCCACCTGCCTCTCAAAGACCCTGAACCTGACGTGCACGGTGTTCGGGAACCCCGACCCCGAGGTGGTGTGGTTCAAGAACGACAAGGACATCGAGCTCAGCGACCACTTCTCGGTGAAGGTGGAGCAGGCCAAGTACGTGAGCATGACCATCAAGGGCGTGAGCTCCGAGGATTCGGGCAAGTACAGCATCCACGTCAAGAACAAGTACGGGGGCGAGAAGATCGACGTCACCGTCAGCGTCTACAAGCACGGGGAGAAGATCCCGGAGGTGTCGCCGCCGCAGCAGGCGAAGCCCAAGCTCATCCCGGCATCGGCGTCGGGCCCATGAGGGGCGCGGGGTGGGGGGTGGCGTGTGCTTGCTGCGAGGCCCCACGGCCCGTGCCCGGCTCGCATGGCCCTTCTGACCGGGCACGGGCGCTGCTGCTGTAGGTCCCCGGGCGGAGTGCGGGCCGCTGGCCCCGTGGGTGTGGATCCCGTGGCCGGGTGGGCGTGGGGGCCGCGGTGTCCCCGTCCTCGCGGCTCCGGGTCCGGGTTGTAGAGCCCTGCACGCGCCTTCCTGGCTGTGCTCCGCTTTCCCACGCTGCACACCAATAAAATGTTGAACGGCACCTGTGTGGTTCCCGTCGGCCTCACACGCCTTGGCCTGGATGGTGCGGCCTGCGGTCCATGGGTGGGGGGGTCCACCCGCAGGCCCTCCAGCGGCCTCGTCCCCGAGGGCTGCGTCCCCGCCGGCTGCGGGGCCTTCCCAGCTCGTCGCAGCAGCTCTGCAGAGGAAGGCAGATGTGCCGGCGGCTGCGGTCGGGCCCCTGCGCTGACGGCTTGGTTGGGGGTCTCAGTGGGGTCGGGCGTCCTCCGAGGTGACGAGCGCGGGGCCGGGTGGCCGCCCTGGGCCTCCCGGGGAAGGTCAACACGTGCAGCTGCACAGAGCCCCTCTCTTCCTGCTCCTTCTCCCTTTCTTGGGAAGAGGCTGAGCTCCCTGGGGCGCTGCGTTCCTACGTCCATGGTCCAGTGTTAGACTAGACGTGTTGCTTGCACGAGACGCTTTGGTTTTCAGAACATCTCCTCCCCGTCATCGGGGCCAATCCAAAGTCCATGAGGTCGTGTCCTATTCTCCTAAGGTCGTAAAAGAAGCTCTGAAATTTAAAGGCGTCCCTGATAACGCCAGCTGGCCCAGCAGGGTTTCACTGCAGGTGAAGGGAGATTTTATTTTTTTATTTTATTTTATTTTATTTTATTTTATTTTATTTTATTTTATTTTATTTTATTTTATTTTTTATTTTATTTTATTTTAGTTTTTATTTTATTTTATTTTATATTTTATTTATATTTTATTTTATTTATTTATTTATTTTATATTTTATTTTATTTATATTTTATTTATTTATTTATTTATTTTATATTTTATTTTATTTTATTTTATTAATTTAATTTAATTTAAATTTAATTTAATTTAATTCTAAAGGTTTTGTTTATTCATAAGAGACATGGAGAGAGGCAGAGACACAGGCAGAGGGAGAAGCAGGCTCCATGCAGGGAGCCCGACACTGGACTTGATCCTGGGGCCCCGGGGTCACACCCTGGGCTGAAGGCGGCGCTAAACCGCTGAGGGATCCCTGTTTCTCAAATAAATAAATCAAAGCACGAAACGCACAGCTGAGGGCTGCTACGAGAGTCGGCCTCAGTTCCCACTGCAGAACGGACGTAATCGCGGGCGCGGGTCGCCCGCCGTGTGCAGGTGTGCTGGATCAGCGCGTGCACACCCCACACCTCGTGACGTGTCGGGAAGGCTCGGGCGGCGGCGCGGGGAGCAAACGGTAGCCGGGTCAACTCAAAATAAAGATTTTACGTCTTCTAAAAGTAAGGTTCTAAGACTGCCGTCCCCTGTGTCTTGAGACTGGGCTCCTGGGCTCCCCCCTGCCCTCAGGCCCGGCCGGCACGAGCTGCGTGGGCTCAGACGAGGGGCTGCGTCTTGTTCTTGGTTTAAGCACCAGAGGGGCGTGTTGGCAAAGGGGAAACGTCTGTGGGGTGAAGGCCCGGGAACGGGGAGGTGCCCCTCACCGCGTCGTGCTCAGTGCGCTCACGGTGCATCGTGTGCATCCCGTCACCCAGACGCCCGGCCGGGTCATGTGTTTACCTGGACGCCCTTTGCAGGGAGCTCAGTGCCCCCAAGGGACATGCAGTGGGCTCCTTAGTCCACAGACGCGACGGCGAGGCCTGCGTCTCACACGGCGGCCTCGGACCCGTGTCGCCACTCCTGGACGTGGAGGCCCATCCCGGGGATTCGCTTCGACGGCGGGGAGTGTGACAGACGCCCCGGGCGGAGCTCAGACGTGGCACGCGGGCCTTACTCGCTGGGTGACAAATGCGTGGCTTTCAGAAAACATGTATTTGTTTTGCTCCCTACGAGACATTTTAACCCAGGAGCGCAGCGGGAACCCACATGTCAACAGTAATGGCTTAGAAAGTTAAAAACCACAAATAGATTTAGAAATCACGTTTCGTGGAGCACGTGCACCATGACAACGGCCCTAAGCAAACACACAGATGCGTATTCGTGGCAAAGGTACTGAGATTCTTTTACTGGAGGGTGGATATTTGTCATTAAGGGTTTTTTTTTGCAGGGGGGACCCCTGGGTGGCTCAGCGGTTCAGCATCTGCCCTCAGCTCAGGGCGTGACCCCGGGGTCCTGGGATCGAGTCCCGCGTCGGGCTCCCTGCAGGGAGCCTGCTTCTCCCTCTGCTTCGGTCTTTACCTCTCTCTGGGTCTCTCATGAATAAATAAAATCTTTTTTTAAAAAGTGTTTTTTAAGAGTGTTTCGCACTATTTGTTAATAAAGGTGGGAGTGTGCGTATGTGGTTTGGGGAACGTCTGTCGCCCGAGAGCCCCCCAGGCTCGGGCGCCCTCGGCTGAGCGGCTGTGGCCCCATGATCCCCCCCGGAGGCGTCCCTTCCCCGCCGCACTGCGCTCGGCTCCATGCCCGCAGAAAGGTCCCCCCCTGCCCTGGGTCTCAGGCCCCGCGAAACCTCTAGATGGCACTCGGAGAACAGACACGGAACCTGCGCCCCCGCTGCGGCCCAGATCCATCTTTCTGATGCAAACACATCACTTAGCGGAGGGAGGATTGGGGAAGGTATTACACTTAACCCAGGGACAAGGACAGGTCTGGCAAATTACTGTTTCCAGGAAATAGCAGGTCATTTTGAAGGCAATAATGTAGGCTCTTAATCTTCACGGGATACACACGAGAAGGAGTAGGACACACCTGGTGAGATATTACAGGGCTCCCGTCGCATCAGTGAAGTCATCGGAATATGTGATCTATCTGTATGTTACGTTGGGGTATGAATTTTAAATATTCCATGTTTCAAAGAGGCATGTCAAGCGCAGGCGGCTCACTCATTTTTCAAAGCAGTAAATTATACAGCGTTGAAATTTTTCACATTAAGCATCTGATCCTGCAGAAGGAGCCGTCGGGGACGGAGGTGGTGAATTGGAGGAGTTTCTGGGTCTTCAGGGCGCGGTGCTCCGCCCCAGGTGACCTTGTGTGTCCTCGGGTATGTTCTCAGTGGTCGTTCTGCATCTTCTTATTTTATTTATTTATTTATTTACTTACTTACTTACTTACTTACTTTTGCATCTTGATTTTTAAAGGCATCGTCATCCTGGGTATTTGGGAGAAGCTTTTGGGAGGCATCAGGGGGGGCCCTGCTGCCCCATGTTTCACATGAACAAACACGGTTAACTGTGTGGTCTCTGGTTTTTGTTTTTTTGTTTTTTGTTTTTTTTCGAATTTTAATTGCCTCTTGGAGGGATAGTGAAGCAGTAGGAAGAAGGATTACACATAACAGTTGCGTATTTCACTGGCTTAAAAACGGATCAAACGTCATTTTACGCGTGGAACCGTGATGATGCTTTTTAAGCCAAGGGGGCATGTGGAGGTGCACAAACGAGCACGCCGCGGGTTACACTCCCCGGGGCTCCAGCTCTGCGGTGCCTGGGCTGCCTCCGGTCGCGCCTGCTGCGTCAGGTCTCCACCATCGCTCCAGCAGCCAGCCTGCCTTCACCTCGGTCACCATGCTGGCCTGTTTCCCCGGGATCACTTCTCTCATTTCTTCTAATGTAGCCCCATCAAGAAAAGGTTGACCCAGCGGGGTGGGCAGGGAGGACAGAGAATGTGGCTCCCGTCCTGGCTCTGGACAGACTGGCACCCGCACAGCCCCGGCCGTGCCTCTGTGCCTCGGTCTCCTCTGGGCGGGGGGATGCTGAGCCCCAGCCAGGTGTAAGAGCACGGCCTGCACCCGGCGGCAGGAGCGGCCGCCTGTCTGGCAGAGGGGCCTTTCCTGGAAGGTTCCCGGCCAACGGGTTCTTGGCCTCGCTCGGCTGTTGTCGGGGTCAGCAGGCCGAGGGCTTCCAGAAACCCCTGTCAGAGCTGAAGTGTTAGGACCTCAGCACTTGCGTCTGGGGCTCTGATGCACAGTCCGTTCCAGGTCTCAGGGCTGAGCCTCAGGGACGGGCCGGTGGGCAGAAGCCTCGTCCCCCCGGGCCAGGCCGGGCCAGGCCAGCCCAGCTGCATGCGAGGTGAGCCCTGCACGGCTCTTCTCCTGGGTCAGCTCCGGCCCCCGTCCCTCCTGTTGGCCTCCTTCTCATACCCTAACCCACCTCTTGGGAACGTTTGCTGAGCCCGGTCATGGCATGGTAAAGGCCGGCTGCCCTCTCGCCCCGCCGGGTGGGAGCCTAAGACCCGGGCCACATCCCAGGGCGTTTCCAGGACGCACCGCCACCTGCAGAAGCCACCCAGAAAGGCGGAGGGTCCGCAGAGGCTCCACAGGCACCTGCTGATTGAGCACTCGCTCGTCTGGGCGGAGGGGACACCCAGGGCCGCACGGGACAGCGAGGACCCCGCGCATTCCCGCACCAGCCCCAGGCCCCGCAGGCGCACAGGTGGGCTGAGGCCCGGGCCTCCTGCGGGAACCGCACGGTGTCCTGCTGGGCCGGGGCTCTCAGGTGTCCTGGTGGGCGGGGCCAGCCCCGGTGGTGGGCGGGGCCAGCGCTGGAAGTGGGCGGGCCGGCTCTGGCAGTAGGAGGGGCCTGTCCCAGCAGTGGGAGGGGCCTGTCCCAGCAGTGGGCGGGGCCAGCTTCAGCAGCAGGAGGGGCCTGTCCCAGCAGTGGGCGGGGCCAGCTTCAGCAGCAGGAGGGGCCTGTCCCAGCAGTGGGCGGGGCCAGCTTCAGCAGCAGGAGGAGCCTGTCCCAGCAGTGGGAGGGGCCAGCTCCTGTAGTGGGCGGGGCCAGCTTCAGCAGTGGGAGGGGCCAGCTCCTGTAGTGGGCGGGGCCAGCTCTGGCAGTAGGAGGGGCCTGTCCTAGCAGTGGGAGGGGCCAGCTCCTACAGTGGGCGGGGCCAGCTTCAGCAGCAGGAGGGGCCTGTCCCAGCAGTGGGAGGGGCCTACCCAGCAGTGGGCGGGGCCAGCTTCAGCAGCAGGAGGGGCCTGTCCCAGCAGTGGGCGGGGCCAGCTTCAGCAGCAGGAGGGGCCTGTCCCAGCAGTGGGCGGGGCCAGCTTCAGCAGCAGGAGGAGCCTGTCCCAGCAGTGGGAGGGGCCAGCTCCTGTAGTGGGCGGGGCCAGCTCTGGCAGTAGGAGGGGCCTGTCCTAGCAGTGGGAGGGGCCAGCTCCTACAGTGGGCGGGGCCAGCTTCAGCAGCAGGAGGGGCCTGTCCCAGCAGTGGGAGGGGCCTGTCCCAGCAGTGGGCGGGGCCAGCTTCAGCAGCAGGAGGAGCCTGTCCCAGCAGTGGGAGGGGCCAGCTCCTGTAGTGGGCGGGGCCAGCTTCAGCAGTGGGAGGGGCCAGCTCCTACAGTGGGCGGGGCCAGCTTCAGCAGCAGGAGGGGCCTGTCCCAGCAGTGGGAGGGGCCTGTCCCAGCAGTGGGAGGAGCCTGTCCCAGCAGCGGGAGGAGCCAGCTCCTGTAGTGGGCGGGGCCAGCTTCAGCAGCAGGAGGGGCCTGTCCCAGCAGTGGGAGGGGCCTGTCCCAGCAGTGGGAGGGGCCAGCTCCTGTAGTGGGCGGGGCCAGCTCTGGCAGTAGGAGGGGCCTGTCCCAGCAGTGGGAGGAGCCTGTCCCAGCAGCGGGAAGGGCCAGCTTCTGTAGTAGGCGGGGCCAGCTCTGGAAGTGGGCGGGGCCAGCTTCAGCAGTGGGAGGGGCCAGCTCTGGCCATTGGAGGGGCCTGTCTCCATAGTGGGCGGGGCCAGCTTTGGCAGTGGAAGGAGCCTGTCCCAGCAGTGGGCGGGGCCAGCTCTGGCAGCGGGCAGGGCCTTCCCCCATGACAGGCGGGACCTGTCTCCATGGTGGGCGGGGTCAGCTCTGGCAGTGGGCGGGGCCTTCCCCATGATGGGCGGGGCCTGTCTCCATGGTGGGCGGGGTCAGCTCTGGCAGTGGGCGGGGCCTTCCCCGTGATGGGCGGGGCCTGTCTCCGTGGTGGGCGGGGCCAGCTCCAGCAGCAGCCAGGGCCAAGGTGCCTGGGTAGCAGGTGGTCAGGGCTGGGGCGTCTCCTCCAGGTGGGCACCGCCGTGGCGCCTTCAAGGCCCTCGAGGCCACCTTCACTGGCACGGAGGGGTTTTGTTTTATTGACACCCTGTGTCTCATTTGGTTTCCAGCACTTAGCACACTATGTGACACTGGTTTCCCGCGTACAGGATAGGGATTCAACAGTTCCGGACGACAGCTGGTGCTCATCACGGCAGGTGCACTGCATCCCCACCACCTGTTTCCGCATCCCCACCTCCCCTCTGGTGACCACCAGCGTGTTCTCTGTAGTTAAGGGTCTATTCCTGGGTTTGTCTCTCTCTCTCTCTCCTTATTTTATTTTGTGCATTTGTTTTATTTCTTAAATCCCACATAGGAGTGAGATCACATGTATTTGTCTTTCTCTGTCAGATTTATTTTATTTAGCACAGAACTCTCTAGCTCCATCCATGTCATTGAAAATGCCAGGATTTCATTCTTTCTTGTGGCTGAATAATTTGCCCCAATAGAAGAACACTAACTCGAGGCAGACCAGGTTGCTCAGCAGTTTAGCGCAGCCGCTGGCCCAGGGCCTGATCCTGGGGAACCGGGATCGGGTCCCACATCGGGCTCCCTGCGTGGGGCCTGCTTCTCCCTCTGCCTGTGTCTCTGCCTCTCTGTGTGTCTCTCTGTGTCTCTCATGAATAAATAAATAAAATCTTTTGAAAAAGAGAAAAAGAAAAACACTAACTCAAGGGGATAAATGAACCCCGCTGTCCACACAGCGGTACCAACAGTAGCCAAATCACGGAGGCAGCCCAAGTGTCTGTCGCCTGATGAATGGATAAACATGTGGTGTATGTGCGCAATGGAATATTAGCCATCAAAAGAATGATTTTGTTTTTTGCTCACTGGAAAAACCCTTATGGGCATATATTTCCATGCTTCCCCTACTAAAGATTAAGAGAAGAAAAAGAAAAAAAAAAACCCAGTGCTCCTATTTATCGACGAGACTACCTAAGTAAAAGGATGCTCTAAATGTTTTCCAGCCCCAGGCCATTGCTACCTGCCTTACAGTCTCATGGAAAAGTATGTCCTGCCTCTACCAAATGGTCATGACGCCATTCATTCACCCATTCATTCCCTCACTCTTTCAGCAAACACCTGGGCGCATAATGCATCATGTTCCTTTACTGCTGAGTACAATCAGCACATAGCATAGCTGCTTACTGGACATTTGCAAAATTAATTAATTAATTAATTAATTAATTAATTAATGGGGGTAAACATTGCATTTTTCACTTCATTGTGAAAAGTGAAATGAAGAAGTCACTTCATTGACTGATACAACAAAACTGGTAAAATCTGGGGAGCCCTTTAGTGAAATAACCTCGTTTGGCACCAAAAGAGTTCCTATTCGGAGTTATCCATGAGCAGAGGCTCTACTTTGCAAAGGAAGGAATGTGAACAAGAGAGCGGGAGAGATACCCGCGCTTGCTCGGGCATCTGCGTCCCAGTGACCTGAAGCCTGCTCTGTAGCCGTGCAAGCGCTGAACCCAGGAGGCCCTGCCGGCAGGGCTTTAGCAGCTCCCCACGGGCAAAAGACCTGGGTTCCCCGCTGCTGCATCCCGAGCCCTGAAAGCCGGGCCTGGCACATGGCAGGTGCTCCATGGATGTTGCCCGCCATGAGGATGAGCCGCGGCAAACCACACGGGCCTCTGCGAGACGCTTCCTACCCTTCCATGTGGCGGCGTAAAGCCAGGCAAGGGAGCATCTACTTGGCCATTGTTACAATCCAGCCCTTGTGCACGTTAATAGGAACCTCGTTGTGGATTGTGGTTTATCAACAAGTGGGGCTGGTGTCTGTGTCACCAAATCAAGAATAATCGTGCTCTCTGTAAATGTTAAGGGATAATCATGGCTATTCCTGGATGGGTTAGTCTCCTCCCTTCTTGCCTCTCGTGTTTACTCTGCGTGGATCAATTTTCATTTTATAGTTTCGTAATTAAAAGTTTAAGACACCCACAACACTTCGGGTGCCCACGCGCTACCCGCCCTCTCCCCCTCCCCCGCCCCCTCCAGAGAGAACCACTGTCCTGACGTCAGTGTAAATTCTCTTGACTATTTTTATTCTTTGTGGCGCGACATTTTCCTACTGAGGAATAACCGGGGCTTTCTGACTTTGATGCTGTGAACTGTGTTGAGAGGACAGTCATGCACCTCTGTGTTGGTGAGTTTTCTAGCGTACGTGCGTGCACGCGGAATGGCTGGGCCACGGGAACCAAGCGCCATCACCTTTATTAGCCGTTGTCACCCGGCCTCCGAGGCGCTTAGCAAACGTGCACCGCGAGCCGCAGCACGTGGGGCCTGTGTGGCACCGAGTTCCCCAGGACGTCCCGTAGGATGTGATGGGATGTGTGGCGGCAGAGTGCGATGCTGTTGTGACTGCCTCGCTCCGCGTTCTCACTGGTCTGTAGATTTGCTGGGATTTTCTAGTTTGGAGCCGCAAGGCTGCAGGTGACATCATTCTCCTTCCTTCCTGGCTCCTGGTGGGGTCACAGCGCAGCACTGCGGGGAGGGGAGGAGGGACGGGCTGGCGAGCGTTGCAGGGAGAGAGTGTGGAGCCACCGAGTCCCTCCTGGGGATGAGCTGCATCTGCTCTGGGCCGTCCGGTGACAGGCCTGGGCCTGGCCGCGACCTCCTACCTGCCCGGGCGGTCAGCCGGCTGCCTACCCGGCCGCCCGCCACCAGCTGCCCATCACTGTGCCTGGCACTGATAAAGAACATCCCGTGTCCCCGCTGCCTGCAGACTGTTGCTTTCTGAAGCTTGGCCTGAATGTGCGATGATGCATCAGGTTGCCCTGCGTCAGGGGGCCCGCAGCGGCCCACCGGGATGGCCGTCACCCTCGTCGTCCCCACCTCTCTGCTCTGGCAAAGATGGTTTGACCCTCAGCGGCCCCCGCCCCTTCCTCTGGGGGAACTTCCTCGCGCTGCTCTGTCCTCTGAAAGTCCTCTCCTCCCTGCGCCCGCTTCCCTTGGGAAGGACCTAGCGCACACCGCGCCCCGTCCGTGCAGCCAGTTTTTGATTCTTTATGAAGTTGAAGCAACTTCACGCTGACCCTTCCTCCGAGGACAGTTTTATGCGCTTCTTCTAATCCGGTGACGTGGCGCTGACCCTGGGCTTGGGTTCCAGGTAACGCCGCCGAGGGAGGGAGACTCAGCCCTCTGACCCAGCTCCTCACGATGGCATCTGCCTAATGTTGCCGGATTTCCCGCCTGAAGGGAGCCTTATTCCGAGCGCCACCCACAGCACTTGAAACGTCTCAGAATTCAGATCAATGTCTGCGTCCCTTCCCCGCGCCACTCCTGCCCCCGCTGCCGGCTGCTGGTGCCCAGGCTGACCTGCCACACCTGCAGCTCCTTCCGTTCCCGGGTCTGTTTTCCTGAGATGACACTTCTCTTTCCCGCTACGTCATGTTGACCATATATATATATATATTTTTTTTTTTTCCTGAGAATGTACTTTCTCCTACTTGTATACCGAAGTGGACCAGCAGCGCTTCTACAGCAGGAGGTCTCAGTCTAACCCAGTCAAGGAAATGCGGTCTCTTCCCAAATGCCGCCAGAGGTTCCATCAAGGCCTCCCAATGTGGTTACCCAGGAATCGATTTCTTTATGGATAAATAGCCACTTAGACCTTAAGAGCTACTCACTAAATACATAAATAAATGAACAAGAGGAAGAAAAATGCAGGGGGGGAGCTGTAGCTCTTCACGGGGCGATGGATGTGCTCACCAGCTCCACGTGTTGGTTTTTCCACAAAGCGCTCGCGCATCAAAACATGCAGCTGTATATTCCTTTGATACACGCGATTTTTATCAGTTATTCCCGGGAAAAGGGAAAGAGTCAGGAACTGTGACCCAGCATCAACGTCTGCGCTTCTTTCCGGTGAAGTGCACGTGGTCATTAAGACGGACACACTGACGACTCACTCTCCTCCTGAGAGCGCTTATTTTTCTTCCAGCCTGCTCACCCTTTGGCTCAATGTCATGCTTTATTCTCACGTAGTATTTTTTGTCACCATGGCTTAATGCAACCTCTTAGGATGAAGATATATTTTAAGTCTGATGAAATCTTATTTCAGCTATGGAGGGTGGGAAATAAAAAGCAAATGACCGACAGTTCGCAAGGCAAACAGCTGGGGCCCGGCTCTCCCTGGCCCCCTGTGCTCACCGGGTACCAAGTGCCCCCACCCACGCTTTCTGCCAACACTAAGCTGCTAGGGTCGCATTCGTGTCACGGACGGACGCTGTGCCTCCGTGTAGCCCAGGAATCCTGCCGGGTACTGGAGGGTGGCAAGCCTGAGCTGCATCGGGGGCTGGTCCTGGGGGGTGGGGGGTGGGGAGGTGGGTGGTCCTGGGGGGTGGGGGGTGGGGAGGGAGCGCGGTCCCGGGAGGGCGGAGAGGTGGGGAGGGTGCACGGTCATGGGGGGCTGGGGGGTGGGGAGGGGTGCATGGTCCTGGGGGGGTGAGGGTGGGGAGGGTGCACGGTCCTGGGGGATGAGGGGAGGGGGAGGGGGTGTGGGGGGGTGGTCCTCCGTGCACCTGCGTCCACCTGGCTTTCCCATCAGAGGCTGCCCTTGGAAGACGAAGGTCACTGCTCCCTGGGGTCGTGACCCTGTGACATGAGCTCCACTCTCCCTCTTGGCTTTTGAGAAACGACAGGTCACCTGCCTTCCAGGGACTTGCGTGGGGAGGTGCCGTGTCAGGGGCCGGGGCGCCCCGGGGAGGCCCCCCTTGCTCCCTGGAGCCCACCAGCCCGTGGGAATCAGGCCTGCAGCCTCCGTGCACGACTTCCGCCCTCTGTGCGTGGAAATGGATCGTTGCAGTTGATTCTGATGTCCTTTGATTGATCTGAGTTGATTTTGAACAGATTTCTTAAACCAATGCAAATGAAACGGGTTTTTTTTTTTTTTTTTGAAACGGGTTTTATGTGATTTTTGACATCTGTTTGCTTATAGAAGAGACATACTAAGTAACATTTCCCTCTTGCGATGCCAAGAAGCAGGTTCTCCATGGGACGCGGCTCCTAATTGGGCGCATACAGGACCCAGCGCTCAGGGACAGGTTTTCTCGCCCTTTTTACTGCGGAGGAAACACGGCAACCCTCTTCCCTGTTGTAATTAGGTTGAAGATAAATTCTTGATTTTTTTCTCATCTGTCAGGAAAAAAAGCCGATGAGTCTTGCCTTTCCTTACATTCCAGAAATACTGCCGCCGAGGAAGGGTGAGGGTGCGAGGTGAGTCCAGGGACCTCAGCGTGTGTACGGGAGCCCGAGTCCTCCGTCTTCCCAGAAAGAAAACAAGATCCCAACAAAACCCCCAAACCCACGTTATACAGACCACAAAAAATCTGCTTAATCTTCCAGTTGGACAGATTGAAAAAATACAGCTGTTTTCATCTAGTTGCAGCAACCAAACACCAGAACCCGTGTATTTCCCGTTGGTTTAGACACTTTTTTACTAAACAAGGAAATTTGAAAACCCGGTGATTTTTTTTTTTTTTATCCTCAGTGGAGGAGTTAGTGAGAAGCAAAGGATCAAATCAGGAAACTATTTCAAAACAGCAGTTTTTCACACCAAAAGGAGAAGATGTCCCAAAGTGTTTCTCCGGGAGTCGCGTGTGCTCTCATCTTGCATCTTCTCTTTTTGCTGTTGGGGCACCAGCCGAGGTGGAGGTGAGGGCGACGGGCAAGGTGTGGGGTAGTGGGGTCGGGAGGTCTGCAGCTCCGATGGGCACGGTTGTGGGGTCACTGGAGGACCTTGGCTTCCTCTGCGGGGCGGGTGGTGGTGGTGGGCCTGTCCCGTCTACACGGCCTGATGGCACCGAATGATCCAAGTGAAACGAAGCTGCCCAAGGAGGGGATCTGAGAGGAAGCTTGTCTCACCTCCCCCCATTGCATCCGGGCACGGCTGCAAGCTCTGCACATGCCCTTTAACCCCGGGGGGCACCAAGTAGGACAGGTCTTCCTGGAGAGCGTTGTCAGCGGTGCAGCGCGACTCACCGTGGAAGGGCTGCCTGAGGCTCCCGGGTTTGGGAGATGCGACCTCATAGACATTTGCACATTATCTGAGAATAGTGGGTAGATTGCAAGATGGTGTCACTTTCTGGGTGCCCAGGCTGACGGGGAAACTGAGGTCATGTTGTCCCCTGGCCCTTGGGAACGCACCTCCCCCTGAGGATTCTCTGAGGCCGCCCTGTCAGGATCCAGGACCACCATGGAGCCATCTGCACCCCCACCCCGGCCAGGGCAGGCTCTCTCCTCCGACCCGCACGTCCCCGTTGGGCGTCCTGCGTGGGCACCCCGCAGTGTACCACCCTTCACTTGGCCCCTGGGAACATCTTCCAATTTCTGTTCCTGACTTTGAAGGGCCTGTGGAATCCTTCCTGGCGGGACGCCTTTGGGCCGTGGGTGTCATTACTGGCCCAGCAGCACCGGCAGGAGCAGTTGGCCTCATCAGCCAACAGCTGAGACTTTATGGTTATCTCTCATGTTCAGAATGTTCTGAGAAGCTGATTTATCCTATTTCTTTGAGGAGCCTCTCTGTCCAGCGGCGAGGGGCCTGCCCGCAGGAACTCGGGAGGTGAGCTAGTGGACGTCCAGGGTCGGCGGCCTGGGGCACAGGCCGGGAGCCAGTGACCTCCGGGACAGCGGGCTGCCGCCGGGAGCGGCCGTGAACCTCAGGGTGGCTCAGGAGTGCACGAGGGCCGCCGGGCCGGTGGAAGAAGAGACGTTTTGGCCCAGGCTGAAATACTGAGAACATGCTCTTGTTTTATGTATTTGCTTTTCTCGGATAAAGTTACATAATATCACTTTAAGTTCAGGGACTTTTATTTTTTTATTTTATTTTATTTTATTTTATTTTATTTTATTTATTTTATTTTATTTTATTTTATTTTAAGTTCAGGGACTTTTAGAGAAACAGAGTCCATGTCATTTTCTGCCCCTGTGGCTTCCGTAGGGAGAATAGAACAGAAGCTTGACAGGTAAAGGGCATGAACAGAAAACCAACCGGCACGTTCCCGGCACCGTGGGAAGTACGCTGTAGGGTGCTCGGGCCGAGCGCTAGGCCGCTCCCCCCGTGCGAGCACGAGCCGCAGAGGCCCTGGTGAGATGGTGGCTGCATCCCTGATGTCTAGCAGGTGCTCGTAAACCTGTAAAAGGGATCCAGTTGTTGGCGCCTCATAAAGTCTGGCATTTTCTGGGCATCACGAAAACGAGCAGTTGGTTGGTTTGTTGTCGAAGTTGGCAGCGCAGCTGGCTCAGCGACCACGCCGACGGCCTCGGGCAGCCTCGCTGAGCACCTGACTCTCCTGGTCTGGTCCTGAACCGGAGGGCGGACAGCGTCCCGGGGGCCCCGACGGTCGCAGGAGCAGCTCGCGTGTCCGGGTCTTGGTGGGACGGCAGGGCTTACACCGTGATGTGTGCTCCACGCGGGGAGCGGGATGTGTTTGTGTAGAGGTGCAGGGATGGCTTCTGGAACCTTCTGGATCCTGGTCTGGCTTCAGCACCTTGTTGGCTGGTAGATGGGAAGTGATCCGAGTTTATAGACCGTGGCTGCCGTCCGCTGTTTTCTGTTTCAAGTTCCAAACGTCGGGAGCGGGTGGTAAAGCTGCTTGTGTTCAGCGCTGTGTGTGCTGCTAACGAGGTGCCCTGGGCTGGAACCACTCGTCCGGTCGCCAGGGGCCGGGACTCGTGGTAAACCTCTCTGTCCCCTCTGGCTTCAGGTCCCCATTCGCCGAAGTGAGACCGTAAGTCCTTGCACAGGTATTACACACTGGGACGATTTTTTTTTTAAAGACTTTATTTATTTATTCATGAGAGACCCAGAGGGAGAGGCAGAGACCCAGGCAGAGGGAGAAGCAGGCTCCATGCAGGGAGCCCGACGCGGGATTTGATCCCAGGACCTCAGGGTCATGCCCTGGGCCAAGGCAGACGCCCCACACCTGAGCGCCCGGGGCCCCTGTAACATGTTTGCAAGTGCCTTGAACTCTAGATCTTCTGTTGTTCCGTGAGGCACATCTGGGGGCGGCAGTGCCCGCAGCTGGAGCTGTTTCCACCGAGAGCAGACACTGGCCTTCTGAGAAGGAGCGTGACCTCTGACTTGCGGGAAGCGTGGGTCACTTACAGGGGCCGAGCTTGCTCCCTGGCGATGGGCGTGTGAGGCTGCGGGGTGCTGCCTTTGTGTGCAGGGCATCGGCGGCGGCCAGTGGGGGCCGACCGAGGGATGCTGCAGCACACAGTCGGCGCCAACTCTCTGCGGGGGCGGGGGGGCTGGTGCGACCAGAGGAGCTTATGCAACATGGACAGATGACCCCACCCCCACCAGGTGCCGGCCGGTTCCCACGGACAGACTGCGCGGTCAGCGCTCTCCCCTAATGACATTTCCATCTGCGCGTCTCACGTAACCCGATATTCCATAAACACCCCTCAGGCCGGGGCCTGTGACAGCCGGTGTCCCCTGAGCCTCCAGGACGTCAGGACTCTGCCTTTGACTCCAGAACTTCAGGATAATCAGGTTTTAAAAAGCAAATGCAGGCGGCCTGGTGGCTCAGCGGCTTAGCACCACCTTCAGCCCAGGGCATGACCCCGGGGTCCCGGGATTGAGTCCAGCCTCGGGCTCCCCAAAGGAGCCTGCTTCTCCCTCTGCTTGTGTCTCTGCCTCTCTCTGTGTCTGTCATGAATAAATAAATAAAATCTTTGAAAAAAACGTGACAAGTGTGTGTGCACCATATTCAGATTCTACATTTTGTTTATGTGCCTATTTGTTCTATTTATTGATTCTATGGACTACATTTTTCCTAGTGGTATTATTTTTCATCATTCAAAAATAAATCAAGGCACCCACCCAATGCATAAACATATCTATTCCTAAATTATCAATGTATTTTATTTTAAAAATCTCATGGACTCCAAATCTGTCATAAGTCATCTATTCTAAAGAAAAGCCAAATGTTTGAACAAAAATAGCTAATGATCGCGCTATTGATATTCACCAGAACTTTACAGGCAACTACAAATCTCTAACCTCTTTTGTGGAGAGTGGGTTAGAAGCCATGTGGTCCTCCTGCCGCTCTGCCTCTGTCTCAAATAATCCACTGATGTTTGTATCTTCCAAGTATGAAGTGAGCGTATAATGAAGGTATGTTTTGAGGCATGTTGCAGTGGATCGGAGATTAGCTCATCAGCAGGTGCCGCTGGGGGCGCCGATAAAGGGGAACCTGCCCCGTTGGTGGGAATGCACGTCGGTGACTCCTTCACAGCATTTCATACGTGAAGTTTAGGACCGTATTACGTGGCAGCCCTGTATTTACTTCACATTTATTTGCATCGCTAATGTTTCATTTATGTTTACAGAGTGTATGTGTTTCCAATACTCTGCACTTTTTAAGTATTGAAAATAACAAGTGCTCATTGCAAAAAAAATCAAAGTGGGAGAAAAGAACCAATGTCCTGCTCACTTTTATTCCAGTTTCCTGTCTTCCTCAACCCTCAGACCGGCAATTAATGTTAAGAAATTTGTTTATGGTCTTCCACATGGAAGATTGATAATATCTTAGGTTATCCTGTCTATCTCATCCATCATCCATCCATTGACCCGTCCATCCACCCATCCATCCATCCATCCACCCATCCATCCATCCATCCACCCATCCATCCATCCATCCACCCATCTATCCATCCATCCACCCATCCATCCATCCATCCATCCATCCATCCACCCATCCATCCATCCCTCCATCCATCCCTCCATCCATCCATCCATCCATCCATCCATCCATCCATCCATCCACCCATCCTTCCATCCACCCATCCATCCACCCATCCATCCATCCATCCACCCATCTATCCATCCATCCACCCATCCATCCATCCATCCACCCATCCATCCACCCATCCATCCATCCATCCATCCTTCCATCCATCCATCATCCATCCACCCATCCATCCATCCATCCATCCACCCATCCATCCATCCATCCATCCATCCATCCATCCATCCATCCTTCCATCCATCCATCCACCCATCCATCCACCCATCCATCCACCCATCCATCCATCCATCCACCCATCCATCCACCCATCCATCCATCCATCCACCCATCTATCCATCCATCCACCCATCCATCCATCCATCCACCCATCCATCCACCCATCCATCCATCCATCCATCCTTCCATCCATCCATCATCCATCCACCCATCTATCCATCCATCCACCCATCCATCCATCCATCCACCCATCCATCCATCCATCCATCCATCCACCCATCCTTCCATCCATCCATCCATCCATCCATCCATCCATCCATCCTTCCATCCATCCATCCACCCATCCATCCACCCATCCATCCATCCATCCACCCATCTATCCATCCATCCACCCATCCATCCATCCATCCACCCATCCATCCACCCATCCATCCATCATCCATCCACCCATCCATCCATCCATCCATCCTTCCATCCATCCATCATCCATCCACCCATCCATCCATCCATCCATCCATCCACCCATCCATCCATCCTTCTATCCATTCAATCTGTTGCCACCAGACAACCAGCCAGCCAGTCTATCCTGTCCCTCATTTCAAAACTATCGAGACATAGTCTATAAGAATGTGTTCAGCACAATGGCAAGGGTAAAGGGAAGTTGGGTCACAGAGAAATAGGACGGGATATTAAGATTTCAAAAAGTGCACAGAAGCAAATGCCATGGCGTAGGGTCAGTGGCGGGGAAATACGGAAATGAGTTTATCTCCGAGCTCAGGAGCACCCAGAGACAACAAGGGAATTGGAACAAATCTTTTTTTTTTTTAAGATTTTATTTATTTATTCTTGAGAGATAGAGAGAGAGAGAGAGAGGCAGAGACACAGGCAGAGGGAGAAGCAGGCTCCATGCAGGGAGCCTAATATGGGACTTGATCCCGGATCCTGGGATCACACCCTGAGCTGAAGGTGGTGCTAAACCGCTGAGCCACCCGGGCTGCCTGAAATTGGAACAAATCTTAAGGAAATATTGAAGAGATTCTGGATGATGAGTGTCTGATGTATTGGGAAAAGTAACAGAAGGGAAGGTAACTCGGGTCTCTGCCAGTTTGGTGCCTAAATGAAACCCCTGGATGGCGATTCCCTTGAACCAGGGTCTCTGTGCCCAAAGACACAGGCTTACCCGTCAGCTACAGAAACACGAAATAAGGAGCAAAGGGACCCCTTTTCTCAACTCCCTGGATGCACTTGCTTGCAGGTCTTTTTCCTCCTTATAAATACATGTTCATTTCCTCTGGGTCCTCTGCGTCATGGTCCTCTGGGTCCCGCTAGGTGGTGTCGGGAGGCCTGAGCCGCAGTCTTAGAACATTGTCCGCAGCAGCACTCGGGACTTCTTGGCAGAAATGCCCATCACGGAGCCAGTTGACAGTCAAGTCCTAGCAGAGCTTCTGGAAGCTTCCTAACCCACCACAACACTGTTAACGATGCTCCCAAGTGCTGGGTGCAGAGGACTTCCTGCCCGAGCTGCAAACGGTGAAGTATTAGGAGAGGGAAAAAAAAAGGGAAGGAAATCCCCCAAAGCTCTCCAAGTGTGCAGCTCTGCAAAATCTACGCTCAGCACACGCACCCTCAAGGCCAGCTACAGCTTATCTGACTTTGAGAATATGACTTGAGGCCTCCGAATGCACCTACGTCCAAAGAACAGACGACGTGCATCTGTTTGCACAAACGGCTGCTTCCCTCCAAAGCTCACGGCGGGTGCTGGCTGGATGCGGACGACCTCCGGGTGCGGCCCCCCGCCCCCCACCCCGGGACTGCTCGGCGCCCCTGCGAGCTTGTGCCGGGCCCATGAGCTGCTCCGACTTCAGCGGCGGCGGGAACCAGAGCCCGAGCGGCCCACGACGGGTCGATTCACCACTCCCGGCTCTGGTGCAGCGAGGCTGCGGATGTGGGGCCAGTTGGGGTGGCCACGCGGACGCGGGGGAGGCCACTGCTTCACTGCCGGGTGCAAAGACCCTTCCCCCGGGCTCCGCTGGTGGAGGACTCGGGGTGGCTCCCTGTGTCCCAGCTCGGGTGCCCCCAGCAGGCTGGGTCGGGGCGGGGGGACCGACCCACGGCCGCCATTGTCCCCTCCTGGCCCCCAGACACACGGGGGCCCGTGAGGCTTTCCTTCCCCGGCCTGTTAGCTACTCCGGCCAGCCCCCAAATGGAAGTCACTGTTCGGTGACTCAGAGGTGACCGACTCCTGAGCGAGACTCCTAGGTGGTCCAGGGGGCCTGGCCCTCCCCTCAGGAGGGTGGAGCAAGCAGCCACCACGGTGGCCGTGGCATCTCTCCTGCCAGCACACGGCGGGGCTCCGGGGGCTGTGCTGCCCTCGGGTCCAGACAGGAGCTGCCTGGACCTCCGCCCTGACCTCCCAGGCTGCTCCCGACCCACAGAGTCAAACAGATTTTCCCATTGGGGCCCTCGGCTTCTCTGATGATTGGTTTTTGCTCTCGAGATTCCTGGGCCTCTTCCCTGGGTCCTTGTCTCTGTCCCCAAAGGCCCCTGTTTATAGGGATGAGCAAGTGCATAGAACTCGGGTGATCGGGGTGGGTGTAAACATGGTCGTGTGATGCCCTTGCAGGGTAGGAGGACCCCGGGGTGCGGAGGCCAGGGAGTCAGGCGAGGCAGGGCGCTGGGGACCTCACAGCCTACCCTCCCTTCTAGACACGCCTCTGCGGACGATGGGCCTCAGGAAGCACCAGACCTCCCTGGATATTGTGAAAGTACATTTGCAAAGGGTGGGGCTTCCCCGCTGGGCGGCTTGACTTTAACTTTAAAATATTTAGTGGCAAGGCCCGTGGATGTCCACTTCTGCTCTTGCTCCGGCTTTGCAAGTTCTAGGAGAGGGCGCGTGCAACTGTGCAAAAACCCCTCATTTCCTGAAACAGATCTGTAGCATAGCCGGAGCTCGTGCCGGGCATGAAGGAATTCCTGGCCTGCAAGCTCTGAGCCAAGTGAGAAGAGCTACTAGGATTTAGTGTTCCTCCAACTATTGCAGGGAGCAGACCCGACTGCTGGCAAAGGAATAATGTCAAGCCAGGCGGGAGGGACTTAGTAACCCAGGAGGGGCGGCCACGCGGGGATTCCGGAGGCCCTTCGCACCTGCAGTGTCCGCAGGGTTCGTGGACGGGCCGTGGGGGGATCACAGCGGACAAAGTGGCCGGGAGGTGTCGGGGCTGCAGCCCCAGATTTCCCAGGGGGGCGATGAGAGAAGTCGCAGGAGCGTTGGAGGATCCTGAAGGTGTTCATGGGGGAGGCCAAGTGTGGACAACTGACGGTGGGTCCGACGGGCGGAACCTGGGCTGCAAGGCTGTGGCTCACGTCGGTGTCTGGGGCCGCAAGGGCACGGGAGGTGACGGGGCAAGGAGACTCCCGAGTAGGGCGCCTGCTTTCCCGTCCCACCTGCGACTGGGCGTCCCAGACCCTGAGCACGTCCCTCGATGTGAATCAGTCTTACCGTGGACAGAGGACACTTTTCGAGCATGAATGAATGATTGATTGATTCATGAATGAATGATGATTGAATGATTTCTAACAAGGCAACTACGCTAACATCTGGGGACATTTTACCCTCTGAAGTGAAGGCAGTGACAGCTCAGCAATATGGGTGACATTCGGGGAGAGCGAGCTGTGGAAATCCAAGAAATAAGTTGTAAACGTGCTGTTGGGGACTGCACCGCCGTCCGGCCCTGCGCTAAGAGACCAGGCGATGGCCGGAAGGAGACGGCCGGAAGATAACCACAGTTAACCCAAGGCCTCAATTCACCGGCGAGTTTTGAAGCCACAGTTTGTGAGGAATAAAGAGGCACAGTTTCCTGACGATGCTTTGTTGAGAGACGCCCATCGCACAGGAACCAGGGAGAGGAGCCTCGCCGTCTCGTTGAATCCCCAACTCACAGCCGTGGTGTTTTTATAGGAATAGCAACGTGGGGATGGTGAGGAAGATGATGGAGGCGGTGAAGATGATGAGGAGAATGAGGAGGAGGAAGGGGGTGATGAGGGAGGATGGGGATGCTGAGGAGGAGGAGGATGAGAATGAGGAGGAGGAAGGGGGTGATGAGGGAGGATGGGGATGCTGAGGCTGAGGATGAGAATGAGGAGGAGGAAGGGGGGTGATGAGGGAGGATGGGGATGCTGAGGAGGAGGAGGATGAGAATGAGGAGGAGGAAGGGGGGTGATGAGGGAGGATGGGGATGCTGAGGAGGAGGAGGATGAGAATGAGGAGGAGGAAGGGGGTGATGAGGGAGGATGGGGATGCTGAGGCTGAGGATGAGAATGAGGAGGAGGAAGGGGGGTGATGAGGGAGGATGGGGATGCTGAGGAGGAGGAGGATGAGAATGAGGAGGAGGAAGGGGGTGATGAGGGAGGATGGGGATGCTGAGGCTGAGGATGAGAATGAGGAGGAGGAAGGGGGGTGATGAGGGAGGATGGGGATGCTGAGGAGGAGGAGGATGAGAATGAGGAGGAGGAAGGGGGTGATGAGGGAGGATGGGGATGCTGAGGAGGAGGAGGATGAGAATGAGGAGGAGGAAGGGGGGTGATGAGGGAGGATGGGGATGCTGAGGAGGAGGAGGATGAGAATGAGGAGGAGGAAGGGGGTGGTGAGGGAGGATGGGGATGCTGAGGAGGAGGATGCCGAGGGGGAGGGGAGGAGCGGAAGGGCGGCCGGTGCAGCTCCTGGGAGGATGAGGATGACAAGGACGGGCCCCGCTGGGCTTGGGCCTGGGCCCCCCTCCCCGCCCCCCCTCCCGGGATGCTGAGCACAGAAGAGACGTGGCCCTGCAGGTGAGGACGCTGGTGGCTGCTTCCCTGAGCCTGGCAGGGTCCGGGGACGCTCCGTCGTGTAGCGGTGGCAGCGGGACGCGTCCTGGGTCAGGATGGGGATGCGGGTGGTGTGTTGGGCGGAGCTACCCTCTGTGGACCTTGTCCCGCAGATGCTTTCCTGTTACTTTTATTGTCGGACCATCAGTATTTTATTTTAAGAAAATGAAAAAGCTGGTGGTGTCTACACAGCTTGACTCGGGAAAGGTAGCAGAAGGCCCGGGCCGGAGTGGTCAGCGGGGTGCGCGCCGGGCCGAGGGGTCTGCTCCGTGACCCTGGCCTCTCCTGGCTCCCTGTCGGCCTTCACACTCGGGGCTGCCGGCCTTGACCTTGCGGGGTCTGTGTGCGCGTCTTGCTGGTAAGGGTTTCTTCCCCAGTAGCGTTCGGTTCCTCCTGTCATCCTGAGTCACTGCGATCCCCTCGGCCAGCGGGCGTTTCTGTAGAGGACGTCGTGCCCCGCACCGGGCGGCTGTCCTGTGGGCGGCGCGGCCCCTAGTGACCTCGTGGAGCTGGGGACACAGCAGAGAGCAGGTGCGTTTGGGCTCCGTGTGGCCGGCGGGTGTCGGCTGCCGGGGCCTGGTGGCGCCGTGTCGGGCGGGGACCCGGGAGCTGCGGCCTGGGCTCCTGCGGCTTGGAGCGGCGTGACCGCAAGCCCCCTGCTCGCAGCGCCCCAGCACTGCGCAGATGCCCCTCGGCGGCCTTGGGGCCCTTCTGTCCTGTCCCCCCACCTGCGCCCCAGGGCCGCCGGGCTGCGCAGGGCCCACCTGCTGCTGCAGATGCACAGCATCTTCCCGCTCCCTGCCGGGGTGACTGGGCCCCCGCAGGCCTCCCTGCTGCTCTTGCGTTGCCTGTGCCTGTGCCCTTTTTGGCGCTCGAGGCACCGTTTCTGCAAAACCCACGCATGCAGCGAGCACAGCCCCCTGCACGGAGCGCGGACGGGGGCCGTCAACGGAGACGGAATACTTACTGGGCCTCCTCCTCCCTCCCCCTGCAGGCAAATCATAAAAACCAGGCCCTTCGCCCAGCAGGCTGCTTGGGGCCCCCTCGGTGAATCACGGGCGCTTCCGTATCAGCCGCGTGGGCCCCGCTCTCCTGTGCAGACCGATGAATAATGGAAGCGCCTATTTTACATTTCACTGTAAGGTCATGCAGATTTTATTTTATTTTATTTATTTATTTATTTATTTATTTATTTATTTATTTATTATTTATTTTTCGTCCAGACTTTAAATGCTGCCAGTAAGTCTCTGCATATTAATACGCTAAATCAAAGAGTGGAATGATTAAAATGCCATTAAAATGAGCACTAGGTGTTATTCTGTATGTTGGCAAATTGAACACCAGTAAAAAATAAATTTATTATTAAAAAATAAAATAAAATAAAATGATCTATAAAGCTTTCCTTCTAGGAAAGGGCAGCACGCACAGCACGTTATCTCCACAGTCTGAGTGGGAATGGTCAGCCTCCCTCCAACTACACCTTGGGTTACGGGCACGTGGGCACACGCAGGCTAACGTCCCCGTATTTTTTTAGAAGATGGTGAAAGGCAGGAAGTCAGAGAAGAGACGCTTCGCCGCGGAACATGATGACTCCACCGAGAGCCTGGGGTCAGGGGGACAGAGCACCTGCAGGTGAGCTCCTGGGGCGCCTGCCCCCCGCGCCCGGCTGCCCGGGGAGGGTCTCGGTCCTGGTTCCTGGTTCCTGGTTCCTGGCGTGGGGGCGGCCCGTGCACGGACACGGGACTTGCATGGCTGTTGGCGGCTCTCCACCTGGTGGCCACCTGAGGCGGGGTGACCTCGCGCGGTGTCTGCAGGCCTCGGGAAGCCCCGGGTCCCTAAGGGGCCAGAGGTCACCTCGGGCATCGCATCCCGTGGCACTGGGGCTAGAAAGCAGGTGCTGTGAGCGAGGCAGGTGGGGGGCCGGGGGGCTGGGATCCACAAGGTCATCCCACCCAGAGCAGGAAGCTGCCCTGCATGCACAGGGGTGCCTACGGTGCACGTTCCCGCGCAGACCCCATGCCAGCCCCGGAGCACCCCGCCCCCCCCCCAGGTAGACCCACCTGGTCCAGGCGCTGTCCTCTGTCGGGAGCACAGCGGGCTGTCCCCAAGCGTGCCTGTCACACCGGCCTGCGGTAAGAGCCATCCGCTGGCTGTAGGGCCAGAGGGCTCGGAGGAGGGGGTGACCAGCAAGCGAATAAAGGGCTGTGGACGGGGAAGGAGAGCGTGAGGGGGCGAGGGGGGGTGTGCGGCTCCGGGACCCTGCAGGCCACCCCTTCCACCCCTCGTTCCTCATCTTGGCTATTGTGAGAAGTGGAGCCATGAACACAATTGTGCAGTTGTCTCTTTGACACCCTGATTCTGATTATTTTTTAAAAGATTTTATGTATTTATTCATGAGAGACACAGAGAGAGAGGCAGAGACCCAGGCAGAGGGAGAAGCAGGCTCCCTGCAGGGAGCCCGATGGGGACTCGATCTCGGGACCCCGGGGTCATGCCCTGGGCTGAAGGCAGGCGCTCAACCGCTGGCCACCCAGGGATCCCCGATTTCAATTCTTTTGAATAAACGCCCAGAAGTGGAATTGCTGCATCACGGGTAGTTGTACATTCAACTTTGGGGGACGCTCCATAGTGTGTTCACAGTGGCTGCATCCGGGAGACGCCCGAGGCCGAGTGATGCCCATGGCCACGTGGCTGGCCCGGCGCTGCCTGGCAGAGGCGTCCTTTGTCCCGCCGGGGAAGGTCCCTTCCTGAGTGTCACGGGGGTGCCCTGGACGCTCTAGGACGAGTCACTTCCGACAGGTAAGCAGTTTCCTCCGAGGGTGGGTCTGCTCCCCTAGAATCAGGCCATCTCCCTGCGGCCCCACGCAGCTGCCCCGTCGGCGTGGGCTCCAGTTAAATCAAGACGCCATATATATTTTTTAACAACATGTATTTTTTTTTTGTGATCTTGCCCCCATAAAGTGCTCAGTGAAGGAGAATCTAAAAATAAAAACAATGGGAAGACACATAAAGGGCCATTTAATTTAATTAGTACCAAATTAAAATAGCGCCGAGGGGGTTTAGTGCAAGGCCTGTGACGGCCGATGGTGCTCACGTTCGTGGAGAAATTACTGAAGCAATGACCTGTGGTCTGGTTTTGGGGGTGTGACGGCTTCGGGCTTGAGCAGAGAACCCCAGGGAACACTTGGCCGCAGCCACAGGTCTCCGTGGGGCGCGCGTACGTGTCTCAGCTTTGTCACGTTTGTGTGTGTTGGCAGGATGCCTCTTCGCTGAAGATTCATACACTTCCTAATTGAGGCTTCGGTTTGGGTCCCAGGGCCGCTTTTTATTTTTATGGTGATGAAAACCACGTAACAGGGTGTTTTCCACCATCACCATTTTTACGGGTTTAATTCCATCGTGTCAGGTATATTCAGCGGTCGCGGGACAGACGTGTCGAAATTACTCATCGTGCAGAGCGGAAGCTCTGTTCCCCCAAACGCTGGGCGCTCTTCTCCCCCCATCACACCGCCGGGGTGCTGGATGAGTTCTAGTGATCTTGGGGTGGAGTCTTTTGGGTTTTCCATGCACAGTATCATGTCATCTGCCAAGAGGGAGAGTCTGACTTCTTCTTTGCCAATTTGATCGCCTTTTATTTCTTTTTGTTGCCCGATTGCTGAGGCCAGGACTTCTAGGACTATGTTGAATAACAAGGTGAGAGTGGACATCCCTGTCTCGTTCCTGATCTTAGGGCAAAGGCTCCCAGTGCTTCCCCATCCTATGACTTTTTAAACAGGAAGACTTAGATCAGTTTTCCAAGCTCTAAAGTGATCTACAATCTGCTCAAGATCCCTAGTTCTTCAATTTTTTTTTTTGCAAAGAAATCACTTTGTTTTGAAATTTAATATATATATTAAATATTTATTATTTAAATATATATTATTTAATATATATATATTTTGAAATTTAATATATATATATTTATTTATTTATTTAAGTCCAGTTCAGTTGATATATTCTCTATCATTAATTTCAGGGGTAGAGTTCAGTGGTTCATCAGTTGCTTAGGCCCCCAGTGCTCCTCACATCACATGCCCTCCTCCATGTCCATCCCACAGTGACCCCGTCCCCCAACCCCAACCCCTCCAGGGGCCCTCAGTTGTTTTCCTAGGGTTCGACATCTCTTATGCTTTGTCTCCCTCTCTGTTTCCATCTTATTTTTCCTTCCCTTCCTCTAGGTTCATCTGCTTTGTGTCTTACATTCCACATGAGTAAAATCATATGGTATTTGTCTTTTTCTCTGACTTACTTCATTCAGCATAATACCCTCTAGTTCCATTCCACATTGTTGCAAATGGCAAGATTTCATCCTTTCTGAGGGCTGAGAACATTGGGGTGCAGGGGTCCCGGCGTTTCCCTGCATCTGTACCTTTGGGGTAAATCCCCAGCAGGGCAATTGCTGGGTCGTAGGGCAGGTCTAGTTTTAACTTTTGGAAGCAGGTCCACACTGTTCTCCAGAGAGGCTGCACCTGTTTGCATTCTCATGAACATCCGAAGCATCCTTTCCTGATAAAAACTCTCTGCCATGTAGGGATAGAGGGAACTTATCTCAATATGATAAAAGCTATTCATGAGAAGCCCACAGTGAATATCCTCCTCAACAGGGGAAAACTGTTCTTTTGGGTTTTCAGCACAGAGTATTGTCATCTGCCAGGAGGGAGAGTTTGACTTGTTCTTTGCCGATTTGAATGCCTCTTATTTCTTTTTGTTGCCTGATTGCTGAGGCCAGGACTTGTAGGACTATGTTGAATAGCAGTGGTGAGAGTGGACATCCCTGTCTTGTTCCTGATCGTAGGGGAAAGGCTCCCAGTGCTTCCCCATTGAGAATGATGTTTGCTGTGGGATTTCATAGATGGCTTTTAAGATGCTGAGGAATGTCCCCTCTATCCCTACACTCAAAGAGTTTTGATCAGGAATGGAGGCTGTATTTTGTCAAATGCTTTCTCTGCATCTATTGAGAGGATCATACAGTTCTTGTTTTTTCTTTTGTTCATATGATCAATCACATTGATTGCTTTATGAGTGTCGAACCAGCCTTGCATCCTGGGGATAAATCCCACGTGGTCATGGTGAATAATCTTAATGTACTGTTGGATCCTATTGGCTCATATCTTTTGAGAATTTTTGCATCTGTGTTCATCAGGAATATTGGGTATTATATTCTCCTTTTTGGTGGGGTCTTTGGTTTTGGAATTAAGGTGATGCTGGCCTCATAAAATGAGTTTGGAAATATTCTATCCCTTTCTATCTTTTGGAACAGCTTTAGTAGAATAGGTACTGTTTCTTCTTTAAACGTTTGATAGAATTCCCCTGGGAAGCCATCTGGCCCTGGGAGAAGATATTTGCAGATGACGTATCAGATAAAGGGCTAGTTTTCCAGATCTGTAAAGAACTTATTAAACTCAACACCCAAGAAACAAACGATCCAATCATGAAATGGGCAAAAGACACGAACAGAAATCTCACAGAGGAAGACATAGACATGGCCAACAAGCAAATGAGAAAATGCTCCGCATCACTGGCCATCAGGGAAATACAAATCAAAACCACCATGAGATCCCACCTCACACCAGTGAGAATGGGGAAAATGAACAAGGCAGGAAACCACAAGTGTTGGAGAGGATGTGGAGAAAAGGGAACCCTCTGCACTGTTGGTGGGAATGTGAACTGGTGCAGCCACTCTGGAAAACTGTGTGGAGGTTCCTCAGAGAGTTAAAAATAGACCTGCCCTACGACCCAGCAATTGCACTGTTGGGGATTTACCCCAAAGATACAGATGCAGTGAAACGCCGGGACATCTGCACCCCGCTGTTTCTAGCAGCAATGTCCACAATAGCTACACTGTGGAAGGAGCCTCGGTGTCCATCGACAGATGATGGATAGAGAAGATGTGGTCTATGTATACAATGGAATATTCCTCAGCCGTTAGAAATGACAAATACCCACCATGTGCTTCGACGTGGAGGGACCTGGAGGGTATGATGCTGAGTGAAGTAAGTCAATCGGAGAAGGACAAACATCATATGGTCTCATTCATTTGGGGAATATAAATAATAGTGAAAGGGAATAAAAGGGAAAGGAGAGAAAATGAGTGGGAAATATCAGCAAGGGAGACAGAACATGTAAGACCCCTAACTCTGGGAAACGAACTAGGGGTGGGGGAAGGGGAGGAGGGCGGGGGGTGGGGGTGACTGGGTGACGGGCACTTGGGGGGGCACTTGATGGGATGAGCACTGGGTGTTATGCTATATGTGGGCAAATTGAACACCAATAAAAAATACAAAAAAATAAAATAAAATTAGCTTATTTTTACTTAAAAAAAAAGTCATAGGAGTTGGATGTTTTGCCAGTAATATGTAGCTAATTTTAAAGAGAAGATAGATATAATGTCAATTAAATGAATCTATATCATGCAAAGGAATTCATGTTATGAGTTCAGTGCAACTTTAATATGACTTGATAAAAGTCTAGATTGATTTATTTTAAGGTGAGAAAAGTGATCTTTTAGATAAAATTTTAATGAGTAGGATGGATTAACAGAATACTATGCTAAGGCCTGTCATGACCTACTTCCAGAGTCAAAATGAAGTTGGTCATCAGGATACCTGTTAACATCGTGCACTCAGAAATAAATTAAAAGAGAAAAATCAAATGACCATGTGATAGATTGGATGCTAGGAGTGTGTTTAAAAGATGCAGCAGGCAGTCCTAAAAACCTTCATGTGAGTTAAGAATACGGGATCGGATAGATATGAGGGCAAATGTCAAAAATAAATAACAAATATCATCTATGGAGGGGGAAAGCCGGGCCGGCTCGGGGGTGGACGGGGCCAGCAAGGGGGAAAGCCGGGCCAATTCCCAGGTGGACGGGGCCAGCCAGTCCCGTCCAGCGCCTGGACCAGCACCGGAACCTCAGGGTGGAGCCGGGTCCTCCGAGCACCATGGAGAGGGGGCCCTTCCGAGTGGGCGCCCGGCAGCACCGCGGGGGGTCAGAAGGCTGCTCCAACGCGTGACCCCGTCCACCCCCACCCCCCACCCTTCCTCCACCCCCTCCTACCCCCACCCCTCCCCTCTCCCACCCCCCACCCCTCCTCCACCCCTCCCACTGAAGCAGGGGACGGCCCGAGGGTCTGTGGCGCATCCCGGACTCTCAGCGGTGTGACCTCCTGTGGCAAAGGCCAGGCCCAAGTGGGCTGCTCCTGTGAGCCGGGTGCATGGTGCCTGAGGGTCTCTGGGGACGTGGGGACCCTCACCCCGGGCCACGGTGAGCGGGGCAGCTTCGGGCAAGGTCACCAAGCAGTGAGCACAGGTGGGCAACTCGGGGCTCAGAGGCCGTCGCCATCCGCACAGTGTGACTTTCACTCTGCTCCCCGCCGGTGACGGCTGGGCGCCCGGATGACGTGTCAAGGCTCGAGCCTTAATTTCTTTCTTTCTTTCTTTTTTTTTTTTTAAGATTTTATTTATTTATTCATGAGAGACACAGAGAGAGAGAGAGGCAGAGACACAGGCAGAGGGAGAAGCAGGCTCCCTGCGGAGAGCCTGATGTGGGACTTGATCCCGGGACCCCAGGGTCACGCCCTGAGCTCAACCACGGAGCCCCCCAGGTGTCCCCGATTTTTTTTGCCCCTAAAAATGTGTGTTAGCATATATTTCTTCTTTCATCAACTTGTCTGAGATATTTAACAACGGAAAGGACTTACACTAGACCCTGCGGAGGGCCCTGCTCTCCACACTCTCTATGGCCTGGAGTCGTTTCCACGACAGCCCCCGGGGAGGCACGGGGAGCGTGGTCCCTCTGCAGCGGGGGAAACGGAGGCCAGGGAGGCCTGTGCTTCCCTTGGGGCGCCGGACACTGGCTCCACCTGCTTGCCTGTCTCATCAGCACCACCCCGGGGTATTTGCATCATATTTCTTCTTTTTTTTTATAGTTATTTATAAAATAACACCCAGTTGCATCGTATTTCTATCTGGTGTCGCATCAGAGGGCAGAGAGGTGGTGTAGCCCATACCTGGGTGCTGTTGTGTGTCCCGCGGGCGTGCATGTGGACCGTTTCCTCTCCGTCTCCAGCTGCCCCGGGCAGGGACACCTACAGCAGATCGATGGCCTCGCACCACGCACCTGGGCCCCATGGATCTGCCCCCGCAGCAGGTGGGACGGGCCGGCAGCTCCAGGTGCACAGCATCCTCCAGAGTCCAGTTGCGCCCACCAGCTAAGTGGGGTGGGGCCAAGGCCCATCCTGCGTCCTTCGGGTCAGGAGGTGGCAACCTATGCCCCCTGCGCCGGGTCCCACCCGGGCCCCTGTTGGTCACTGATTTCTGCCTCAACACAGCCGCACGTCGTCCACCTGCCCTCACACGCAGCTGCATGGTGCACACCTGCCGCAGGGGCCCGCGGTCTGCAGAACCTAGGATGTACCGTGTGCGAGACAAGCGCACCGACTCCTGCTTTAGGTCATCAGTTAGGGCCCTAAGCTCGGCTCTCTGCCCCCCGCCCTGAGGATGTGGCATCAGTTTTGATTTGACACCTTGGCCGACGGCTGGGGGACAGCTTAGAAGTTTCCCGTTTGTCTGCTAGGGTCACCGTGACACCGTGACACCGGCGTCCTAGTCTGGGGTCACCTCTCCCCAGAACCCAACGGAGGAGGACGGGGATGGAGGCTTGACCTAGACCACGGTCTGCCGTCTGCAGCGTGAGCCCGGGAAGCCAGGGCGGGAATTCAGTGCACCTGCGACAGCCCGGGAACCAGGGGCTCCCGCGACCGAGGGCGGGAAGGGGCGGGCATCCAGCCCCAGAACAGAGAATTCGCCCTTTCTCTGCATTTTGCTGCGAGCGCGCCTGCAGAGAGGGGGTCACGGAGCACCCACACCGCCCAGCAGGACCTTTACACTCAACTTGCTGATTGACAGGCTGGTCTCTGCCAGAAGCATCCTCGCGGACCCCCCAAGGAAAGTGCTTCACCGGGCCCAGGGTTCCCCGCAGTCCCCAGGTTCACCCGTAAAACCCGCGTCACGGCCGGGGACCCAACGGGAAGGTCACAGCGGTGCAAGCGTTTCCGACCTGCCAGCTTGGAGCCCGGGCCCTGTTACTCCCCAAGATCCTGGAGCATCAGGGGGTGAGGTGCATGGGACGAAGCCCCATAGATACCAACATCCCTGGGACAACACGGCTGGCCAATGACATGATTAGCGGCGCATTTTCTCCTTTGACGAAGGTGTGGGCAGGCGATCGGGACCCCGAGCCCCCCCGCGGCCCGGCCCGCGTCCAACCTGAGCAAAGTCGGGCGTCCGGCGACCGCGATTCCTGCCTCTGGCGGGGTGAGCACCTGCCGGCCGTCTCAGCAGGTGTGGCCTCCATTTCCAAGCCATCGTGTCTCTCGCGGAGGTGGGCACCGTCGCAAAGGGCTCGGGCGTGACCCTTCCGAGGGGCGGACGTCGAGGCCCGACGCCCCATCTCCTTGCCTCTCGGAAGCTCGGAAATCGCCCTGCCAGTCAGGCTGCATTTACCCTTTACAAATGGGGCCATGACCCCATCCCGTTTCCCGAGAAGCAAGATGATCATCCTCCGCCTTACGACATGTGCCCGAGGGCTCAGGACCACGTTACCAGCCCAATTTTTTTTCCCTTATTCCCATAAAGGTAGGAAGCATCTGTGGGGGAGAAAGGTCAGCCGGACCCTGTACTAAGTCATTAAATACTCATTTTCGCTTCCCGCCCTCAGCATCTTCTGAGGCCACGCGTCTCCTATTTTAGATCTGTCACAGTCCTGAGAACAAATTTGCGTCTCCCTAGGTTTAAACGGAAATAAGGTTGAGTGATAAAGTTGGCTGTTTGGGTGATTCTCCACCAAGAGCACGTTCCCACCGCCCTGGCCCGTGGGTCTCCAGCTGCCGTGTCAGCCTCCCACGGGCGGGCGGCTGAGCGGGGACCTGTGCACCTGCTGGACGGGCGGCGGCTGAGCACCGCCCAGGCTCGGGGTCGGGGTGCTCCCACGGTGAAGAGACGCATCCCCCAAACCACGAAGGACTCAAGAGGTCATAATTCCTGTTAGGATTCAACTGAGGATGAATTTCGACCGGATGACTCATGGCGGGGAGGGAAACCATCACTCGTCCCGGGAACGCCACACGACCGCGGTGTGGGAGGTGGTTGGAGGCGGTTGGAAGCCGTGGCCTGGGTGAGGACCCGCGCCCCCGGCGGCACCTCTGACCCCGGAGGAGGGAGCCCGGAGTGGAGCCTTCCCAGGCTGCCAGGCCTCCCTCAGGACGAGGACGCCGGCTACCGAGTCGTGGTTTTACTTGATGATTAAAACATGATTTTTTCCAACACATGCAGATATCACCTGGTTTTACATTCTGAATCTGTAAGGATGTCTGATTCCTCGTTCATTATGACGTAGATTCCAGATTCCAGAGACGCAGCACATTGTTTGGATATTTTTATTTTATTTTTAAAAGATGCTATTTATTTAAAATACAAGATGTATTTTATTTACAGAGACAAAGAGGCAGAGACACGGGCAGAGGGAGGAGCAGGCTCCATGCAGGGAGCCGGATGCAGGACTCGATCCCGGGACCCCGGGGTCACGCCCTGTGCCGAAGGCAGACACCCAGGTGCCCCAAGATTTTAGTCTTTAGGGCAGTTTAGGTTCTTAGGGTATCGAGGGGGAGACGCCTGCATGCCCAGTCCCCCGGCAGCGCTCCCCTACCGTCAGCATCCCTCCAGGTGGTGCCTTTCCCAGCGTCCACGAGCCTGCACTGACACTGTGCCATCCATCGGAGTCTGTGCGTGGCGTCAGGGCCCCCTTTGCTCCCGGGTGCCCTGCGGGCTCCGACGGGTGCACAGTCAGCGTGTATGGAGGACTCAGCTACACGCTGAGCCGTTCGGAGCCGGGCCTGTGTCATCCGGCCTTGCATGGGAGGAACCGGCGGGGAGGGGCAGCTCCTGCTGCAGGACAGACCTGGGCCCCGCCCCTCCTTGCAGGCAGTGGCTGCTCAGGCTGACCCGGCGCATCGTGAGTGACCCCATCACGGAAGAGGAAGGGGTGCCCGTGGGCTCCGCTGTTGGTCCCGTGTTCGTGGGGGAGAGCAGGTGTGTCCTTCCCTCACTGAGCTGCAGGGTTCTGTCCTGGAGAGCGTGGTTGCCCTTACCCGCCGTTCTCCGGGCGCAGCCAGCACTTCTCGGGGTCCTGGGCATCCTGGCTGCGTGTCCCGTCCTTCACCTCGCTGATTGCCCAGAGTCAGCACAGACCCACGGGGTGGGAGGGGGGACTCAGCCCCCATTGCAGGGGCGGCTGGCAGGTCTGGGGCTGCACGTCCACAGATGATGTGCAGATCGGGGTCCCCATGCGCCTCCAGGGGCTTGATGATTCGCTACAGCGGCTCGCAGAACTCAGGGGACACTTACTTACCGAGGGTGTTTGTAAAGGAAACCACTGGGGAGCCCCCAGGTGGCGGCCTCGCGGGCTGGGGATGGGGCACACCAGCCCCCACGGCGTCCAGCGCCCTGTGCCGGCAGGTGGGTGAAATCGGTCTCCCCTGCGCCCCAGGCCCCGCTGTGGAATCTGGGGCTGCTTCCCTGGTCGTCTGGGCCCAGCGGGTCACCCCGTTCTCGTCAGCTCTGGCCTGGTCGACGTGGGCTCTTGTGAGTGGCAGCTCGAGGGACGCCGGGGGCTCGGGGCTCTGCGCCCGGGGCCTGATGAAGACTTCACACCCGCCTGTGGCTCTAGCACACGGGGCGAGGCGGGGAGAGCTGGGAGTGCAAACACACCGACGTTAGGCAGAACCACCCTGGAGCCAGGAGTCGGCTGCCCTCTGTGGCTGGGGCTCGGGCGTGGGTTCCCTTCGTCCCCCGAGGAGGGAGAGCCGGGAGCCCGGCCGCCCGCCTGCCTGGGGCCCTTCTACCGACCATGCGGTGGGCGCCACCGCAGGCAGGGCCAGATGGGACCTCGTGCAGGGGTCCTGCGGGACTCGGTGTCCTGTCCCTGCACAAGCTGAGCCACTTGCCTCAGGACACCTGGGGCTCTGGCCTCCGGGAGGCCCCAGCTGCGGCCCGTGGTTCAAAGCGTCCGGGAGCCGCCGTCCTGACGCCCTGCTGCAGTGCAGTGACCGGGAGGCCTCTCGGGCCGGGTGGCTCGAGGCCTAATACTCTACGTGTGGTCCGTGCGTTTCAGCTTTCCAAGCTGCGCACAGCCAGGTGCACGCCTGGGCCCCCCCGGCCACGGACGACCAGCAGGGCCATTTGTTGAAATGCATCTGGGGGCTCACGTCTGCAGACTCCAGGCTCCCTGCATCCCTGACGGCAGCCCCTCGGCTTGCAGGTGGGACGCCCCTGGGACCATAGGCATCGTCCCGTGCTTCCCTCGGGGTGGGGGCGATTGGCTCCCCGGCATATTAAGTGTTGTTGGATGGGTTGTAAATGAATCTCGTACTTCACTTATGCTTTTAATGTGTCTTCAGTTAGAGTGTAAATGCATCTGCTTTCTCAGGGGTCCTCCCTGAGAACAGGAAAATTGCCTGCTTTGCAATTCTCTGATAGCTGAGTCTCCCCCCACCCCCGTAACGGACTAACAAATATCTTCATTAGCGCTTCTCATTTCCGCTTCTAGTTTGCTCAGAATTACGTCATGCCCGGCTTCCGAGGACGCTCTTTCCGAGAGTCTACATAGAGATGCCCAGGAACCAAATTCTCATTTCCCCGTAGATTGGCCGATTATATAGGAATGGACGCAGCCAACTCTCAATTATCCGTGCTGATGGGGGCAGGAGTGACTTGAGGAAATGAGATCAGAAGTTGTCCCCCCAACACTTATTTCAACCTCCGCCCTCCGCCCCCCAGACGTTTGACAAGCAGCGAAACGCCCGGCTCCCACTCCATCATCTCTCCATCCTCTCGAACCCGGGCTAATGAGCGCCCAAACCACACACGGGAGGAAGGGAGAAGGACAGGATGCCCGCCGGAGCGCCCCATCCCCGAGGAGCCCCTCACGGCGCCCACCCGAGGTGGATCGAAAAATCCGTTACAAGATCCACTCCACGAGGACCGGGATTGAAGCGGTGTCGGGATCGGGAGAGAACCTGCCGCGTGTCATTCCTCCTTCCAGAAAACCTGCCTCATTATAGACGCAGATGCAGACGCATCGCACAAGACTGGTCCCTTCCCGGCGCCACCGAATCCTACGGCCGTGGAACGGTCCTCGCTTCTACGAGATGCTTCCCACGCCCGTGTTTCCATATTTCAGCCTATTGTTTTCCCTCTTGAGCGGTGATCCCGCAACGTGCTTTGCAAATATCCCGGGTTCGCCCTTGGCCTTGGTCCGTGAGAGCGGCGCCGCGTTGACACCTTTATCTCCAGTTCAGGAGGGATTGTCTCTGCGTTGAGGTAGTAGCTGGTTCCCGGGGGTGGAATTCAGGTTTCCTCATTCCAGACTGGGTGAGTGGGGGGAGGGAGGCGGAGAGACAGACGGCGAGAGCGGGAAGCGCAGTCAGGACCGTCTCAGAAGCTGCCGAGAGGGAGAAGACAGTCTCCAAGGAAGAGCTCGGAGGCTCTTGAGCTTGTGCATGCAGAGGCCGGGAGCCTCGCTGTGGCCACGCCGTGACCCGCTAGTGAGCACTTGGGCCGCCGGCTCGTGTTACCTCCCCTCGGGCCGGCGGCCGCGGCGCTCCGGTGAACAGACGCTGCTTCATGCTCGTTTTGTTGACGAGGAGGCTGAGGCAGTGAGAGCCTGAGACCCGCCAGGCCACACGCTCGTCCTCTGTCTCCCACGTGAGGGCTCTTGCCTACCACCAGTTGTCATGAGAAATATGGAAACCTTGACGATGAAACCAGATTTTTTTTTAAAAAAGACTAGAATTGCCTCTTTCCACGTAGAGCAGACCTAGGCATGCGGACAGAGGACGAGTCAGTCCGGAGGATGCAGGTGAGGGCAGCAGGAGACGGAGCTTTCTTGAGAAGTTTCTGAGGAGGCAGACAGATGCCGCTCGGGGCCCACGAGGGCACGGCCCCGGGAGCCTCAGTCCCCGCCGCTGGGGAGGCAGCGAGGAGCGGCCACTTGCAACACGGCGAAGCATCTTCTTGAAGAACCGAAATGCTCCTCCTTCGATCCAAGAGGGACGCTGCTCCGTATTTACCCAACGGAGCTAGAAACCCAGACTCCCGCAGGTTGTTGACAGCAGCTTTATTTGTAGTTGCTCAAACCTGGAAGCAACCAAGACGTGGTTCCGTAGGCGTCGGAGGCATAAGCTGCGGCCCAGCCCGACAGCGGGAGAGCACTCAGGGCCAAAAGGAAATGAGCGATCGGGCAGGAAGACGGGTGGGGGGTGGGGGGAGACGCACACGCACGGCTGTAGGTGAGAGAAGCCAATCTGAGAAGCCTGCGTCGCGCACGATGGCAACCCTGCCATCTTCTGGAAGAGGCAAGCCTACGGACAGGCAGAGCACGGATGGTTCCGGGGGCAGAGAAACACCGCGTGAGCCCACAGTGATGGACACATGTCTTCTGCTTTTACCCAAACCTACAGGATCAACGACACCAAGAGTGACCCCATGGAGACTGTGGGCTCTGGGAGGTGAGGACGTGTCCCTGGAGGGTCATCCGCGGTGACAACCGCACCGTCTGGCGGGGGTGCTGGGGGGGGAGGCTGACCTCCGATCATGCTGGTGAACTCACCCGTCCGTGCACCGGGCACCATGAGACGCCCACACCAGAGACGTAATTTCCAGCCTAAGAAGCAGATGGCTCTTTAAGAAGCAATGAGCTATGACTCACTCATAGGCTTTTACGGTCGACTTAAACGCACAAACAGTGTTTTCAAATGACCTGTGTGCTATGGATTTAGCGACGGGGACGTGGATCGTGTTGTAAAGGGTGAGCACGCGACCCCCTCTCCATCCCACTCCCCCTACGGATGGAGTCAGGCCCCGGAACTCATACGGTCACGGCCTAACCCCCCAGTGAGACTGGCTGGGATGGAGCCTTCGAGGAGGTTCATTAAAATCACACGAGGTCACGGAGTGGGGCTCTGGTCCAACAGGACTGGTGTCCCTGAAGGAGGAGGAGAAGTCATTTCGATATTCCAATGCTGTGCATGGTCCACACCCGGTGACGGACTCGTGGGAGAGGTCTGAGGAAGGTCGGCAAGACCTGAGTGGCGGTGCCCCCTCTGGCGGAGGTCGGGGTGGGGGTGCTCGGCGCTCCGAGCGAGGGCGCCAAGCCACAGCCACACACCGGGTCACCGTGAGCCGCCCTCGTGGGACCCAGGCCATCCTGCTCCCTCGTCCCTCCCGCCTGCAACAGGCCGCGCTCTAAATAACGAGACCCCTCGGTAATCCCTTTTATATGCGCGTTCCCCGCGTGCATGTGGGCACCGAGCACGCCCGAGGCGGGCCTTCCTGTGCACCTGGGGACCTGGTGCGTGTCTCGGAGATGATGAGCTCTGCTGTGCTGCCTTGTGGGGGGAAGGAATCTGCGTCCTTTGTCGTGTTTGATCCGTGTTCATCATTCTCTCCAAGTTGAAGTCATCTATCCAAGCAGCGCAAGCGCAGGGCTGGGAGGAAGGAGGATTAAAATACGAAGGATGTTGCCTGCTTCAGAAATGCAGCGCCGAGCGGGCACGCGTCACGGGATGAAGCCAGGCCACGTCGGCCCAGAGGAGGACGGATTAATTAAAACTCTCAGCTGGGATGGGGAGTTTAAAGTGTGTAAACTATTAAGTTTTTTTCCCTTTTTATACAAAAAATATATATATATTATTAGCAGGCAATGAGGCCGAAAAGACAAAAGGACGGCTTCTCCACGTCTTTATGAAAATAATCTTTATTTAGATCTCAAAACAGGCCTATGTGCTGGGGGCCCCACGGGAGACAAGTTGGTTAAAGCGTCAAAAGTGAATTTAGCCGTGTGTTTAGGATGGTGCCCTTGGTGACGGTGGAGATGGGTTGGCAAGAAGCATCTGCCCGGGACAAAGACAGGAGTCAGCACCTGCAGTTCCAAGCTCCTCTATCCCACATCGCCGCTGCTGGCGCGTGTCGAGCCTGTGGGGTTCTTTTATCATTGACTAGTGCTTCCTCCACTTCTCCTGGCAAGCGGTGTTTGTTCCAATTTGCTGATAAGACGGCGATTTAGGGAGACAATATTGGTACAACAGTGGAGCGTGCCAGGCACATGGTGGGCCTTGGCGCAGGACCCCGCTCCTGTCGGGGTTTATCCTTCTAGCCGTGTACCCGTAAAAATCTAATACTTTTTTTTTTTTTGGTTGTTGTTGTTTTCCTCTAAAGTCTACTGGAGGTGAGTCCCAAGAAGGCAAAGTCCAGATCTGTCCATTTCTGAAGTCCCTACATCTGACCCAAGGTAGACGCTCGCTGTTGAATGACTTAGAATCAATTTCCAATCAATAGAAAAGAAGTCCAGATGTATATTTTTGACCAATTAACAGTTCGCGTTGTAGGATTTGATGAACTTGGGGATTCAGTCCTGGGCCTGGATCCAGTTCCTTGAATCCCAGAGCCGTCCTGTAGGATGTGCACGAAGGGCTGTGTCTTGTCCAGCTCACAATACGTGTCGTGCTGTATATTGTACGTATTTATTTGTGTGCTTCCTCTCCTGTGACCTACTAGTGTTTATGTCCCACAAACGAACCTACTGTTTCCGTCACCTGCCCCTAGAGCAGAGTCGGGACTATTCCTTGGGTGAAAGACCCCATAAAGCTGTAGCGAGGTGCTTCACAGAGGGGCTGGGGCAGAGCGAGTCCACCCTCAGCGAATGTGCGACCACCACTTCCCATCGGCCCTAGCAGTCGTCGGGAGTCAGGACACTGAGGAGCACGAACACGAGACTGCTGCACCCAGACACTTGAAAGTAGGTTAAATGTGTTTAAGGTTTGAGTCAACAAGTGCATAGGATTTGTTTATGATAAACGTGTGAATTGCTTGTATGCAAATCAGAACTCGGAAAGTGTTTGCTCTCCTGAATGGGAGTTTAGTCATTGTTTTTGTTTTATATACATTAACTGAAATGCTAGAGTCTTTTTTTTCCCCGTAAAACCATCAGATATTTGAAGGAGAAGTCCACTGGTGGGCTCAATGCCTCCACTGCATAGGCTCCTGATTCCAGTTTGAGCAGAATTCTAAATTAGAAAAAGAATTAGATTTTTCTTTTAGGTGACACTATTTCCACAAAGATGACTGACTCAGATTCTTTACCGCTTCTGGATCCTTAGTAGGAAAACCCTGTCACTCGGGCCACTTAAGCTACATTGTAAACTTGTAGTTTTTGGAATTCAGGCACTAATTTTTGGTGGCAGAAGATGGTGACAACAGCGTCCTTGGAGAACACTGGTCGTGACATCACCGAGCGTTACACTACATTTCAATGAGACTTTTGAATTTCTCTCAGGTAGTTAAGCATCGCCTAGCTATTGGATGTCATCTGTCTTATAGGTCACTCAATCCCTTGAGTTTTAAAAGCAAGTTATTATTTTTACATTGTGCGCTCTGAAAAAAATCTCGCTAGGTAACCATTGAAGGATAAATACTATTTTAATTATCTGGCTACTTAAGAAAGACTTGATTATAATAACAATTGGCTACATGATATATAAGGCATATTTCCTGCATTTATTAAAGAAGGAATTATTCCAATTATTCCAGCAGTGTATAATACAACTAACCTGTGTATATTGGAGCTGAACATATTTGAGTGTTTACTTTTCTGTGCCCTCTTTAATTTTTAAGAATTCATTTCCCTTTCTTAATCAGTCTTCTACAACCAGGTTTCCAGGTTTTATACTAAGTGGTGATGACTGAGTCATTTGGTTGATAAAGTAGGCAACTTCTTTGATACATGGTGGGCACAAAAGAGATGACGGAGGTTTTACTGGGTTTCAATTAAAAAGTGTTCTACAATACAAACTCACCTCTGGGCAAGAATAAGTTATTTTTGAAGACTCACACCTGCCTGGTGAAGAGGCCCATGTCTACCCAGGTGAGGCCCAAGAGGAGTTCTGGTGGTTTTCTAAAACAGCCATGAAGAAGACGTAATTCCCACTTCCAACTTCACTATGACCAAATCCCTTGGTTTCTGTTATTGAGGAAAACCTGGAAACTCCTCAAGGAGACTCTAGCCATGGGGAGGGGTCTTACACGACTCTCACCTCATCCTCCCGTTGGTGGGGGAGGGGGAGCTCTCATTTCCGAGGGACCAGGGCCTCAGGGGGCTACTGACCCCTTTGTGAGGTCTGGCCCAGGCAAGACAAAACCCCCGTCTCTTTGGGAAGCTATTACAGGGAGGAGTGGCCTATGGGGCAGTCAGAGCTCCACGCTGGGTGGAGGGTGTCCTGTGTCTCCAGGGAGCCTCAGGGGTCTGCAGATGCTCTGTGGCCCTCTGTGTGCTGGACGGGCAGCTCCTGGGCCTCAGGGGTGACTAAGGGTCACAAAGGACAAGGATTCCAGCCACTGCTGTGGACCAACACACTGGCGGTTCTCAGTGATGTGGTCCTAGTTTCTTCACCTGTACAATTCCCGTCCTTTATTTAATCAGGACTTTTCAGAATCAGCTACAGTGAATCCTCATGTTTCTGAAGAGACCTCTGTGGGTCTCCCTGCGTGGGCACTGGCAGGAAGAATGGTTTGGCATCAAAGCCTCCTCCCTCATGGTTAAACTGGAGCAATCCCAGACTTAATCTCTTTAATGTTCGGGGTAAAATTTTATTTGAAAAGAGTAATCTGCTGCTAGGAAGAGAGAGAAGATCTAAAACCTATGTTACCGCTTTACTCTATGGGTTAGATGTCCGGGGACATAGTTTTTAGGCTTCCGCTCTGTCTGCCTTCCTACATAAGAAGACAAGGCGTGTCAGATGTGGGGCCCTTCTCCCCTGGGCCTTGCCTGCTCTGGCTCCAGAGAAGAAAAGCACAGGCTTTTATTTTTTTATTTTTTTTAAGATTTTATTTATTTATTCATGAGAGACACACACACACACACACACAGAGAGAGAGAGAGAGAGAGAGAGAGGCAGAGACACAGGCAGGGGGAGAAGCAGGCTCCATGCAGGGAGCCCGACATGGGACTCGATCCCGGGTCTCCAGGATCAGGCCCTGGGCTGAAGTTGGCGCTAAACTGCTGAGCCACCCGGGCTTTTAATTATTGCATATCTCACTTATAAGCACTGCAAATCCAGTAGGACTTCTAGAAATAAAATCTAAAATATTTTTAGACATGTTTTCATATTCCGTAGCATGAAATTTCTTATTCGTATAAGACGCACTAACACTTCCCAATTTGTGAAATATGAAGAAAATGGCCTTCTCATAAAAAAAGACTTTAGGATGCCAACCATGATGCCAATGATGCAAGAGGAAATCACTCAAATGTGATGAAACTCTCTCCTCTCCCTTTCAGACTTTCTTGAAGGCATTAAACAGTAAACATTTTAATAAAGAAAACAAAATTAGATTCCAGCAGGAGAAGACCATTACTTTTAATGAGATTCTTTGAGATGAAGCACGGTAGCTTAATTGGTTAAAAAAGATTAATAGGTAATTATTTGCTTAGGAACAAAAATAATCAAAATAAAAAACACCTGTGGTTGCTCATCAAGAACAGGAATCCAAAGGGATTTTCATATTAGACCTTGTCTTAAATGATGCTCATTTCATCAGTGGCCTAAAGACGAGGAAACCCAGCTTTGAGTCCTGGCTTTGTCACTCCTTAGCTGTGAGCGTGGGAACAGACCTTCGACCGTGGGTCCTCAGCCCGCCCGCAGCTCCAGCACTTCAAGGACCTGCCACTCTACACCTATAGTAATGCCGCTTCTTTTCCTTTCTGAGATTTTAATCAGAAACCTGCATCGAAGAGTCCCCAGGTCATGGCGCCCATATGTTTGTGTTGTAGGAGGGGACACAAATACATTAGTTTTTCCAATGTATTTTCCAGTCGCCGTTTCAATGCTAATCACTGTGGGAAAGCACAGTACGGCTTGGACTGACAGCATGTCCTTAGCTATGGCGCGAGGCAGCACCCGCACTGCGTACCATCATCCGCCATCTGCGTATCCATCTATCGTGTATCTATCGTCATTAGCATCATCAATCTGTCTGATATGTCATCTGTCTCACCTGCCATCTACCTGTCACCAGGCTCATCTATTATCCTATTATGCACAGTGTGACGAGGAACATCCTTGCGTGTGGGTCCCGGTGCACACCAGAAACTACACGGAGGGGCTTGCCTGAAGATGGAAGTCCGAGTGGCCTGGTGTTAGGGTGTGCGGTGGTCATCGCCTGGCACTCCTGCCCTGCTCCTGGGTCGACCCCTCTGGTGGTGGCAGAGGAAACATGGCGCACTCCGGGATGCGTGCTCTCTCTCATCAGGACAGCGAGCTGGAGACGCTGGTTCAGTGGCTCAGGGTCCAGCATCGGGCCTACTCGGCTACCAGTCTGGCTCCGAGGCTGCACATTTGCTCATAAATTGGATCTCGCCTTCTTTTGGCGGCACTTTCCCCCCTGATTCCTGGAATGGTGCTCCTTTCCCAAGCCTCGTGGGAAAGGTGTAGGTCCTCTCTTACAAATGCACAAGGTGCAAAGGTCGCACCATAAATTCCCATGAGAAGGACTTTGCTACTTGCTATTAAGCAATTCTTCTTCATCTTCATATTTCTTGGAAATCCCTAGGCTATTAGTCCTGTTCCTTGGGGCCTTATGTCTTTGACTCCTCGACCTCAGTGGAGGCCCATCTTATCACGAGCTGAGCCGGGATTCTTGCACAATCCGGTCTTGCTTTAATGGGGGAGAGCCTTAGGGGCTCCCAACCCTGTCATCTCTGTTCCCAGTCACCCAGGAAGCCTTGTGCTCCTGTATATTGATAGAGCATTGATGACCCTGATTATGGGGCTCGCTGAAGTGCATTAAAGCTCCATAAAATCCAAAGGTATGCTGTATCAACTCAGTGGGGGGCGGGAACGGAAAGAAAGGATTTCATGCCCTCCATGGGGATTGAGACGGGTGGTTCCCTCAGGGGTGGAATTTGATTTGGTTCCTTTGTTTTCTAGACCATAAACCCACCTGACCGTAGCCCTTGATTGCAATTCTCAGCTGGTGAGATGGTTTTTAATTCCATGACACCGACCTTCCTGCTGCACCTGTTCTCTGTCTCTGGGAATGGCAGCGCAGACGAATCTCCAAGGACAGCAGTCACCACCCTGGGCAGCCCCCATGTGCCACCTCAGTCACTGGGGGCAGCAGGAAGGAAGCAGAGGCTCATCCTCCCAACCCAGCATCAGAACGGTGCTGTCACCTGGCTGTCCCAGCATCACCCTTGAGAGCCAGAAGGAGACCACCTCACTAACTTTTGTTACAGGAAATGGTTACAATTTGAATATTAGTTTTTGTTGTTAATCTCTTACAGTGCCTGGTTTGTCCATTTGCCATATCCCGGATGTGTGTAGACACAGGGTTCACTGCTAGGGTGCAGGGTGCCCCCCGGGTTTCAGGCATCCCTAGGGGGTGCCGACAGGGGACTGTAATCCGTGTCCAGGGCCCCAGGGCCAGAGCCCAGCTGCCCCGGGCGGCCACCTGCCAGCCCGGTGGGGACCCCTGGCCACTCAGCATGGCCCCTCTGGTTGGCAAACAAGATCACATGGATGCACAAGATGCGCACGCCTTCCCCTCCTGATACAGAGAGACGAGGAAAAGGGAAAGGTGGAGGAAAGAAAGTGTCGCCAAGTGTAAGGGGAGGAGTTTGGATTTAAGGAAGAAAGAGCTGAATACATAAACCAGATCCTGGCGCGTGATCCCCAGTCAGCAAATACTCTGTATGATATGCCCAAAGCGACAGGCATTTGATGAGATGGCACACACGCTGGCATGGGCCTCTCGGGGTGCTGGGGACCCAGGCTCTGAATCAAGGAGCTCAGAGCCCCCGTGGGTGCTCCTCTGGAACATTCCGTGTGCAGGCGGGAACACACAACGGCTCCTCTGGACCTCCTTACGGGGTCGTGTTCAGGACCAGACCTCCCACTTCCACAGGCCAGGCCCTGATTCTCTCGTATTGCAGGTTTTCTTCCGTGTTTCTGCGTCTCCCTCTCAGAGGGGAAGTGTGAGGAGGAGCACCCGCTGCACCTGTCACGTGTTCCACCCCGTGACCTGAAGGGAAGCACATTCTGGATTTCACCTGGCACCGCTTTCCTTTCCAAATGCCCAGAGATGTCTTCCAGAACAGACCTTCAGGGCCACTTCTCCACCTCACCTGGGCAGGTGTTAAAACCGGGAGGCCTTCCATTTGCCCAAGAGGAAAAGGAGAGAGAGTAGAGGAAGCATAGCCCTGTGGTCCTGCTGACCCTGATCCCTAATCAGGAACAGAAAGGAAATTATCTCAAGAATAGACTAATGTGTTCTTCCCCAAGTTCTCATAATTGAATCATAATTTCCTTCCAGCAGCAAAATGTGACGAAATCACCAGGTCAGCTATTAATGACTTCAGAGACGCATGTGCACGTGTGTGTGCCTGCGTGTGTTTCATGCGTGGGCTGAAGCTGCGTGCATGTGAAGGAAGGCGGTGGGCGTGCTGGGAGGGTGCGAGCAGATCAAAGGGAGGGGCATGTTCCAGCCACATGTAACCTCAGGCAGCAGCTTTGGGTAGAACGCAGCCGACTTGTGCACTAGCTAAGTGTGGCCTTAAAAGCACCCTTGCTTCATCCTGGGTTTTTGAAAAATGAAAATGCTCGCCACTCTTTAGATGTCGGTGTGAACAGTTCCATCAGGTGACTTGAGAAGACAATGTAGAGAGAACATTACACAAAGTACTCACGAGGACGGCCTGCCCTGTTCTTGGTTTCTTTATGAGGTGTCTTCCCCTGCCCCACAGCAATTGAAAAGTCGGGAAGTAAACCTTATAAATTACATAAATAAATGGGCGAAGGAGATGTAGGAGGACCAAGCAAAGCTGGAAAGAGCCACGTGGCCCCGCAGCTCCCGTTCCTCTGAGGACAGCCGGGCTCAGGTGCAATGACCTCTCGTCACACTGACTCAGTGACGGGAGGGCTCTTGGGAGCTAACAGCCCCAATCAGCACCAAGGAGGAAGAAGTTCACACACATGTGGGGACAAGCAAAGCGGAGTTGATGGAAACACAGAATCCACTCCACACACTCAACAGCTCATACGTGCTGGTGCACGGAGGAAGCCTTCCACATTGTGCCCGCATCCTTTGTATAAACTCCAGGTGGAAACTTACAAGCTTTTTTCACTAGTGGGGAGCAAGTCCTACCCCTGGAAATCTGGGGCAGCACCAGAATAGGGTGCACTGATATGTGTGCAGCAAAACGAATGACCAATACCCTCAGTGGGATAAAGAATGTGAACAGCTTCGTGTCCTATAAGGCCAGGTTTGTCACCAGTTGATCAAAGGAGTCATGTTTGGTGGTCAGAACCTTTTGACTTCAGGAATTCTGAAAAAATAATCCTGAACTTATAAATATTTAACAGATAAAGAAATCACAGGAGTTCATGTCCCCACCTGCACACACATCCACTACAAAAATCCCCATTTTTAATTGTGAATTGAATATTTAAAAAGCTTACCTCTAGGGACGCCTGGGGTGCTTAGCGGTTGCCCATCTGCCTTGGCTCAGGGTGTGACCCTGGGGTCCTGGGATCTAGTCCCGCGTCAGGCTCCCTGCACGGAGCCTGCTTCTCCCTCTGCCTGGGCCTCTGCCTCTCTCTCTGCGTCTCTCATGAATAAATAATTAAATCATTTTAAAAAAATTAAAAGCTTGCCTCCAGATTAAACAAAGAAATGGTAAAAAAAAATTGTACTGTAATATCCACACTATTTTGCACCATCCTGAAACGATTTGACACTTTATTCTAAAGATATTTCCACTTTAATCCATAAGGGATGTCTAGGTCTCGTCTTCACGGCTGTATGATGTTTTCTGTGTTCATGAAGCATCGCTCGCTCGTCCAGTCCTGTCTCGAGAGACAAGCAGCTCGAGCCATGGTTTCTGCCCAACAGCACAGGTGGTGCAGCCCCACTAAGGCCGCTCTCCCCGACGTCCTTGCTGCCGACACCAGGGCCCGAGGTCCAGTCCTTGACAAGGTGACAAGAAGTGTCCGCGTGGATGGAGGAGCCATCTGGAAAAAAGCGACAAACTTCACTGCTGGGACTAGAATTATTACCAATAGATTAATGCTTTTGATGTAAAAAGTGATAAAAATATAAAAGTGGTAGAAGAAATCTGAGGGAACACTTTTGTAATGTTAAAGTGGGGGAGTTTTTATAATTGTAACACAAAACCCTGAAGCTACAGAGAAAGCCTGAAAATTCATTGAAATCGTGATGCTGAGAAAAATACTAATAATTCTGCATGGAAAGTAGCAAATGGGAGGAAATATTTGCAAATCATATCACAGAGGAAGAGCTAATTTAGGATATGGATGGACAATTAACAGAAAATAGTAAGACTTTTAAACATAGGGCGAGTTGACCTCACTCATCCAAGGTTTGCCTCTAAATTAAAGAAATGGTTAAAAGAAATTTGAATTGTCAGAGAAGTACAGAGGCCGACACGATTTCTTCTATCGTTTTTATGTCAGCCTGGAAAAGGTCAAGAGGCTTGCTTTTAATTTTCATTCCATCAAGAGACAACAGAATGAACACAGATTTCAGGGTTTTCAATAAAAGCCACTTCACTTGAAGTGTTTATTTTGATCAATGTTGTGCCATTTTCTCTGAACATCATCATTTATTAGTTTGATGAATCCTGAGATTCCTGTACAGGGAGTCGAGGAGGAAGCTCCTCAGCTTGAGATGATTTTGCATGTCAGAGGTCGGACCAATCCCTGGAGTCAGTCGATTCCAGAATTAAGTGCATTTCTCCAAGTCGGCAGTTCCTCACGAAAGCTCTCCTGCTCCCAGAGTTGTGCTTCGGAGAGAGTCCGGGGGGCCGGGGCGGCGGTGCAAGGGCCCCCCAGGCTCCTGTCGGGGCCAGAGGCGTGTCCGGAGGGCAGCTGCCCGGCCCCGTGGTGGGTGTCCAGGGGGCGGGGGAGCGGGGGGGAGCGGGGAGGGGTGAGGTGGGCAGGGCTGCAGGGGCTCCTGGGGCTGCGGGGGCTGCGGGGGCTGCAGGGGCTGCAGGGGCTGCAGGGGCTCCCGGGGCTGCAGGGGCTGCAGGGGCTCCTGGGACTGCAGGGGCTGCAGGGGCTGCAGGGGCTCCCGGGGCTCCTGGGGCTGCAGGGGCTCCTGGGGCTGCAGGGGCTGCAGGGGCTCCCGGGGCTCCTGGGACTGCAGGGGCTGCAGGGGCTGCAGGGGCTCCCGGGGCTCCTGGGGCTGCAGGGGCTGCAGGGGCTGCAGGGGCTCCCAGGGCTGCAGGGGCTGCGGGGGCTGCAGGGGCTGCAGGAGCTCCCGGGGCTGCAGGGGCTGCGGAGGCTGCAGGGGTCCCGGGGATCCCGGGGCTGCAGGGCCTCCCGGGGCTGTGGGGGCTCCTGGGGCTGCAGGGGCTGCGGGGGCTGCAGGGGCTCCCGGGGCTGCAGGGGCTGCAGGGGCTCCCGGAGCTGCAGGGGCTGCGGGGGCTGCAGGGGCTGCAGGAGCTCCCGGGGCTGCAGGGGCTGCAGAGGCTGCAGGTGTCCCAGGGCTCCTGGGGCTGCAGGGACTCCCAGATACTCCAGGTGGGGGCGGGGGCGGGGGCGCCTTGTGCCTTGGTGACTGGCCTTGGACCAGGTGGGAGGCGCCGTGTGTCCCAGCCTCGCAGCCAGCGCCCCGCAGTTCCCGAGGGTGGGACATCTGCTCCCATATTTGGGATTCACCTTCCCCATCTTTTTCTGCCGTTTTTGTTGAATCCACAGGGTGGATTTAGGGGGACCAAGAGGGAGACGAAGAGGTGAGACCCGTGCCTATTACGGGCGGTGGAAGCCGCCAGGTGCTCAGGAGGCTGGTGTCCGTGGCCCAGGTGGGGGCATCTGCTGCCCCGGGTCACCAGAGCTCGCTGCCTCCTTCCCGTGCAGGTGCTCGGGGCTCCAGACAAGAGGGGGCAGCGTTGGGGCGGCGGGTGGTGGGGCCACAGCCCCTGGCGCGGGCCGGGCTGCTGTGGCTCCCAGGTGGGTGCCCAGGCTCTGTCGGGGACCGAGCTGACGGTCCCCTGTCCAGGATGACCCCACCCGACCACCTTGTTTCTTGTCTCTGCTTCATCCCAGGGGGCCTCTGCTGGTCTGAAGCCCAAGATCTTCAGTTTGTTGCTCCGAGTCCACTGTCCCCGAATCACCGTGGATCGCCACCGCTGGGATTCCTGATTGCTGATTTGGGGCCGACTAGACGGCAGCCCCTCCGTGTTGGAGGGAGCACGGCCGGTCGTCCTGGGTTGCTGTACCTGCCGGGCAGCTGTGCCCCGCTCTGGGAGGCCGGGCCCGGAGGCCGAGTGGGGAGGTGTGGGGGCAGCGGCCAAGGAGCTGAGGCCACAGGTGAGGTCCCGGCGAAGGGCAAGGTGCGGACCTAACGGCGGGTCTCCCTAAAGCTCAGGGGCAGAGGTGAAACCCATCCGTGCCCCCGTGCAACCCCGCTGTGTGGGAGCAGAGGTGCCTGGAGCTGGCCGGTCCCTGTATCCGTGGGCCGCTTCTCTTCCCTGAGGGGCGAGGGGGGAGCCGCAGGGTCTGTGCACACGTGGAAGGACGGACAGTGTGGACGGATGGACAGCGTGGCCCCCGGGCTCCCTGGGCAGCTGCCACCGAGGCCGCAGGCATCTGCCGCTCCTGAGCCCGAGGGCCTCGCGGAGCCGGGCAACTGCAGCAGGTGCGTCCTGGGACTGGTCGCCTGTCCATAGGGTCAGATCCAGCCGGTTGGAGGTGCCAGGGCCCTATCCTCCTGTCGAAGGAAAGCCTGGGAAGAGGAGCCCGATGTGACAACGTGCAGAGAGGGCGCCCTGCCACCTGCGGGGACCATTTCCCAGGGGGACGGTGGCCTGTGGCAGAAAAGAGGCCGTGTACTAATGGGCGGCGCCTCCCGCCCGTTGAGCAAGGCCTGGGGGATTTTGCAGAGGCCTCGGGGGCACCAGGCATCTCAGAGACACGGATGCAGGCCAGAGGGACGGGGTTTCGGCGACAACTACGGCTCTCGTCACGAGGCGGCCCGGCTATGGAGAGATGGCTCCAACCCTTTATGGGGACGAGGGTACAGTTCATGAGCTCTTTTTTCCCCCAAAATAATTTTCCAGTTTATTGTAGTGGAGCTTCCGTCTCCTGCCTGTGCAACCACGGCCTGTCGTTTTATTCTACAAAAACACTACTTTTGGAGAGTTCTTCTTTTTTCTTTTTTTCCAAAAAGTAGACTAAAAAAAAAAAACAACACAAAAACACATAGAATAATTGTAATGACTACTATTGGGTAATACCATTAATCGTGATTTTTATTTTATTTTTAAGGATTCTATTTATTTATCCATGAGAGACACACAGAGAGGGAGAGAGAGGCAGAGACACAGGCAGAGGGAGAAGCAGGCTCCGTGCAGGAGCCCGATGGGGACTCGATTCCGGGCCCCCGGGGTCACGGCCTGGGCTGAAGGCAGATGCTCAACTACTGAGCCCCCCGGGATCCTCTAGAGTTGACTTTTAAGTGTTCCCTGCATATTTTGGATACAGATATTTTGATCAAATACACATTTCACAAGTATTCCGTCCCAATCTGTGGCTCGTGTCTTCGTCCTCTGTGCCTCACCTTTTGCAGAGAAGAAACCTTTGATTTCTCGGCCCACTTTGTCCATTTCTTTCTTTCACGGATCCTGCTGTTTTGCTGTATCCAAGAGTTCAGCACCCGTCCCTGGTTCCATAGGGCTCCTGCCATATTTCTTCTAGAAGGTTGTCGTGCTGCATTTCAGTTTGGGTCTGGCCGTTCAGGGGGCCCCAAGACCGCCCTCAGGCTCGCTAACTGGCTAGACGTGCGCCCAGGAGTGAGCTTGCTAAGCTGTCAGCTCCTGGTGATGGTTTGTTCGGGTGAAAGGAGGCAGGTGTAAAGGCTCGGGGACCTGTCCGGGGGGGGGGTCCCTTCCTAGTGGAGTTCAGGATAGCACCTGTTCCTCCCAGCAGTGCTGTGTGACAGTGCACGAGGGGGACTGCGCCCCGACCCCGGTGTCGCGGGTCCTTGGGGGCTGGGCCGTAGGCTTGCGTGACCATCCAGGTGACACCTCGTCCCCAGTCCACCAGAGGTTGAGCTGATGCTTCGTGGCTCAGGGCTCCCCCCCTTGAATCCCAGTGTTACAGCAGATTGTCCCGGACGGTCCCCAAGTCAGTTGTCCAGCAGGACATTCCAGGAGCTTAGAGGTCACCTCCGTGGAGCTGGGGGCAAAGGACCAAACCTTCCTTTGGATAAGTTAACCTTCCGCTGTGCAAAGTCTACGATGCACTTGAAGCTAATTCGTGTGTAAAGTGTAAGGTTTGGGCAGCCCGGGGGGCTCAGCGGTTTAGAGCCGCCTTCAACCCAGGGCATGACTGTGGGGTCCCAGGATCGAGTACACCGTCGGGCTCCCTGCATGGAGCCTGCTCCTCCCTCTGCCTGTGTCTCTGCCTCTCTCTCTCTCTCTCTCTCTGTGTCTCTCGTGAATAAATAAATAAAAATCTTAAAAATAATTAAATAAAGTGTAGGGTTTGTGTCTCAGGTCACCATTTTGCCTTTTACCAGCCAATATTTCCAGCACCGTTTGGTGCAAAGACTATCTTTCCTCCACTGAATTGTCCTTTTTCCTTGGTTAAAGATCAGTTGGCTGCGTTTGTAATTCTGGGCTCGTTGTTCTGTTCCATCGACCCGCGTGTCCGTGCTTCCACCAGGGCCACGCTGCCTTGACTGCGGCAGGTCCTGGGGCTGGGGGATGCCGCGCTCCAGCCCTGGTCTTCGGCAGCGCGTTGGCTCTGCTAGGTAGCTTGCCTTTCCTTGTAACTTAACTTAGTGAATTCGGGGGCCCCTCGGCCCTGCGACACGAGCCAGGAGAGGTCATCGCCCCCTCCGCCTTGCTTTCACGGGGGTGAACTTGTGAGCTGCTCAGCCCGCTGGGTGATATCACTGGGGAAGTGGAACTTTGGGGCTAACTCCCTAGGGCTGGAGCACAGTCTGAGGCCCAGCTTGGGCTGCGGGGAGACCTCACCTGGACCGTGGCGGTGGCCTGGTGTCCTGGGGGGGTCCCGTTGCCCCATTTCCCCTGGGGATCCTGCTCATTGGCTAAGTCCGGGTGTTCGGTCAATTTTTCAAACAAGGATTATTATTATTTTTTTTCGACGTAGCTAGGTTCGATTTCTGTGGCTTGCCACCACGAGCTCCAAACTGAATTGAGAGAGGCGATATGTTACCAGAAAACTCTGGGAAACTGGAGCACGTTATGATGTCAACCTGTGATGAGATCATCTTCACAGGTGGGTGTTGGAGAGCTCGCGGCGGGCAGCATGTTGAACTATCAACTACGGGGTCTCATCCGTCGCTGGTGGGGGCGAGACGCGCCATCTGGAATAGCGACACGTGTGTTTACTCTTGGGCCCAGTCTTTCCACCTCTAGGAATAAGTCTCCACCTTGTAAGAAAAAAAATAAATAATAATCATAATAATGATAATAAAAATTAAAAAATCAAAAAAAATAAAAAAATCGGTACGAGGTTATTCATCAGGGACCGTATTCATAGTAACAGATTTTGCAAATGACTCCAGTCCAATTTCCGTTAGTTGCCTGCAGGATGCAAGGTGCCGCATCCCGCAAGGAGAACCGCGTGGACCCACGAAATCCAGCCAGGAACGTTTCCATGGGTTGGTGTGATTTCGGGGTGAATCGTGAAGTAGGGAAGGGAAGTCACGGAGCTCGTGTGCGTGTGTACACAGCGCAGACACGTGACACCTGCTTATGTTCGCAAAATGGAGCAATAAGTAGAGTTTACTAGGATGAGGACAAAAGTTGATTTCAACTTCTCACTGTTTCGTTAACGGTCACTGGTCGCAGCCGCCTTCAGCACTCCGGTCGGGGGCCCGCAGACGGCCTTGGCGGTCGCACTCAGTCCCTTCCACCAAGACTCCCGAAGCCGGTTCCAGACCCAGGCCGCCGTCGCGTGGGGCCTCGTGTGTTCCTGCCCTGCGGGGAGGGTGGGCTGTCCCGAGCGAGGGGAAGGACGCTGTTTTCCCGGGTGACACGGGTCCGAGTGCCGAGCAGCTGCAGGACACACGCCGGCCCAGGCCACCCTGAGTGCCAAGCCTGCAGGCTGCGGGGTGGGGGGGCTGCAGTGACAGGGAGCAGGGGCGTCTCCCGCTGTCAGGCCCGTGTGCTGGGCCGGGAGGTTCCACGTCTGCGGCTCCTGGCAGCCCTGGGTCCCCGGCAGGCCCGCACCGACGGTCACCAGGCCCGGTGGCTCTCCTCGTCCCGCCCGCTGCCACCGGCGTCCGTCAGCGCTCCGCGAGCTCACTCGGCAAACTGCACGTGAAACTGTGTCACAGAGCGGGGCCCTCGCTTTAGGAGCCATGCGCTGGGCTGTTGGGGCATCCGGGGTCGTGGCGTCGGGACTCTGTGCCCACACGTCCTGTAACAAACAACACCTTTCGTGCGTGTATGTGCGTGCACAGACCCACATACACGCACATACGCAGGAAATGCATGTGTCGTGCGCAGCAGAGACCATGAAATCCTGAAACGGTCGAACCTCAAGGCAGCTGCGAGCCTGTTGTTTTCCTCCAAGATTTCTGCAGGTGGGGACGACGTTGCTCCGAGAAAACTTTTAGTTTTAGAAGTTTTCTCACCTGACAGGGCTCGCGACGGGGCCCAGGCTGGGGGGTGGCGGCCTCACGGCCACACCGGGGCCGCGGAGAACGGGCCAAGCGAGGGCCGCAGGGCGTCTGCTCCCAGTGCCCGGGCCTCCGACGCGCTGGCCCCTGGTCGCGCTGCGATGAACGGGGACGGGATGCTCATCAGTCGTCACCTGCGTTTGTGCGACTGACAAAACCAAAGCGGGTTCTTTTCTTCTTCTCCTCAATTACACAAAATGTGAAGTGTTCACCCCGAGTGGGCAGCGACGCAGTCAGCACAGAAGGCGGGCTCTGGGACGTCGGGGGACCCTCACCCGCTCTCCTTCGGGGGTCGATAGCTGTAGGGGCGAACGGCAACCTTCTCTGGGCAGCGGCAGTATAATAGTGGCTGCAAAGTTGCAAAAAAAGGAAAAAAAAAAAAGGAAAATAGCTCCTCTATAAAGTCACTAAAGTCATCAGAGACGCAGTGACTAAGGAGCCCCGATGAGGAATGTCCGAGCTGAGCTCCCAGGCCGCCCCATACCCCCTGGGCCGGGGCACACGAGCACCTTAGCCCCCTGGACCGAGCGCCTCCTCGTACCTTCGCTGCCCTTCTAAGCACTTGCTGTTCACTCCGCCCGACTCCTCGGGGAATTGGAAGCCGGTGCTCGCCTGCTCCGTGGGCATCACGCCGTGAGCCTGTATCAGCCCGGGGAACGTGTCCCTCACGGCCTGCCGCGCGCTTCCCACCGCTCCAGTCTGACTCCATCCTGCAGGACGGTCGTGCGTGCACGGGGCCACCTGCGCTACAGGTGTGCACCATGCCTGCTTCGTGCCACAGACACGCGGGTGCGGTATGAGCTTTTAGAAACACTACCCCGGACCCGGAACACTGGGAGGGGAACCCCAGAGTGCGAGGCATGAAGAGAGAGCCGACCCGGGGAAGCTGAGGCCCAAACGAGGCTCCGACGTGCAGAGAACCCTTGAGGGCCGGAGCTGGAGGGTGTCTCAGAGATAACCCTGGAAGGGCAGACGCAGGAGCGACCTGGCTTCCGGGGTTCATCCGAAGGAATTGGAATCGGCGTCTTGAATGATGAGGGGCCCCGAGCACGCTCTCGCGGGTCTGTGGGCCGTCGCGGGCCTTCTTGGAAAATGTCTGTCCGAGTCTTCCGCCCGTTTTTAAAGGGGCTATTTGTTATCTTGCAATTATCGAGGTGCTTTGGGGAGACGTTTTTCTTGCCCACGGGGAAGGAAGGGGTGGGGGACAAGCTTAGGTGCTACGATGAATATACTTGCTTTCTTTTAGACTAGAGGTCCAGGGACGTGAGCGGGTGTCTGGGTCCTTCACCATCGTTGCGTGTTCATGTTACCCGCGCCTGGGGAAGTCCCCACCGCCTGAGAGATGCTCAGCGAACACCGCTCTGGAAGGGCGGAACCAGTCCCTTGATGCCTTCTTCTCGCCAACCTTCGGTATTGCCCGTCGTTCTGATTTCGGCAGGCCTAAGCCCCGAGGTCCACGTGGCTGTAATTTCCATTTCTCAGGTGAAAACGAGGCTGATAATCATGTGCTCGTTTTCCATTCATCTTTCCTTTCCTGAAACTTCTCAAAGTGTCTTGTCCGTTTGCAAAAAAACTACGTTTTCATCCGTTTATCGTTGACTTATATTCTGGAGCTACGCCTCCTTTTCTGTAGATGTGTGTGTTGGGATTATTTTTTCCGTTCTATGTCTTGCCTTCTAATTTTTTTTTTTCTGAAAGTGTCTTTCGATGAACAGAAGTTACTAAGATTAATGAAGTCGATCCTATCGACATTTTTATGACCGGTACTTTCCCCAGTCCTATCTCAGAGGTCACGGAGATACTCTCCTCTTTTATTCTGGAGGCACAGGCACTTTTCCTTTTGACTCGAAAGGCCTCCAGAGTGAGAGGAGCCCCACCTGGGCCTAGGTGCACCATGAATCCCTGGGCTCGGTGTCGGTGGTGGAACCGGATCGGTTCTGTGGGTGCGTGGAGGAGCCGAGTACATTTTGCACTTGGACAAATGTGAATCGTGTGGATCAGCACGTGGACAGAGACAGCAAAAGTATCTGGGGTCTCCCCCTCCCTTTGCAATCCGACCTTAAAGAGTTGGAGCCTGTTTCTCCGTCCTTGAGGCAAAGGGGCCTGCCCTGTGATTTGCTCAGGCCAACGGAGTGAAGTAGAGGTGATTCTGTGCCCTTTCTAAGGCAAGGACATAAGGGCATTTGCATGGTTTTCCAGTTTCACGGGCTGCTACCATACCCTGCCCAAGGCCAGAGGAGCTTGTTGGAGGGTAGGTCATGGGTCGAGTCGCCCCATTGTTCCAGGTGCCGTTGAGCCACCTGCCGGCCTTACAACGAGGTCATCCCTGGACCCCACAGCTCCAGCGTGACGTACCCGGAGACCACAGACGTGTGAATGAGCCCAGCTGAGCTCAGCCGAGCCCGACCAGATGGGTGACCTGCCCTGTTGACCCCCTGATACGTGAGCTGGGCTTCAGGTCACTACATTTCGGAGTGGTTTGTTACACAGCAGTAATAAGCAACCAATGTATTTGAAAAGAAATATGATGATTTTGTTAGAGGACGCATTGCTGTTCCAGGGAGTATATATTTTCATTTCTAAATATTGATACTTAAAGAAAAAAGGTCTCATCCTATTCAAGGTCAAGAAGAGAGAGATCCGCATAAAATGAACTATTAACGTCACTAATTATTATTAATTAATAATTAATTAGTGATTAATTAATAACCACTAATTATTTCACTAATTATTAGTGAAAACATAAGCTTATAAAGGTAAGTAAGTTATTCTATAGGTTGGCAAATTGAACACCGATAAAAAATAAATTTATAAAAAAGATAATAAAAGCTATTTATTTTTGATGTAAAAAAAAAATAAAGGTAAGTGGAGAATTAACCAGAAAATATTCTTAAAGTCATTGCAATTCCATGTTACTATTTACTTTTCATAATAACTTCATATAATTTAAAATCACATTTTTCTAACAATAGATCTTTGCTTAAGCTGATGTAGAAAAACATTTCAATCCGAGTGTGCTGACCAATCAATGTTTTTTTTAAAGATTTTATTTATTTATTCATGAGAGACACAGAGAGAGGCAGAGACCCAGGCAGAGGGAGAAGCAGGATCCATGCAGGAAGCCCGATGTGGGACTCGATCCCGGACCCCGGGGTCACACCCTGGGCAGAAGGCAGACGCTCAACCGCTGAGCCCCCCGGCCATCCGTGACCAACCAATTTTTTAGGGATTATTTGAGCCTTATAACCTGCCTTAGATGGATGCATAGACTTCATTAGTCTCATAAATTATGCATTATTTAGTGACCATGTTTTTTGATGCTTTTATTATGTAGCTCCGGCTCCCTTGGTGCCCGGCACACAGCGGCTGATCAGCAAATGGCAGATCCTCGTTTCCATTTGCCACAATTTGAATTTGGTGTCGGTATCTGTCGTCACCGGATGGTGACCGGGAAGGGGTGCGGCAGGGCCAGCCGGCAGGGTCCTCGGCCAGGAGGCCGCTGGCCAGAGCGCCCTCGCTTCTCTCTGCTTCTGCTTTCTCTTTGCACTTTCAATCACCCCGTGAGTATAGTGGCTCATGACGAGATATTGAAGCGAAGGCAAAAGACAACCGATTTCCAGCTTTCTCGGTCTCGAAACCCAATAAATCACTTGCTCCTTGTGTTTCGTGAGTTCTGGAATCTCCCTGTTTGGAAGCAAACCGCAGGAGACGAGATACCGTGAAACACATCGAGGTACAAAGCTGTCCCCACGGGGGGACGTGGCGTGGGGTTTCTGGAGCACGTGGAGCGTCACCCCCTCGGCCGCCCAGTGTGCGGTGCCTGAACAGCTGCCGTGTGAGGCTCTGTGCTCCGTGCTCCGGAGGTTATAGTGACGAGGGGCAGGGTCACGGCTGCGCGAGAAACGCCGCAGTGGATGGACTGAGGACAGTGACGGCAGAGGTGCTTGGACACAGCGAGACGCGAGGCAGGACTTCAGCGGATTTTCCAGGCCGGCTCTTCACCCCTCCAGCCTCACGCCGTCCAGTTAAAACACTCATTCTTAGCCCCTTCCAGGCAGGGGTGACCCATACCTACATTCTGGATGTTGGGACCAAACAGCAGATGTTTTTAGGGCGTCATGGGAGGTCGCCCCGTGTCTGCTACGGGGAGCTCCGCTGTACCTGCAGGTCTAGAGGCCCCTGGAGGGCGAGGCCACGCCCTCGGCAAGGCAGGGTCAAGGGCAGGAAGGGGCCAGCTCCGGGTCCCTCCAGATTTTCCTAAGTGTGGGAGAAGGAAACTCTATCCTACTTAAGACACTGGGATTTTTGTCCATTATGTGGACCCAGATCTAATCCTGATACAGGCTGATAACAAGGATGCTTTAAGGTTGAAGAGGGGGACATGGTGTCTGGGGGGAGAGGCCGTCTGCGGGCAGGAGGTGGTGCTAAGCCTCGGTCACGGCCCACGGCCCACGACTTCAGCTGGAAGCAGGGCAGGGACAGCAGCCTCCGGAACGTGTGGGCTCCCTAAGGGGATTGGGAAGCCCAGCGCGTCCCTACTGGGGGTGTGGGGGCACCCGAGGCCCGATGGGGCCGGACGGGTCTTACACTCAGGTGAGCCGCAGGCGGCTCTCTGCGCTGGACTCGGTCGTGGGCGCGCGGTGGGGAGACGGCAGGCGAGAGGTCGGCTGCAGGTGCCAAGTGGTCAGGCTTAGTGGGGCTCCGGGGCAGGGTCCCCCTGACGTGCCCGGGGCAGAGGTCTGGAGGCTTCGGGGCACGGAGCTTGCTGCGGACAGTCAGGGACTCGCACAGCCCGGTCCCGGGCCCCTGACCTGCCCCCCTCCTCTGTATCCGGACGGAGTCTGAGAAATGTCGGTGGGTCACGGTGTGCGTCCGGTGGCCTGTTGGCGGGGACGTGGGCTCAGCACCCTCTGTCCCTTGGGGCTTCTCCCGGGGGCGCGGGAACCAGCCCAGCGGCTCCCAGGGCTTCAGGCTCTACAGTCGCTTCTGGAGCGGGAAGTGAGAGCCTGCGGCACCTGCACGGATGCCCTCCCTCTGCCGCGGCTTCCCCCGAGCCCACCTGCCTCCCCTGCTGCCCCGGAGGGCACCTGCGATCTCATTCTGGGCCCCTCCCCGCCCTCCGGGACCTTCTGGGTCCTCCCCGCCCTTGAAGACCTTCTGGGTCCTCCCCGCCCTCCGGGACCTTCTGGGTCCTCCCCGCCCTTGAAGACCTTCTGGGTCCTCCCCGCCCTCCGGGACCTTCTGGGCCCCTCTCCGCCCTCTGGGACCTTCTGGGTCCTCCCCACCCTTGAAGACCTTCTGGGTCCTCCCCGCCCTTGAAGACCTTCTGGGTCCTCCCCGCCCTCCGGGACCTTCTGGGCCCCTCTCCGCCCTCTGGGACCTTCTGGGTCCTCCCCACCCTTGAAGACCTTCTGGGTCCTCCCGCCCTTGAAGACCTTCTGGGTCCTCCCCGCCCTCCGGAACCTTCTGGGCCCCTCTCCGCCCTCTGGGACCTTCTGGGTCCTCCCCACCCTTGAAGACCTTCTGGGTCCTCCCCGCCCTCCCTCCGGGACCTTCTGGGTCCTCCCCGCCCTCTGGGACCTTCTGGGATCCTCCTTGTCCTCTGGGACCTTCTGGGCCCCTCCCCGCCCTCCGGGACCCTCTAGGCTCCTCCCCTCCCCGCCCGCCAGGACGTTCTAGGCCCTTGAGCCCTGCGGCCCGGCCTTGAGCCTCCGTCCTCACGTCTAGTGACTGCATGTCTTCCTGGCCGCCCCGATGGACCCTCACACATATCTTGGGGCTTCCCACACCTTGGTCCTCGGTTCAAGGTGCCGTGTGAGAGGGTTGGACACCGTGGCTCCAGGATCCCGCAGGCCCCTCCCTCTGCGTTGTTCACGGAAACACTGGCTCCTAAAGCCTCTGGTGCCATTGAAGACGGTGGGGGACCGAGTGCCGTGCTGGGGACGCCTGGCCGGCCTCCGGTCGCCCCCTCGTGCTCCGGCCGTGTGGGCAGCTGCTGTGCACAGTGTAAACCAGCCCGTTTACCAGCAGGATGTCACCTGCTTCCCCTTCCTCGTTGTCCTGGGAAATGGAGACCGCCCGCTGGCCCTGAGCAGGCTCCTGACCGCAGAGCAGTGGCCAGTGGTCAAAGGCGGGCTCCCCAGCAGCGGAGGACTGCGGTGCCGCGGTGAGGCGATCGGCCTGGCCTCTGCCCTGCAGGCCTCACGGCGACCAACATGCAGACTGTCCGGCCACCGCCCGGATCCTGAAGAGTCAGTGCCGCCCGCTCCCCTGAAAAACCCATCTGTCTGGGGCCTGGTTGCCTCCCCTCGGGCGGAAGGGACTTGTGGCCTGGCACTGGCGTCTGTGGAGCACCCCTGGGTGAAACAGGGGCTTCCCTGGGGCCAGGTCACAGGAAAGCCTTCCTGGTGATGAGCAGAGGCTGCCGGGTCACGTGCAGGGTCTGCGAACGTGTCCCCGAAATGAAATGACGAGCCCACGTAAGGGACCACAGAGAGGGAAGGAAAAGACACAGCCCGTCATCAACTTCCAGAGCCGCCTCCACTATTAGGGGTTTGTTTTTTTTTAATGTTCATTTCCAGGGACTGTTTCAATCCATCTTGATAGAATTAAACACCATAAAACAAGGTAAAAGTGATCAAAGTCAATATAGGAACATGAAGGACGGCTCATCGGAAGGAATTTGATTCTTGGGAATCAAGTTAAGCATCATGGCAAATCCAGTTAAGGGAAGGAGGCCCTGCAGCTCTCCTGGGCGAGCGACCCTCCTCGGAGCCGTGCGCACAGCTGGCGGCTAACGCGGCCTGCCGGGAGCCCCGCGCTGAAGAACCACGCTGGATTTATTTCTCCGAGCTGGATTCAATCATTTAGGTAATTTCGTGTCACCTACTGAGCAGTGCGACAGGCAGGCGAATGGATTTACTTTTGCTTTTTAAAGCCACGATTTTGAGAAAACACGATGGCCTGCAATGCTCACGATTCCCCTTCCCATGGAGTGACAAACGTGGGAGGAGGGAGAGGGGGGTGCTGGTCCCGCGATGTCCGTAGCTTCAGTAGAATCCCATCCCGTGAGGCCGCACGGCTCGGAGCATCCTCATAGACAGGAGCTCCATTCGGGGGATGAGATAACTAGCGCAGTTCTCTTCCCTAATAACCACGGCTGCCTTAGTTCAACACGACGTGGGGCACATAAAGCAAACTGTGGGGCATAGCTTGCCGTTAGGGTCTGGTCATTTCACTCCCCTGCACGACTGGTGTTTTTATCGCACAGGTTAGCTTAGACCAGTATCACATTTAAACAGAGTTCTCGGGGTGCAGGTGTCCCGGCATTTCATTGCATCTGTATCTTTGGGATGCCTGCACCCCGATGTTTCTAGCAGCAATGTCCACAGTGGCCACACTGTGGAAGGAGCCTCGGGGTCCATCGACAGATGATTGATAGAGAAGCTGTGGTCTATGTGTACAGTGGGATATTCCTCAGCCATTAGGAACGACAAATACCCACCATGTGCTTCAACGTGGATGGACCTGGAGGGTATGATGCTGAGTGAAGTAAGTCAATCGGAGAAGGACAGACATTATATGGTCTCACTCATACGGGGAATATAAAAAATAATGAAAGGGAATAAAGGGGAAAGGAGAAAAAATAAGTGGGAAATATCAGAAAGGGAGACAGAACACGAGAGACTCCTAACTCTGGGAAATGAACTAGGGGTGGGGGAAGGGGAGGAGGGCAGGGGTGGGGCTGAATGGGTGACGGGCACTGAGGGGGGCACTTGACGGGATGAGCACTGGGTGTTATTCTGTATGTTGGCAAATCGAACACCAATAAAAAATAAATTTATTAAAATAAATAAATAAATAAATAAATAAATAAATAAATAAAGCTCTCAAAAATAAATACACATTTAGGGTCTTATTTCTAGCGTGTATTTAAAAGTACTTAGAAAATATTTTAATTATTTTAACTGACAAGTGACAAGATGTTGGAGGAGCGAGACCCAGGCATTCGATACGTTTCCCCGCTGGAAAAATGAGTGTCTGTATAAATATCCTTCATGTGGGGAGAGCCGTTTTCCATATCAAGAACAAAAAGTCGAAAGAAAAAAAAATTAAAAAAAAATTTGAAAGAAATACACGATGCTACTACGCACAGGTAATCGATGAGCAGGATGTGGCTGTAGGACAGTTACTCTCTACGTTGCCGTTACGCTGGGTCGAGGTGTTTCCTAGGATCTGTGTACGCCCTCTCCCCATTATCATCTACTGGAGAATGCAGGTGTCGGGAGCTGCAGAAGTCCTGTCCCTTGCCCTCCGGGCTGCCTGCCCCACACCCAGACCGTCGGGAACGTAGGCAGCTACTGAAGCGGCCCCGTAGGATGCCTCCGGCAGGAAGAGCCTTCCACGCTGCGGGCCTTGGAGGGATTGACTGATGCCAACACGCAGGGGCGGAAGCTGCCTTCTGTGATTTCCATCATCGGTCCAGTCGCATGTTCTAGAACACTCACTGTCCTGCGGAAGGCCGCTCGGGTTGCTCACGCTCCGCACGCTGCTCAGCCCGTGAGTCGGGGCCGATTTCCCGCGGGCGGGACTGGCTCTCGTGGGGCACCTGGCCTTGGACGTCTGCTCCCGCCCCGGCGCCCCGGTCGAGCCGCCATCTGCGACCTCTGCAGCTGGATGCACCAAGCACCCCCCGCACGGGCCCCAGCACCTGCTGCCCTTCCCTCTGGGACATGCTCTGGGCTGTGGTCCCGAGGTTCCCTCGTCAGACATGACGCCCAGTGGGACTGTGTTTGCAGGTGAGCCGTTCGGGGGGCGAACAGGTCATGGGGGTGGAACCCAGCGAGTGAGGGAAGTGCCCTCGCAGGACAGACGCTGTGCGCACAGCGAGAAGCCGCTGTCCAGGACTGCGAGGCACGCGTTTCCGTCCCCGGGCCGCCGGCCTGCGGGATCCTGTTCTAGCAGCCAAGCTGACCGGCCGAGGGGGAGCCCCAAATACGCACTCGGCTCACCCCCCGTGCCCCCTCTCCCCATGCCCCGACCCCTGAGGCTTCCGCTAACAGGGCCCCAATCCCTCTCCCATCCCACCCGCCTTCCTGTCCCTTGTGCCCCTGGTCCTCCGCTGATGCGCTACGTAGGCCAGACTGACTTTACCGTCTGTCTTCCTTGACCAGACGTAAAGCCCCTGAAGCCACAGGGGTCTTCTGCGTCTGCAGCTTTGTGCCCAGTCCTAGAGCTCACGGGGAATCGATGCTGCAAACACCCGCGACGTGCCAAGCGTCTGAACCCCCCGTGCGTGGCCAGTTCGCCTTTGCAGCAGCCTGGAGACGCGGGAGTCAGTGGTAGTTTCCCCACGTCACAGGTGAGAGGTGGAGGCCGGGGTCCGGTGGTCGGTGGGAAGAGGTGGGCAGGGAGGTCGTGCCCCGCGCTCAGACACCAAAAGTCACCCCATCCTCTTTGGGGTCCAACCTGGAACCACCTTCTTTCTTTATTATTTATTTTTTATTTTTAAAAAAATTTTTAGTTTTTTTTTTTATTTATTTATGATAGTCACGCACACAGACACAGAGAGAGAGAGAGAGAGGCAGAGACACAGGCAGAGGGAGAAGCAGGCTCCATGCACCGGGAGCCCGACGTGGGATTCGATTCCGGGTCTCCAGGATCACGCCCTGGGCCAAAGGCAGGCGCTAAACTGTTGCGCCACCCAGGGATCCCCACTTTCTTTTTTAAAGATTTTTTAAAAAATTTATTTATTCACGAGAGACACACAGAGAGAGGCAGAGCCACAGGCAGAGGGAGAAGCAGGTTCCATGCAGGGAGCCCGATGCAGGACTCGATCCCGGGACTCCGGGGTCACGCCCTGAGCCAGGGGCAGGTGCTCACCGCTGAGCCCCCCGGGCATCCCTGGAACCACCTTCTTTGGGGACGGTCACCAGCACGTGCAGCCAGCGCACCCCGAGGCTGCCCGGGGGGAATGCAGTCGGCGATCACCAGGCAGTCCCGACCTCCCGCGGGCACACGCATCGGGCTCTGCCTCCACTGGGGTTCACCTGCGGCCGCTCAGGCCGGATCCACCTTCCTGTCAGGTGAGGCCCCCCCGGGGCAGGGGTTTTACACCAGGATAAGGTGGCCAAGTAGGCGCCTTCCCAGCACGGCGCTGACGTTTCTGGCCTCTGGGGTGTTTTCTGACTCAACAGCGAAGGCGCCGGCCGCCTGGCGACGCTGAAATCCTGGCAACGCTGCGGGCGCCTCCCGGGGCTCCCGGCCCCGGTCCAGTCCCGGGGCGCCGGGGACGCTCCGGGGTGTCCCGGAGCAGGTCAGGGCGTGCTGAAGCTAGCAAACCTGCACTTTAATTCTCATTTTATTACACACCTATGCCTTTTAAGGCAGCAAAAGGACATTATGTAAAGCGAGGCTCCTCCCCCCAATATTCATGATTTTTTTTCCTGCCTTGAAACACCTTGTGTGTTGGGGATGTTATGGGGGAGGCGCCGGTGTGCTGATGGGCTCCAGCTGTGAATCCTGCGCAGAACGAGGACACCCCAAGTTTTCCTGATGGGTTCAACTCATGCAGAGGCCTCTGCTCGACAAAGACGCGCGTTTCGCTTATGTGTGCCTGGGTGTGGAGGCCGGAGAGGCGAGAGGCCGCACTGGCCGGAGCGCAGGGGTTTCCATGTCGCTCCCTCCAGAGCCTCTCCCAGCTCTTGCCGGCCCGGTGGGGGTTTGCAGGTCAGCGGGGTGACGTGTCCCGTGCTTCGCCCATGGGCACGGAGCGCACGTGTGGGGCCAGGCTGGGGGGGCCACAGGCCTCAGGCCTCGGCTGACGGCAGCACTGCTCGTGCGGACTTCCCCACGGGGCTGCTGCATGCGCCTCGTCCAGTGTGGCCCCCGCGGTACGGAGCTCAGTGTGACACGCGCGATCAGGTCCATCCCGCGGCCTGGGCGGGCGGCCCGCGGAGCCGTAGTGCAGCTGAGGCGAGCCTGACTGACAGCGCGGCGTGCCACAGGCCTGCTCCCGTGCGCCCACCGGCTGTCTGGCAGTGGTACGTCGTCGTGGGCCACACAGCACACACATGCTCCTGGACAGGCACGCGTACGCACACAGCACGTGCCCACATGCGATCGTGACGCCTGCGCGTGATGCACTTGTGTGCACACATACATGCATGCACACAATGCTCACAGAGACGCACGTATGAGTGTAAATGCAAAACACACGTGTCCACACACATAACACGTGAGCTCACATGCACATACAAAAGTGTGCACATATACACACAGGTACACCCGTGCATGGGTGCACGTATGTGTTTGCACGGAACACACCTGCATGCACAGGTGCACACCCAAACATGCATGCACACACGTGCACATGTATGACATTGCAAAGTCACGCACAAATCTGTGCACATATGCACGCACAGGTGCGCACCTGCATACACATACACACAACCTGCATGCATGGGCATAAATGAGCACAGATATGCACACAACACATGCCCGTACAGACGTGCACACAGTGCATGCACACGACACACATGCACAACACACAGGCACTCAGTCCACAGCCACATGCACATATGTGTGCACATATGCGTACTTACAAATGTACACCCGTGCACACACATGCAGGCACACACACATCCACTAATGGAAGTACAGAAAGGATACTCCTGTGTGGACACAGTTTGGTCCTAAATTACATAAAAAAAAATATTTGGTGAACGACCATACCTGTTGTGGACGTGAAACCGTGGAAACCAGGGTGTGAATTCTTGCTGGAAAATGTCCAAGTTTTTGTGTAGAAATCTGAGCAGGGAGGGAAAAGGAAAGCTGAGTATTGCTGCCCGTTGCGTGCAGGTGCTCAGCGGGGAGGGTGCTCCGGCCGCCTGTGCCCCCTTCCCGGGCCCTTGGAGAGCCGGCGAGTCCCCCGGGGGGAAGGAAGGTGGCGCCTGCCACGGAGCCCGGCTCCGCTCCCGCCACCTGCAGTCTCCTGCGCCCTGTGAGAGGGGCTCCAGCCCCCCGTTTGCGCTTATAGGAACCAAGACGGTTTGTCTGCAGCGTGTATGATAAAGGGGGAGCGTCAATCCTGTTTCTTCAGGCTGGGCCACTGCAGTGGAAGACCCAACAAGATGTAATTGACCACACTTACTTGCTAACCCCAAATTCACAAAGCGACACTGATATTTCCCCCACTTTTTAATTTTATTTTATTCATTTATTTATTCATGAGAAACACAGAGAGAGAGAGAGAGGCAGAGACACAGGCTGAAGGAGAAGCAGGCTCCCTGTGGGGAGCCCGACGTGGGACCCGATCCCGGGACCCCGGGGTCACGCCACTGAGCCACCCAGGCGTCCCCTCCACTTTGTTTTTAAGATAAGACAAAACGCCTTTCTTCACATTATCAGATAGCGTAGTTTAGAATTCCCGTAGAATTTTGCAATCAGGCCTTCACGTGACCTGCGATGCCCTGGGGGGGGCCTTCAGCTGTCTGGCGCCCTCTAAGGAGGTGTTCTCCTTTGTGGGATGGTAAGACCTGGTTGTGATGCAAACTTCCTTGCCACTTCCATATAAGGGGACGGAAATAATGAGTCGTAGCATACGAACCAAGAACGTAACTTTAAAAATCGTGCGTGGAAAGTGTTCAGTAAGGCCAGGCTCCGGGCCACCATTCTGCACCCGGCCCGCGGGGGGCGAGGAGGGGGCTGCGGCCCCGGGGAGAGGCAGCAGGTGCACCTCAGGAGCAGTAACGGCAAGGGCTGCAGCCACTAGGTGACGCCCTTGTCCTGCGTCGGCCGCGCGGGTCCAGGCTTGGGGCGGGCGCTTTGTCTGCAGGATGTGGTCTCTGTCCCTCGCCGCCGCAGCTTGAGTGACGCGGATCATTTGCAACACGTGCAGCAAGGTCCGGGGAGGCTAAGCGCCTGAGCCTTACTTGCTGTGCTCTGCGGCCGATGGACGGGCTTGCGCACATCCAGACGCTCAGGTGCACCTGGGTGTTTGCAAGGAGAGGCCTTCGGGGAGTTTTTGCTTCCTGCCGATTAAGGGAAAAAACTTCCCATTTATCTATTTATTTAAACGGGCCGTTAGAAAGACCCTTTCTGTCTGCGGTGACATTTAAAAGCAAAATCAAGGGTTTCGAGGGGTTGTGTGTAGAGGGATGCTTTAGGGAGAGCTCTCCACGCTCATCGCGTGTGGACCAGCCTTCAGACCCCGGGGGAAGCGCGTGGTTTTATTCTGTGCCTATTAGCGCCCTAATCAGAACAAGTAAGTGACGCATGGTTCTTTCCCTTTTGGGCGACGCGAGTGGCCGTCGACTCCGTAGTTCGTGAAGGCTGGAAGTTTGCCAGAGTTATCAGCAGATACAGTGTGACGCTATTAATCGAGCCAAAATTGTCAAATAAAATGACCTCTTTATAAATTGCCTCTGTAAGCGTCCCTCTCTCTAAGTGTCTTGGCTCCTTAGAAAACCACGCCGTCCGGATGAGCACTGGGTGTTATTCTATATGTTGGCAAAATTTGAACACCAATAGAAAACAAATTTATGAATAAAAAACAAAGCAAAAAACGACGCTGTGGCTGAGTTTTAGGAAAGTCGCATGTGACACTGTCTTAGTGACGGGATCACCTGGTGCAGGTCCGCCCCCCAGACCAGGCTGTGGCCACTTCCCGGGGGCCCCCCCCGCAGGGTCACACGGGGTGCGCAGGGCGGGGACCTGCTGCTGCCTGGGCAGCCCAGGGCGCGCGTGGTCGGCAGGACTTCTGCTCTGCGTCTCCCGACGCGGGGTCTCCGATGCTGGGGCCTCCCCCACCTGGCACAGGGCAGGAGCCGAGGTGCCAGGTCTCCCGCCCACTGGGTTTGAGTCCCGAAGACGTTTCTCTAGGGCTGACCCGGGGCCACAGCCCGTTGCACAGCTGAGTGTGGGGCCTGGGGACCATCCGGGGATCACGCGAGGCAACATTTATAACTGCTCACTTTTTTAGCATCAACTACGTGCCAGGCTGTACCCGAAATGCTAGCAAGCACCGTGTGCTTAGTCTCCAGCGCCCCGAGACGCAGGACTGCAAGGCACCTGGAGGGGCCCAGTGAAAAGTGAAAATGCGATGCCCTTATTGCAAACACAAGAATTTCAAGACGGTGACAGCAGGACGTGAAGTCAGGTGCGGGGGTCCCTTCTGGGTGAGTCTGGGGTCCCGGGAGGCTGTGTGATCTTGGGGCCGTGCGGCTGGCCCTGCCCGCAGGGATCAGCTGTACTTTACTGGTGACAGAAAAGAGCCCATCAAGGTTAATGAACCTGTGCAAGGTCACAGGCCTAAATCCAGTGGAGCCCAGGTCTGAACCCCGCGCTCTCTCCCACCAGGACCCGCTGTGTTACGTCAAGGCGAGCCCCGGTGCTCCCAGCCCTTCTTCCAAAGCCCCACTCCGATGGGGGCACCTTGGCTTCTTGTTAGAAACTCAACAGGACCCTCGAGCATTAATACTCTTCCCAGGCAGATGTGCCAAGGGAGTTCTGATGGTGCCCGTCTCTACTCTGACCCGGGAGGAGCTAAGACCTGGCGTCCTTCACGGCCCTCCCCGTTAGCCCCTTGGTGAAGATGCCGGCGTGGAGCTCAAGATCTAATATCCAATCATTGTGGCATCGTTCTTCCTGGTAAGGAAGGTGAACGATCTACTTTGAAGATGTTTTTACTCATTCATTTTTTTTTTCTTAGCGTTTCTTGAGTCGGAATCAAAAAGGCAAATCTCCGAAAGAAATGAAGAGGTTGGTCATGTAGAATTGGGGAGATTTCTTGACCATATAAGACTATGGATATGTAATTATGTGGCCAGGTAATTGGTGACATTATCCAAAGAGCGGTTTGCATTTTCCTCATCAGGCTTCCGAGGCGTGCGGTAGGTAGCAGAGGAAGACCTCCGCCATCTCGCAGCACGGGAGCTTAGCTGGTTGGACGAGGAGTGATTAGTACCAAGCAGGCTCGGATTCCCGGCCCCACCGCGCCGTCCCTTGCTGCCTCTTGCACTGGCGCAGAGGTGTTTTCTGCCCCTAGTCTCTTTCCACCTGTCATGATTGGGATTTTGCGTGTCCTTGTGATGTGACTCCTATTGTCCCCTCTGTGGTTTTAAGCCCGTCTATTAAAAAATAAATAAATAAATGCCTTCATTCAGCCATCGGGTTGGCCTTGATTCTAGCTCATCATGACAGAGAACGATTTTTATTTATCTCTTTTCCTCCAGTGGGAGTTCATTAAGTCCCTGTTGAATTATTCTGTCAATGTCCACTTTCTGTCCATCGTAGAGCGGGGGTTTCTTTGGGAAACTAAGACCCGCGTGGGGGGGGAACATCATTTTCTCAGCTGAGAAAATGTAGTAAAAAGAGGAATTAGCAAGAGAGCAGCAAACAGCGGTTGATGAGCGTGTCCTGGGGGAGACCCAGGAGAACCAGTAGCTCCAGCTAGGCCAGCAGCTCAAACAGCAGCTGTAGCTGAAACAAGAGGAAGAAAGGTGTGTAGGGAGATGGTGGTGGGGGTGCGAGGCTGCGAGGGGGGGACCAGGAAAGCCTGGTCCACAGAGGTGAGGTTCCTCTTGCAGATTTAAGCCTGGCCTTCTCCACTGGTAGGTTTGTCTTGACTTAGACTCACCTTCTCCTCCTGGTGCAGAGGGAGACGCCTCCGAATGGAGATCTCCTTTATGCTGTGAACTTCCCTTCCAACGGGGCGCCTTCTACTCTTGTTTCAGGAGCTTCTCCTGTGTCCCCCGTTTCTCTGAATAATCAACTTAAAGGAATCCTTGTGCCGAAGAGGCATATTTGGGGGTGATTTGTGTTGTGCCATCCTTCACTGTTTGCATCTTTCTGCTTGAGGATTCTCAGATATAATAAACTTCCACATGTGACAGGCTCCTAGAAACAGTGCCTTCTCTCCAGCAGGTCTGCTTGGGGACACGTTACTAGACCCTGTCATTGTCCCACCTGCTTCGGGCGCCTGGTCACTAAGGGGTAACGGGTGCTATTTATCAGAAATCAGCATTTGCCATGTTTTTAAAAACTAACTCTGTGTGCACTTGGCTAGGTGACTCTCTGTTGCATAAGGGAACAGATATCAGGCTGACCAGAAAGGTCCAGATTCCCCAGCCTGATCTTGGGTGTTAGGGTTTGTCACTCGTACCACACTAACAAGCAACTGTCTCTCTGTTTAAAAATGTGGAAATAACAATACATGCCTAGTAATTCTAACCAGTTTGAAAAGACTACAAGGAAATACTGTAAAAACAGCAGCTTTCTGACTTAAAATAATAAGCTATGGATGAGCTACGTACCACCTTTCCCCAACCAGGTATCAGGGCGAATGGACTTGGTTAGATTCTAGGACTAATTCAGGCAATCCAAGCTAGTGTTTTATTTTTATTATTTTTTATTTTTTATTTTAGAGAGAGAAGGAGGAGGGGGATCCAAGGGAGAGGGAGAGAGAAAGAATCCTAAGCTGATTCCATACTCTGTGCACATGGGGCTTGATCTTCCAACCCTGAGATCAGGACCTGGGCTGAAATCAAGAGACAGATGCTTAAGGGACTGAGCACACAGGTGCCCCCAACCTGGTCTTTTATAAACAAAATCAACCCAGGGCCTCACAGCTAGTGATGGAGCCAATCAGGGTGGGAAAGGATGTCTCCTAAACTCTAGTTTAGTAACGTGTTTCTTCATTGACTTGGGCAAGATTTGGTTTCTCAAAGGAATAGATGATAGATAAATAGATGATAGATGATACATAGATATATGGTTGATAAATGATAGATTAATGATACATAGATGGAAGGTTGATGATTATCGATGTTGGATGGATGGATGGAGAGGTGGATGGATGGGTGGATGGATGGATGGATGGATGGATAGAGAGGTGGATGGATGGGTGGGTGGATGGGTGGGTGGATGGATGGATAGAGAGGTGGATGGATGGGTGGGTGGATGGATGGGTGGATGGATGGATAGAGAGGTGGATGGATGGGTGGGTGGATGGATGGGTGGGTGGATGGGTGGGTGGATGGATGGATGGAGAGGTGGATGGATGGGTGGATGGATGGATGGATGGATGGATAGAGAGGTGGATGGATGGGTGGATGGATGGATAGAGAGGTGGATGGATGGGTGGGTGGATGGATGGGTGGATGGATGGATAGAGAGGTGGATGGATGGGTGGGTGGATGGATGGGTGGGTGGATGGGTGGGTGGATGGATGGATGGAGAGGTGGATGGATGGGTGGATGGATGGATGGATGGATAGAGAGGTGGATGGATGGGTGGGTGGATGGGTGGGTGGATGGGTGGGTGGGTGGGTGGATGGGTGGGCAGGTGGATGGGTGGATGGATGGATGGGTGGGTGGATGGATGGATGGGTGGGTGGGTGGATGGGTGGGTGGATGGGTGGGTGGATGGATGGATGGAGAGGTGGATGGATGGGTGGATGAGTGGGTGGATGGATGGGTGGATGGATGGATAGAGAGGTGGATGGATGGGCGGGTGGATGGATGGGTGGATGGATGGGTGGGTGGATGGATGGGTGGGCGGGTGGATGGGTGGATGGATGGATGGGTGGGTGGATGGATGGATGGGTGGGTGGGTGGATGGTTGGATGGGTGGATGGATGGGTGGGCGGGTGGATGGGTGGATGGATGGATGGGTGGGTGGATGGATGGATGGGTGGGTGGGTGGGTGGATGGTTGGATGGGTGGATGGATGGGTGGATGGTTGGATGGGTGGATGGATGAGTGGATGGATGGATGGATGGGCGGGTGGATGGGTGGATGGATGGATGGGTGGGTGGATGGATGGGTGGGTGGGTGGATGGATGGGTGGATGGATGGGTGGATGGATGGATGGATGGATGGGTGGATGGGTGGATAGGTGGATGGGTGGATGGATGGATGGGTGGGTGGGTGGATGGATGGGTGGATGGATGGGTGGATGGATGGATGGATGGATGGGTGGATGGGTGGGTGGGTGGATGGATGGGTGGGTGGGTGGGTGGATGGACGGATGGGTGGGTGGATGGGTGGGTGGGTGGATGGGTGGGTGAATGGATGGATGGATGGGTGGATGGATGGGTGGATGGATGGACGGATGGACGGATGGGTGGATGGGTGGATGGATGAATATATAGCATTGAGTTAGTTTCTAGCCCAAGATGGAGCCACTCCTGCCATGGGTGCCACATCAGCGAACCAAATCTTAGGTCACTCCTGTGTCCCTGTAAAGTCTCTGCTTGACCACAGACAGTCTATGTGCTCAGCCAGGCCCCAAACCTTCACAAATCTGTCAGTTGACAGCCTTTCCTTCCATTTCTGTTGTCTCACAAAAGGGAAAGAACTACCTACCACTCAAGTTGGACCTTCTGTCATAAACCTGAGAAGTTCTAACAAACCTCTACCACCTCATGAAGCCTGGACACAGCCCCAGCCCCTGTGAAGCCCCGGGGATTCTATTTTCTGCTGGTTCCAGCTGTGAACCGTGCCTCCTGTGGGCTGTGCTGTGACCTGTCTTCCCGGGAACCAGGTGAACCGACCTTTTGTTTTTATTCACCTTCATGGCAGACCCTTCCCCACCGGGGCTGGGCTTCAGCAGCAGAAAGGAGGACATTTGAGCGGCACCCTGTAGTCTCCTGGAAATCTCCCTTCCCCATTTGGGAACCCCTTGCACTGGCACGAAGCTTCTCTCTCTTCTCCCAGCACGATGCCATGTGGGTGGCCTTAGGTCCTCCTGTCTCCGAGGTCAGGGTCTCTTGCATTAGAATGCTCAGTCTCTCAAAAAAAAAGAAAAGAAAAGAAAAGAAAAGAAAAGAAAAGTAAAGAAAAGAAAAGAAAAGAAAAGAAAAGAAAAGAAAAGAAAAGATTCTCTTTTGAGGGGTGAACATTTCAGTGATAGTCCAACAGTCTCCTCTACCACCAGTTAGGACAACCATTCCCTTTGGAAGAGGTCATTTGCGTCATTTGCCATGCAAACGCACTTTTTACCTCTAGATACGTGTTTGGCTTCTTAGTGTTCCTCAAACTGGAACCTGACAATGTATTTTCAGAATAACTTCCTTCTCCTTACGGTGTCCTGTGCGTTGCTTGTATTTGGGAAACGGGGCTGTTGAGAGCTGCTAGCAGAGCCAGCTCGCCGGACCTTCCCGGATGCATGAGCAGTGAGAGTGTGGGTGGCCGGGCCACCCCTGCAGGACAACCCCCTCTGCTCTGGTGCTCCTGCTCGCCTCATGAGGGATGGAGGCCCTGTGCTTCCCTCAGTGGGATGCCTCAGCCCTGCGAGACCCTTCCACTCATGCCCTCAGTGGCCCGAAGGGTGGGCTGTTGCTCTCAAGTGCTGACTGTGCACCCCACTTCCTCAGCTCTCCTCCTGGCCTGTGGAACGCTTCTCCCAGTGTGTCCGCGGCTAGCGAGCAAGTGTCGATCAGACCGGGCGGCAGCATGCCAAGCAAACTGGCCCGTGGGACACAGGGTGGCTCCCAGGGAGCTCTCCCCTTGCTCCCCGTCCATCGTCTCACCCTTCTCACCTCACTCTAGCTCATCTTCCGGGACACGGCATGGTCGTCAGGTCCTCCAGGAAGCCAGGCCAGGATGGGCAGGTGTGCCCCTTGGTGCACTCCCACGACACCCTCTGTCACAGCACGTAGGACCTACGTAGAGTTTGAGAAAGTGTGCTAGGGCTCCATCCGGTCGGGAGAAAGATCCTGTCTGTGAAGGTTTATCCGGGTCAGTGACACTGATGTGCCCCATGTGCCTGGTGTGGTGCCGGGTCCTGGGCTTTGGTTATCCGCGAGCCGACTCAAGACAGTATTCCCTTCAGTGCCAAGGGGAATAAGATCAGTCAAATGCCCGTCTGTGGGAAAACTGCTGCTTCCTGCTCAGTGTGACGGACACTGACGATGACGGATGGCCAGGGTCTGAGGCCTGTAGGTGCGCGTACTGAGCACCTGCACACATTCTCGAAATGCTCTGCCCACTTTTGCTGATGTCACCTCCTGAGTTTGCTGCCCTAAATCCAGCATAAATGTACACTTGGGCTTTAGTTTCCCCGTGGTTATTTTTAGGGCGCCGTTAGAGCCAACCTGCTTCCCGTTTAGAGTCTCTTAGTCACTTGTGTTTCTGGTGCGGGCAGATGCTCTCGGTTGCACAAATGGGCAACGAACATGGGGACGACGGGGAGCAAGAGTACTCGGCTCCCCGGAAGAGTCTGGAATGTGTTTTAGGAGAGTGCGGGGTCCAGAGGGCCCCAGCCCCATGTCATGCACAACAAAGACATCGTGGCACACGTGCTCACCCGGAACATCACGCGGCCCAAAGGACCTCGGGGTCCGACCACACAGCCATGGGTCTGCTCTGCGTTTCCCAGGCCGGCGGCTCGGAGGCGGTAGCTTGATCCCACGTCGGTGTGTGGCATCGTAAGCTGGCCTTGGGGACGGCGGCTCTCCACTACCTCCCTGGGTCTTCGTCTCTCTGTTAAAGGTCAGTGATGCTGGGGAATCCCTTCGGCATAGACTGCGTGTCAGCGCAGTCAGGTTCCAGGAGTCTCGGGCGAAGCGGCCGAGGGCAGGGTGCAGACCCCGTCAGCCTGTCCTGTCACCTCTGGTCATGCCAGCACTGGAAATTCTCATCAGCTGACAAAGGGGCCTATTTTGTTGCTTTTTTCTTCTTTTTAAGGGAGGGCAGTTTACCAACGTTTCTACAGAGAATCCATCCTATGGCCGTGTGTTAGTAAGCATTCAGGTTTCTTTTATTAAGCTTTCCAAACAATTTCAGCTTCGTCACTGCCTTTATTTCTAATTTTTTAATTTTAAAATTTATCCCGGGGTATGCTGACAAGGAAGCTCTGCCTACAGCCTTACGGTGCTCGGCGCTGTTCTGGTTAAGTGCGCATCGCGCAACGGCCGCTGCAGCCACAGGATGGCAGGTTCATCACGTCACGTCGTGACGCTTAAAATCAACTCTGAGCCAATCTCAGGGACACATTACAGAGTCCTTGACCCTCGTCACCATGGTTACGGTAGATCCCCAGACCGACCTACTCCACCTCCGGCCCTAGTCCGGGTGCAGGGGCTGCAGGTGGAGGGGCTGAGGGCGGAGGGGCTGCGGGTGGAGGGGGCTACGGGTGCAGGTCCACGGGTCCCCGCGGCATCACCACGGCGGCCTGTGCTCCCAGCCTGCAGCCTGAGCCCGTGGGTTACGTGGGTCGGCGAGTGGCGATCCCTGTGCTGCCGGCGGAGGCCCCGAGGGCTGTGTGGAGAAGCCCCCCGACTGGCGGCCGCTGCCCGGAGCCCCCACCCCCGGGTGCCCTGCAGTCGCTTAGTGCCCATTTGCAGTTTCCACGAGTCTTCGCGGTTCGTGTCTCCCCTGGCGTCAGGAGCCATCAGGTCAGCTGTGACGGGAATCCCAAAGCACAGGGAGGACTCCGCAGGCTTTCGGGCTTTCCTGGCTTTCCTGGCTGGGGTTTATGGTCTTTGCCCCCAGGGCAGCATCCTCGGATCCCTTGCCCCGTCCTCTCCTGCCTCCTCTCAAAGGGCGGGGGGCCAAGAGCCCTGAGGTTCCCATGACCCCAGGGTGGGGGACCCCGGCCCTGGTTCACACACGCCTTTCCCCAGCACAGCTGCCTCTGCCCCGGGGATGGGGGCAGCCCCCGGCCGTCGCTCTGCACCCAGTGCTCACCCCCTCAGGGGCTCGCACGCCGACCACAACCTCCGTGTGGGGACGTACACTCAGCAATGTCGCAGTGTCACAAACCTCCCCTAGCTTCCGTCGGCCCTTGGGAAGGTGCCCTGATCCCTGGCGTAGGTCACAGAGGCCACTGCTCGCCCCTGGCTGTGCCCTCCCGCTCCCGCCCCAACTGCTGCACCTGCAGGTCCCCGAGGCCTGAGCACACTCGGCGCCTCTAGCTCTTGCCTCCCGTCCCCGCTCCAGGCAGGTTTCCCTCCCGCCCTGCGTGTCGTGTCCATGCGCCTTCTGTGCCCCCAGCTCCTGGCCCACCCCCAGGACCTCCGCAGAGGGGCTTTTACCCCTCTTATCTTAGTTTATTATTTTTTAAAGATTTTATTTATTTATTCACGAGAGACACACACAGAGAGGCAGAGACCCAGGCAGAGGGAGAAGCAGGCTCCCTGCAGGGAGCCCGACCTGGGACTCGATCCTGGGACCCCGGGGTTGCTCCCTGGGCCGAAGGCAGATGCTCCACCACTGAGCCCCCTGAGTGCCCTTATCTTAGTTTTTAATTAGGAGCTGAGGGTCCACTTCGCCGCCAGCTGCAGCCTGGTGAGAGCAGGGGCCTCCTCCCTCTCCCCTCCTCGGTCCCTGGAGCACGGAGGCTCCACACACCCCGGGACGTGGCTCTGGGGACAGCTGGTCGGTGCCGTGAGCTGCTCTGAGCTGTGCTTCTGGAAGGAATTAGGAGCTGAGTCCTCTGCCCCCCCCGGCGTTGGTGTAGCTGTTTCCTGCTCTCTGTGCTCACCCGCCGGGGCCTCTCTTCACCCAGCCCGAGCCTGGGGGGCCTGTTGCTGAAAGGTGAGCCACCCTTACAACGTCAGCACACGAGGCGCTCAGGGGATCGCGTTCGGGAGGGGCGCCTGGATCGTGCCTGGATCCTGCCTGGATCGTGCCTGGATCATGCCTGGATCGTGCCTGGATCCTGCCTGGATCGTGCCTGGATCGCGCCTTCCAGAGCAGGATCTCCGTAAAACTTCCGCTCGCAGGACGAGATGTCGGACTAAAAGGACCACATTTTCTAACAATGTCTGTTTTGACGGGAGGCTCCGCGGGTGAGTCCATGTCAAGCAGATGAAAGTAACCTTTTTCTTGCTGGTGGTGCTTTAGGGTTAGACTGCAGGGGATCTTCATAAATACGCCAGCACTGCGCCTTTGATTCCATATTCACGTGTTTTCCTGCACACCAACTCTCAAGGCCGTGCGGAAGGGGAATAAAGGAAAGGTCCCATAAAGAATGACAGGCTACGTGGGTTGCTTTAGAAAAGAGGCTCCGGGCAGCCCGGGGGGCTCAGCGGATTAGCGCCGCCTTCGGCCCAGGGCGTGACCCCGGGTCCCAGGATCGAGTCCCACGTCCTGCAGGGAGCCTGCTTCTCCCTCTGCCTGTGTCTCTGCCTCTCTCTGTGTCTCATGAATAAATTAATAGAATCTTAAAAAAAAAAAAAGAGGCTCTGATAAACCCCTAGCTCTTTCAGATTCCCAACTTTTAGGCCTAAATCTCACTCTGGCGGCGCCCCTCCCAGAAGCGGGATCCCACGGTGTCTGACCTTCTGCGTCTGGCTCGTCTCGCTCAGCCGTGTCCTCACGGCCCGTCCACGCTGCGACCGGTGACATGAGCGCAGATATCCGGCCGTTGCACTTGGCACACACTCTTCATCTCTCCATCGGGCAGCGCGCACGGAGTTGCTTCTTCACTCCTTGGCCATTAGGGATTGTTCTGCTATCAACAGGGTCGTGCAAGTCTCCATGATCTTGCTTTGGATTCTTCTAGATAAACAGCTATGAAATCACTGGGTCATACAGTAATTCTGTTTTTACTTAGTTTTTGGGTTTTTTTTTTTTAATTTTTTTGAAGCACCTCTGCCCTCTTTTACATAAGGACCTTTTGCAATCCCCACCAGGCTCCACCGGCACCTCCTTGACAAGTGACATAAGTGGGTACAGGTGTCTTGCTGCACAAGCTCCTCACTGGTTGGGATGATAAATATTCCCGGGGGATCCACTTGCGAGGGCAGAAGACGTTTGCCATTTCCATTTGCATTACACGGACATGCAGCAAAGTTCTGGGAAAAGGGTGTTTGAGCTCAGAAACTAGCAGTTTCCTTCTGAGAGTGAATGAAATTCTGAAAGCCACGAGGGTGGGGGGTGGGAGTGAATGGGTGATGGGCACTGGGGGTTATTCTGTATGTTGGTAAATTGAACACCAATAAAAAATAAATTAAAAAAAAAGATAAATAAAATCTTTAAAAAAAAGAAAGAAAAAGAGCAAACTATAATTGGCTAAAATTCTCTGTGACTCCTAACGGGTGGGGTGGGCAGAGACTTTTGCAGTTTGCTAGGAAGATGCATGAAAAATCCCCTCAGGTTGGTGTTTTCAGAGGCCCCGCGTGAATACACACGTAATATCTCGGGGGGAGACGCACACACGGGCCTGAGTGAAGCCGAGCCGCGAGCCTGGGCCTGCAGAGCGCGGGGCGGGACGTGCGGCCCGGGCGGGGAGGCCCTGAGGAGTCGCTTCAGACTAATGTGCATCTAAGGGGTTGCTCTGGGGTGAGGCACCCGGGTGTCACGGGTTTGGGGTCTGGGCTGTGCTGGGGCTCTTGGGCAGCCAGCACCGGCTGCGAAGGACAGGTGAGTGGTCACCGAAACGAAATGGGATCGTGCTGCTTCAGCTTGGTCGCCCTGATCTATCACATTTAAACAAAGTTCTCGGCATGCAGGTGTCCCGGCGTTTCATTGCATCTGTATCTTTGGGACGCCTGCACCCCGATGTTTCTAGCAGCAATGTCCACAGTGGCCACACTGTGGAAGGAGCCTCGGTGTCCATCGAAAGATGATGGGTAGAGAAGCTGTGGTCTATGTGTACAGTGGGATACTCCTCAGCCATTAGAAACGACAAATACCCACCATTTGCTTCAACGTGGATGGACCTGGAGGGTATGATGCTGAGTGAAGTAAGTCAGTTGGAGAAGGACAAACATTTATGGTCTCATTCATTTGGGGAATATAAAAAATAGTGAAAGGGAATAAAGGGGAAAGGAGAAAAAATGAGTGGGAAATATCAGGGAGGGAGACAGAACATGAAGACTCCTAACTCTGGGAAACGATAAAGGGGTGGTGGAAAGGGAGGTGGGCGGGGGTGGGGGTGACTGGGTGATGGGCACTGAGGGGGGCACTTGGCGGGATGAGCACTGGGTGATATGCTATATGTTGGCAAATTGAGCACCAATAAAAAAAAACAATCAAAATAAATAATAAAATAAATAAATAAATAAATAAAGTCTTAAAAAGATAAAGATAAGATATAATACCCTAAATTCAATCAGGAAATAGAAAATAAATGTAGTACCAGGAATACTTATGTAATAGAATTCCACATTAGTAGTGAAAGTGGAAAAACTGTTATATATATATAATAACATGTGTGACTCTCACAAACATAAATTTCAACAACAAAAAAAATCCAGTCACAAAATCTACATAGTATGAGTCCATTTATAGAAAATTAAAGTAACAGGGAAACCAAACCATGGTGTTACAGGTGAGAATATTAACTTTGGGCAGTCATGAGTCTAGCTTCTGGAATGCTGATAATGTGCTGTTTCTTGATCTGGGTGGTGGATACGTTAGTGCATTACTTTGTGAAAATTCTTACATTAATGATTTGTGCACTTTTCTGTATGTATTTTACACGTCAATAAAAAGTTTTTTCTTTTGTGAAAAAAATAAAATAAAATAAAATAAAATACAATAAATAAAATAAAATAAAATAAAATAAATAAAATTAAATAAAAATAAAATAAAATAAAAATAAATAAAATAAAATAAAAATAAATAAAATAAAAATAAAATGAAATGAAATAAAATGAAATGAAATAAAATAAAATAAAATAAAATAAAATAAAATAAAATAAAATAAAACACCCCTGTTAGCGATGCTTACTCCATTGCCTTCCTTCCCTTATCAAGCTGGGTGTAACTATCGAAACTTTATGTGAGACATTATTAATAGTTATACCCGTGAATTATGCCTCAAGGAGTCTGAAGAAGAAACTAAAATATTTAACTTCTCTTCTTATAACGTAGCCCAGGCAGTAAAAGAAACAGGAGAGGGAACTTTGGCACATTTCTTGACTGTAAATCATATTAGGTTTAAAAAAAGGTTTATTTTCCTTTTTTCCCAAAGGATAGTAATTTTGGCTACACCAAACCTTTTTCCTGTGTGCCTGTCTGGCCACGTGTGTCAACGGGCAGGGTCCCCGAGAGACTGTCTTAGTCGGTGGGTATCAGTGAGTCTTTATTTATCGGAGGGATCACTTAATCCCTAGACATACAGCTCTTAGATATTTTATAAGCTGATTTCTGTCTTATCATAAATTCTTTTTTAAAATTTTTTTATCATAAATTCTAAGCCAACGCTTCTCATACCCAAAAGAACATTTAAAACGTTATCTCCACAAATCATCCTGATACGACCGCGACTGGGTCAGAGTGAAGTCTGAGGCTTGCGATCCAGAATAATCCAGCGGGGAGGCTGGTGTCCGTGGTGTTTGAACAAGCGGCTGCTGAAAGAACCGTCTCCAAAGTGGGCGAGTTCAAGCCCTTTAAGAGTCTTGTCTGCTGTGGCTGGCGTTGGATTTATTTAGGCTTAATTTTTTCCAGAGGCTAAATAAACTCACTAACGTTAGAAATATCACCATTATCAGCCTCCATTAAGGCTCCACTTACCCCAAACCGGACCTCCCGAGGGCGTCATCCCCGACCGTGTTGGCCCAGCTCTCGGCCCAGCCACGCGGGTCAGCGCCCCTGGGGTTCAGCGAAAGACCAAGGAAGCTTCCGAGCCTTTTTCGTACCGACAAGCGTCACCCTTGAGTGTGCAGAAGAGCAAGAGGCCGGTGGAGAGAAGGGGCGTCCTGCAGCCCATCACGCGCTCTAGGGTCTTGGTCTTTGGTCGCATCATTAGTCCGTGTTTTGCTCTGGTTTGTTTCATCTTCTGGATTTGACTCGTGGATATTTTGACTCGAGTGGACCTTTGGATTCGCCAAAACACCTGACAAACCATTCCCCTGCCTCCGCATGCAGCATCCCAAGAGGTGCCCTCCAAGCAGGTGCATCACTGACACACCTGACGCAAGGCCTGAGCTGTGCACAGAGGGGCCAGGACTCCTTCCGCTTCACGGGAATGTAAACTGACATATGCAAAATTTTAAGAAAATGGGCAAAAAAAAAAAAAAGTTTTGTGGGTCGTACCAAGTTTGGTAAATACCAATTTATCATTTGGTATTTAAAGATTTATTTTATTTTATTTTTATTTTTTTATTTTTTTGTATTTAAAGATCTAAATTAAAGACAATGAATTCCTGATTGGGTCATTCAGCAAACATCCATCGAGTACAGACTGCCCGCTTAGACCGACAGCGCGTCTTGGTGGTGTATGTTGAAAAAGTGCATTTAGGGCAGCCCTGGTGGCTCAGCGGTTAGCGCTGCCTTCAGTCCAGGGCCTGATCCTGGAGTCCTGGGATCAAGTCCCATATCGGGCTCCCTGCACGGAGCCTGCTTCTCCCTCTGCCTGGGTCTCTGCCTCTCTCTCTGCGTCTCTCATGAATAAATAAAATCTTAAAAAAAAATGAAAAAGTGTATTTAAAAAGCGCTGCCCTGAGGGCATTTGAGGCGCTGTGTTCCCTGGATCTGGCCAGAGTGCCAATTAGGCCTGACTGCCAGGTCTTTGAAAATCCAAGATGGATACGATTTGTTTTAATTGAGATGAAAGCTCGGTCTGAAACCTCAGGCCTCTGCAGATCCTAGTGCGAAGGACGCCTGCACCGAAGGTGGCGTCTCCTCTGTTCGCAAAGATTCGATCCCGGAAGATTCTTTCTTTCTTTCTTTCTTTCTTTCTTTCTTTCTTTCTTTCTTTCTTTCTTTCTTTCTTTCTTTCTTTCTTTCTTTCTTCTTTCTTTCTTTCTTTCTTTCTTTCTTTCTTTCTTTCTTTCTTTCTTTCTTTCTTCTTTCTTTCTTCCCTATTCCTTTTTAAAAAAGTAGTGGTGACATGTGACAAGTGGGCAGGGAGGTGAATCAGGAGGCAACAGGGCTGGGTGTGTCCACTGGGAAACCCAACGGCCTTGGAAAATGGTTCTTCCCTGACACTAGGGGCCTGACTGCAAAGCTCCACTGAAAGGGGACGTTGCTGTGTTTCTCTGATTTCCCATAATGGGTCCCATCATCCAGCTCTTCTGCTGAGTACAGAGGAGTGACCACTACGTGCAGGCATGTTGCTGACACTTGTGTATTTTGTCTCCATATTTGTTCCCATTTAATCTTCAAATGGTATGTGTGTGTGTGTGAACGATTTGAAGATTACACGAGAACCTCCTCTTCAGTTGCACGCATCTGAGACATCGCCTCCCGCTGCACAGACCTCCTCGTGCTCATCCTCTGTTCTATCGTGTTATCGAGAAGTCTTCTGGTCAATAGTTAGGCAGTTAGTACTTAAGATTTGGGGGGTCAAAAGATATATGTGGATTTTTGGCTGCATAGGGTGAGGGGATTTGGTGCCCCAACCCCTGCACTGTTCAGGGTCAACTGTATGTATTTGCACGCACACGGATATGGGTGTGTGATGCACAAGTGTGTGCCTGTGTATGTACGTATGTGCATAAGTCTGTGCACATGTATATACATATATATGTATGCGTGTATATATGAACGATTTGAAGATTAAATAAGAACAAATATGGAGATAAAACACACAAGTGCAGCGGTCACTCTATAAGTGGGTTCGTTATAGGCCCTGGTGCAGATGGGCGTTTTGGGTTTGCGTTCCCGTGTTCTCTGTGCTGCCTTGATTTCTTTCTTTGCTCTCCCTCCTTACCCTTCAGATCATTTTGTGTCACTGCAAGGACTGAACAATCATGTGTAACTTGGCCCTACAGGGAGGAACAAACACACGCGGACTTCAACTTGTCTTAGATAAACCAGGAAGACCCCATGTCCTTCTGACCACCTCTCCTTTTGGAGAGATATGGGAGAGCTTGGTTCCTGTCTCACGGAGACGAAGAATGAATCTCGCGGACACAGGAAAGTGAGTAAAAGGACAGAAGTTTATTAAGCAAAGATACAGAGAAAGCTCTCAGAAGTGAGAGGGGTCCCGACAGGGTTGTCACTGAGAGATCCTAGGGTTGGTCCTTTATTGGAAGCCAACAAGGGAACCTTAATCCTTTTAACATTATCTACCAATATCACCACTGAGTAGGGACCAGCGACAACATCTTTAATGGCTTACTTCTTCTTTGGGGTCTGGCGATTCTTTGTTGGTCACAGAGGACTGTCATAACAACACACCTCCCCGCCCACACCCAGGGCAGGTGTCCTGGCTTGCTCCCTTAGCTCTGGTTTCCTTACTCCTCAGCATTTTGGGGATTTCTGTGAGCCTCATTCCGCGGCCCCCTACCTAGCCCTGCCTAGCCCTGTTTGTCCCTAACTCACTTTGTCAGATGCAGTGAAATTCCAGAAAAAATACAGATTAAGAAAATGCATCCACAAAGTTTCTATGTAATTATGAAAATTGATAAAGTATATGCGTGCCCCTGTTGCATGTGCTTGCATCTTCGATAGCACGGCTCTTGGGGTTGCGATTTGTTTGCCAGAAAGCTCATAAAACATCATTTAGAGCTTTTGAGTTTCCATGGAAGGGCTTGCAACCTAGTAATTACGTCCCTTCAAGCTGATGAAATATTCAAGTCAGGTCACACACCTTACCCATTTGGTTAACAGATATTCTCAAAAGGTGCTGGCAATTTCTCTGTTTTCCTAATGGGAAAACAATCAAATATTTGACTTATTCAAGAAAAAGGTCACCTCTGTGAAGAATAGGATGAACTGTTTTTCCTGTTTCCAGAAGATTTCCTACTTGTATTTAAAGTTGTGCTGGTCACTAAAGACAAAATAAATACATTTTTCTAAGACTTGTATGTCATCACATCAGTGAAAAGTTGCTGAAGATGCACAAGGAATGCTGTAAATCATGACTTTTGTGCATTTTGTGCACAAGGGCTGGCACTTGCCCTGGAGGTTCTAACTGGGTGGGCTGGGTGGGGCCATTCTTTCTCTTTTTGACAAGCTCACAGGTCCGGAGGGTGCCCTGGTGGGAAGATCTAACTTTAGGAACTACAACCATAGAGGTTTCTGGTCAATAGGCATCATTTCAAGATTATGATTAAATTTATATCTAGATGCTCCAACCAAAACCAATCTATACATGTGTCTGTGATATTGTGAGTAATAATAATAGTATGTAGTTGGTCTTTTTTTTTTTTAAAGATTTTATTTATTTATTCTTGAGAGACACAGAGAGAGAGGCAGAGACACAGGCAAGAGGAGAAGCAGGCTCCCGCAGGAAGCCTGATGTGAACCAGAAGGCAAAGGCTCAAAGGCTCAATGGCTGAGCCACCAGGAGTCCCAGTATCTGGTCTTTGCCTCTGTTTCTAGTAGAAAGCTCCAGAACCTTTGGGATTTCCTAAACAAAGAGAAAGGAAAAGGTGTCTTTGTGATGTTAATTAGGTGACTTTTGGATGCAGCTGGTTGCTAGGGGAACCAACCGTGGCTGGGGGTGGGGTGTTGGTGGGTTGGAGTTTTTGGTCCACTGGGGGAAGGGAGAGGGGCTAGAGGTTGAGTCAATCACAAAAGGCCAGTGATTTAATCAGTCATGTCTATATGATGAAGCCTCCATAAAGCCCCCCAAAGAGCAGGGTTTGGAGAGCTTCTGGTTGGTGAACCCATGGGGATTCAGAGAGACTGGCGTGCCGGCAGGGTGCAGTAGCTGTGTCCTTTCCCCATTCCCTGCCCTAAGCATCTCTTCCACGAGGGTGTTCCTGGCTTCTAATACCTCATAATAAAGCGGTAATCTAGTCAGCAAAATGTTCCTGAGTTCTCTGAGCCTCTCTAGCAAATTAATCAAACCCGAGAAGAGAGTTGTGGGAGCCTCTGATCTAGAGCAGGTGAGTCAGAAGTGCAGGTGACAACCTGGACTGGCGATGGCCGTCTGAAGGGGTGTGGACAGTCTTGTAGATGGAGGGAGCCCCTAACCTGGGGTCTGAGGCTGTCTCCTGGCAGACGGCGTCAGAATGGAGTTGAATTGTGGACACCCAGCTGGCGATGGAGAGTTGCTTGGTGGTGTGGGCCCCCCCCCTTCTGGAATTGTACTGGAATCAAGCATTTTTCAAAAGTGTCCCATACGTGTTCGAAGGCTCTCCTGGTAAAAAGGAGCTGAACTCTTCCAAAGCATCGTGTTTCTGCCACGGAGAGCTGTGGCCGTGCCCTAGGGGAGACCAACAGGCTTAGCCAATCAACGTGTAGGCTCACGTCTTGCAGGGAAAAAGGAGACCATTTGTCATGTTAACGTGTGTTTGCATTTTAACACTGTTTATTTAGACCTGGGCCTGTTGGCCATTTTGTACTCTCTTCGGTGTAGGCTTCCTAGGGCAACAGTGTGAAAACCTCTTATTTCCAGAACATAATACAGTATTTCTGCTGACACTCACGTGACAGTCACAAGCAACTTTTCCCGCGGAGATCTTTCTCCTTCCTTTCGGTGCATTCTGCTCCAGGCCTCCTCAGGTTCCTCCATGCAGTATTGAATGGGAAACAAAGGAAAAAAAATAAATTTCCTTACAGCCTACAGCACATCGACAAGTCCTCGAGACAGGCAGAGCAACCTTCCTCTGGGAGCTCAGCTGCCTCAATGCTGATCCTCGCTGAGGGCAACGGGCAATCTGAGCCCGGCCCCCAGGAGCCTGTGAGTCTACTTTAACATATAAAAATTCCTTTAGAAATTTCCTTTATCTCTTCTCCCCCCCAAGATACATGTTGGCGATCATCCCCTGAGCACATGGCCCACGGATACACATCTGAAGGGTCTCATGACTCAGGTTTTATTACATGGTAATAAATGACCTTCCCCAGTGATAGCTACATCCTTCAGGGTCCTGGAAACCTTATTTCCTAAATACTTGGGAGGCTTGTGTTGTCCCCACCCCCCTCCCAAATTGAAAGTATATAATGGGCTCCTCTTCGTGACCCTGGGCAGCTCTTTCTGCCCATGGGTCCTGTCCCCGTGCTCTAAGAAAGCCAACGTTTGCACCAAAGACACCTCGAGAATTCTTTCTTGGCTGTGGGCTCTGAACCCCAACATTTTCCTACATCAGCATGACCTAAGATTAGAACATGAGGTACCCCTAACGCCCCGGCTGCTCATTGTCAGCACTCAGGAGTCTCCTGGTTAACATGTCCTCAGGAGTTGTCAACCCCCGCGTCTGCTGGGCTCATCTGGCTGGAGCTGCGTGTTGTTGGGCTGGTGTTAGAAGGACTGTGGATGTGCTTTTGGCAGGACTTCACTTCACCACAGTCTCCGCCATGCCGTTCTGCACACACGGGCAGATTCGCCATTTGTGTCAATACTGGGCTCTCCTGAGCATCTGTGCTTCAGAGCCTTTTTCCGTATTCGTTTTTCTTCTCCCTGCATAGGTCTGAATCGTCAGGTGAAGATAATGTTAATCTATTTACCTACAGTTAGTAACTGTATGCAGTGACCGTGTCTGAACCAAATGTCTCTAATTTATTTTTAGCATGTTTTTCTTTCTGAAAATGATTCTTTTCTTAAATCAACCGTAGGAGTCAACATGCTTTACATCAGATCCTTTATTCATCTTATAGCTGGAAGTATGTGCCTTTTACCAACTTCTCCCGATTTTCTCCCTCCCCGAGGCCATAGCAACCACTTTTCTACTCTTTGTTTCTATGAGTTTGACTAAAAAAAGATCCACACACAAGTAATACCATGCAGTATTTATCTTTCTCTGTCAGACTTATTTTGCACCGTCATGGCCTCAGAATCCATCTATGTTGTTGGGAGAGACTAGATTTCCTTCTTTCTTGTGGCTGAATAATATTCCATTGTGTGTGTGTATGGATTCTTTTTAAAACTCTCTAGTATTTTTCTAGAATATTTAACCATTCAAATAATATAATTTAAATCATTAAAATACTTTAAATAATGAAAAGTGCCACTCTTACCCAAAAGCAAGCCATATTATTATACCTCCCACTCTGTACCCTAGCATGAGGGGTGTTACCCCTACTATAAGATAAGGGAACTGAAGCAGTCGTCTTGAGGAAATTTCAGATGAAGCATAGGGTGGATGAATTATCAGGTGGAAGGCATGTAGTAATGAGGAGGTGGATCAGAATTAGCAGTAGTAGAGCGACAGTGTGAGAGGAGGACCAGAACACAAGGCTGCATTGTCCCCTCTGTGAAAAGCGAATATCACCAGCAAGGAGAGTAAGCACGGGGGGCAGCACCAGGGTGTGTGGAACGAGGTGGAGCACTAGGAGTGGAGTTAGCGTGTTAACTGGGGCCAGGGCCTTGCTCCCAGTCAGGGTACGAGTCTCTCATTGACGGAGGTGGGGGGCTACTCATCTGTTGTGTCCATAGAATGGAGAGGATAAGCTTATTTATTCCTTAGGATTACTATGAGGATTTAAATAAGACAGTACGCATAGCACTTACCACTTTGTCTCCCACATATTAAGTGCTTAGTGAGGGCCAGGGACTATTACGATTACCTGGTCAGATATTTTAAAATAAGATAAATGGCCTGAGGTCAGAGTGCAGAGTGTGAGCACTCACAATTCAAGTCTAGATGTTCTGAATCCAGGAACTTTCCCAAATAGCCAACAAAACTATATAGAGCTTAAATAAAGTTAGCAATAGGCAATTATTACAGTTGTAAGTTACATTCTAAATGCTATGTGTTTTGTTATTTGTGGCAGTTCAATGATCTGAGACATTTTAAGTGAAATATCCCAAATATCTTTCTGGCCTTCTCAGATTTTTGTCAGTGTCTAGATTTATTTAATTGTCATGAATGTTTCCAAAATTGATAGATCTTCTTCCTTTGAACTATAGTGGCCTCCTTCTGTTCTTAGCTTTAATATGTGAGTAACTAGAAGAACAGACAGAAAATTCTAGTTCTTATACTGACTACTTGGATTTAATATTTTAAAAAAAGTAAAATACTCACCTCTCACTCCACTAGGATATTCCCTCAACATTTCACCAGTGTTTAGGCTTTTGAAATATGATAGGAATCACAAGCCCTAAATAGTTTTAGAGTATATCCAGAGAAATCTGCATTCAAACAAGAAGCACTAGCTGAATTTGGCAGGGCCTGGAGGCAGGTGCTTAGTGCTTGATGAGCGTGGACTTCCTTGGGACAGTTGGACACAGTTGTGGTAAGAGCTGTGACAGAGATATGGGCACAGGGAGGAAGCACAAGCTCTGACCAAGCAGGTGAGCCCTGTCCTGCTCAGTTCCTATGTTGTGGCTCTGTCCCAGCTGCCTTTACGACTCAGGCTAAGCAAGCCCTGGGCCAGGCTCATCCTGATTCTCAAGCTTCCCACAGTGGGTGGCAAAGCTGTGGCTGCAGGAGGGACCCTGAATGTGGGCTTGCCCTTCTGGGAAGGACAAGAAAGGACATGAGCAGTGCATACATTTAGTGCTAATACTTTATATGTCTGGGTGAAATGATTAATATTCCAACTTAAGTAGGTACAATTTACAGAAGAAGCAAATTGTAAGATGGATATAAAAAATGTCCAATTTTATTTATGATTAAAGAAATATAGATTAAATCACCAATTATACTTATTTTAAATGTATTTTTTCATGATCAAATAATATGAATCAAAATCCTAAAATATGTATGTGTGTGTGGGAGGTTATATGAATATGTATATATATGTTCATTACTTTGAATATAACATATATATACACACATATATATGTGTATATACACATATATGTGTTCATTAATTCCTCTACAAAGAATCTGTTGTAGGGGCACCTGGGTGTCTCAGTGGTTGAGTGTCTGCCTTTGGCTTGGGGTGTGGTCCTGGAGTCCTGGGATTGAGTCCCACAATGGGGTCCCCACAGGGAGCCTGCTTCTCCCTCTGCCTGTGTCTGTGCCTCTCTCTGTGTCTCTAGTGAGTAAATAAATAAAATCTTAAAAAAAGAGAATCTGTTGAAAGAGTTGGGTTCACAAGTGTGTTAGGATGCATAGTCAGGAGCTTTTGGTCCAAGATGGCACTGAGGGAGACCCTGAACTCACCTCCTCCACCAAACACACCAAATTACACCTATTAATAGACCAATTCCTCCTGAAGAAGTGGGCATTGACAACTTCTCCACAGTCAAAGATACAGAGAACAGCAAGAGAGATGGAGACATGGCAACCAAAGGGATCTCCATTCCCTGAACTGCAGGGAGGGACAGTACTGAGGGGCTGGGACTGGATCCCTCTTTTCTTGGGCAGAAGAAAAAAGCTGAGGTTTAAAAGAGCAACCATTATAGAAAAGAGCCAGCCCTAGAACTCCACCCAATGGCAGAGAAGCTTCTGGAACTCGTTCTGTATCAGAGGGACTGGAGAGCAACATGATTTACGCTCCCACTCCCCATTGGACATGCAGACCAGAACAGGGTCCAAGTGCCATAACCTGATCATCACAGCAAGTTTGTAACCTCAGTGAGCCTGTGACCTTAGTAAGCTCAGAGTCCACAAGCCCACACCAGCCCCTGTGGTGCTGGAGCCCAGAAGATAAGCTGCTTTTTTTTCTTTTGTCTCTTCTCTCTTTTATTATTTTATTTACTATTATTTTCTTTCTGTATAAAACTGCAGCTTAAAAGAGAAACTAGAATATATAGCTACAGCCAGTCAGTTAAAGGGACCATGCACACACAGTCTGCACAGAGATGACCACACACAAGACTATTCCTTTAAGTTAGGAGAAGTAGCTGTTCTACTTGATCCATAGAAAGCCAAGCAAAATAGGGAGAAAGAGGAATACTCTCCAAAAGAAAGAACAAGGAAAATTCTCCCTCATAAAAGAGCCTTAATAAGTAACCAATATGCTTGATAAATAATTTAAAGTAATGATCATAAAGATACTCCCTGGGCTGGAGAGAAGAGTGCAAGAACTCAGCAAGAACTTCAATACAGAGAGAAAATATAAAACAGAACAAGTCAGAGTTGAATAACTGAAATAAAGACATACTAGAAGGAATCAACAGTAGATGAGAGGATGCAGAAAACAGATCAGCGATCTGGAAGATGGGGTAATAGAAGGTGCACAACTGGACAGCAAAAAGAGGAAAGAACTTTTAAAAATGAAGGTAGGTTAAGAGAGCTCTTAGACAACATGAAGTGAACAAACTTTCATATTATAGGGGTCCCAGGAGAAGGAAAGAGAGATAAAGAAAGCTGTAGAAAACTTATTTGAAAAAATAACAACTGAAAACATCCCTAATCTAGGGAGGGAAATAGACATCTACGTCTAAGAAGTGCAGGGTTCCAAACAAGATGAACCCAAAGAGGTCCACTTGATGACACACGATAATTAAAATGTCAAAGTTTAAAAGTAAGGAAAGAATCTTAAGATCAGTAAGAAAGAAACAAAAAGTCACCTATAAGGGAAAAATCTATAAAGCTATCTGTTGACTTTTCAGCAGAAACTTTGCAGGCCAGAAGAGAGTGGCACGATGTATTCATAGTCCTGAAAGGAAAGGCCTACAACCAAGATTGTCCCTGGCAAGGGTAACATTCAGATTTGAAGGAGGAATAACAAGTTTCCTAGACAAAAGATAAAGGGGTTTGTCAACTAAACTAGCCTTACAAGAAATGTTAAAGAGCTTTCTTTAAGTGGAAAAGAAATGACAGCAGAAAATTATGAACAAAATATGATGACATATTCATAGACAGTGTAGGAGGTAGTGAAAGGGAAAAGAAGAGAAGGGGGAAAAGAAAAGGAAAGAAGTTGCTTTTTTTTTTTTAAGAATATGTTTGAACTTAAATGACCGTCAAATTAATATAGGATGCTATTTACTTAGGATGCTGCATATGAACCTCATGGTAATCACAAACCTAAGACCTCTGAGAGATACACAAAAAAATAAAGAGGAAAAAAAAGCCAAACATAACACTGTAGAAACTCATCAATCGCAAGGAAAGACAGCAAGAGAAGATGAAAGAAAAAACCACAAAACCCAGAAAACAAATAGAAAATTGTGATAAGTACCTACCACCTGATTATTATTTTAAGTGTAAATGTTCTAAAAACTTCAAACAAAAGACATGGATGGCAGAATGGGAACGGAAACAAATCCCATACATATGTTGCCCACAAGAATATCACATCAAAACTAAAGACACAAACAAACCGCGATGTTTCTAGCAGCTCTATGTACAATAGCCACATTATAGAAGCAGCCCTAATGTCCGCTGAGTGATGAATGGATAAAGAAGATGTGGTCTATACATACAAAGGGATATCAGCCATGAAAATGAATGAAATCTTACCATTTACAACTATGTGGATGGAGCTAGAGGGTATGATGCTAAGCAAAATAAGTCAGAGAAAGACAAATGCCTACGGTTTTTCTCACATGTACAATTTAATAAACAAAACAAACAAGCATAAGGAAAATAAAAGAGAGAGGCGAACCAAGAAACAGACTCTTAATTATAGAGAACAAACCGATGGTTGCCAGAGGGGAGGTGAGCGGGAGGATGGCTTAAGTAGGTGATATGGACTAAGGAGTGCACTTGTGATGAGCACTGGGTGCTGTACATGAGTAATGAATCACTAATTGTACACCTGACACTAATATTAAACTGGATGTTAACTAATTGGAGTTTAAATAAAATCTTAAAGAAGGTGAAGGGATAGAAAAACATTCACCATGCAAATGGTAAAAAACAAACAAAAAAAGCCAGAGTAGCCATACTTATATCAGACAAAATAGACTTTAAAACTAAGAATGGAACAAGACACAGAGATGGATACTACTTAATGACAAAGGAATCAATCCAACGAGAGGATATGTCAGTTGTAAATATGCATCCAACACTGGAACATCTAAAATGTGCAAAGTAAGTATTAAAGGACATAAAGAGAGGAATTGATGGTAATACCATAATAGTAAGAGACACTAGCAACCCCTTTACATCAATGGATAGATATTCAGGCAGAAAATCAATATGGAAACAATGTCTTCAAACGGCCTATTGGACCCAGATGCCCATAACGGATATATATAGGGTATTGCATCCTGAACAACGCAATATATATTCCTTTCAAGTGCACACAAAACATTCTTCAAAGCAGATCACACATTGGGCCACAAAATAATATTCTGTGAACTTAAGCAGATTAAAATCATGCCATGCATTGTCTAAAATGACAATGGTATGAAACCAGAAATAACTCATGAGAAAAAAAATCAGAAAAAAATACAAACTCGTGGGGATCAAATAACATGATAGTAAGCCAATGGGTCAGTGAAACAAAAAAGAAATTAAAAATAAAAAATGGGACAAATGAAAATGAAAACACAATGGTCCAAGCTCTTTGGGACACAGTGGAAGCAGTTCTAAGAGAGAAGTATATAGTGATACAGGTCTATCTCAAGACCCAAGTAAAAGCTTAAATAAACAATGTAATCTTGCACCTAAAGGAACTAGAAAAAGAAGAAACACAAAGCTCAAGGTGAGTACAAGAAAGGAACGGATAAAGATCAGGCCAGAAATAAGTGGCATAGACACTCCAAAGCAATAGAAGAAATCAATAAAACCAAGAGATGGTTCTTTGAAAAGACAAAGGAAGTTGACCATCTGTCAGCCAGACTAATCAAGAGAAAAAGAGCAAAGACCCTAATATGTAAGAACAGAAATGAGAGAAAAGTAACAACAGACAGCACAGAAATACATCGAATTTTAAGGGGCTACTGCAGAAGATATGAGCAAATTGGACAATCTAGAAGAAATGTGTAAATTCCTAGAAATATACAATCTTCCAAAACTGAACCAGAAAGAAATAGAAAATCTGAGCAGACTAATTACAAGTAACAAAATGAATCAGTGATCAAGACAACCAAAAAATAAAATTCCAGATCAGATGGATTCACAGGTAAATTCTAGCAAATACATAAGGAAGTATTAATACCTATTCTCCTCAAACTGTTCCAAAAAATAGAAGAGGGAGGAAAGCTACCAGATACATTCTATCAGGACAGCATTTCCCTGATATCAAAGCTTGATGAAGACACCACAAAAAAAAAAAAAAAAAAAAAAAAAAAGAAGAAAACCACAGAACAACGTCCCTGATTAAAATGGATGCAAATTCTTCAACAAAATATTACCAAGATGCGTGTGACGATACATTAAAAAGACTATTCACTATCATCAAATGGGATTTATTGGAGGGATGCATGGATGGCTCAATGTTGGCAAATCAACCAACGTCCTATACCACATCAACCAAAGGATAAAAATCATATGATCACTTCGATGGGGGTAGAAAAACATTTGACAAAACTCAACATCCAGTCGTCATCCAGACTGTCAATGAGGTGGGTGCTCACGGGCCCCCAGCAGCCTTCAGGTCAAGAACTTAGGCCGACACACATTCATCAAGCACCTTCTAGAAGACACATCTGTCCTCGTAGAGGAACGATCTGGTGGTTTCCAATCCTGGCAGGCACTGTCGCCTCTTAGGACGACTCTGTTGAGAAACTCTCTGGAGACGCTGCACAGCCAGACTCCCTCTGGGTCATCTCCCAAGCCAAAGAGTGAAGGTGCGGGCGTCTTACACTGATGATGCGATTCCGCATGTCCTCTGGGGATCCCGATAAAAACGGGAGCTCTCAGCGCCCGACTCCTTGTCATCTGGAGGCCACTCTGGCCCCTGAGGAATGACACAGCCGCCCGCGTGAGCCGAGCCGGCGAGTCAGCCTGTCTCAACCTGTCTCAGCGTTCTTCGGCCTTCCTGCGGTGCGGAAGAGGACCGATTATTTAGAAATGCGCTTCTGCTTTTGGGAAGCGTTGCCAAGGGAAAGTAAAGTGCCCTTGGACTGGTGGCCCTGCCTCAGTGGGACGGCTCGCAGGGAGGCCGGGGGAGCCGAGACGAGGTACCCTGCCGAGTGGAGCATCCTTGGTGTGACCCTTTCCTGAGTCCGGTGGGACAGCCCAGGTGGGAACTGGGGGAACGTCTCACCGTCGCTTATCTTTAGAGGGAGATTCTCAGCAGCTCAACAAACCCCTGCTGTCGCAGCCTCTTGCGTGGCATTGAATTCTGGGTCTGCGGCTTCAGTTGGAGTCAGTGTGTTTTCCTCCCGTGAACCAGGGATGGGATGAACTGTGGAATGAGCTAGACGGCTACTGAGGCCTAGAGCCTGCCCCTTCGGGGTTCACACCCAGAGCAGCTTACCCAGTGGTGTGGGTAACACCTCCGAGACAGTCGTACACCGCAGGCCCCGCACACTACCCTGCACACAGTGGGAGTGAACAAAGCCCCCTTTCTGTAATGGCGGGGCTCACTGGGCGCCATCAACAAGCAGTAGGGTAATTAGGCACACTGCCGTCTTCTGAGCTGGCCTGCCCTCTCTGCCACTCGTCTGGACGTAGACAACCCTCAAGAAGGGCGATACAGGGAGTCTCTAAGTATTTAAAAAGCCAGTAATTCAGCTTACAAATAATTGTTCAGGGATAAGACATTTGGAACTTGACCGCCATTTCCAGAAGAGTCAGGTGACTAGTGTTTCTCTTAATCGTTTTTTATGATTCATCCTAAACGAAGGTCAGTCTGTCTATGAATTGTGCTCATAGGTATGTTAGAGTCAGTGTGAAATTTCTGACCCTCCTCTCTTCTTTTATGACCCCAACCGGCACATCAGCTGGATCCGGGAATGGGCCTTCAGCGTCCTCCTCCTCAGAGATGACCTGTGCGGGCGCCTCCACCGGCCTGCTGGTCTTCTGCGTGGCCTGTGTGTCTGTATGGTCAGACTTTGGAGGCGGTGCATGGTTAGCGAGGACTCCTGGGTGTAACGGGGAGGATTTCACTGAGCAAAAATCACACCCACGCGCACACACACGGGTGCCCGGGCTCTTTCCAGCCTTGCTAGGAGAAGTACTTTGTCATTAAATGAGTCACCTTTGCTTGTACCCGATTGCTACCAAATTCACGGTAGGTGTGGTAGCACCGTAGGCATTACTAACCTCCCGGCCCTATTACTAACATCCATATTGAAGGCCTGTGCCTCGTGCTGGCTGCTTCATTCGCCCCGCGGACAACATGTGCTCCTGGAGTCCGGCTGCAGGGCGTGGGATGCGGGAGCGAATCTGTCTAGCAGCCACCTCTGGGAGTTGCATGGGGTCTATGATGACTTCAGCAACGGAATCCAGATTTCTGGTCTCTTTTGCCAGCGTCTCTGAAAACAAATGCACACGCCAGGCGCAGCCTGTGAGATCTGTGACTACCACTGGTACCGCAAGTGCCTCAGCTCAAGGCCGAGTCTCTGGGACGGCAGAAAGACGATGGACGTGCATCAGAGAACCAGAGGACGCCGCCGGCTCCACGTTGTTCCCTTTGCCTTGGGCCGCTTTCCTCTTACCAGGTAACAGCAGCCTCGGATAATGTTTGTTAGGCCCCTCGCGGGCCGGTGCCACAGTTATCCTTCGTGTTAGTGAGTTGCCCTTTGTAGTTGTTCATGTTACATTTTTTTTTCTAAAGTTTCCCCAAATGGGTGGTTAAAAATCAAAATCAAAAACAAAAACAAAAACAAAAACAAAAACAAAAACAAAACAAAACAAAAAAACCCAAAAAACAAACAAACAAACAAACAAACAAAAACAAAAACAAACCTTCTCGTCTAGATAAAAAAACAAGTTGTAAATTCTGGAAAAAGCTGTTTTGAGTTTAGGACCTTCGTGGGCTTCCCCCCACTTCCCCTGTGGTAGGGAAACTGTTGTGAACTATGTCCACCCAGTAAGTGCGTTCAGTTGGCCCCCACTATGCCTGTGGACCCCGAGGGTGGCTGCACTCTTGGAAAGAAGGCAACGGAGCAGGGACCCTGTCACCCTGTGGATGGCCCGATGCTGTGAACCCTTCATTATCCAGGCTCAGGGACGTTGGAAAACTCGCCCAAGGTCCCCCCGCTGACCCAGGCCCGGCCCACTGAAGCCTCACGCGCGTGGTCCCTCGCGTGTCGTCTGATGCTCGAGGCCCCTGGACGGCATTTCCCAAAGCCCCCAGCACGGCGGGCCCCGTTCCGCTACACGCAGCTCGTTTCTGGAAGAGCCGGGGGTACACGGGCTCCATAGCAATTCTCACGATTTTTGTTACCGATACAGAGCACACATCAAAGCCGAGCCCTTGGCCTAGCGGGGAGGGGGGGATGCCTGGCTCCAGCCTGCACTTACCGGGACCCCGGGAGGGATGAATGCAGGACAAGGGGGAGGAAACAAGGCGGGGGCAAGGCTGAGGTCCGGGCCCGGGCTCCGATCTCTTATTTGCAGTTTGTGGGTCTTATGCTCAGGGGCCCCCTCTCCATGCCCGGGGGGCCCCCAGGGCTCTGTTTGTCACCTGTCGCCTCCTGGGGTCTCCATCTGAAGCCTCTGCCTCAGACCCGCCCCGAGAGCGTCCCCCGCAATCACCTGGGTTTCGGCGTTTGCTCAGACTCTTCTAAGTTGAACGTGCCTCAGTTTACCTTTGACAAAGGCAAGAGCAAGTGTCCAGATTGAATCTGTGCGGTGTTCGCTCCCAGGAGAGGGTTGCTCTGCTGGCGCCCTCTGCCCGCCTGGAATCCAGAGCACCAGGGCGACGTCTACACTGGCTCGGTGTGGTCTGTGCCAGGACCTCGGAGTGGGTCTTGGCTTCCCTGAGCCTCCGCTCCCCCTTCCCCGTGGGTGACGCACTTGCAGAGCCACCCCTGGGTGCCGGGGGTTTCTGGGCCTGGGTCCCTGGGAGGTCTCAGCCACACAGCACAGTCCCCTGAAGGGGGGAACCGACGCTTAACCCCGGAGCCGGGCTCCGTGACACGTGCTCTCACCATCCACCTGCTGGCGGAGGCTGACCCCCCTCTGTGAAAATTGAAAATCGTGTTTTAAAGACTCTCCATTCAGGACGGTCACTCGTGCGGCCGAGGACAACGCGGTTGTGCATCCAGGGTTGACACCTGAAAACCGTATTTGTGGTGATCAGCGTGCATGATAGGACAGCCCAAGTCTGCGTGTCAAGAGCCGGTGGCTTTTCCCCCCGCGAGTGGCATCTGTGGTCCGGACTCCGGGGTCGGACTTTGCTCTGTCTTTGCCTGCTTTGGGGGCGAGCCTGCAGGGCGGCTCCAGGGCTGCCCCTGCCCACCTGCCCACCTGCCCAGCGGCGGCATGTGCTGCTGGCTCAGCCTTAGTCGTGGCCCGGCCGCCGTGAACCACGGGACGTGTCTCCGGACCTAATTCCCATCTGTGCGACCGCCGCCCCCAGCACACCTGCCCCCTGGGGTCCCTGTGCGCCCGCGGCCGGGTCGGGAGCACCTGCTTGCCGTGATGTCACCAGAGCAGCCCTCTGACCCCAGGGCCCAAGCCTTTTCTTGGCTGTGCAGCCTGGGGCGAAACCCCGAACCCAGGTGTGGGCCGCGGGGCCCCTGGCCCACGGCCGGGTCCCCCCGAAGCTCCACCCTGCGTAGCCTGTGCTCCAGCCCCTCTGCCTGGGTCTGTTCCTCTTTCACCGGAACCCCAGGCTCTGCTCAGCAGGCGCTCTCATGCTCCACTCTGGCTTTGTAGGGACAGCCAGCTTCCACCTGGGCCTCCCCTCCTCCGGGGAGCCTTCCAGAACCACCTGATTCCCCGTCTCTCCGGGCTGGGTCGGAGCCCCTCTTATGTCTGATGAAACTGCAGGGGACGATATCACCCGGTGCACCAGCAAGCATGGCCTCGGCCCCACTTCACCTCCGAGGTTTGTAGACAAAGGACCTCTGACACGTCCACGTCTCATCTTCTGGAATGACCCCGAAGCCTGGATCTCGATACATGCTTGGTTAAGGTTGCAGCGTTGGGGACTATAATCCAGGCCATGGAGGAGGCGTGTTCGCACACACGTGAGGCCACGGGGAGGCATGTTCATGACAGGCCTGTGCAACGCTCCCTGTGCACCTTCCCTTCATCGGGGTAAGTGTGGGACGCGAGCCGCCGGGAAGAAGCGCCACCTCCGTCAGGTCCCAGGTGTGTTTGGCAAGCACTTGGTGCGCAGTGCGCACGGGCGGCAGAGCAGGTTCTGCTCTCTGGAAGCTTGGGGATTAGGTGGGAATCGGGAATCGAGTCATTAGCACTTCCAGCCACTTGGGACTTAACCAGGTTCAGCTGTGAGGAATGTCACCTGTCATCTGTGCCTGGAGCACAAGCCCCGCTGTCCCCGTGGAGAGAGTCACAGGCCGACAGCCTGGATGGCAGGCTCCCTGGGGTGGTTGCAGCTCCGTCGGGGGTGGGGGTAAGCGGGGTGGGGGGGTCGGGCCGAAGGCAAACCCACAGGGTCTTGGCTTCCAGGTCCTGCAAGGGGTGGAGACCCCGTTCCAGGGAGCTGGCGGAAGGACCTGGCTCTTGGGAGGGGACCTGCGGGAGGTGACAGGCGGGCTGACCGGTGAGTGAGGCCCGGGTCGGCCTGTCCCCGGGGGGTGGGAAGTGCAGGTGGGCACAGGGCATCGCAGGGGGCGTGGTGGTGGAGGCAGCTGTGCCCGCACCGGACCTGAGGCCGAGGTCTCGGCTGGGATGCGTGGGGCCAGGTGAGCAGGCCCCGAGCAGGCTCCGAGCAGGCCCCCAGCAGGCCACCAGCAGGCCCCCAGCAGGCTCCCAGCTGGCCCCGAGCTGGCCCCCCAGCATGCCCCCATCAGGCCCCCATCAGGCCCCCATCAGGCCCCAAGCTGGCCCCCATCAAGCCCCAAGCTGGCCCCCCAGCAGGCCCCCATCAGGCCCCAAGCTGGCCCCCAGCAGACCCCAAGCTGGCCCCCCAGCAGGCCCCGAGCTGGCCCCCCAACAGGCTCCCCAGCAGGCTGTCCTGGGGGGGAGGCGGAGACGTCGGGAGAATGCCAACCAGCGATGAGTGCAAGCATCACTGTTTTGCGACCTCATTCATGGGCCCCAGCTGTCCTGGCCAGATGCGGGCTTTGTCCTGGGTGACAGTGGAAACCAATCACGTAGCAGAGCGGCACCTTCCGAGGGTCGCTCAGGCCAGGAGCAGGCGTTGGGCGGTGGGGCCCGGGGACCCGGCCGCGCCCTGTCAGCTGAGGAGCAGGTGGGCCGTCGAGGCCGGGTTTGCAGCAGAACCAGGCACGAAGCATTTCAGAGCAGGACGTCCTTCTCTTCTTCTCTAACATAAAACTCGGCTGTATTTTCCCACATTTGGTAAGCAGTGTGCTTCCAGTCTCCAACGCGGAGCGCCGAGCAGGAGCCGGGAGCGCATGTTTAGAACTGATTTATGGGCCCCAGAAGGCCACCTGGAGAAAGATCTCTGTGGCTTGTGAGGTCCTTTTTTTTTTTTTTTTCCCCTGAATTACCTAGTATCTGATTTAGACAGTTAAAATCTTCAGCTTGGGATTTTTGCATCTAGATTGGGCACAGCTTTGAACCTCTCCTCCAATGCATATTTCATGATTAGGATCCTCAAGCCCCGAAACCTCCCTGGAAAAAAAAAATTCTGTACCTTGTGGTTTGCTTAATACACTGAAGGTAGACGAATTCAAGGAGCCACCCCTTAATCTAATAAGAAGTACTTTTAGAAACAACACTTAGAATAATGGAAAATGGCACTGGACAACAACCACAAAAGTACTAAAAGGAAAAAAAAAGATTCGATTTTTAACTGTGGACTTTTTAAATGGGAATATTTTAGAAGTAATGAGTTTAAAGACTGTAATGAGGGGCGCCTGGGTGGCTCAGTGACTGAGCATCTCCCTCTGGCCCAGGTGTGACCCCGGGGTCCCGGGATCGAGTCTTGCGTCAGGCTCCCCGTGGGGAGCCTGTTTCTCCCTCTGCCTGTGTCTCTGCCCCTCTCTCTGGGTCTCTCAGGAATAAATACATAAATAAAGCCTCCAGCACCTTCCCAAGCACACGAGAGGCCGTCTCCTCTGGAGGCTCACTTGCCCAAAGCCTCTCCCCATTGCACTTTCTCTTTCAGGGTCATCTTTCTCCACGTCACACGTCCTGCATTAGCTGCTACGTTTAACTGCTGGATTCTTACATTTACTGGGCTCCGTTTGGTGGTGAGATCTTTGCCCATTTTTTGTGTCAAATATGGCCACAGCCACTTCTTGCAGGATACATCCGGGAAGGCAAGGGAAACAGAAGCAAAAATGAGCTATTGGGACTTCATCAGGACAAAAAGCTTCTGCACAGCAAACAGTCAACGAAACTAAAAGACAACCTACAGATGGGAGAAGATATTTGCAGATGATGTATCAGATACAGGGCTGGTATCCAAGATCTAGAAAGAACTTAGTAAATTCAGCAGCAAGGAAACAATCAGAAAGGGAGACAGAACCTGAGAGACTCCTAACTCTGGGAAACGAACTAGGGGTGGTGGAAGGAGAGGAGGGCGGGGGGTGGGGGTGACTGGGTGGCGGGCACTGAGGGGGGCACTTGACGGGATGAGCACTGGGAACACCAGTGCTTCTATATGTTGGCAAATTGAACACCAATAAAAAATAAATTTATAAAAAAAAAAAGGAAACAAACAATCCAATCATGAAATGGGCAAAAGCCATGAACAGACATTTCACCAAGAAGACCTAGACATGGACAACACGCACGTGAGAAAATGCCTTTCTTTCCCCTACGGGGCAACTTCCCCTCATCCTTTGGAGTTCAATTCTCTGTTTTAGTCACACTAAGTCTGTCTCCTTTTGCTTGTCTCCCTCTGGGAGTCCCTAGGACATTGTGCGTCTGATTAAAAGTGTTTCTGGGATATATGCATACGTGCGTGTTTTCATGTTTTCAGGTTCACATGGTGATAGCCTGGTGTGTGGACATGGACCAAATATCAATTATCTTTAAAACCTTGGCGCATTCATAGCCGTAGTGTCCGCAGCAGCTGACAGGTGGACAACCCGTGTCCGTCAACAGATGCCTGCATGAACAAGCAAAGCATGGTATATCATTTAGCAGAACACTATTCAGCCCCAAAAGGGAGGGGCGTCCTGACACCTGGCACGAGATGGATGAACCGTGAGGACGTCACGCTCAGTGAAAGAACACAGTCACCAGAGGGCAAACACTGCCTGATGCCGTTCATATGAGGCTCCTGGCCCAGGTAAATTCAGAGGCAGAAAGGACAAGGGGGGTTGCCAGAGCTGGGGACGGGGGTTGAAGCATCCGTGTTTAATGGGTGCCGAGCGTCGGGCTTGCAGGATGAAGAAGTGCGTGGTGGTGGGGCTGATGGCAGCGCAGCGCCGTGCCCGTGCCCGCTGCCCCTGTACCGCACACTTAGAAATGGTTACGGTGTAAATTTTGCATTCTGCAGGTTTTACTAGGAGAAGCAAAGCAACAGACCCTACGTGAGCGCCCCCAGAGCTGCCTGGCATGCTCCTCGGTGGCCGGGTCACAAGGAGCCTCCCCACTGGAGGGCGGGGAGGATAGTTTTATTAAAGGGAGTGCAAGTGCTCTGGTTTCCACAGGCCTTTTGCAACATACCCGGTTATTTAGTTGAGAGTTAGCTGTTGTCGGGAAGGCTTTCTCTGCTTTTATTTATTGTCTTTGGATGACTTTCTTGGGGGGGGTATTTATTTTAGAGACAGCGGATGGGTGAGCACACAGCGGGGTGGGGGCAGAGGGAGAGGATCTCAAGCACACTCCCTGCTGAACGCAGGGCTGGATCCGGGGCTTGAACCTACGACCCCGAGACCGTGGCCTGAGCTAAAATCAAGAGTCGGATGTTGACCCAGCCGAGCCTCCTGTCTTTGGGTAATTTTGAAAAGGACGTTGCCCTCAGTGTCTTCTAATCCCACGTCTGTCTTTGTGGAGATTCCTCACAATGGGAGATAGGAGAGCTTGGCCTTCCCCTGAGCCCGGGGCTGCCTCTGCAGTGGGCGACGCAAACAGGAGGTGCCCGCCCGCCCCTCAGAACTCAGAGAAGACGTCCGCCTCCAGAGCCCACGGCGTTTCTGTGCGAGGCTCTCCCCTCACAGACCTACGTCTGAATTCTGCTGCGAAACCAAACGCTGATTCTGGGGAATCTGAAAAATTTGACCACATGAAACAAAGTAAACAGTAGGACTGGATTTGAAGTATATATAATGCTGACATTCAAAAAAAAAAAAAAGACAATCGTTAAAAAAAAAAAACAAACCCGATTGTTAACGATGCTTTTCCAAAACTCAAGAACATGTCTAATGAAAATGTACCTCGAAATAAGTTGAAAGGGACACATTTCACTCCAGGGGTAATGGGATCAAGCACTGAGTTTAGGAGAGTAGAGTGGAATTGAGTCATATTTTGTAAGGAATCTGGAAAATGATACGTTAGTGCTGAGAAGAAAGATAAAAATCGATAGCTGTCCCTCGTGCAGTTTAACAAATGGAGTCAGCCTGCGAGCACTAAGGAGACAGAATGCAAATTCCATTCGACGTGCTCCTGTGGGTTTTATTCTATTTATTTATTTATTTATTTATTTATTTATTTATTTATTTATTTATTTATTTATTTTTCCATGGGGTTTATTTTCAAGGAAACACAGAATCAAACTATCTAAGGTTCAAATCTCTGATTGACATGCGCCATTATTACAAAATAGAAATGTTAGTGACACTGATCCATAGAATTGGGATATTTTTATTAAAAATATTTCTGAAAAACCAAAACATCAATTTCTAGAGATTTACCATCAGCCTCTTCTGCATGTAACTTTGGGCCTCGGTGCGCGTGGACGGCCCGCTGCGTGGTGCTGAGTCTTCAGAGCCCATCTCCCGAGGGTGCATCCTGCAGGAGCAGAGGGGTGTCAGCCGCCACCTGCCCCAAAGCATCACCTGGAAACTCAAGACTATTTTATGGGAACTTCAAGTGATTCCTTCAAGCAGGAGACACTGAGCTTATGGAATTAGTTTACAGATGGCCTCTCTGGCTCTTCGAAGAATGCTGCACAGTGTAGTGAAGTCTAACCTGATTGGACGTTCCTAAAAGTTCCTGAAGCCCCGGGTCACTGGGAAGGTCATGGGGAAGGTCTTCCCACCAGGCACCGCCCCATCCAAGCTTTAACATCTCTTTTGAAGCTTTTATTTTGAAATCTGTGATTAAAAATTTTATTTTGGGGGCACCTGGGTGGCTCAGTGCTTGAGCATCCACCTTCGGCCCAGGGCGTCTTCCTGGGGTCCCGGGATCGAGTCCTGCGTTGGGCTCCCTGCCTGGAGCCTGCTCCTCCTTCTGCCGGTGTCTCTGCCTCTCTCTCTGTGTCTCTCATGAATAAATAAATAAAATCTTTAAATAATTTATTTTTACTGGAGCACCTGGGTGGCTTAGTCGGCTAAGCATTTGACTCGATTTCAGCTCAGGTCACAATCCCAGGGCTGTGAGGTCAAGCCCTATGTCAGGCTCCATGCTCAGTGCTGAGTCGGAGATTCTCTCCCCCTCTGCTCCTTCCCATCATAAATAAATCTATGCCTAAAATAAATAAATAAATCTTCAAAAAAATAAAATTTTATTTCTATGAAATAAACCTTAGAATCTCTTTCCTGTCAGTTTATTCAATACAGTGATTGTTTTAAGATGTAGAACTCCAAGCATTTTTAAAAACATTTCTATGTTCCTAGAGCCCATCCAGAACCACCTCGGGTTTTTCCAAGACACAAAACTCTCATTATGCCTAGTCTTTATGTTTTCATTTGGTTTCCCAAATTCCTCAGTTTCTTTGAAATTCTTAAGATGGTCTTTACTTCCTGGTAGAGGCTGCTTGACTGAGATTCAAGGACACGTTTCCAGAACCCGAACAGTGTATTCTACAGACCACTGTATTAGCAACTACTTGTTTGTGGTAGTATGTAAACGAATTTTGTATTTCACCCTTGCGATCTTTCTCAACATATTTTCTATGAAATGAGAAGATTAAAGATACCCTTAAGCCATCTTGTTGAAAGCTGGTAGAGGCAGCAAGGCCACTGAAACTCACCTTCGTTGAGTATCTCATTATTTTAAAATTAATTAATTAATTAATTTTTTAGAGTATCTCATTTTTAAGTTTTGACATTATCTGGGGAACTTAGCTAATACGATGCCTTTCAACCTGCCTCAGCATCACTAATGCCTTGAGTTCACTGCTGTCTTCTACCTTTGGGCAGATTACCTTGGTCTAGGAAGTCTTACCATGTGTGGTTATACAAAGCTTTCTTTCTTTTTTTCTTTCTTTCTTTCTTTCTTTCTTTCTTTCTTTCTTTCTTTCTTTCTTTCTTTCTTTCTTTCTTCTTTTTATGAGACAACTGAAATAATTACCGTTTTTTTCTCCTGCCGTGTCAGGGTTTCCACCATTCACTTTTGAACTCCTTAAAAAACACATTATCTTATTCGTCTTATCTGCACATCACGATGATAGATGTATTCGTTGAGTGAGCTAATGAGAATGCGAGTTTAGGTACCAAAGTCGGTTTTGGGATTTTTTTTTTTTTTTTTACTTTAGCAATAGAAAGTGTCATATGGGGACGCTCTAATGAGAAAACAAGAATGGTAGAAATTCACCTTAAGATTCAGCTTGTCCAGAGTTTATGTCCATTACAAACGTGCCTGGTTTATGGACTGAAATGCCAGAGTGGCAATGCGCTTGGTCAGGGAATCCTGTCCCAGTGACTCACAGGCCGTCTTGCGCTTGTGAGCAATCGAGGCAAACAAAGAGACTTGACCCAGAGTCCTGGTTCTGAGGGGCGACAGAGTAATACGAGAGACGTGAACAAACAGGGGAACACACTTACTTCAACATCAACAGCAATGAGGAAATGTCCCTTGAAATGAAAGGAAAATGACATAAAATTACAAATAACACAGCTGCATGTTGTATTTTATTTGAAGTCACTCAGGCCACATGGGGGTTCAGAAGAGATTACCACGCAGAGGCGTCATGTCAGACTTCATGAAATCCGTGGACAGATGACCTTCGCGACACTCATCTAATAGAAGCCCACGTAACAGGCCCACAAATCTGTTGCAATGTCTGGGAAAATCTGCTTCTTATGAAAGTTGTTTTAGACTATGAATGATTACGCTATTTTATGCTACATTAAATTGTGAGATTCCCTAAAGCAAAGTTTTCAAGATACTAAAGTGTCTCATTTCTAGTTTTTTTTTTTTTTTAATATGAAGGAAATTTTGCTGTATTGGAAAGCAGCAAAAATAAAAAATTCAAGTATCTTTATTTTCATGGTGATTTAAAAGAAGAATAACATGAATGATGTCCACGTGTATTTCTTTATCCAATTGATATTATAATCATTTGAGACATACGCACCGTAATTTGTGTGAAAAAAGCACAAAGATGAAGAAAAAAAAGTGACTTCTGATAATTTGATAGAAGATTGTATTATCTGAAAACTGTGTTTTCTTAATTTTCAAGTGCACGTTTATTTCACGTTTCCATTAGGTGGCACTGTGACTATATTGATGGAAGGAGCAGTTCCTTCCTTTCATAGTGAATGTAAATTTTTTTCCTAATTCTGACTTTATTTCACCAGCTGTTAAAAGCCTGTTATATAAGGGTTCCAGCCACAGAAGTAGATGGCAGTCTTAAGTCTGAGGCTCATGATCCGAAGGTCAGGAATCCTAGAAACAGTGGGAATGGACTGTGTTGGGTCACTGCTGCCTCCAGATGTCTGAGAGGATCCGACTCTGCTCCAGAGAAGATACTCCCGGAGCGAGCACACCAAGAAAGGTGGTCAGACGGGAGATAGAGCTTTACTGGGCTCCCGGAGGAGGATGCAGGGCTTTGTTCTCTAGAACACGCACGGGCAGATGCACCTGCCACCCCACTGACAGTTTGGCCTGCTGGGTGGGACGCGTTCGGGGAGCGGACTGCAGGACCCCTGCGCAGGCTCTGCTGGCCGGTGGAGGTGGGGCGCTCAGGGCCCTGTGAACGGCGCTTCTGCGGAAAGAGCCACGACCCCTGAGGACCAGCCTGTAGCCTGTGTAGCAGGGCCCAAGCCCTACCAGGACACCCCCACAGGGCAGGGAACCTCCCTCCTCCAAAGCGTCTCATGAGACAGAACAGCCGGTCGGAGAGACTGAAGTCACTGGGGACACACTTTCACACAAAAGCACACGGTGCTCGAGGGCACGGACCACACATCTCAAAAACATGGGAGCTCTCCCCACACGGACACAACGTGACTCTGTGAGGTGGTAAATGTGTGACTTTACTCGATGGTGGTGATCATTCCACGATGAATACGCATATTAAATCATCATCCTGTTGCTCACATTACAAAACAAACCAATATCATGATCTTAAACCGGAATATGTGCACAGTTTTTGTCAATCGAATCTCAGTGAATTGGAAATGGTTTAAGAAAGTAATAGAGCATCTGCTTTGCCTTGTTATGGAATCTTGGTAAGAACATGATTAACGTACCCTATTACGTGTGATTTTGGGTATAGAAAAAGTGTTATTTTGATGATAGAGGCAAATTTATAAAAATAGCCAAATTAAAGATAGGAACTTGGATTTCAGATCATCATAAATACCACTTATAAAGCCTCAAATGCCTGAAACGTATTTTTAATAATGGTTCCCATTTTGTGCATATGAAATGATTTTTTGATTAGATGTCTTTTTGGCACTTATTTAAATGATCTTAAGCATGGGGTTAAATATATGTTTTATAATAGGAAACTTATTAAAATAGTTTCTGATAGTGCTCAGGTCTGGGAAAAAAACATAAAAATAACACAGTTTAAGTCTTTAGTAGATGCAAATACTAAAAATAGTTTTGCATTCCTCCTAGCCACGGTCACCTGAAAGCCCAAATGTCATATATGTTGGCTGTCCCCGGCGCCCTTCAGGGAGCGCCTGACCTCTTCGGACCATGACGTGGCACGGATGCTCAGGATGGAAGAAGCCACCTCTGGCTGCCTCTGAGTTCATTTCTTTCCAGCTGTGTTGTCACAACCCAGTGAACACATGCTGAGGTCATTAGAACCCGGGGAACAAGTTAGGAATGGGTGAAACCAAAAAGCTCCATTAGGATCCGGAGCTGTTTTAGGAATTGTGTGTGACTCTCTCCATAGGCATAGAATGAGTGGATTCTGGGTCTCTCTAGGAGAGAGGGGTCACCACATGCCCATCGTGCCTGGCGGACGCCTCATCGTAAAGTCAGCAGCCACCAGGCAGATACAGACCCTCATTCTCCACATGGGCGTCTTCATGTCCTCGGGTTTGGGCCACATGAGGGTCATGCACAGCCCTAGCTGTTCACCTTTCCGGTGAGCTGTTCATAAGCTCACCATCCACGCGTATTCTTGAGATGCGGGGGGTATACAGATGGACGGGGAGCTCCTGGACCTTTCCTTCTGGGTCATGTAGTAGCTAAAAGAGCATAGAACTGCAGGACCTGGCACCCACCTCCAGAGACAATGACTAGAATCCAGATTTTCATGGGACCTCCCGGCCATTGCTGGCCACGTTGCAGGTGGAGAAGCACCATCCCGTGCACATTGCCGGGGAAGTCAGCGCCGTCCCAACTAATCACACGGACCCTGACCCTCCCGTCCGCCCGTTATCTGCAAACCTTCTTTGCTTCCTTCTGCTGCTGGCCGCGGCCCCCTTTGCTGCCCCTTCGCTATCCAGCCAGAGTCAGATGAGGTGGAGGAAGCGCATGAGATGCACTTGGACTGACTTATTTTATGATTTCCTTGGATGTTCTTGAGAAGAGCTTGATGAGTGGAACGCTGGGCCCGAGTGGGGGCGCCTGGGGGGTGGGCTGCAGAGCCCCCAGTCTGAGTCTGGCGTCATTAGTGCTGCTGATTGGCTCTGCAGACACAAGTCCAGCAGCTTCGGAGTGTGGGAAGCGCCCCTAACTGCACCGTTAATGATCGGAATAACAAACTGTTTTTTCATTTGTCTTTTCTCCAACAAATCAGATAAATACTTTTGTTGTGAATGCTTCTGTAGAGTTAGCTTTGGACTGAGCTCTTGGGATCAGCCATTGCCCCCAAACAGTAGTATTTCTGAAAGCCTTGAAAAATCTCTTTAATTAGGGAATTTAAATGAGAGCCTTGTCACGCATTTTCTTTTCCTCCTTCCGCACTCATCCCTATTAGTGTGGGAAAAATGGAAAGGATTCTCAAAAGTAGTGCAGGAGAAAATCTTGTAAGTGATGTATCTTCACGTTGGAGTGGAGAGAAGGGCGGGGGTGAGGCAGCGTCCCGTCTCCATCACTGCAGCTCGGGGCCAGTGGGGCAGCTCAGGGGTGCGGTCCGCCTGTGGACACGAGGCCACGTGGACGTGTATCTCCTGCTCTGGCTCCACTCTCTGACCCCCAGCCCCGCTTCCTGGGGCTCCGGCGTCTTGTTCTGTCTTTAATTGTGCTGCTCAGACTCCTCACTTTGCTCCCCCTCCTTGTACCCTTGGACACCCTCCCCTGTGGCCTCAGACTTGACATTACTGGAACCCATGAAGTAGATGGTCCAGCTTGAGACTCCTGGCAGACACAGATGAAACCATGACGGGTCAGTGAGGATGGTGATCAACACATATAAGCTCAAACGAGTACAATTTAGGAAAGGGAGTCTCCCAGGTGGAGATCGGAGTCTACACGTTCAGACTTGAGTCCCATACCTGCTTTCCCCCATCCTACAGCCTAGAAACGAACAAACAAACCCTCTATCTACAGCAGGATAACAGAAAGGGTGACCCCTATTTGTTAAAGATAATAATCTATCTCTTTACTCTTTTTATTTTTCTCTAAATTTGGGTCCGGGAAAAAAAATATATATACGTTGGGTAAGGTGTTTTGAAAGCAGGATATTTTCTCGGTGTCTTGTCACCCACGTCTCCTCAAACATCCCTGTATTGTCTAAACTTCTGATGCCTTGCACTCCGTCTGCAACAATATTGAAAACACTGCTCTGTGTGCAAAGTCATATGTCTTTAACATAAAGAAGATAAACAGTCTTTTGTGATGCCTTTCTGGATCTCAAAAGTGCCCATTATTTGGACTATTTTGATGCCATTATCTGCTACACAATGCAGAAGCACCTTTATAAACAAAATTCAGCTACCGGAGACATATAATTCCTTATTTTCACACCTCCCTTTGTTAGCTACATTATATCTGATAGCAGATTCATCTTCTGGCCCTTTGTTCAAAGAGCGATGAAGAACATCCTACTCCCCGTGATAATAATGATAATTATCAGTTATGCAGAGCTTTGCATCACCAAAGCCTTTACAGCCATCAATTAGCTAATTCAGACAACATTCCCAGGAGAGGACCACCTTTCTCCTCTTGATAATATTATAATGCTCAACCATTATGTGCTGAACTTTGACTCTGCTGTGAGAAGAACTGGTTTGATGGTTGAATTTAAATGCTGGTCTAATTTTCATCTATCCTAGTGGATGCGGCCATGAGGACATCTTCCAAATTAAACAAAACAGAGAAATCCACATTTCTCAGTGATCTTTATACATTTCTGCGCCTCCACAATCAAATGAATCAATCTTATTTTTTCCCCACATGAGTGCATGGTGTGTGCAACACATTTCCACATCGAAGCAGAGATCCCACCAACCTTTCCAGGGTGCATGCTATGAGCCCCAGTAGAAATGCACAGCACAAATGCAAATCTGTGAGAATCCATGAATACAAATCTGAGAAATGCAATCCTGCTCTCAAGAAATGCACATTCCTGTTTGGAGGGAAAAACATACAGACCAAACTTTCAATAGAACCATTACATAAAGAGTGGGCACTTAGAGGACTAAGTCATTACCTTGTTCTAAGAGCATTTGTCGTAGAGTCACATGACACCAAGAACACGGCCCTTGGAAGAAGTTAGAGGTGAGTGCTGTGAGCCGGGGACATACAATAGTGTATGGAGAGTAAATCTATAAACTCAATGGATTTCTCTTCTTTTCTATTCTTTTCTTTTCCCTCTCCTCTTTTCTTTTTTTGGATTTATTTTCTTTTCAACTCTAATAGTTGTTCTATGACGTAATGACCAATCATTCACTGTGTCGGCTACTAGGTAGTTTTTACTCACTTAAAAATAATTCTCTTGTGTGTTAGAGTTTGAGGGAATCAATAAAACTCTTTTTTTGTGTGCCTACTGCCTATAATGAGGGAAGTGCAGACATATTCTCAAAGGGACCCAGGATCTTTTGATTTTTATAAGGAACAATTGCCATCAGCTGACAATCCTGGGGACTGAACTGGGAAGAGATTTCCCAGAGACATAGAATGGTAGATCTAAAAATGATCTATCCTGGAATCCCTTGGGTTGATTTATTCTAGTGTGTTTATGATGTAAGAGAATGACTCGAGAGCAAAAACGCTTGGTAACTTAATCCAGACCTCACGAGGTGTCAGCGACAGGAAGAGGAGTGAAATCCACCCTTCTGGCCTTCTGGCATTTTTTCTCTCATATCTGGAAATTAACTCACTGTGTTTCAGATGTTCCATAGGATTTAGAGAAAGAAGCTGGGAATTCAGAGTTAGGCAAGCTTGGTTTGAACTCTGGCTTCTCTAACTGTAGGATGAAGTTGAAAAGAGAGTTAGTGATTGCATTTTAGCTGATTTTCATAAGCAGAGTTCAATACAAGCATCATGAGATGGCAGAGGCAGCACCTGCTAAGATAGTGTGAAACTGCTTTCATGTTCCCATCACGAAACAGAAGAGAAGACACTGGCGTAAAAGGGGCTAAAATTAGTATTTATTTGGAAAAAAGTTGTCAGTTCTCAACGAAGAAGACCCATCGCCTCTACTGGATGGAGAACATCAGAATCTCTTAGAGACCATCCTCCTGACATTTAGAGATTGCTTCAGATTTGTGACTGGAGATGTTTTCATCCCGAGCCAACTAGTTCCTGAAGCAGTATGAGGAGGGGAGTTCAGAGAGGGGGGCAGTTGTCCTGCCATCAACAGTGGGACAAGGATGAAGCTGGCTTCCCAACGTCAAGTGCACCATCTTGAAATATCCTCTCCCGCAGAGCCTCCTACCTCAGATAAGGGATGTAAGTATGGAGACGCTATAGGTGTATCATTGTATATAGCAGGTGAGAATGCAAAGCTGACCTCGTGGCCCTACACATGTGACCTTCTTGGGGGGCCCTCCAAAGAACCCATGCAAGCCCACCATGGGAAAAGACCACAAAACCATATTGCAAATGTGCTGGTTAGACAAGACTTTTTCTTCTTGTGTTCTTTTGCCCTCAATGTGCCTCCCTCCAGTGAATAAGTTGGAGAGGTAGAGCAAGAACATTGTGAGGAGATCTAAGATTGGGCTGATTTGAGGGAGGTCAGAGGTTTTCAGTGGGATAAAAGATTGGAATTTTGAGATTAATTTGAACTGGACACTTTACTGCTTGAGGGAGGCCTGGGAAAGTATGAATTCTTTTCAAGGCTCCTTCCTTGAGGAAAGAAGGGCAGGTTGAGGGAAGAAGGAATCCATACAGTAAATTCAAAGGGAAGTATTGAGAAAGAGTAAAGTTAAGTTCTGTTTCACCTCCAGAGTTCAGCTGATTATTAATTACACAACTTGAACAAGTTATGAAAGAGTTACCACGATGTCTCTTTTATCTCACCTTTCATTTTTGTGTGAGGATACAATAAAGTGAAGATCTGAAAACTACCCAACTCGAAGCTTGTTCCCAGGAAGATAGAAGAGAAAAATAAAGACTTCTTGTACTCCTCACTATTTACCATATATATATAAATAGGACTGGAAGAAATAGAAGGCACGTGCTCAACTTCAAGGGTTTGGTTTCTTCAAGAAGATAAAACATACACAAAATATAAATAGAAATGTAACATAGCAGGAATACCAAAATATGGGAATAAGAAGCAAAAAAATTGTTTGTATTTCTCTCATTTCCATGAGTTAAGAACTTGGGGAGTGGGGGTGGGAACTCCCAGTATAGAGCAATTAAATTCTGGATAAGAAATACCCTGAGAAATTGCTGATTTTATGAGAAATAGGAGAGGTTTCAAAGGATTCCACTCTTAAAAGAGAAAGAGAGAGGATGAATAAATGACTATACCTGGTTATCTGGACCAAGGCTGGGAATTTGAGTAGTGCCAGACTAGAGGGGTGAAATGTTATACTGACAACTGTCTAGAGTATGTCCAGATTCCAGGGTTGGCATATTTAGATAAAAATAAAATCCCAGGGGGTCACCTGGGTGGCTCAGTAGTTGAGAGTCTGCCTTTGGCTCAGGTCCTGATCCCGGGGTCTGGGGATCGAGCCCCACATCTGGCTCCCTGCAGGGTGCCTGCTTCTCCCTCTGCTTATGTCTCTGCCTCTATCTGTGTGTCTCTCATGAATAAATAAATAAAATCTTTAAAAAATAAAAACCAAGGGATTTCAAGGAATTTCTAAAAGATCTACTTCAATAAACAGAAGGAAAATGATTCCAGAAGTTCTGAGTGAAATTCAAGAAAAATAGAAAGTAGAGTGGCCATTATCGATGGAAATCCAAGCTTTGTAAAATATAATAGTAATGTTTTTGACTAATTTATGGATTATCTAGAAAAAATGATGATATAGTATTTTGGACTGCAAAGCATCTAAGTAGGGAGGTAGATAAGCTAAGTTAAGGTGTTCTTAGATTCTTCTGTTGTTAGAGTGGGGTGTTAGGTGTTTTCAATTTTATATTTATATTTTATCTTGGAAAGATCACAAGGCAATCATTTATAGAGTAAAATTAGAGTAAAATGGGTAGAGGTTGGACTAAACAATGAAAGTTGGTTTAGCTGTATATTGAATTCTATACAAGATAGACTTTCAGGCCAAATGCATCTTTAGGACAGACAGGAAGGGAAAGAGCTGTTTATGAGTCACACTTTATAATATACTCATGTTCTTTACAAAGGATGTGACATCTCCTAAGACGGAACAGATACAAAATGGAAGCACATATTTTTAAAAAATGGTTTTAAGCAACTACAACCATCACATATTATTATCAATCTTATTAGGTCAATGAGAAGTCATATACCCTGCTGATAGAGTAATTTCTATCACAGGCCTGGGAAATAACCTGATTTTATGTAGTAAAGTGGCTATCAGAAATAGCCAAAAATACAGAAATAATTCAAGTGCCTATTAATGGAAAAATGGATAAATAAATTATAGTGCATTCATAGAGTAGAGCAATGAAAAAAAGATACACAGCAAATACCAAAATATGAATACATCTTAGAAAAATAGCATTGAGTAAAAAACCATGCCCCAGAAAATGTGATACATTATGATCCAATTCTTACAAAGTTCATACCCAGTAAAATTAATACATTTTAGGTACGGACTAAGTATGTTGAAATTAATTTTTTAAAGGTAATGTAATGGTGAATATAAAATCCTGGAGAGTAGTTATCTTGAAGAGGGAAGAAGGTAGGGGAACAAAGGTATATGCAAATTTTTGGTAGGAATATATTTTTGGTTAGGTGGATTCTCCTTACAGCATTCATTAAACTGCTATGCTCTGAATGTGTTGCATATGTTTTAAGCATCGGATTATATTTTAAAAGATCGTAAAGGGATGCGAATAGATCTTCCTTTAAAGAAGACATACACGTGGCTAGTGAGTACATGGAAAGATGGTCAACAGCATTGACCATCAGAAAATTGCATTCAGAACCATAATGAGATAACACTTAACATCCACTAAGAAGACTGAAATGAAAAAATACAGTTGTTGACAAGAATGTGAGTAACTGGGGTACTCATCCACCGTTGGTGGGAATGCAGGATGCGGGAGGGCAGATAAATGTATTTAATGACACATCACATGTAGGTGGTGCAGCCACTTCAGAAAATGCAAGTGGTTGGGACCCCTGGGTGGCTCCATGGTTGAGCGTCTGCCTTAGACCCCGGTCATGACCCCGGGGTCCTGGGATCGAGTCCCACATCAGGCTCCCTGCAGGGAGCCTGCTTCTCCCTCTGCCTGGGTCTCTCTGTGTCTCTCATGGATAAGTAAATAAAATCTTTTAAAAAAAAGAAAATAAAAATGGTTAAACATGGAATTACTCCTGAGTATACAACCAGGAAGAGAGAATATATCCACACAAAGCTCATACATAAATGTCCATAAATAGCTCTTATTCCTAAGAGCCAATAAGTGGAAACAATCTGACCATCCACTGGCTGCTGAATACATAAAGAAGATGTGGTGTGTCCATGCAGGGCAAGGGTAAAAAGAAACACATGCTCCACTATGGATGAACCCTGAAAACATTATGCAAAGTGAAAGAATTCAGCCACAAAGAACCACATCTTATATGATTTCCATTTATATCAAAAATCCAGAACAGGCAAATCCATTGAGGCAGAAAGTAAATCGGTGCTTGTCTAAGGGCTTGGAGGGATGCAGAGATGGGGAGTGAAAACTCGGGGGTACAGCGGTCCCTTCAGGGATGATGGAAATGTCTTAAAGCTGATTGTGGGGATCGATTAATAACTATGAATATATAAGCATTCAGTTGTACACATTAAATGGGTAGATTGGATGAGGCGTAAATTGTTTTCTCAGTTAACATTCCTAAAAACTACAGAACACTTCTGAAAGAAATTGAGGAAGACACAAAGAGGTGGAAAAATATTCCATGCTCATGGATTGGAAGAATTAATATCGTGAAAATGTCAATGTTACCCAGGGCAATTTACACGTTTAATGCAATCCCTATCAAAATAGCATGGACTTTCTTCGGAGAATTGGAACAAATACTCTTAAGATTTGTGTGGAATCGGAAAAGACCCCGAATAACCAGGGGAATATTGAAAAAGAAAACCATATCTGGGGGCCTCACAATGCCAGATTTCAGGTTGTACTACAAAGCTGTGGTCATCAAGACAATGTGGTCCTGGCACAAAAACAGACACATAGATCAATGGAACAGAGTAGAGAACCCAGAAGTGGGCCCTCAACTCTATGGTCAACTAATATTCGACAAAGCAGGGAAGACTATCACTGGAAGAAAGACAGTCTCTTCAATAAATGGTGCTGGGAAAACTGGACATCCACATGCAGAAGAATGAAACTAGACCACTCTCTTGCACCAGACACAAAGATAAACTCAAAATGGATGAAAGATCTAAATGTGAGACAAGATTCCATCAAAATCCCAGAGGAGAACACAGGCAACACCCTTTGAACTTGGCCACAGTAACTTCTTGCAAGATACATCCATGAAGGCAAAAGAAACAAAAGCAAAAATGAACTATTGGGACTTCATCAAGATAAGATGCTTTTGCACAGCAAAGGAAACAGTCAACAAAACTAAAAGACAAAACTAAAAGAATGGGAGAAGGTATTTGCAAATGACATATCAGATCAAGGCCTAGTTTCAAAGCTCTATAAAGAACTTATGAAACTCAACACCAAAGAAACAAACAATCCAATCATGAAATGGGCAAAAGACATGAGCAGAAATCTCACAGAAGAAGACATAGACGTGGCCAACAAGCACACGAGACAATGCTCCACATCACTGGCCATCAGGGAAATACAAAGCAAAACCACAATGAAAAACAAAACAAAACAAAACAAAACCACAATGAGATACCACCTCACACCAGTGAGAATGGGGAAAAATCACAAGGCAGGAAACCACAAATGTTGGAGAGGATGCGGAGAAAGGGGAACCCTCTGGCACTGTTGGTGGGAATGTGACCTGGTGCAGCCACTCTGGAAAACTGCGTGGAGGTTCCTCAAAGAGTTCAAAATAGACCTGCCCTACGACCCAGCAATTGCACTGCTGGGGATTTACCCCAAAGATACAGATGCAATGAAACACCGGGACACCTGCACCCCGATATTTATAGCAGCAATGTCCACAATAGCCACACTGTGGAAGGAGCCTCGGTGTCCATCGAAAGATGAATGGACAAAGAAGATGTGGTCTCTGTATACACTGGGATGTTCCTCAGCCATTAGAAACGACAAATACCCACCATTTGCTTTGATGTAGATGGACCTGGAGGGTATCAGGCTGAGTGAAGTAAGTCAATCGGAGAAGGACAAACATCATATGGTCTCATTCAATTGGGGAATATAAAAAATAGTGAAAGGGAATAAAGGGGAAAGGAGAAAAAATAAGTGGGAAATATCAGAAAGAGAGACAGAACATAAAGACTCCTAACTCTGGGAAACGAACTAGGGGTGGCGGAAGGGGAGGTGGGGGGGGTGGGGGTGACTGGGTGACGGGCACTGAGGGGGCACTTGATGGGATGAGCACTGGGTGTTATTCTGTATGTTGGCAAATCGAACACCAATAAAAAATAAATTAAAAAAAGAAAAAAACAAACAAAAAAATTTCTTGTTACCCACAGGAAGAGGTCAAGGGAAGATGACTTACCTGAAGGGGAATCATTTCAGGGGGGAAGGAGATACTTGTGGGTTTAGGTTCTGGGAGAAGTCTTCACTGAAACAGAGACTCTTTAGCAGTACATGGAAATAAGCCCCAAGAGTTATCTTGGGGGGTTCAGTACGAAGGCTCTTCAAGGAACCTTGATAAGTAGGAAACAAGGCTGCTGCAAGCATAAGAGATTTATAGGTCTGAAGGGAATGTTAATTCTGTTGTGAGTATAATTTGTGAGAATCATCTAATTTTCAATTACAGCTTCTCTTCTATTTAGAGTAAAATACAGTGTTATTTCATTCTCAAAATGTAGCTAGTTTAAAGAATAATAGCTCTATAGAATATTTAATGGCTCTTGGACGGTAAGCGTCTTATTGTTTTGCCTACACTAATTTCCAGGTAGAATTTAGACCACCAAATGCTAGAATGTGTAACCATCCAAAGAGACAGAAGGAATTTAATGCAAAATTCCATGTGGAGAAGTCTGAATATGATCCAATTCTGTACTGACAGAAAGTTGTCATAGAGCCAGGTTCTTATTATAATAATACTGGAGCAGAAGACGATACAGCATATTCTGGGGCCGAGTGTGTGACAACTGTGCTTTCCATAAATCTTCTACTTTATTGGATGTGTTTTGAGAATTTAGAAATAAGCACTCCTCCTATATCCTGCAAGTGGTCCGGATGAACTTGCAAGGTTGACTATCTGAAAAACAACTCTACACTAGTTCCTGTCTTCTTATTAACTCATGATGGAGGAATAATGTGCTAGTGCATCTTTAAAAAGTTTGGACCATACGAGGTCATTTTCTTTCATTTTCTTTTTTAAAGATTTTATTGATTTATTTTTATTTTATTTTATTTTATTATTATTATTTTTTTAGATTTTATATATTTATTCATGAAAGACACACACACACAGAGAGAGAGAGAGAGGCCGAGACACAGGCAGAGGGAGAAGCAGGCTCCATGCAGGGAGCCCGAGGTGGGACTCGATCCCGGGTCTCCAGGATCACGCCCTGGGCTGAAGGCAGGTGCTAAACCACTGAGCCACCCAGGGATCCCATATTGATTTATTTTTAAAGTGAGCTCTACACCCAACAGGGGGCTCGAACTCAGAACCCCAAGATTAAGAGACACAGGCTCCACCAACTGGGATGATTTTCTTATGCAACACTTTTAGTCAGGGTTCTCCCGAGAAGTGGAAGCAAGAGGAGATAGATGGGGATGATGGGTAATTAGACAGACAGATGATGGAGAGGCTGATAGATACGAGGATATTGATCATAGGAATTGGCTCATGTGATTGCTTATAGGGGTGAAGAAGTCCCCGGATTGTGGGGTGGGAGAACCAGGAAGGCCAGTGGTGTGATCCAGTCTCCGTCCTAAAGTCTGAGAACCCGGGGAATGAAGGCAGGAGGAGGTGAGTGGATTAGCTCAAGTGGAGAGAGAGCTTGCCCTTCCCCTGCCTCTTTGTTCTGCTTAGTCCCTTGGGGGGAGGGGGTCAGAAGAGGCCACCTGAGGTGCTGAGCGGGGGCTTCTCCCGGTCTCCTCAACCAAATGCTAGTCTCTTCCGGAGACACCCTCACTGACCTGCCCAGAATGATGTTTCCCCAGGGGGCTGGGGCCTCCCTCAGCTCGGGCCACCTTTACACATTAAAGTTGGCCACCCCTCACGGAACTTTGTTGGAAATAGATTCTTATATTTGTAGCTCAAATGAGAAAACAAGTCCTTATGCAAAATTATTAGTATTATTATTAGTGTCAAGGAAAACCAAATATCCAAGGGTGTTAATTGTCCAAGAAAACGTTCTGTGCAACCTTCCTCTTAGCTGGATCAGACACCTGCTCCCGCCACCGGCTGCGATGGAAGCGGCCCCGTCGAGCCCGGGCCGTCTTCGCCTCTCCACTGTGTTTCCTGCACACGATCCCTTAATGAACTCTGACCCTGAAGTGGGTCAGGGCTGAAGTGTTTCTTGATCAGCCGCCTCTACCATCACGGAATCCTGCGTGGTCCGGGAAGCAGCAGTTAGAGGTCAGGCCGTGGGTCCTGTGCTCAGACGGCCTGGGTTTATGCGCCATTTGGCGGCCTTTCATTTGCACTTTGCTGTTTTGAGGTTCAGTGATGTCACCTCACAAACGGTGGTTCAAACAGCACCTACTACTCAGAGCCTTCTTGGAGGGTTAAACGGGGGTGTGCAAGGCCCTGGCACGCAGAAGGGGGGACCAGGGCCGCGCGTGTGGGGCTCCTGACCTTCGCTGTTCGTGCAGCAGCCAACTCCCCCGGCTCGCCTCCCTTTCCGTCTGCAGAGCCCACACCGCCATCCCCCGGGTCCTCCACGGGACCACGGTCGGCGCGGTCCAGCATCCTAACCCGCCTCCCCGCAGCTCCGGGCCACAGTTGCTGTAGCGGGAACCCAGCTCGCCCAGGGGACGCTCCTTTTCCCTTTCAAGTTGCAGCTGGTTTGTCCTTAGGCCTCCAGCCTCTCCTGCTGCACCAGCCCCCGAAGCCCCGTGCTCTGTGCTGCACCCAGTCCTGCTCAGCAGGGACCACTGGGTCACCCCCCCTACTGCCACCACGCTCGTCTTGCTCATTGTCACACTCTCCCAAACTCCCCAAATGGCTCCTCGTCCTTTTAGGGCACAAATGTGTGCTACCATTTCTTAGGTTTTCCCTGTGGGAAACACCTATGTGCACTGCGCGTCTTGCCTCCGTCCCCGTCGGCTCGCTTCTCTATTACGATGCCACCTTCACTGTCCCTTATCTTATACTTCATTTCGTGTGCTCAGTTCTCAGTCTACTCTACATACTCTTAAAAGCAAAAGTCACGATTCAGATGCTTAAGAAGGTGCTCTCTCTCTCTCTCTCTCTCTCTCTTTTTTAGTGAGAGTAATTTTCATGCATGAAAATTCACTTTCTAAAGGGAGTAGTTTTGACAAGTGTCAACCATGGTGTTACCAGCACCACAATCAAGATGAGGACATCCCCGTCACCGCGCAGACGCCCCCGGGGGTCCCACACCTGTCCTTACCCAACACCTCCTGCTACCCACCCATCCGCTTTGTCTCTCCTTGATGCCCGTGAGGACCGTCATACGGCATGTGGCCTTCTCTCCACCATCTTTGCTCAGCAAAGTGCCTCTTTCATTCATTCACGTCACCTCAGGTCCCTTACTTCATCCATTTTTATTGCTGACTAATATTCTGTTATCCGAATACATGATAACTTGTGCCTATGGCCTCCCGTTGGTGGATACTTAGATTTCCAAGTTCTGGGCTATTCTGAACAATGCTGCTATAAGTGTTTGCATTAAGCCTTGCTGTAGGAATGCTTTTCCAGGTCTCTTGGGTGCGTAGTTGTTGGCCTTTACGGTAAGTCTACGTTTACACACTTGTAAGGAATCGCCAAACTACCTAAAAAGTGGCTGTGCTATTTGTCATTTCCACCAGAAATGTAGAAAATTCTGGTTGTTCTAAATTCTTGCCAAACCTTATTATAATTTTTTTAAAGCCGTTCTGGCAATTGTGTGTGTTATTTATCTATTTGCAGTTATAATTTCTGAATTTTTTAATTTAAAAAGAAAGAAATATGTAAGCTGGTGAAATCTCAAGATTTATTCCCTTCTTTGGACACAGCTTTTTATCTTTGCAATATTTTATTGGATTTTGGTGTATTTTCAGCCTGACTTCTTTCAATATAAATAGGATGAATCACTTCAAATCCCTTAAGAGGTAAATTTTGATAATCACATTTAACTTAGAGTGAATTGTAAAGTATTTCATTATATACTGTGTCTGATTAGTCTCCACTTTTTTTTTACAAACTTTATTTATAGATATTTTTAGAAACAGTTGAATCTTATAAAATGTGGTACTTATCCCACTGAAAGTTCAAGAATAATGGCAAATATTTTTTATATTTTAGGTAGAGAACTTTCCTTGTTCATTCAAAGCTTTTTCTTTGAATGATGATGTGGAAGATAAATAATGATTTAAAAGCATATTTTTTTTTGACAAAAATGGGAAATGTTCAAGGAAGAGAGCTTTGCAAACATATTCAAGTCATTTAATAAAGGTCATCTTTCTTCATGATTTTCCAGATCAGAATGGATTAGTCCTCACTTTGAAAACACGTGTCAGGTGCTAAAATAAGGGTCTTAAAATAGCACAATATTGTATTTTATGATTTTAAAAGCAAAGACAATAATTGAAACTTTGAAAAGATATTTGGTTGCTACAACGTGCAAGCAAGAAATTCCACTTCCTGCCATGATGGAGTGCTTGTGGCAGACCAGCAATCATCTTGCTGAGACTAATCAAAAAGCAAGGTAAATATTGTTTTAAAGATTTTATTTATTTGTTTGGGGGGCGGAAGGGCAGAGGAAATGCCGACTCAATCCCAGGACCCTGAGATCATGGGCTGAAGGCAGATGCTGAACTGACTGAGCCACTCAGGTGCCCCAAAACAAGATAAATAATAAAAAAAAAAAACAGAAACAAAAACAAAAACAATGTTTGAAGATAATCAGAGAATTTTCGAGCAAACAGGGTCCACGTGGCCAATGTTTCACAGACAACAGACTCCAAACGTGAGCCACCTCGGGGAAGATGCTACTCCCCAGAGATATTTGCCAGTTCTCACCTTGGGACAAAGTCTGGAGAGATTGGGAAAAATGCCTTGTAGAGTGTGTCTGCTCTGGTCAGAGGAACTCAGAGTTTTTGTCATGCTTGCTGGGTTGAAGAATTAGCAGTTGGAGATCTAAAGGCTGGGATCTGGTGAGAAGGGAAGTAAGAAAACTGACCCTAAAATTCTGACAATTTTCCTACTAAGAAAGTGTTCCAGATCCTGATGCAGCACAACATAGAAGCGCTACAAACCCAAGTCAGCAGGCGCAAAGGCAATCGCTATAGACTCACTGCAATCAAATTGCTGAAACTCAGAGAAAACCTTCTATGCTGCCAGACGAAAAGGTGCATTTCTTGAAACACAACAAACAACAGCAGTAATATTTCCAGCTGACTTTTCAACCGGGACGACAGAAACAAGAATAACTAGAGTGACGTCTTTATAATGTTGAAAGGAAGCAAGCATCACATAGACTTCCGTATCCCCATGCAATCTCCAAAAAGAAAGCAAAATAAAGAGTGTTCACGCAAAAGAGGTGAAAAAAAAAGAAAGAAAGCTAAAGACATTCATCAACAGAGCAGCAGTTATAGAATTACTGGAGGGAGTTCTTCTGGCAGAAAGAAAATAAGATTGATGCATAAGGGGTGTAACTTTCCAACGAGTGGTAAATAAGCCGCAGTGATCTAACACGCGGCGTAATGAACGTGGACCACGATATCGTGCTAGAATTATGTAACGTGATAAATACTGCTACGGGGGGAATCATATTGCATCGAAGCAATGTATCAAGGCAGCACATTGTACATTTTAAATTTACTCAGTGTTGATGTCAAATAGGTTCAATAAAAAAAAAAAAAGGAAGAAAATGATCCCAGATGGAACGTGAACGTTCAGAAAATAATGAAGGACAGTTGAAAAAGAAATGTGTGGGTAAATTGTTTAAATGAAAACCAACTGTAAAAACAGTAATAATAATTTCCTATGCTAGTTAAAATATATGTAGAATAAAGATGCATGAGTATGGAAATGCAGACGGGGAGGGTAGGTGAGGTGGGGGGCTCTAAATTTCCAGCTTTATTGAGTAATAGTACGAAGCAAAATTTACGTGGGATTCTGATAAGTGAAGGTGCATACTGCAGTCTCGAAGGAAATGACGAATAAAGTAGTTAAAAAATGCATGACTAATAAGTAATTAGAAGAGAAAACATTTTTTAGGTTCCATCAGATTATTATTAATAATAATAATCCATCAGATTATTAATAATAAATAAATAAATAATAGATAAATAATAATAAATAATCCATCAGATTATTAATAATAAATTAAGACTTTTTCCCCCCAGAAAAATATAGTACTAATAAGCTCTTTGGCAGCTGCTTAAATTTTTCTATTAAAAAATCACTTTCTAAAGAAGTGTCCACTTATGAAACTATAGATACTGATATTAAACAGGATTCCATTTATTTTTAACTATCTCTTCATGTATTCTTTGTGTATTATGAAAATAAGGCAGAAGTCATTTAGTGATTATATTTTTTAATAACAAGTGATACAATACCTAAATTCATTTATCTTTTGACAAGAATTGATGGAATTTCCATGACTATTCCTTTTTATATTCAGATTATATATAAACACATTTTTTTTTCCAGGTGAATTCGACACCAAAGTGTAGAAGGTTTGGGCAATTTTCCCCCTTGTGCAGCACTGGGGGAGAACACTCTCTTTTTTTAAAACCAGCTGCATGGAAATAAGCACAATATTTTAATGCATGTCTCCATGAATGCAGGTTATCGAACAGCATATGCATTTGCTAACTGTAGCATCTGCTCATGATAGTAGCTAAATAATTTTCCTCTATGGTAACAAGGGGAGGATCTCAAGAAGAGAAGGAGAAGAGATCTTATACCTGGTACCATAATCTTATAATGTTTTGCTTTTGTCTTTATTTCTTCAGTGCAAAAATCTGAATAATTTGCAGCAGCAGACTTTTATGCATACATTTGCTCCTGCAAAACCAACTTGGTCTGTGCTTCCAACTCGGGCAGGTGAGCGGAGCCTGTCTGGGAAATCCCCCAGAACTCCTGCTAGCAATCTCTCAGAACGGAGACTGAGAGGCTCGGGGCCAGGGGGTCTCTTCACACCCTATACTCGATGTTAAACCCCCAAAGAAGCTTGGCCTGAGTCTTTACAGATGCAGCCTTTCCTATTTATTGTGCTTGAAATTAAGAAATTTGGTCTTGCTGGGTCCTTGCAGGACCCATGGCAGCACAAGCCAATGCTTAGTATCTAATGGATCCCAGGCACTGTTCTAAGTGCTTAACATCTGTTACCTCAATTCTCAGCAGAGCCCCAGAAGTAGATTTTTTTTTTATTATTTTTTTATTTTTTATTTTTTTCATTATCTTAGTTCTACAGACAAGGAGACTTGAGGTCTGGAGAACTCGAGTAACTCCGCCCATGATCCTATAATCAGTAGAGGATGGTGTCAGGATTTCACCCCGACCGTCTGCCCCTAGAAGGTGTGCCCTGGACCGCCACCTTCCTCTGCCTCTGCCGAGTCTCCAGGTGTGGCGGGGATGGTTGGGCTGAGATGCACAATATCTGGTTTCCCTCTGCTTCCAAATGCAAGGATGATTCCTACTTCCTGACTGTAGGCACGGCCTCCTGACCGGTTGTGGCCACTGACGTGTGAGTGGACACGGGAAAGCCTCATCTGGGCTAAAGCATTTAATGGGTATTTCCTTATTCTTTGTCCCTCTTTTCCCCGATCGCGGAAGATGGGAGAACAGGGAGCCTCGTGGGTGTCATTCGAGGGTGGAGCTTCCATTAGTCTGGACGGCCGTGGTGGTGGTGGAGGGTCTTGACAGGACTTGCAACCAAGTTATAAGAGGTCCTCCTGTGATATTTTAACAAGAGAGCCTTAACTTTCATCTGATATGATACAAAACCTCATCACGTAGGGATGGACACTTTTTGTTCTTCTGCGTATGAGAAGAACATAAGATGATTTTGCTATTAAAAGTCACATGCTCAGAGTCACTCACTTCTTAATATTTAAATGTTCAGTGTGAAATCTTGTGTCCATGAAGTCTAGGAGAAAGCAACATTTTTTATTATAAGATTGTGTAAATAAACATTATGAAATGGCAATCTTTTTGTTGAAATACCACGGTTTGAGGTCTTTTCAATACCTTTGTTAAAATGATTTATTATTTTCTTCGGAACAGAACATTTTTGAGATACATTGAAAGCAAAAAATGGTTGCAACTACAAATATTCTTCTGCTGTTTTTTTTTCTTTGAAGTCTTTATTTATTTTCTAAATGAAAAATTAAACATCAATTTATCAGACTATGTTTTTGAAGGAAAAGCAATTACCAGTAAATTAGTGAAAAGCATGCATGTGTATGGCACTGCATCACACTCCAGACGGATTTCCAAAAATATCATAAATAATATGAACTGTTAATGTAAATTTGAAATCTCAGATGATAAATAACAATTTATTTTAATAGAATGAACTAGAAATATCAACTCTGTAGCATTCCGTTCTAACATAAAGCAAACGGACGGTCTCCCTTTTAGGGCTGATAGCTATAATCCTTTTCCCACCATGAAACAACCAACCTATAAAATATAACGCAAAGCGCAACATTTTAAAATGTGCAAATGAAGATACATAAATTTTAAAAAATCAAAATATAATTTCAAAGGAACTAAATCCTATTCGTTCCTAAATGTGGTTAAGTAAGGAGTTTTTCCTTTTTTCTGTATTTCACTGATAGGCAGTATAAAGCCAAGTCAGAATATAATTCCTTTACTCTGGACAAGGAACCATAAAATAAGCTGCTTCATAAGAAGGACATAATTCTTTCCTCTCTGCATATGATGTCAATCAACATTTTGGATGTGAATTTCCAAACGGGCTCACCATCTCGTTTTTATCCCTTCCATCTTGCTCCAGGGTCTTTGAAGTTGTTAGAGGATTTCTCTATGTATTCTTGGGAGTTTGGCAAGAAAAGAAAGCTATTTTCTCTGCTTGGGGGTCTGAGATACGAACAAATTATGTGATCTGGCCATGCAGAGAGTGAGTTTCGAGACCTCTCTAAGAGCTCGGTGGTCTGTAGGGATTTTAACCCAGAAATGTTCCCCTTCTTCTGTTATCTAAGCATGTGATTTTTCCTTCTACGTTCCTTTCTTGGCGTGTCCTCGGAGGCCGGTATCTTGATATCAGGTCATCTACTCTGATGTAGACACACGAATCCCTACCTTGGTGCAAAGTGATTCGGATGAACTTTCCCCGAACAAGCGTGAGATCTGGAGACGTCGCGGAATTCATTGGATTTAAGGTCCACGCGGTCCCGACAAACGAGGTTCTGCATCTTCCAAGGGGAGGGAGAGCCCCCAAAAAGAATCACCTCACACGGGAGCAGATGCAAGACTCTCGTTAGAAGTGTGATGACGAATTCTGTGTCAAGTTGGCGAGGCTCTGACGTCCAGTGGTTTGGCCAAATGCTCGCCTACGTGTTGCTGAGACGATGCTTTTTAGCAGGATAACTAAGTTTCGAGGCAGCAGGCCCGGGTGCAGCGGAGGGTCCTCCATGTGGGGGATGGGCCTCGCCCAATCAGGGGAAGCTCCTAAGAACTACCGTCGAGGTTCCCTGAGGCAGGACTTCCGCCTCCAGGACACAAAATCGAAGTCTTGCCTGGGTTTCCAGCCTGCCGCCCTGAGATGCCCACCCAAGATTGCAGCGCTGCTTCCGTCCACATGGGAGGAAGCACAACAGCAGGGCGGGGAAGTGCGCGTGTCTCCAAAAGATCAAACGTGGACGGCAGGTGGCTGTGTGATGTCACCAGACCTGGACTCCTAATGCTGCCCTGGGATGGGAACCGGGGTAGGCTGAGACGTAAGGGCCGGGCCACTCAGCGCTCCGGGCCGCCCGGCGACCTTCCCCTCATACCCCACTTCGTCCCCAGCACACCCAAGAGACGATGGTTTGTCTCCCGGAAAAGATTCAAGTGGAGAGACTGTCGAGGCCAGCGGGTGGGGGGGACAGGCGGGTCCGGGGCGGCCGGCCAGCGGGGAGGACGGCGGGGAGGACAGCAGGGGCTGCGGTCAGAGTGCCGGCGGCGGGAGAGGCACTGCTCCCTGCACAGAGCCAGGGCACGGAGGGGATCCAGCAGCCTCTGGGCAACGGGGACCCCGGGACACCAGGGGGGGTGCGAGGCAGTGCCAGGGAGCCCCGAGCCGAAGGACAGAGAGGAGCGGAGACCCGGGGAATCCCTGAACAAGACCAGGTGGGCTCAAATGAGATACTTGAAAACTCATGTTCACGCTGGAAAGGAGAACACGAGCGAGAGAGCAAGGCCGGCGGGGTCGGGAGTCAGGAGCCCGTGGGGGTGGGCAGGAGCAGGGCTGCAGGCCTGGCCGCCTCAGGGTGCCTGGGGCCCCAGTGTGGTGGGAGTGCTGGCCACGGGGAAGGCCGGGCTCTGGGGTGGGCTCTGCACCCTCGGTGGCGGGCTCCGCACACCCCCCCGGGTGGGGGCCCAGGTGGTGGCTTGCTGGTGGCCTTCGGAGCGCCCTTGGGGATGGCAGCCTGCGGGCGGGGGGCAGCATGTGCCGGCATTGCTGTGGCCCAGGTGGTGCCCGGGCTGGCTCCGGGGCAGCAGGAGGCCGGTGAGGAGCAGGTGTCGGAGGAGCCACCCAGGGTCGTCGTCGGGTGAAGGACTGGAGCGGGCGAGGAAGGAGGAAGGTGACCGTCGCCTCCTCTCAGGTCCGAGTGGGGGGTAATACTGGAAAAGGATGGGCCCCGGGAGAAAACCTGGTGACATGGCCGTAAGACAGTCAAGGGGGGGCCCGCGCTCCGCAAGGCCCGACAGCCGCCCAGACCCACTCCCCTGGGCTCTGGGGAGAAGGCCCGCACGGTGCGATGGCCCGGGGCTCGGCGGTGTGCGGGGACACGGGCCCCCGGGACAGGCCACCGACCAGTCGGAGGCCCGGAAAGCGTCTGCGGAGCTCTGACCCTGGAGGCCGGATGAGACAGGGGACAGGCCAGAGGGGCGCCAGGACACCGGGGCCTGTGGGTGGGGAAGGGGCAGCGACCCGAGGCCCGTGTCCTGGAGCATCAGTGGTCCCGCGGGGAGCCTCGGGGCGGCCCTCCCAGCCCCTCCTGGCCCGTGTCTGGGAACGTCCCTGGGGCCTCAGCGACACAGCGAGGTCCCGGAGTATGTCTGGCAGCTGCCGGCGGCCGTAGCCGGGCCCGAGCTGGAGGCTGGGTCCTGCCCCAGAGGGTGATGCCCACAGTGGCCTGGGGCTCGGGCACCTGTGCTCAGTGGTGGGGGTGTCCCCCGTGTCTGCTCGTGGGTCTGACAACATCCCGTCAGGGCAGCTGCCTTGAGGGAGGAGCGACGGAGCACCCACAGCCGAAACCAGGGGTAGGGGGAGCCGTGGGGGCCGGGACAGGGAACGTGCCCCACGGGCAAGGCGACACCGGGTGCACGACGCGGGGCAAACGAGGTGAGGCCACAAGGACATCGACAGTGACAAGGCAGAGGCGTCAGGAAGGGCCTGTTGGTCCGGGCAGCAAGGGGATGCTCTGCACCCGCCCCGGGCTGCGCCCCTCTCGCTCCTCTAGGGGGGCCCTCGGCCTCCGCGGTGCTGACGACAGAGCAGGTGAGCGCAAAACGTGTGTCTTTCTCCAAAAAAATAAAGCAAGGTGGTGGTGAGGATGCGTCCTTTCCACTTTTGATGCGAATTTTAGACTTTAGGTTTCCAGGGGGCAAATTTCTGCGTGTGCGTGTGCAACACAGAGGGCATCGGTTTACGGGAGAAGCGTGTATTTTCTCGGAAGGGCCCTCGTGTGCGCGGCCGTTGGGAGCTTTCAGGCCAGCACCCTGGGTCCTTCTCTCCCGCCCTTCAGGCCCGGAGTTCCCGGCGCCAGGTCAGAGGGGCTGGGTCTCGGGACCGCAGAACGGGGCCTTCCTCCCCCTGCAGGTGCAAGACCGGGAAAAACCACTAAAAAAACGACTAAAACGGCGTCCTCGTCCCTGGAACTTGAATTTGATCTCAAAGACCAGCTTCCACATTAAACGGTTCTCTTCCCCCCTGAAAGCGCACGCTGTGCTCTTCTCTCAGATTTCCACGAATGAAGCGCCCCCGCGATGTGAATTCAGGCGACCCCCACGCGGGGGCCCAGACACGGCGCTTTCCAGAGCGTTTTAGCTCCACAGCCCTGAGCAGAAACAGGCCTTTAGTGGAAATACGAATCAGGGGGTCACGTGGGCGGGGGTACTTTTTCAAGAGACAGGATTAGAGGGTGATTTTTCCCATCACGCCTTTCCCTGATTTTAAACGTGGAGCGTCCTCAACAATAACGCCTTCCACGTCTTCATCCTGTTGGCCCCCCGCTCAGTAGACCGGCGTGTCCCCTTACCGCTGTGGCAAGACACAGGGCGCCTACGAGGTGCTCTCCGGCGACGGCTGCCCCAGCTTTGCCACGTGCGAAGGCCACAGGCACGGTGGGTCTCGGTGTTTCTCCCATTTCTACAGAAGAGGCCACAGCATCCGCATCCCAGGTTGGCGTGGAGGCATCAGGTCCTGCGATAAGGGCTGAGGTGGCCGCCGTGTCTCAGCTTGTCTATGCAGGCGACTGCACAAACGGGGCATCCACCAGGACGTACCTGCGAGCTCCCTCCGTGATCAATCTTAACAGCCGTGGGTGCAAATGGCTCATCAGGTGATCCAGATCAAAGAAAGATCTGAGCCCGTCCAGGATCACGGCAGAGAACGCCTGACATCGGTTAGAATGAAGCGCGAGGGGGAGAGGAGGTGCATAAAGCTGGACAAGGGGGCTCGGTTCACCCATAAACACGGTGACGATGCGCGAAGACACCAGGGCGAGGGTACATTTGTCTGCATCACCTCTTGTTCATGTTTCTTGGGGGCAGAGGGAGTGGGGGGAGGGCAGGGGGGCTTTGACTCGAGGACGAGCCCACGGGCCCCGTCAGTTCTCGGCTGGGTGGGGCGGCCTGCGACAGACGGCATTCCTGGGGGCCCGGCGTCTTGCAGGTTTCTTCGTGGCTCGCTGGTGGATGGGGTGGGTCACTTCCCAGCGGCAACCCGGGGCTCCCGGGTCAGTGAGAGCAGACCTCACGCGCGTTCGCGGAGACCGGAATGTGCCAGGTGCCACCGGGTTCCACGGATGCTGTGCTCTGCTGACGGAGCGGTTGTGCCATGCTGAACGAGAGAGGGGGCTGGGGGACCTGCCTGGACTTCTCCTCTATGTATTTATTATTTATTTATTTATTTATTTATTTATTTATTTATTTATTTATTATTTATCTATCTATATTTATTTATTTATCTTTATTTATTTATCATTTATTTATCTTTATTTATTTATTATTTATTTATCTTTTTATTTAATTTTTATCATTTATTTATCTTTATTTATTAATTTACCTTTATTTATTTGTTATTATTTATTTTTTATTCATTATTTATTTATTTATTTATTAAATTTTTATTTTTTTTTATGAATTTATTTTTTATTGGTGTTCAATTTGCCAACATATGCGTCCTGAGGCCTGAGCCGTCCGTCCGGGCAGCTAACGCATTTTCTGAAAACAGATGAAGACGGGCCGTGGTGTGATCCCAGCCCTGGCGAGGAGAGTCGAGTCACACGTTCCAGGCAAGTAGTGACACGTACTGTGGTCTTCAGAAGGAGGCGCCCGTGGCTCGGAAGGCGCAGTGGGACCAGGCTTCACGGCGTGGCTGCTCTCTGGCTCCTCGCGTCCCCGTCCCTGTCCCCGTGTTGGGGCAGAAGGCTTGGCGCAGGGCTGGCCCAGCTCCACTCCCGCAGGCCGGGCACACGTGTGTGTCTCCAGGGGAAGGGCCTCCACTCCTCAGTCTGTTTTTCCCGCTTCAGCACGAAAGGCGATACAGTTGGAGGACCAGGACTCGGATTAAAGTTTTCCCCAAAATGTATTTTCACGCGTCCCTCAAACTGAAATCTTTGGAAGACTATCACGTGTTACCCAGACACGTGCCTTTCACAGAATCACGATCCTCTTCCATCTAATCAGAGGCTCCCCCCCGACCCCGTGCGTTGAATCTGCTTCCCACGGAGGGGCCGTGGCCTTGGGGATGGAGCCTCTCCTCCACCCTCCACCTGAATTATTGATCTCCGGAACGGCGGGTGCGGGGCAGGCCGGGCCGCGTTAATAGCTTTTCCGGAGTGGAAATGATGAAGTCGATTTGTGCTCAATATTTCATCGAGGTAGAATGTGCATGGAATAAAAAGCACAGATCTAAAGGAGATTTCCTAAAACACAGACTAATCACAAGTTTGATTATTTATATCTCGAAGGGCCAGGGCTGGTTTTCTTCCCCCCCTAAGGAAAGTGCTTGTTTTTACATGTGTGGCGAGAAGTCACTGAGTTGTCCTAAACACCCACATTATCATCAACGGTAGCTGTTCCTCCTGCTGTTGACGTTGGCGCCTGCTCCCCGCGTCCTGTCACCGGTTCTTTGTCAGATGCACGGTTTCTAAGCACCTTCCCCCACTCTGTAATTGGGCTTTTCATCTGCTTTCAGGGTCTTTCACAGAGAAAGACACTTTTAATTATGACGAAATTAATTATGATGAAATTCAGTATGTCGTGTTTTCCTTTTATGGATCTGGCTTTTGGTGTCAAGTCTAGGAACTTTTTTTTTTTTTTTTTTGGATAATCATCAGAATTATCCCCAAACACCCAAATTTAGCTCTATGAGGAAATTGTTATTAGGATTTTTTTAAAAATCCTAAGTATTGCAGAGAAATGTTCTGTATTCTCACATAACTGGACTCACTGATGTAATCTGCTCACAACCTACTAACGGGCCATTTCAAGCTGCTTCCATAACACATATGAGGCCTGAAATCTTACACTATGAGTTTATAAAGGAGTAATATGGTTTATTATTGATTATGGATCAGATACTGGAGAGCCCGTTCAACGTAACAGAGATATTGAACAAATCTCCTCCCCAGGTCTCTAGTTGTTAGCGAACCCTCAGCAGTTTTCCATGTGCCGCTTGTGGTCTTGCTGGATTGATTAGCACTTCTCTTGGAAGACAAATCTTGCATCCAGGATAATCTATTTACTCTTATTTTGAGAAATTGATATTCAACAGAAATGACTGAAATTGGCACAGATTATTACTCATGGAGAATCCGTCCTTTCTGTGGAATGGCAGATCAATTTTTCATGTTTGGTGGAGCAAAATGTTGCTTAGATTTTTTAAAAAATATGTAACCTGGCAATTGTGGGTATTCTGTTTGTGTGCAATTTCTGCGATATTGGTGCATTGGGACTTTAATGGTGCAAAAGTTTTTAGGGTCAAAAATTGATTCGTTTGAGGAAAAAATATTAAGTTCTTGACAATAATGCTTTGTTTTAGAGAAAGAGAAAAAAATGATTCTGCAAACCTGCCTTCAAAAAAGTTACCAGGGTAGCATTTTCTTTCTTTTTCTTTTTCTTTTTTTTTCAAGGTAGCATTTTCGAAGACCATTAGGTAAATTATAAATAGTTGGGATGAGATATTTTCATCTCAAGTATAATGACTTAGAAACTCACCCTAAATGTCAGAGTTGTTTTTTTTTTCTTTTCTGAAACTATTGGAAAACTCTCCTCACACCATCTATACACAAGATAGAAACTAGTGAAATGAGATCGTATTGATATGAGTAGAAATTTAGAGGTCATTGGGTCACCGACCTTACAGACATACATCGTCCTGCATGCTTTGTGAGGCATCGTAGGCAGTTTTGTACACATTGGCCCTTATTTGAGAAGTTGCTGTCGATTGAACCAAAATAATACGACATATTACAGCAAGCATTTAGAGACCACGATGTAATTGGGTCATATTCAAGCTAGAGCCGCAGTAGCTCAGATTTTGAAGACCCTAAAATTCATACTGAAAAATCACCTGTGTTCTGGAGGTTAACAGCTAGCACCTGCCCTACTGGCAAGTGAAAGAAAACTCTGCGTGTGGTTGAAACCTCTCTCTCCCTCTCTCTCTTGCTCAACGGGTGGAGAAATGCGCTCGCTAAATCAATACCTTTGTGGCATGTTCCACAAAGTATTGAACTATGTGGTATGTGATGTATTGAATCGCCTTGGGAAGGGGTAAAAATATCTGGAAATGTAGCAGTAATTAAAGTCAATAATTGTATAATGAGCTGAATTCCTCCCAAAAGACATGGGGTTTCTTCACAGGCCAATCAAGTGTGCTGTAGTTCAGTAGGAAATAGGGTGTCTGCACATGGAAAGTCTGTTGGGGTCTAATCTCTGAAGCTCCCCATTTATGACTTTCACAGGGAAATGGACCTTTCAAGCTCCCCACGACTTCCACCTGGGCCCCATCAACGTAACAGCCGAGCGTCACGAGCTGCTGTGGCCTTGTGCTAACGTCTCTTCTGTTCACACACTCGGGCCTGGAAGACGCTGCAGGATGAGTGCACGGTGCTGGCTTCCTAGTGAGACGGACTCAAACCCCGTCCATCCCCGAAGAGCTAAGACCCCACTCTGACCGCTGGGCCACCAGGGCATGTCAGGTCACCCCCGGCTCCCACGGCGAGGTGCCCGTGCTAGTCAATCCCAGAGTGTCTGAGTGTGTTCTTTCCCTGGTGCACGTTTATCCTAATGAATGGCAGGACTTCTTACTGGAAGCCTAGGAGGAGGGATTGCAAACGGTTATGAGCTGTTACCCGGCCACTTTCCTCAAGCCCGCACCAAGAGGCCACGCGTGGGTCAGGCCTTGGGGATCCTGAGGGTCACGATTCTCTCCTGTGATGACTCAGGAAAGCTGCTTCCAGACCTGGAGTTCCCTGAGACCCCCCCACCCCGGCTCCTCACAAACACACCTTCCATCCCGGAGACTCGCTCTCCCCCCGTGACTGGCCTGTGTTGTGTGTTTTTCAGCTCTTCATCATTTTATCAGGAAGTAATTATCGATAAGAAAGTTCTTAAATTCTCTAGAGAAGAATTTTTCAAACTGGTTGCATGGACACAGTCTCAGGATTATCCAATGAGGATTTAAAATTCTTCCGTTTTGTCTTTTTATTAAGCGATTACTGTTCTCTTAAAATGATTTTTTTTTTCTCCCAGTGATCACTTGCCTGTGAAAGACGTTTTAGGAGAACGTGAGCTTGCTTTGTTAAATAATTGTTTTCAAAATTATTGAAATATATTGAAATATTGATGAGTACGGTTGAAGATAAGGAAAAATAAGTGGGAAATGTTAGAAAATTTCTTAAGAGTAGCCAGCCTCTTTGAAAAAAAAAAAAAAAAGAGTAGCCAGCCTCTTTTTATTTATTTATTTATTTATTTATTTATTTATTTATTTATTTATTTATTTTGCCAGCCTCTTTAAATAGAATGCCCCATGAATAGTTTTGTAGTATTTGACAGAAACACGGAATCGAAACTATATACTCTGTTTTCTTAGATCTACAGTTGGAACATTACGACTAATGAATTCTTCGTGTTTGATGTATTTTAAATTTTTTAGTTGTGTAGGATCACATTAATAGGAGCAAATATTTACCTGAAATAATTTATGGAGAAATATGTGCAATTGACCTCAGAACTTACACAGGTTTGAACTTCAGTGGTATTTGACTTTTGTAGACCAAAAGTTTTTGGAAGTAATAAAGTTGTCATAACAACATGTGAATATCAATTTTGACTTTAATTTCACTTTCACTATTTAATATAAGAATAACTTTCAACACTGTTTCAAGGGATTTTTAAATTTAAAAATCAAACAAATGTGAGGCAGAAGAATGAGAAATTAAGGAATTGATGCCATTTACAATTGCACCAAAAAACTATAAGATACCTAGGAATAACCCTAACCAAAAGGATCAAGGATCTGTAGTCTATTTTTTTAAACGTTTTTACATATAAGTTCAATTGCCAACATATAGTATATCACCCAGTGCTCATCCCATCAAGTGCCCCCCTCAGTGCCCGTCACCCAGTCACTCCATCCCCCCGCCCCCCTCCCCTTCTGCAACCCTTTGTGTTTCCCAGAGTTAGGGGTCGCTCATGGGTTGTCTCCCTCTGTAATTTCCCCACTCAGTTCCCCCCCTTTCCCCTATAATCCCTTTCACTCTTTCTTATATTCCCTGTATGAGTGAGACCGTGTGATGATTGTCTTTCTCTACTAGGTATCTTTCACTTCGGGGTTTCCACTTTTTGTGCCAAGCCTCGTTTGCTCTCCAGCCTCTAGCCCTCCAGTCACCCTGAGCCAGTGGCGGAGGTGGTTCTGTAAGAAGGGGATCTCACCGGGAGACTTGTCGCCGATTTACCTGCCTCTTTAAAATTTATAACAAAATCATTTAATATCAAATGAAAGCATAATTAACCAAGGCTTTCTGTTCTCATTTTCCAAGGGAAAAAAAATCTTAGTGAATGTTGTACATGCGAGCCGTGACCCCTCTTTTCCAATAAGGGGTAATTACAAAGAGAACTTTTATAGAGCTTCATGGAGCATCTCTCTGCTTTCCAGCCAATACTCTGGTGAACCTGACTCAGTTAAGTATCTCAGGAGGAAAATTTATATCATTTAACCTAAAGGAAATGAATAAGTTATACATAATGAGTTGGTGAATCACCTCACAGTTTCTTTAGAAGTGGAATAAATTTATACTTTTAATAAGAGTTGGAAAAGGAATGGAACTCCCAAGTATATTTTTACTGAGACTCAAAACTCATCTGACGGCCACCGTCCTCCTGCGATGAGCTGGGGCTCTCTCTGCGCCCCGTCGCCTGCTGGTTTCCATCTCGCTGTGAGCAACTCCCCGGGACCCCCCCCCCCCGCCTCCCCCTTCTTGTGAGATCGGGTCTCCATGCGTCTCCCAGCTCGGAGCCTGCTCACACCACAGCTGCCGTGCTGGGCTTGACCCGACTGGGATGATATTTCTGCTAAAGTGCTAGACCCAAAGCCTTGCTTTCTCTGATGAAGATGGGAAATGATGATGTCTGACTTGCTGCATGTGGTGGAGAAATTTGTCTCATGGTCTTGCTCCCTGGAGAACAAAGTCAGGAAGGAAGTGTTTCAGCCTGTGACTCACTTCTCTACTGGTCAGGGTCACAGTTTCGTAGTTGGCTGGATCATTATGTCAACAGCACGTAAGCCCGTGACATTTCCTCTGCTTTAATCCCCCCACTTCTGCTACTGAGAGGATCTCTAATTTGAGGGCGTTTTCTGCAGAACACACGTTCTTGGGTTGCCGGGTGACGATGGCAGTTGGAGGAGTGTGAGGTGCACTTCCTTGTCCATTGTGGTTTGTTCCCCGTATGTGTGTAGGAGCAGAGAGCAGAGAGCAGAGACAATCTCCTTAAAAAAAAAAAAAAATCAGTTGCATGGGAAAACCCACCTGCCGTGTTAAATAATGAATTTAGTTGGTAGTAGGAGCTCCTGGCCCGTTCTGCTAGGAATTATGACCTCAATCATTTGTGGGTGTCTCTGGGACTGTGCCAAGGGCCCAGGGAGCGTACCTCTTCCTGCCCGTTGGCCCATAGAAACCAGGTGGCCCCTCCTCCAAGGGTCCCTCAGATGGAGGGAAAACTCCTCTTTTCTAGACATCTGTTCTACTTCCCCATCCTCTCTCAGCCGGGGACCCCTCTTCCCCAGGGCACCCAACTGGGGAAGGGAGGACAGACCCTACTCAGCGCCCCATTGCCTTCTCCCAGACGTTTTGCCCCTGATGTACTTGTTTCCTACATCATTCCTTTTTCTTGGTGAACAATTGCCCTTCTCCTGAGGATTAGGATTTTAGGACTTGGCTATCTCCTTGAATGTGGGCAAGAAAGACAGGAAATAGAGGGGTAAATGAATATTTCACAACTTTGATCCGGCTTCATGCTAACGGCATTTTAACTAGAAAGTCCAGATGGAAGTCGAATGTTGGACATGGAATTTGGGACACTAATAAGAATGAATAATTTATCTTTTCATTTTTGTGTGTATCCCGAGAGCTAAGCATCGTGCTGGGCAAGGAGTAGGTGCTAAAAACAAAAACAAAAACAAAAAAAAAAAACTCTTGAATAATGGCTCTGAAAGTTTTTATCTTGTGAAATAATGTACACAAAATGCAAACCCAGAACTTTCCCCCTCTGTATTATGTACTTTCACATAACATGAAGCTTTTATTTTTTATTTTTCTATATTTTTTTTCATGAAGCTTTTAAAACTGAACCTAAATAACTGTAATTTTTTTTTCACATCTCAAGGAGTTTACTTTTTATGTTAAGAACATGGAAGCAGACATTCAGAAACAAAGGATTTAAATTTTTTATTTTATTTTACTTTAAGTAAAATGGAAGCAGAATTTAAGTGAAGATTAAGGACCCTGTCTTGGATCTCTGTTGTGCTATCATTGATGGATGTTTGTTCTTTTGGGCATTTTTAGGTTCAGGGTCAAAAATCTCATGCCTATAAAAAAAAAAAAAAGGATTGTGTCTTAAATTCCAGAAATATTTTTCTCTCTGAGGTTTCTGTTCTCTAAAAACTAGTCTTATTTGTCTTTTTAAAGACCAATGGCTACTTCTATGTTACAATTTTAAGATAACAAGGAATTGGGCTAATTATTCGTCTATGGCAGTTCCCAGGTACACCATCCATAGCAGATGCAATGCCACGTCCAGGTGGCTGCAGTAGTGAGCACTGCAAAAAAGGTGAGCAGCTTCCGTCTACTTTCTCAGAACCTAAGTCTCAATTATCTTAGAAAGTCAGTGAAGTTGTAGATTTAAGAAGAGATGCATCCAAAAAAATAAAATAAAATAAGATAAAATAAAATAAAATAAAAAGAAGAGATGCATCCTTAAGAACGCCACCGTCAACCCCTCCCTGTCTGCATCCCTAGGATTCGTGGACTGGAAAGGCGTAGGGAGAGAGGCACCGCGCCCCGAGCTTTATCGGGGTCACCCCCGGAATCTCAGGTGGTGTTGGGTGGGGTGCATGCATCCTCCCCGGCACGGCTTCTAAGCTCCTCTAGGGGCTCTGCTGTCTAGCTCAGTAGACCCCTGGCACTGGGGCACAGAGGACTAATTATTTATTTATTAATAAAGTAGGCTCCACTCATGACCCCAAGATCAAGACCTGAGCTGAGATCAAGAATCAGACACTTAACAGACTGAGCCACCCAGGTGTCCCCAGAGCAGCCTCTTGTTACCCTCAGGGCCAAGACATTCCCATAAATTAGCGTGAGGCCCAATGTTTCAGCTCTCACTTACCCCTGTCGTCCTGTTGCTGCCCTTGGCGGCATTGGTGAAGGTGAGAGTTGCCGTGCAAGGGAAGCCTTGCCCTGGGGGGGAGGGCAGCACACTGGAGCCAGGGGCCCCCCCAGCCCCCTGGCGGCCGCACTGGAGCAGGCCTTGGGGGCACCAAGGAGCACAGGAGGGCCTCGGGCTCGGGGCTCGGGCTCGGGCACAGCTCCCCGTCTCCCCTCGGCTCCCTTCCCTGCCCGCCGGGCCTCTGCTCGGCCTGCACCGGCTCACACGCAGGGAGCTTCGTCCCCCACCCCCAGCCACCGCTCGCCTGCTTGACCCACTTTTCTTTTTCGAGCTTGTAATCATTTTTGAAGATGCAGCTGGGATGTCACCTCCCCTGGAGACCCCTTTTCCTTGGAGCATCCAGAATTTTTAAGACTATGCTTATAATCGCATTTTTGATACTTTTTCAAGGGAATGACTTTGCTGTGGGTTTGTTTCAGGTTATAGAGGTGCCAGCCCATCAAATGCAACTGCTTTCATGTTCTTTTTTTTTAAGATTTTATTTATTCATGAGAGACACAGAGAGAGGCAGAGACACAGGCAGAGGGAGAAGCAGGCTCCATGCGGGGAGCACGATGCGGGACTCGATCCCAGGACCCTGGGGTCATGCCCTGGGCCGAAGGCAGAAGCTCCACTGCTGAGCCCCCCCCGGGTGTCCCTGCTTTTCTGTTCTTAACTAAACCAGGTTACGTGGTAGCTCCCATGCTGGAGAGTACTTGGCATGTCAACGACTCACTCCTTCTTCCTTCTTTGGGTTCTGGGGGTTCCTCAGAGGACATCCTGGGTCTCATGACGTGAACATGAGTAACAGGGAGCTTTCTGGAACATTCCACAGCTTGGGCCTCATTCCCACACGCCCAGGCGGTCTGGCACGTCCCCTGCAGTCGCCCGTAGCCTGCAGGGAGCTGCAGAGGAGCGGGAGTCGAGTGTGGCCCAGCCCTCAGGACACCATCCCTTCGCTCCTGCCCTGGCCACGGTCACAGGGAGCACCTCCGTCTGAGGATGCGCTTCCTCTTTCTGTGAACTCCTGGGTCCCTCTTCCCCTTAGGGTAACTGAGACATCCGCCTCTTAGAGGGTGGATCATCACACCAGCATCCTAATTCCTTCAGGGGACAAGAGAAGCATTGCACTTACATTCTCTATGAAGAACTATGCACACTTTCTAATGTTTTTTTTTTTTTTTTTTTTTTTACCACAGAACAGAAAACTTACTGAAATTTGTATTTATTAAAGGCCTAGATTCTTTAAAAATACGAATCTAGTTCATTAAAAATAAAACCAAAAGTCATTTTTCATTCCAGTCAAATGACCAAACTGCTTCTTCACTATTATTAGTTTATCATTGAATTATTGAATCCATGTTTCTCTTAGGTCACTTTGTTTTATTTTTTTAAAGATTTTATTTATTTATTCATGAGAATACACAGAGAGGAGAGAGAGAGAGGCAGAGGCATAGGCAGAGGGAGAGGCAGGCTCCATGCGGGGAGGCCGATGGGGGACTCGATCCTTGGCTGCAGGCGGTGCTAAACCGCTGGGCCACCCGGGCTGCCCTCTTAGGTCACTTTAAAGAAATGGAAATAAACATGCGGAGTCACAGTTGCCAGGAAAAATAAAAGAGAAGAATCCTTTTCATTTCAATATTCCATAAGGATTTTATGGTTAATATTTCTAAATTAGTTTTTTGTGGGTTAGTGATTTTTCTAGTTTTTGAAAGCTACATCTTGTGATTATTTTACTTAAATTCAGCCAATTAACATATAGTGTGTTATTAGTTGTAGGGTAGAGTTCAGTGATTCATCAGTTGCATATAACACCCAGTGTTCATCACATCCCGTGCCCTCCCTAATGCCCATCACCCAGTGACCTCATCCTCCCAACCCGTAATCCTCAGGTTTTGATGAAATATTGAAAAAATAATTTAACATTGGGCTATAAGTGCTCCGTGTGCCAGGCTGTGTGCCTCCAGCTACAAGATGGGTTTGTAAAAGGGAAGATGCACATGTTATTTTGTTTATAGAATGAATATTTGCCAGCAAAGAATATTTGTATGCAACGCTTACATTGGCTGCCCGTGAACTAAGTGGATAACAAGGACAATAATAATAAACACACAAACCATCAGAAAATTTAGACAAATGGTCATAAAGCCCATTACCTGCAGAAGCTGGTTTTGGTAAAAGGAAGAAGAGCGAGCAGCGCGAGGGCGCTGGAGCAGCTCCGCACACATCCTCACGGGCGCCGAGCAGCTGGTCCTGGGTCTGGAGTGCAGATCCAGTGTCCCCGATCTCTTAGTTTTCAAGGGAAACCAGGACAGATTTTCATGTGGTATCATCTAATTTTTAAACATTGGTTGAGAATCGAGATCGTCTCATAAACAAATCTAATAAAATGAAATGTTCCTGCAAACCAGATGAGGCCCGAAGGCAGCTGCTCCAAATCCTCTTGGTTAGAAAAATGAACAATAAGCACAGAAAACGGAAAACGAAGAGGAGGAAGGCTCAAGTAGGTGGAAGGTAGCATGGGGAAGCAAGAATAGTCACGCGGACCAAAGAAGATGCTGTGCAGAGTACAGACAACGGGGGGAGCACGCAGGAGGACGTCCACTCAGCTGAGGGGTGCGTGGGGATGGGCAGCCTCCATGTCACCGCCTTAGAGGCCACGTGCATGGTAGGATGGAGGCGTGCCTGTCTCCGGTCCCCCCGCTGGTAACTGCAAACAGCCTGGTCGAAGGCATGAAACCCAGCTGAGGTGACGACAACACGCATTCTGAGTCACTGAAGGAGAGGAACACGTTTTGAAATCCAGTGTATGGCACACGGGCCACAGGATGCTCGCTCCCCCCGCCTCTCCCTGGTGGTGAGGCGGTCGGCCCTCCTGGCCCCCCTCCAGCCGTGGTTTTCTGGTCCTCGGTGGCACCAAATCGAAGTCTCTTCAGTGACTGGTGTGATTATTTTCTCTATCGGGACTTGGGATTCTGTTTCAAACAGATCTGCCTGCGACACAAAGTACATTGTCCCGACTTCGGTCGTGTCTTCTTATGCACTTTATGGAGCCTGTGTCCCTGGTGGGGAACTTCCGTAGACCTAAGGTAACCGTACTATCTGCCACGGGCATCTCTGTTGTGGTCTTCATTGGGGTCATCAGGAGAGGATGCGCTGGTGGATGTTCTGTTCACATCCTGTCCCTTTGCCAAGAGCAAATGTGTTATGAAAGCAGGGGAAAGAATTGGGAAGGTTGCCCGTCTTATTTTGTGGTCCTCGGGCAAGGTTCAAGTGGAATATTGGAGGCTGGCTCTGCTTGCACGTATGCAAGCGCAAAGGACAGGACTGTGACGTGGGCAGCTGAGATCCAGTTCCAGAAAGGGCCCCTCAGGGATGGAGGGTACAAAGCAGCTCTTAGACCCCCGTCGCTGTCTGCTCAGGCCGTCTCCGGCTGGGGTTTTACCCAACAGAGACCTGTCCACCATAGCCTGGAGGCCGGAAGCCCGGGCTCCAGGTGTGAGCTGGGCTGATTTCTCCTGAGGCCTCTCCCTGTGTCCTCACACAGTCATCCCTCTATGTGCATCTGTGTCCTTGTCTCCTCCCCTTATGAGGACGCCAGTCCTACTGGAGTAGGCCCACCTTCCATAAGGTGATGGCCTCATTTTACCTTACTCATCTCTCTCTCTCTCTCTCTCTCTCTCTCTCTCTCTCTCTCTCGCCCGTTTCCATTGAGACATTTTATTTACATGTATGTATTACATCCCTAGGAAAGGAATCCCAGGATCTTCCCTCCTGTGTGATTTCATCTTTCTTCTACATGGTCCATGATGCCACCTGAGGGTGTCAGTATAATGGAACCAAACTGGTGGGATGAGAGTAGATTATTTTTCCATTTTTTTAGATCTTTTAGTTGTACATTGAATCTGGGGCTCATCACCCCACATGTATTTGACTTGCCCGTGAGGTTTACAATAATTTTCCCAGGTTTGTGGTCATCAGTGATTTCTAATTCATCAATGGAACCATGCTTTGTCATTATAGTTAGAAAGTGGATGATGACTTTGGATCATGGTTTAATAAGAACCTGGCATTTGCCCCTCTTTGTCTCTGTTGAGGCTCTTGAGAACTTCTGCCAAGAGATTCACACTCACCTTTATGGTGTCATGGAAAGATGGTGGAAAGAGCTTAGTTATCTCTTTAAAGACTCCAAACACAACAGCATTCTGAGATCTTTGGGGTTAGGACTTCTATATATGAATTTTTGGAGGGACACAGCTTAGTCCATAACACTCTCCATGATTTAAAAAGAAGTTTTAGAGTTGAGTTACTCTTTATATATGAGGAATGATTTCTGTTTTCTTTCTTACAGTTGCTTTCCTGGGGTCCCCTCTACTGCCCCCTCTTAGTCCCAGAGGACCCCTGTGTATCTCCATGTCCTGTGTCATTTCCGTAATCACTGACTACCCCAGATTTTAACCCATTGTATGTGTCTTGCTTTCATTTTTTATCTTTGCATCTCAAGAACTCAAACTTTGCTGATGAGTAATACTTTGTATTACTTCCTTTGCTAACGATAACTTTAAACGAGTCTAGAAGAACCCTCAGGATATGTTACAAAGTCATAAATAGGGGCAGCAGCAAAGCACACCATTACTGACAATATCTGTGGCCAAATCCCTTTCGTATATTATTACTAATCTTAATTTCAAACTTGCAAAGTAAATAACAACATTTTACCCCATTTTATGAATATGGAGTCTAGATCTAAAAAGGTTTAGTTTCTTGTCCAAAGTCATCATGGTAGGATCTAACCATGAGTAACTTAAGCTAAAAATCACGCGTCCCCCACCTTGAGGTCTCTTCTCACATTTGAGGCTGATTATTATGCCAAAAATTCTATTGTTAAGGATTCATCGGTCCATTGACTTACATTTGTATTTAATAAATGTGTTTAGTTGCTGAGTGCAAGGCATCTAGTTCAGCACACAGTGTAAATGCGGGAGGTTGTATAAGTACATACACACACACAGTCCTCCATTACTGATACTTTGAAAATGACACAGACATCCTCTAAAATAACACTTCACAAGGCTCCCCGAATTTAGTGCAGATGTTGGAACTCAGATCATAAGAACTGAAACATATTTACATTTTAGACAAGTTATCATTGAGTGATCCTCTAAAAGAACTTGTCGTCTAGGCAGAAGACGAGGTGAATGTTACTGTCGTGTGATGCCACCCTAAATGCATGTGGCAAACAGCTACAAGAATGTAAAGGGGTTGGTAGGTAAAGTTCTGGGCTCTGGATTCAGAGTTTTGAGCCCCAGCCACACATCTGTTCTCTGATCTTCAAAAGACTGCAACATCTGTGAGCCTCCATCTTCTCATATATCAACCTAATGATCGCTATAATTCTGTCTGGTTCCAAAAAATATGGTTACAGACGCAGGTGAGTTGGGAGATGCTATCTTTATAGAGTGAAAAAGTTTTATCTATTTCCCCCAAAGGGGAAAACCAACCAAACAAGTTTTCCAGTGAGATCAGGGAGGTTCAGGAGGGATATAGAAGTTGAGAAGCCAAAGGAAGACGCCCAGTAGTCACATGGGAGACGAGACAGTGGGTAGAATGGAGCAACGAGTGGGACGGCCAGGTGGCTCTAAAAGTCACCTGAAGCAAACGATCATAAATATAACATGAGGTCACCAAGCATGGCTGCGTATTTCTCTCCCTCCTTGTTCGACTGGAATTGCGAGGAGCTGGATGACCAGGGGAATGCCTAGTGTGTCTTGTGAACGCACTCGGTTGAAGGATACATGTATACACTAAGTGAAATAAGTCAGTCAGATAAAGACGGGTACCATAGGATCGTACTCGTATGTGGAATCTAAGGAAGAAAGCGGCTGAACATATGGGAGGGGGTAAAGGAAACAAGCCACAAGTGACTAAAAAAAATTTTACTTATTTTACAGAGAAAGGGAGGAGGGGAGGGGCAGAGGGAGAGAGTCTCAAGCAGACTCCCCACTGAGTGTGGAGCTGGGTGTGGTGCTCGATCTCGTGACCCTGACATCTAACCTGAGCCAAAACCAAGGGTCAGACGCTTAACCAACTGCGCTACCCAGGCGCCCCTCCAGAAGGGTCCGTTAATGACAGAGAACAACCTGAGTGTGGTTGGAGGGGAGGTGGATGGGGGCGGGGCTGGAGGAGCGATGGTATTAAAGAGAGCACCTGTGAGGAGCACTGGGTGTTGTAGGTAAGTCATGAATCACTGATTTCTACTCTGAAAACCAGTATTGCTCTGTATGTAAACTACAATTTAAGTTAAAAAGAAAAGAAACTACAATTTAAATAATAAAAAAAAAAGATACAGAATTGCTGATTTTCATTTTGACCACAAAAGCGGCAATTTCATAGGGATCGGCTGAGTTCATTCTCATATATTAGGAACATTTCTGTTTAATTTTGCTTTGGTGCTCATGTGATGGGATTGAGGATTAAAGGGAGCACCATCCGTAAGATTGTTTCGGTAACAGTTCCCAGTTGAGAGTGATAGCCAGGTCTGTAGCTTGGTGCTTATTCACTTTTTTCTTATTAAAAAATTATCTCCTTCCACTTAATTATTGGTATTTTCCAAATATCATCATTGGCTCTCTTCATACACGTTACAAAAAAAAAAAAAAAAAAAAAAGAGGCTTCAATTTTCAGAACAGTTTTAGGTTTACAAAAACATTCAGTAGAATAATATTCAGTATTATTATGGAAAGATTGGGTACAGAGAGTCCCCGTCATTCCCGTCCTCTCCCCCTTACAGTGTCCACTATTATTAGCATCTGCCAATACTTTACACATTTGTAATGACTTACAAGTCGATATCAACATATTGCTATGATTTATGGGTCAATATCGATAGATATTAGGGCTTACTCTTTTTGTCGCATTTCCTATGGATTTGGACAAATGTATTATGACATGTACTTGCGATTTCAGGAGCTTCTAGAATAGTTTCACTGCCCTAAAAATCCCTGTGCTTCACCCACTCATCTCTCCTTCCCTCTTACTGGCAACCACTAATGTCTTGAAAGTCTCTCCATACTGGTTTCTTACACTTTGCAGTAGACACTGAGGTTTCGCTCGGTCTTTTCCTTTGATAGCTCCTTTATTTTTAGCTCTGGATAATCTGCTGTTTGCATGGACCTCTGTGATTTACCTTTAATAGGTGAATGGATAAATCAGAGGTCCATCCAAACAATTGGTTGCTTCCAAGTTTTGGCAATTATGAATAAAGCTGCTATAAACATTAACGTGCAGATTTTTGTTGGGAAGTAAGCTTTCAACTCATTTGGGTAAATACCAAGCAGCCTGATTGCTGGATCACACGGTAGGAGCATTTTAGTTTTATAAAAAACCACCAAAGTGTCCTCCCAAGTGGCCGCACCCTTCTGCATTCCCGGCAGCAGTGGGAGCTCCTCTTGCTCCACATCTTCACCAGCACTCGATGTGGTCAGTGTTTATGATTTTAGAAATTCTAATAGGTGTGTAGCAGTATCATTGTTTTAATTATACACTGTATTTTTACTCCCCAAATGCTATCAAGTTGCAAAGCTTACATACACTGAAGATTTCTAAACACTTGATTCAGCCCATTCAGTTCTTTCCATGTGAAGGAGCCTCAGGGACCTCAAGTTAAGCATTTTCTGAATTTAGCTCATTTCCTATGTGATTCTGATGCTGATGATCCCTGACCTTCTCAGGACACGGCTATTTAGAGTCATTGTCAATGGCACACTCTCTCCGAGGACTCCCTCTCTCTGTCCCCAGGGCTGGACCACCGGGGATGTCACACCCATCAGCGGCTTGGAAATCAAGACAGAACTGAGCTCAGTGATGGCTCAGAATTTTCTAGCTATTTGACCTTAGTCATCATACTTGAGTTCTTAGCTTCCCAGGTGTGAAATGGGTCTAGTAATTAAAAGTTACTGAGGAGAAGAAATTAAGATAATGAAGATAATCCTTGAGCACAGAATGGTTGCACATGAAATATATATCAGCTCTTGCCAGTTTTAAATTCTGGATCATTTATTCTGAGCTGAACACATGTATTTCCCTGCTTTGCCATCCTGCCCTGATTTTTCTCACCATTGCTGTGCTCAGCCTCCACTTGGACAGTCTTGCATCCTCTTCTTTGATTGACTGCCTCCTGTGTCTTTCTTTGGTCATCTCAGACTTTTTAAAGAACTCCAATAAAAAAGTATCCAAAACAAGAAAAAAGAAAGAAAGAAAGAAAGAAAGAAAGAAAGAAAGAAAGAAAGAAAGAAAGAAAGAAAAAGAACCGTTCTCCTCTGGTGATAGAATTTGATGCTTAAATATCTTCCATGGGGACCAAAATCAAAATCAAGTTCTCACTTCTTTAAAATGCTTACAAAGGCAGACATACAAACATGGCCCTAGGAGTCTCTGTACCCTTTCTATCCATCCAGAGCCAGCAAAGTGCTTTGGCTTGGGCTATTGGACAAGTCGCGGCATCCACAATGCCACACGTCCTCCATCTGCTGGGGAAACCATGAGCTCACGCTGGACCTCAAAGCATCTGCTCCAACACCAGCTGTTGTTTTTGTTTGTTTGTGGTGATCTATACCCTCTTAGCAAATCCCCAGTATACAATACAGGATGATTAACCTTGTTACATTGCTGTGCTTTAGATCCCCCGATCCTGTTCATGTTATAACTGGCAGTTTATAGCCTTTGACCAACATGTTCCCATCTCCCCCTCCCTGCCCACCACCCCACTGTTGGCTATGTTCTCGTGCCTATCTTACCTTGATTGTGGTGATTGGTTCATAATATACCAAAGCATCAAGTTGTACACATTAAATGTGTACAATTTTATTTGTCAATTATACATCAATAAAGCTGAAAAAAAAACCCCAACTATTCGTTAATATTTCCTGATTCCCTATTCCCACAGGCTCACCTGTTTACACACTGTGATTTCTCATATGGTGTGCTCAGTTCTCCCCAAGACAGGCGCTCCTGAGGACCTGGCAGGCTGATAGAACACAACTTGTTTTCCAAATCAGATTGGTGACTTGATGCACATTGTAAGTAGCTGTGTGAGGTGCTGATCCCATTAAATGCTTCCCATCTCGGTATGGAGAAGGTTTAGAGTGGGGCATGATGTCATTTGGAAGACCATGAGTTGTCACAGGATTTAGGTCGCAACGACCATTACAAATATAAAGGGGCTGAGAGATAGGCATGGACTCAGGAGTGCATTGTTGGCAAGGGAATGTGCATCCTATTTGTTTGTTTGAATCATAAATATTCACACTTGTGGATTTTCTACATAGTTTCTACACTAATCTCAGTTGGTTCCTAGTTCCTCTGACAACTTCAATGTCTTCCCCAGGCGGACACTGAATGGGCTGATCTATTGACCTGACCATGCCGTCTTACCTGTACTCGCTTCCCTTAGGTTTGCTGAAGGGTCTTCAACTACCCATGCCTCTTCTTCCTGCTGGCCGACTGGATGGGCCCAGGGCTTTGCAGGGCCTCTGCCCCTTCTGTGGTCCTCCCCTTGAGCGGCCAGGACGCCGTGCACTCTGGCCTGACCCTTCAAACTTCCTTCCCACTCTCCTCCTCCTCCATGAGGATGCTTTGCTTCCTCAGTTCCCACTGACCCCGAACTCTGATCATTGAGGGCACAAGTGTGTCTTGAAGAATGAGAGTTTAGCGGCTGACTGATCTACTTCTGTTACAGGTTGATCAGAATGAATTAGATTTTTTTTTTCTAAAAAAAAAGTGGTTTATGTGATTCTTTTTTAAATTGGAGTAGAAGACTCAGCAAAATTACTTTGTGGTCCTTTCCTCTTTCCTTCTTATTTTATGAAGTAAAATTTAATATTTTAAGATGACTGCACTGAAATATTCATATAAAGGAACACAGATTTCCATATAAACCAGAAAAATTCAATCCATTCTAAATTTTTTTGTAGTACTGCATTTTCTAAGTCAATGTTTGCGAAGAAACCTATTCAATTTTTTCCTTTTAGTAAAGCTCATTTATTTCAAGAGCAGCTTATATTTGAATCAACCATTACACTTCTTTTACTATGTGCACTGAATTTTGTTAGATGTTAGGGTGGTGATCTGGTTATTGATACTTCATTTAATTGTCAAGTTTAGCTCTAGCTCTGACACTTAATAAATAACAATAAATATGTCATGAAAAAAACCCAAGATAGAGGCAATGGCTGTGGACTGTTTAGTCAAAGTATATTATTAATTTCTTATTTACAGCTGGAAGATCAGCCAACACATCGTTTCCCTGGAAGAACCTAAATATTAGAGACAGGAGTCAAGCAAATCTCAAACAGGCTGTCATAAGTCTCATCTCTCTCTAGTAAGTAGTAGCATCCTTTGCTCCTCCGTGCAACCCTGTCACAGTGTCATTCAGAGAGGGTTGGAGCATCTAAAATGGCTCATTCTTAACATAATGCCAAAGAGACTCACGTTATATCCCATCCAATTGACGGGAAAAATAATGTTGAAGGAGAATTCGGCAATCAGTCATGATTACCTACTTAGAAGAAGACCTTGAAATCTGACCTCACTGGACTTTAAAAATATTTCTTTGAGTGTCTACATTCAAAAAATGATTATTTTAAGAGCAGATTGGAGGAGGAATGAACTAGAAACAATGTCCTTAAGGGATGGTCTTGGAGGGCACCCGGAAGTGTCTGTTCCAAAACACAGTTAGGCCTCATCCTTTAACCCAGCTCTCGGACTTTTAGTCCTCTGTCGGCCCAGCGTCTAGCATTCTGCTGTCCCAGATACACTCTGTGCTCATTTATTAGACTTCATGCCCAATACCTGTGTTAAATAATCAGTTTCTCAAAACTCAAATAGGCTTCTCTCTTTTTTCTCTTCAGTCAATATATTTTTTGCTTCTTCCTTTTCTCTAAGCCCTTGGTTTATTATTTAATCTTTCAAAATGACATTCCATGCCATGATCTGTCCTCCCTAATCATTCAGTTTGACACCACAGACATTGCTGAGCCTCTGGCTACACTGGTAATAGTGCATTGCTCTTGCATTATCTAGTGTTTAATCTCGATAGTAACATGATGGGTCCTGCTAAATAAATCACTTCACGCTCTGATTTAATTTCAAATGCTTTTTTGGTTGGAGTGGCAGAAACTATACTTTTGATATATATGTCTAGTTTCTACCTCAGGCAAATCCTTCAATCTATTGGCTACCAGTGACCAATGATCTAAACTTGGCCTTAGAAGGGATATAATAAGATAGCACAATTAGATTTTCTCTAAAAATGTATCCGATGTATCATATACAAGTATCAGATATTCTTCCAAAACCCTTCCAAAAATGCAATGCCATTTTTAGAAAGAAAAATAAGAATATCATTTTCTCAAACATTATCATATTGCCAGTAGCTTCTCTCAAGCTGAAGATATTTAAAAGACCTCATTTAGCATGTAATTATTATGTTTTTCTCATCTGAGAGGAAATATATTTTAATGGCAAACAACTTTCATTGAGCAATAAATAGAACAAAAACATGATTATGCCACCAAGGCTATTATGAAAATCAGTACAGATATCTAGTTTGAGAAAAGACATTATGGTGCGTAAGGATTCAAAAGTGTGAGTAGAAACGTTTAGAAACCCGTAACTTGCCAATAGCAGTGTTTTAAACATAACACTAGTTCGAATGGGAGACGTCATGTGCCTCAATCTTAAAGAAGACTTTGAATTGAGATCTGGTGTTTTCTGGTTAAGGGCCAATATTTCATGACTCCAGCCATTGACCCTATGTGTCTTACCAAAAGTATCTTCTCTTAGCGTATTTAGGATACACTGTGGACGCGAACTCTTGAGGCCATTGGAACTGGCTACAACATCTCTCTCAAACTTGGTATGTTAGTTCAGGCTGCTAGAATGAAATACCATTGACAGATTGGCTTAAACAACAGGAATTTATAGCTCAGAGTTCTGGAGACTGAGAGCCCAAGATCAAGGTGTCAGGAGGGTGGAGGACTCTCTGGTTTGCCAGTAAGGTAGAAAACTCTTTGCAGATGGCGGTCTTCTTGCTGTGTCCTCGTGCAACAGAATGAGAGACAGAGTGAGGGGATGGGCTCTGGTCTCTTCCTTTTCTTATAAGGATATTAGTTCCATCATGGGAGCTCCACCCTCATGACCTCATCCTAACCTAATTATCCTCCAAAGGCTCGACCTCCTAACACCATCCCACTGGATGTTAGGGCTTCGATCTATCTTCAATCTTCAATTTTGAGGGACACAAACATTCAGAGAACATAGCATCCCTCCCTATGTGTGCCTTGTGGCGAAGTCCTCGTCTGACTTCCTCTGTAGCTCAACATGGTGAGGCTCTGTTCATCTCTCACACAGCTGCAGCCGTAGCTTCCGTTTCCTGCCCTTTTGTACCTGTGTGCATCTCAACAGAACATATCTCTTTCCAAAATGTAAAAGAAGTATGATATTTGCCAAAGAAATATTAACTCATTCATGCATTGAAGGGAACTTGGATAGCACCATGAAATACGTTTCCAGGCCGCGGATATGGGCAGCTGTGATTTTTTCTAGATAACCTGACTCTGAGGATAGTTCATGATATTCCTTCCAATCATTGGGTTAAGTGTTCTAATCACGTCTGTAATTCTTAAGAGTGTGTCTGACATAGAAAGTCAGGAAAAATATATCTCAAGCTGATGATGATTTGAGAAGTTAATATTGTGCGTGTGCATTACTATGGAAGGATTTCTTTCTCATTTTTCTCATTATTGCAGTTAACCATCCAATTAATAGAATTTTCCTTCATCGTGTCCCATAATTCCTTTCTACATAACTTTTTTTCAAGTTTATTGAGATATAATGGACAAATATCCTAAATGATTAAGATGTAGCACATGATTGTATACATATACAGTGAAAAAAAATATATATAGTGAAATAATTATAGCATTCAGGCTGATTAACACACTCATCACCTCACATAGTTTGCCTTCCTTTTTTTTTTTTTTTTTTTTTTAGGGAAAATATTTATTGAGTTTTATCTAAGATTTGTAGCTGAGTGCATCAGGAACGATGGTGCAGGGACACGGCTTGCCATAATTACCAAAAATAGAAGTCTTTATGATTTTCAAAGCAAAAGGAGATTTTTGCCTCAGTGCGTGCATGCTGCATTTCTCAGGAGTTAGTAAGCAATTGCAGAGTCTGATCTCCAAATCAAGAATTCCTTTGTAAGCAGAATTCAAATCTGCCTTCTACCTTGCATTTACATTTTGTGAATCCTGCAAGATTTAGACGTGAATAGAAATCACACACACACGTGCACACACACACGGAAACTTCAACATTCCTTCCAAGTTTCAGGCCCTCAGACAATCGCTCTCTTCCCACCTATGGGGATAGTTGCAAAACGTGTGTGACGCAGTAAAGGGAGAAATGGAATGTTTGCTGCGAAACTGCTTTCCTTCACAGATTCAATATCAATATAGATTTTTTTTGTCACTTAATAGGTGATATTTGATTTATAAGCCTGATAATAATGCCACGGGTTTTGAATTGTCAGTTATAACTAAATCCTCTGTAGTGTTTAAGATGTACGGACGTAATAGGGGAGAATGGGCCTCTGTCGTGTGCATGTACCATGTGGTGGGTCGTGCAGGTAAGTAGTGACTTGCAGGCTTTCACATCAACCTTTAAATTCTGCTTATTCTTTCAAAGGGTGTTTTCCACGCAGTTTTATGAATTTAGTTTTATAGGTGAGTTGAATTTTCTATGCTTTAAGATCTGATACGTTTTCACAAAACTTACATCAGAAAATAGATCTTTATTTCTATGGAAGAAATTCACTCATATTCTATGAGTTTTTTGTCTGTCTGTTTTTTGTAAACCCTTACAAGCACCCGCAGTGTTGTTTTCAAAACTTTTCTGGGAATATTACACCCCCGACAAGCTGAACTTAAATCATTTGACCAGAAGCCTGGAGGCTGTCTCAGGAAGCGGGCTTTCCTGTGTTGTCCAGCCTCCTCCTGCCTGTGGGTCGGGGAGCGGAGAGAATCACTCTTGGAGAACGGTGGCCACTGTCATGAATGACACTGGGACGTGGCTTCGGGTGTGCACATGCACTTTAAAATGTGATACACCAGACACAGCTTCCATTGTTAAATATAAAAGTATCCTAGCATATCAGTTAAAGGGCTCTTTGCAAGACGTGGCCAATTTCTCAATCAACGTCGATGGAGGGAAAGGATCATGCTTGACGACATGGGCGTATCTGTAGAGTTTTGCTTCTGTCGACCTTGAGCGGGGCCGCCCTCCGGCCCTCAGGGAACCGCAGCCCGTCCCATCAACACCGCACACCCCTTTGTGGAGATAGAATCTGAAACTGCGGCTGGCTTCTGTTTCGTTCTTTTCCACCTGAAGGAAAGGCCCTATTTTAGATTTCTACATCCGCACATGAAATCATCTTTCTGTTTAAGGTGTAACAAGTAGCTCACAGCTGAGCCAGGGCAGGGGTTGTCCAGAACGGCTCAGGCGTGGCTGCCTACGGTGGGGTCAGCTCTCCAGGCTCCGGCACCAGGAACAAGGCAACGTGCTATTCCGCACTCAGCTGGTTTATCATCCTCACATGCCGAGAAACCCTCCTAAGATCCATGGGAACGAAAAGGGGGTTGATTTTATGAATCCAAGCCTGATTTTACTACGAAGTTTGAATAAGTCAGTTATTTCAGTGACAGCGAATCTTCCATCTAGATTTCCAGCGTGGGAGATTCAGTCCAGAAACGGGTTGCATCCTGTCTTCCCCGCTCACATGTCTTAGCTTCAGTAAAGGAAGATTAAATCATCCTCTTTAATTTGTAAAAAGTAAACTGAATGTTAATTTTCTTGCCGTATTATGCATGTTTCGCATTTTGTTTTATTTTTCAGTAGAGATCACAATTACATGGAAGCGTACCTCTATTCACTAAGGGGAAGATGAACACTACTTTCGCAGTGTCGCCCGCGCACACACAATCTACATAGATTTTCTCTCAGACTCCTTTCTTCTCCTAACGGCCCTCCCCTTCCCTTCCACGTCTCTCATTTTCAGAATCCGCTTCTGTGCTTTCTTCTCTGCTTCAAGCTGGCATTAAATTTCTTTAGTCTTTAGATCCTTGCATCTGATGCTGGGACACGTGGCTGCATTAAATAGAAATTGCGTTTGGATAGGAAATTTAGAATTAGGAAACATTCTATGTAGCTCAGGAACTTTTAAAAAAAACCCATTCAAGTAAAACCACAGAGTTAATGTGACCTCGAGTCCACCGGTGTTTCGGTGTGGAGTTTTTAGTGCTGTGCTCAGGATGGCACAGGCCGGGCCAGTGGATAATCTGCAGAGACTAAGTGTGTGTTAACGTGGTCTCTCCATCAGTATAAGGGCATTAGGCAGTTTCTGGAGGAAAATAAATGTAATAAATCTAAAAATTAACAGTGATTTTACAGGTGAGTGCTTTCTACGTCATGAAATGGGCTCTGGGGGCACGTGTGTTCATGCATGACCGACATAGCCTTAAAATTAACAAAAAAGTAGGAAATACAGTGCAGAAAATACAAGAGTCCTTTAAATCATTGCTTTTCCTTTTGTCAGTTTCAACATGAAAAAGATCCATAATTTAAAAAAAGTCACAGGAAGAAGAGATCCAATTGTGGTTTTCATTTTTTGCCTTCTCTCAGCTTCACTGATGTATGTTTAACCTGTTTTTCGTGTGTATTTTGGCAAATTTGGACGAGCCCGGACTCCCTGAGAGTGTCCCCGCGATCAAGGTAACGGGCCAACTGTCACCTCCGCACGACTGCTTGCCTCCCTCCCCCTTTCCTCTGTTCCGTGCGGTGGCCCCTCGGCAGGTGCTGGTGTGGAGCCCAGGGTGCACTGCGGGCCGCATGTGCAAGCGGCTCTCCGGGGCGTGGAGACCCAGCGGACAGCAGGGCACGCGGGAAGGACGGGGCGTTGCAGGGGTTAAGAGCCTTCGTGTCACTAAGTTTCAGACGCGCCTGCCGGTTCATCTAGATGTCGGATTCAGGTTTTCGCCAAATAAGCGCGACGGTTCACAAGGTCAACGTGATGGTCGCCTGTGGCCCAGGTGCCTTGGGGCCCCTGAGATGGGACGCCGCAGGCTGGGGCTGGGCCAGACATGCGTCTGGAGGCTGGAGCCCGAGATCAAGGTGCAGCACACCTTGGGGTGCGGGCTCCGCTTCCTGCTTCTGGGTGGCGTCTTCTCACTGTGTCCCTGGTGTAGGCGGCACTGGGGGCTCTCTGGGGTCCCTGTTACAACCCATCGCAGGGGCCCCACCCCAGGACCTCATCACCTTTCAAGCCCCACCTTCCTGCACCATCATCTTGGGGGGAGACCCAACCTGTGAATTCGGGGAGCCCAAACCGAATCTGCAGCTGCCACCTCCAGGCGGTAAAACTGCTACCCTTCGAGAACCAAACTATGACATCATTATACACTTGTGTTGAAAACATAATGCATAACTGGAAAACAAATGACTGATTTCCTACAATTAACTTAGAAATAAAGTATAATTTTCATATCAGCAGGCTTCCAAATATTTACTTTGATTGTACTTTGAAAATGTGATAGATGCCTCCATTTTCTTCCATAAATATGAGTTTGTATGTGTAAATAATCCAGATGTAGGAAATAAAGACAATTTATGTAACTTCTTAATGAATTCCTATAAGCCTTTAATTAAGCACATAAATCATCCTGAAGCATTTGAATCTAATTGCTTTTTTGAATCTGTTGCGGCTTTTGAGCTACATTATTATTGATCTAAGAATTAAAGGGGGCTTCACGACTTCTCTATCTCTAACCGAGGCCGCTCACTGCCTCCTTTCCGATGCCCTGGACATGGACAAGGCATCGGTCCCTTCACGTGGCTACCAGCAGGGCATCCGGTCGGGGTGAGCTCTGCATCACAAAAAGCATCCGAGGATGACAGTTAATGAAACCTCCTTTCATGCATCATCTTTAAGGGTCTCATGGATGACCCAAGAAATCAGTCCTCGTCCCCAAGAGGCTCACAGTTTAGTTGAAGAGCGAAGAAAAACACAATTGAAACAAGACTTACATTTGAAGGTTCAACAGTAAATGCAGCGTGTAAAATCCCACACGGTGCCCAGGAGAAGGAGCTCCCGGACCCGGAGGGCCAGGCCTGACTTCTTGGAATGCATGTGACCCGGAAAGCACCCACGCTAGACTGAATCTTAATAGGAGCAGGGAAGGGATGCGCTTTCTGTTGGGTTTTCCGGGTTGGGCAGAGAACTTGGACACGAGAAGGATTGGCCTTCAACGCTGCTGAACCTAATGAGGCATCTTATCACCTACACACACCCACACAGGGATCCTATGTAAGGGGATAGGTTGCTTTGCCTAAATTGGTTGTTGTCCGTGGAGGCCATACTGCCCCCTACAGTTGGGTTCTGTACACGGATGAACAGAGGGAAACCTGGATGTCAGGCAACTGCACTGGGTGGGAATCCAGCTGCTGACAGCAAGGTCCAGGTCCCCAGACTTATGAACCCCTCTGTACATGACAGGCCTTCTACCTTTTTAAAAGATTTTACTTATTTATACACGAGAGAGAGAGAGATAGAGAGAGAGAGAGAGAGGCAGAGACCCAGGCAGAGGGAGAAGCAGGCTCCCTGACAGGAGCCCGAGGTGGGACTCGATCTCAGGACCCCAGGGTCACTCCCTGAGCCAAAGGCAGATGCTCAACCGCTGAGCCACCCAGGTGTCCCGATGACAAGCCTTCTTATAACTACCTGAGCCCAGAACTTAGCTCCATAGTTTTCAAATAAGATGAATAATTTTAATGGTTTTAACATACACTTAAGCTACATGTGATTTGAGAAAACGCTACTCATTGTTTCATGGGGAACCGCAGCACACATTGCTATTCTGCTTGGAAGGATGCCTCCGATCTCGACAGCACTGCAGTATTTATTTGTCAGTAAAACCTCTTCCTGTCGGGCTGCATTTCTGCCAGTCTAACCATGAAGACCCCATGTGCAGCCCCAAGCATCCGGCGATTTCATCCTATTTTTACTGTAGAACTCAATGATCAGTTATAAGGGAAATGCATCAGACTGATGATAAGTCATCCTTTATTTCTTTCATTTTTTCCTCTATGTCACATTAGGGAGTCATATTGATTTTAGGGGTTTTTAAATTAAATATGTGAGTAGGTAGGTTCTATTGCAATGGATCTTGACTCTATATAATCATATATATATGTGATATATAAACACTCATATGTGCATGTGGATTGTGGAATCTTCTCTGTTGGATTATGTCTTAAAAACAGGGACAAAATCAATACCACAGCAGCAGAGATCTCCCTGGTGGGAAGCGGGCGCATCTTTCTTTGCTGCCCCATGAGCCAGCTTAGCTCTCCTCCACCCGCCAGCAGCCCAGCTTAACTGTTCGATCACCTTGACCTCCTGTGATTTCTGCACAGCAGAACACTCGCCCTGGCTCCGTCCTCTCATCCTTCACGTTTGGGATTTGTATTTAGGATGCTCTGTATCACTCTGTACTGCTTAGCCCAGGTTGCCTTTTTCCTAACGCTACTCCCTCAGGCATTACACTTTCCATCGTGCCAGTCTGTGGCATCTCGTAGACACCCCTTAAGTCCCGCTAGATGAAGGGTAGGCAGGCCCCACAACTGAGTACCTACAGATGTATGGCGCAGACATTAATTAGCAACGTTTTAATATACCCTGATGTCATGTTTTTGATGAAGAGACTGTATGATGTGGCATTATTAATATATTCATAATATTTCCAAGACTCCTGAAGACCACAATTCTACTAAGCTAAAATGTAAAATTTCAATCAAATACTTGCAAAAAACAAGAAATAATCATACACAGATGAGTCAATACAAGAAATTCCACAGTTGGAGCAGGATTTATATGAAATATATATATTTTTTCATCCCCAAAACACATCTTTCAAAACCCTGCAGCTGCACCTGACCAAGAAGGCAGTTGGTGGGAGGCTGGAGACTTGCGACGCACCTGCCTTCTCTGGCTCGCGAGGCTTTGATCACAGGCTCCTCATACTCCTTCTCCCGCCTGCCCGAGCTACAGCTAAGCCGGTTTTGTTCTGTTTTGTCTTACGACTTTTGCTCATCAAATAAGCCTCGTTCTTCATCTTTTATTAATAAATGCAACGTTCCTTTGGTTCTTTCATCTTTTTGTACTTTCTTTAAATTTCTCTCTGTATTACTTTTGGTGTGCTTGCAGGAGATCTCCTTCAATGATGTTTTCTCTTCTGCTCCTAATGGACACGCTGATGAGCTCATTATATTTTTGCTTTTTAGAAACAACAGCAACAAAATGGATCGATATGTTGTCCAAATTATGCTGTGTCTCCTTTTGCTGAATTATAGCTTGAAGATGCTGACCTAGAAGATAGAACTTGAGGACTTACCACCTAATTGCATTCTATGCTTCCTTTGAGTTTATTTATTTATCAAGGAAGCTAACACCAATCACTCTCTAAGAAATCAAAATTTTTGTACATATTGTCTCAGGGACTCTGACATTTGTGCTTCCCTATAATTTACTCTATTCATCTGTTTCATATTTCAGAAAATGTTGACATTTATAGTTATTAATCAGTTACAATGTGCTTTGGAGATTTTGAAAGAGGGGAAGACATTCATTCATCTTACATACTTTCCCCTTAATATCTCAATGTCCTCTAAGATTGTAGCCGACTCATTCAGGCAAAGACGTAAATGAGCTCAACGAGGGACACAGACTGATTTTCCACAGGAAGTTTTCTCTGTCCAAACCTTATACCACCAACTTTTCTTTTCATACAAATATTTTGTTTATATTTCTCGTGTATACAGCAAAATGAAGAGTGAGTTATTGTGCAGAAGGAGTCGGAGTGAGAATTAGCAGAAGTACATTCAAATTTCATCCTTGACAACCAAGTGGTACTTTGATTCGGGCATGCCGTTCCTATGTGAGGGCAAATACATCCAAGGAAGTCAATGTCAGTCAGAAAACCACTGTTGTCTGGCTCTTTTGAAGGTAAAATTTTAAAAAAAAAGGGGAGGGTATATGTATTTTAAAATTTATAAAACTAGACAATAGAAATCATATTAACCCTCTATATTTGGCGTGGTTGTACTTTTCATCAAAGAGCCTTTCTAGTGTAAGGGACTCACCACACCCACCCACATCTTTGTATTTTTATCCATTCTTCTCCAAGTTTTGTGGTGGATGTAGATTGTGTATATATCCCAATATATCCTATATATTTAAATGACCATTTTACAGAATTTGTAATTGCTCCATGATTCAGAAGTTTTGACTTTCAGGTTTTCACGAACCTGTAGCAACTCCAATAATATATGTCTATTACGATTCCTACCGTTTCCCGATCCTGTGACCGTAGGAGACTGACCTTGGCATTGAACTATGTTGCGTGTGCACAGCAACAGGGCAGGAGTCTCACAGAGTGAATCGCTGCTAATTTGAATAAAGGGAAGGCAGTTTGTCAGTGGCATCTAAAGCGTCTTTTGCATTTATAAGCAGTTTGTTTTCTCTTTTTAAATAAGAAGGATGAGGACAATTATTTAACCATGATAGTCACTAAAACTATTTGGGACACAATATCTATCTTTCTTTTATTTTTTTTCCAGTGTAAGAACACTTCTTCAGCGTATTTGTTGCCCAGCGCATGGAAGGCGGCATGGGGCCCCCGGGGCAAAGGCATAGATTCCCTACTGGCAGCTGAGGGGAAAGAGAACCTGAGACTTGGGGACACGTGTCTCTGGGCTGTGTGGTATCACACCTGCCGGGGCCTGAGACTCCCCCAGCATGGGGAGGCTGGGGTGCTGCCCCTTCTTCTGTGTCTGGCCTCCTCCTCCTTCAGTATGTTGCTGCCTTCAAATGGTCAATCTGCTGTTGGCTGGTGTTGGCTGACTGTTCCATGTACACAGAACAGTAAAAATAAAATAAAAAAAAATACATAAAATAAGTTAAATTAAATACAAAAGCAGTAAAAAACAAAAAACAAAACAAAACAAAACAAAACAAAAGCAGTGCCTGCAGCTGTGGACTGACACTGTGTCCCCCGGAGGCCGGGTCCAGGCCCTAACCTAGCGGGTGGGTGTTGGGTCGGGCCTCGGGAAGGGTTCGGCCTGGGTGGGGTCCTGGGGGGGGGGGCTGTGATGGGACGAGGGTCCTGCGGAGCGCAGAGCTGTCCTGCTGTCCCCTCCCGGCCGGTGGTCAGTGCCCTGCAAGCCGGGGAGCAGTAGCTCGGGACCCCAGCCGACTGACCCCTGCCCCGGCCTCACAGCGGTGGGAGGTCAAGGCACGGGAGACCTAGGTGCCCGCGGGGCGCCGCTCGTGTCCCCCCACCCCGGTCTCCAGGAACAGGGTGGGTGCTCCACACACAGGGCTGAGCAGGAGGCGGCCGTCGGAGCAAGCCGGGGGCTCCCGGGCCTCCCCGGCCAAGGCCCCAGGCGAGCTCCCCAGGGTGCGCGCCCTGAAGGCTGCATCTGCCGCAGGGCGGGGTGTGGAGTCCCCCCTCCTCGTGCCCCGCCCCGCACCCCAACATGGCCCCAGCCGCCCTATCGCTGCTGCAGCTGCGGACGCCAGGACGGATCGCCTAGGGCTCCACCGCGGGGACACCTCCGGCCTGCCGCCCCCGCGCTCGTGCACACCGAGGGGCACCAGGGGAGTTTTACATCCTCACGTCGGCATCACCAGAGCCCTCGCCCACGGGGCAGGTGGGGGCAGCGTTCCCGGGGGGGGGGGGGGGGAGGGGGCGCCCCACGGGCTCTGCGCCTGCAGCCTGGGCGCTGCGGCCGCCCCCCGCACCTCGGCTCCCCGGGAGCTCCCCGTGGATGTGAGGCTCCCCGCTTGCTGCAGCAGGGGTCCCTGTCCGGCCCCCACCCCGTGACCCGGACGCGGGCGGTGCTGGGCGTACGTGTCCCAAAGCCCCCGTGCCGCGGCCACTGCGGGTCCCTCCCGGCGCTGCCGCGTGAGCCGCTCATGCCCCAGCCACCTGGGCTCACCTGCCGTGGAGGCCACAGCGCACGGCTCAGGCCTCCGCGTCTCCTGTCACCCTTGGAGCAGCAGACTGTCCTCTCCAAGTGCGATGGAAGCGCCCTGTCCTGATGGCGCTCTCCCGGAGTTTGGGGTTTTCATGTCTATCATCTATCTGTCATCTATCATCGATAGATTAGCTGTCTAGATGAATGGTCTCTACAGGTCTGTCTATACCTCCCTGGACCTCCGTGGTTCCCTCCGTCCCTCCGTCCTGTCCTCACCTAGACATCTACCCACATTTAGGTCTGTACCTGCCTTTATCTGTACTTCCATCTCTCTACCTTAGGGCTTCCCACTTTCTGCCAATCTATAGGCGGGCGCTTAAGGTACCTGGGTGGGTGTCTATCTCCAATCAGCCCTACCCCCATCTGTCTCCCTCGTGTTTAAGACTTAGAGTGTTCTGTGTCTGGGCTCTTCCTTTTCATACTTTTCAATTTACAGTTGTCCTCTTAAGCAGAATCACCCTTTTCAAATGTAAAGATTCCCGATAGGCATTTTATTTTATTTTTCCATTTTGATAAGCCTTATACACCTGCCCTATCACACACAATTAGGCCCGTTTCGCTCTTTTCTCTACCTCCGTAATTCAGAGAGGTGAATAAGTCAGAGGAAGCAGCAACTTAAGCAGTAAGAGCACGTACGTATTTCCCTAACATTTTAATCATACAGAACGGTTGCTGTGCGGGAGCACTTTATTTCTAGAAATGTGACCCCACGGCTCCGGTTGACATTGCTGATGCATAATTAAAAAACAATTTGCCTGCGGTGGTGAGGATGACGCTCTGGAGTCTTTCATGGGGCTGTAGAATGCACATTGGATTTAGGAGATTTAGGACAAAATATAATGTAAAATATCTCAGTATGTTTTAGACCAAAGACGCCATGAAATGATTATATTTTGGACAGAGTGGCTTAAGTGAAATATATCATTAAAATTACTTCACCTGTTTCTGTTTACTTGTTGAGCGTGTCTACAAGATCGTTTTAAACTACATACGTGACCCACATTCTAGGTATCCTGGGTGACACTGCCCTTGAGCTTTATAACAGCTTAAAGTTTGTTTTGTTCTTTGTGATTTTGAATATGATGGGAAACCACTGAAGGCTTTGGAGTGAGGAGCGATGAGGCTGTACCTTTGAAAAACACCCGTCTCGCTGCTTTAGAGGAACCCAGCTGGTGGAGGAACCAGGCTCAAGTCCACACGGACCTCCTGGGCAGGAGGCCATCGCAGGATAGCAAATAGATCAACTGTGGACATTGCCGTGGGGGTGACTGCTGAGGTCCTGAGAGTCCGTCAGCCTGGGTGCATACTGAGGGCTTTCACTGGAGGATTTGGCCTGTCTATGCAGCTGTACAACTTATGAACGATTTCCTATGCGCTTTATATTTTCCTCAGGAAGCCATCCATTGCACGGCTTGCACTCACTCACCATATCCCCCGAGACTGCTGGCTACACCCGTGGCCTCCTACCACCGTTGGCCTGTGGTCCAGGCTCCTGCACCAGGGCCTTTGCATCTACATTTGCCTCTACCTTCTGTGCTCTTTCCCATCCACTTCCTTCAACCACCCAATTTCTGTACATCACTAGGAGATCTATCTACTTCAGCAATTTTTCCCAAAAAACTTTTCCAATAGAGTGCAAGTAGCTTTTGAAATTTGCTCTTCTGTGACTATTCCTTGTTTTAGAGATTTCACGCTCTTTGTATTTAGGGGGATCTGAACAACCACCTCTTTCCCTTAGCAGTCAATAAGTCCATGGAGACGTGGGTCACCAGCTGCTGCCCACTGCTGTACCAGGATGCCGCCTCCTGGGGCTGTTACAGAGCTGGATGTCTGTGAGTAATTAGTGATCGGACAAGGGGGTTAATAAATGAGGCGCTCACTTCCACTTGGGAGAGTCCGTTTCAATCCTGAGTACGCCTGACTGGCAGTCCTCTTCTGTACTGGACACAACACAATGGAAACAGGAAAGTCTACTGATTTGAGTTTAGCACGTTTCAAACTAGTTTCATCCCCACCAGGAGCATCACGTCACTCGGTGGTCACCTTCTCCCACTCAGGAACACTAGTTTTAACTCTTTTTTCCCCCCTAAATGTTAACATTTTACTCCCTATGTGTCTTAGACAGAAATGCAGATGGGCCTTTGTTTCCTGGCAGTGACCTCTTTGTGCTGCGCATCTTGTGCAATGCCGACGCAGGGAAATACATTTTATGAAAGAGTCTCATGGCGTGTTCTGAACAACTTTGGGTTCATGGGACGTACGCTGGGGAAATCTTTAGTGCATCATTCAGGTTTATTGGCTCCTACCCTGGGAAGCATCCGAGCAGGTAGGTCATTGGTACAGTGAGGTGTCATCGTGACCTCATTGCAAACTACAGGCCCTTAGACTAAATCCCTACAATGTGGTCATCACCATGAACAACATCTCTGCTGCATTATCCTGTGCCGTATCGTCTTTCTGCTCTGGATCTTCTCACACTTATAGATGCCAAAGATCTACTCAACGGATCTGGTGACTTTCATGATCAGTACATTGGTGTTTGGCGGCTGAAGGACATCATCGTCACAAAGCCCCCAGGAAGCAGTGTTCGTCCTCCTGTCTGATAGTGCGAACAGGCAAAGGCACAGCCTTTGGCGGAGGGCACAGCCAGGTGCTGGCAGCGGAACAGGACGCTACTGCTGTCATGAGCACCGAGCACTTTTCAAAGATTTGAACGGTAAACACGAGGGAATTCTACTCACGGTACTCAACGACCTCTATCACAAATCTAATAGCTCTTTTTTTGTTTTATACGTTAGTTTAATCAATTTTGACAATAAGTTTCTCTTTGTATATATTACGGATCGATAGTATTTGGGCCATTTTTGGTTGGAAATGAGCAAACCTAGATGAACTCATTAATCAGGAAAAGCTGGGGATGCAGTTGGGCTTCAGTCGACGCCTGCCAGCAGGAAAGGAAAGCCGTTCAGACACATGGCATCTCCTACTTCTCTCTGACGGACTTACTTCACGCAGCATTATACCCTCTAGTTCCACCCACGCTGTTGTAAATGGCAAGGTTTCACTCTTTTTGATGGATGAGTAATATTCCATTTTGTATATAGACCACATCTTCTTTATCCATTCATCAGCTGATGGGTTTTTGGGCACTTTCCATAATTTGGCTACTGTCGATAATGCTGCTATAAACATGGGGATGCAGGTGCTCCTTTGAATTAGTTTCTTCATTTTCTTTGGGTAAATACCCAGTAGTGGATTGTGGGAGAAGTAAAGAAGTGGAATTGTGGAATTACTGGCCATATGGCATTTCCATTTTTAAAAAGATTTTATTTATTGATTAGTGAGAGAGACAGCGAGAGAGTACACGAGTGGAGGAGAGGGACAGGGGCCAAAGGAGGAGCATACCCCCCACTAAGCAGGCAGCCCGATGAGGGGCTCCATCTCAGGACCCTGAAATCATGACCTGAGACAAAGGCAGACGTTTAACTGACTGAGCCACCCAGGCGCACCAACATTTCCTTTTTTAATTTTCTGAGGAGCCTCCACACTTCTCCACAGGGGCTGCACCAATTTAAATTCCCACCAGCAGAGTGCAAGGGCTCCCCTTACTCCACGTCCTCACCGGCACCTGTTGTTTCCTATATTATAGATTTTAGCCATCTGACACTGATGTTGAGCGTCTTTTCGTGTGTCTGTTGGCCATGTGGATGTTTTCTTTGGAGAAATGCCTACTTGATTTTTCCGTCCATTTGTAAATTGGATTACTGGGGGACCTTTTGATGTTAAGTTGCGTGAGTTCTTTATACACTTGGGATATGAACCTCTTATCAGATAGGTCATTTGCAAATACCTTCTCCCATCCTGTAGGTGTCTTTTTGTTTCATTGATGATTTCCTTCGCCGTGTGGAGGCTTTTTATTTTGGTGCAGTCCCTATGGTTCATTTTGACTTTTGCTCCCCTTGCGTGAGGAGACAGACCCATAAATACGTTGCTAAGGCCAACGTCAAGAGACGACTGGTTATGTTTTCTTTTAGGACTTCTATGGTTTCAGGTTCTCAATCTGTTCTGAGCTTATTTTTGTGCGTGATGGAAGACATGGTCCATTCTTACTGACACGTGGAGTCTCAGAAGCAAAACGAGTGAACACAGAGGTGACAATGCAAAGAGACACTTACAGGGAACGAGCTGGCTGTTGGTCTCCGAGGGGAGGGGTGGGGGGGGCAGGTGAGCGGACGAAGAGTAAGTTATAACACGAGTGAGTCTGGGGGTGAACAGAACAGCACAGGGACTACGGTGAGTGATGCTGCAGCCGCGCCGTGGGTAACAGGCAGCCCCTGCGCTGGCCAGGTGAGCGAGCCGGGGGTCCAGACGTCACATCCCTCCGTTGTACCGATGGACCCCGAAACTAATGTAACACCAGGTGTGGGCTCTGCTTCAGCAATACATGTATACAACTCCCACATCCAGAGCATCTGGGGCTCGCTTGGCGCGTCCTCCCCCAGCTGCCCCCGCCCACCAGCAGGTCCGCTGCGTTCGGGCCTCTCGGGGTTCAGGGCCTGCGGCTGTAACCTCCACCAGCGAGGGCCGCGCCAGGAGTCCGCCCCGGGACTCCCTCATTTCAATTCCACGTTGCAGGAGACAGCTTCCGAGTGGCCCCTTGGGCAGGGGGACCCCTGGCCTAACCATGCCGGAGGCTTCACCCTGGTGGCTGCGGGAGCGGGCAGGGAAGGCGATTTACCGGCTGCAGATTCTCCAGACTCGCACTCCCAGGGGAGTTCATAGCCTCCTGATGGGCCCCAGACTTGGAAGTGGCCTCAGAAAGCAAGGAGCTCAAAGGTTCAAGGCCCACGGGAACTGGCCGAAGGGGTTGGATACGAGAGCCTGCGTGAGGCTTCCCCGACTCCAGGGTCCCCGGGTTTGGCAGGAAGTGCCGGGGGTGGAGCGTGTGAGGCACGGTGCCTGGTGTCGGGGACACAGAGACAAGCGCGAGGTCGTCCCTCCTTCCAGGCTGCCTGGGGTGCTAGAGACGCCGCCTGTTCCTGTCTCGGTTTACCGTCCACGTCACGGATCCGCCTACCCATCCTTCGCGTGTCCCTAGCATCTCTCTGCTCTCCGTTAAGCCAAGTAACAAGAGGCTGGTGACATGCGCGCGAATCAGCCAACAATCAGAACACACGAGTGGGAGATGATCAAACTACGGTTTTTATGTGGTTTTGTTTTGTCTTTTAAAATGCATCCTTTTGAAAACGATGGTACCCTCCGGCAGAGTCCCCGTCAGCTCCTTCCCACCGACGTGCGACGTGGCTCTGCTGTCCAGGCTCCCGTCCTGCCGCTGCTGGTCACCGGCCCCGGGCGGTCAGGTGCCCAGGGGCGCGCGGGCAGCCGCAGACCCGGCCTACGCGCTGGGCAGAGATGTGCACGGAAGGAGCTTGTGTCCTGAGTTCACCTTGGGGATGTCGTCGATCGGGGAGGACACGGGCCGCGTGATGGACCATGTGGGGAGATGGGACTCCAGGCCACGGGCATAGGCCCCAGGGCGCGGGACAGTTGGAGCTGAGGGTCTGCGGGGTCATGGAGTGCAAGGCCCGGGCAGGGAGTCGTCCCATGTCTGGCCCTGTCCTCTCGGCGTCGAGTGGCCCCAGGGACCCTCTCCAGGGATGTCCCGGGCCGAGGGCCGCCTGCACCTGCCGCGTGCTCCTCCCTCCTCGCACTCTCAGGGGCTCTGCTCTGAGCTCCCTTCCCTCGTCCTGGGCAAGGACAGGGCCTGGTGATGCCTGTGGCAGGGTGCAGGGTACCCGCAGGTGGCCCAGCGCCGGCACCAGGTCCGAGGAAGCCGGGGAGGAAAGGCTGTCGCCGGGCGGTGTTCTCGTCTCCCAAACATCCAGCTGCACACGGAAGACCTGATGCCCCAGCTCCCTGGTCGTGGTGCGACCCCAAATGACAGGTTGGGTCCGTGTCATCGGCTAAGGGTCAGGAGCACCGCCTGGAGCGAGTGAACTTGGCAGCTGGGCTCTCTCCTGAGCAGCCCCAGGGTCCTTCTGTCCTCCTGCCTCCTCCCTTCCTGGGGGAGGACCCGCGCCGCGGCCTCGGCCTACAGGCCTTCCGCCATGGGCCCCGCAGCCCGTGCAGCCGCGGCCAGGACCCAATTCAAAATCAATTTTTAAAAAGCCGCGGCCAGTGTGGGGGAGCTCGGGCCCCAGCATCTGCCACGGGGCACCCCTGGGTCTGTGCCCCTGCGCCTCTGGCTCCCACCTACTGCTTCCCCTTGGTCACACCCCGGTCGGTCACCAGGGGGACCTGCTGGTGCCCAGGGCTCCCTCTGCCTGCTGCCTTCTGGGTGAAGGCAGGGGCCCCGGCGCTGAGCTGGGGACAGGGGGGTCGGGACTGGGGTGTAGACAAGGCACCAGGCCCGGATGGCTCACTGCTGGGGGGCCCGAGAGCGGGCGAGCTGTCGCCCCGGCCTCTGGTTCAAGGACTATTCCTATGCCCCACGACCCGCTGGGGTCTCTGCGTCTCCCCCGCTGACCCTACAGAGTATCACCGATGGCTCATGCTAATGGCTTAGTTAGCACTATTGTTAGGTTCCTGGGCTGGCTGAGTAAAGGAAATGCGCTCGGTTTACCTCCGCGGTCGTGGCCACTCCAGCTGAGATGAGCACAATCCGTACTCAAGACAGTACAACAGCTTTTGGGAGGTGGGGGCACGGACGTCGTCCAACCGCCCGAGATTCTATTAAACATAATGAAAAACACGCGCTGCTGGGATATTGTGGGCTTTTATGATCTTGGATATGTAAATAAAACATCTTCTTCCCAAACTTTCTATCTGTAGAAGGGCAACCTTAAATATTATATATGTAAATGTACATACATTATCTTATTACTTAATCTATAGATATAATAAAATAATACATTATGTTACAACTGCATTATAGTGATGTCACGTCATGTGAAGTCATATTATATACTCATATATATTTAGAAGCAAATTCTAGCTCTCATTTCCACTGCTTTACCTGCCAGTGTAGGAGCCTGACTGAGGCACCCCATGCCTGCAGCCCTCCCCGCTCCCCTCCTCGGCCTGGAATTCAGGTAGAAGTTCCTTTCCTGTGTCTCACTCCAATGGGCCCGCGTGGCTCTTCCTAGAGTGACGTCTGCTAGTGCACCAGCGGCCTCATGGTGACGGTCTGGTCACCCCGAAGGGCAGCCTGCGGCTGTGCTCTGGGCCCCTGCAGGTGCCCGACGGTGATCATCTTGGACTTGCATCCGAGTAGACCCACTGGTGAGTCCTCTGGAGGCCCGGCGACTGCACGGAGGTGCTGGGTCCCTCCGGCTGCTTTCCCCCCGGAGACCCCCTCTGCCACCTGGGGCTCATGCCTGGTCACTCCGGGGCCGCTGCCCGCCCCCGTGTCCTTACGGTTCCATCTGTGCTCTTTGGCCTTCCCAGGTTGGCTGATTCTTCAAAGCCCAGCTGTTTGCACCTGCAAATTCGGGTCCCCAGGCTTCCCGTGGCTGACAGCTCCATCCCCTTAGTCTCCGGAGCCGCTGTCATTGCCGCTCCCGCCTCCTCCTCGGTGGGAAGTTCACTTCCTCAGTGGGGAGGTGCTGTCGACACTCCAGGGCTGGGAATGCAGAAAACAAAGAAGGTCACACCAGTGACATATTTGCTGAGCGTCAACTCCAGATGGCCAAGGAGAAGAAAGAGCCATATGAAAGCCAAAAATAAAAACAAATAAAGCAATTTTAAGATGGGGAATTTTTTTCTTTAATTGTTCTGGAATTGAATTAAGGAATGTCTTACCAGAGAAGCAAGATAATAAAGTTTCATATTAAATATTCCTGCCAGCTAAACAATGTTTAATATTGAATTATACAGGAAATAAATGGTGAATTAAAAAGAAGAAAAGCAGCCTCTGAAGGGTAACAAAGGTAATTGCTTTTATCTAGGAAAATAGACCCGTGGATGGAGTGAATTTTTAAATTAGTTTTGCTCATTAAGAATGTATCTTATACAAAAGTGTCTCTTCAGTTAGAAGGGACCAGGATTTTGAAGATACTTAGGCTGAATCACTGTGAATGTTGGATAAAATTGCCGAATTTCTCTACAGAAAAAAAAAAACCTGGATAATTGGCTCGTCTCAATCTGTTTAAGAAACATTTTTCTTGATATATTGGGAGACTATCTGCGTATGCTTGAGGGGCAGCTGGAGGAGATTTTCCGTGCGGGTTCCCGAGGTCGGTGTTTCCTGACACGAAGGCGTATCGAGCCGAGAAGGCCTAAGTGTGCCGCCGCAGTGCCAGGCTGAGAGAGGAGAGCGCGCATTTCCATTTTAAAAGTGAGGATTCAGGAGCCTGAAGAAGCCCTTTGCTCAGCAGTCGGTGTGCGCCGCGGCTGAGCCTAGCGGAGCAGGCGGTGTCTCGGGCAGGGATGAGCGGCACCTGCCCCGACTGGCCCAGGGGCCCATCTGCAGACTCCCCCTGTGCACCCCAAAATCCTCAAAACTTAAAAAAAAATCAGTCAACATTCTGGGTCAATGTCTACTACAATGTGGCTATGATCACTTGAATTCTTCAAAACAACGCTGGTGATGAACAGCATTATCTGATTTCTATTATTCTGAGGACGTATTTGAGTCTTCTATCATTTTGAAGGATCTCGTTTATCTCACTGTACCGTGCCACCTATGGCATCAACACATACAAAATAATTTGCTTAATTTTGTCAACCTTATCTTTTTTTTTGGAAATGTGAGTATTAACTGAAATGAAATACATTTCCCTCTGCCATAACATTGATGGGAATTTAACAGTAAAGGTGGTGTTAATTCTATGCATGCAAATTTATTTTGAAAATGATTATAAGATCCATTATTATAAATAAGATGTATTACTTTAAGGGATGTGAAGTCTGGGTCTCTACGTCCTAATCAGTGAACCCTCGAGGCAAATGCAGTAGAGGCTTACAAATGGTTGCTGACAATGTTTTCGATCAAAGGAGCTACCTAGATTGGTAATAATCCCCCAAAATAGAGCAAATTAAGTCTCTTTCCAGACTCTGTCTGCACAGAAATGAAATATGTTGCTCCACACCCAATATTTTAACACAAAATAAAGAAAATCATTGGCTGATGGATCCTGAAAAAGTGGCACAGTGCCTCGAGGTCCCCCAAAATCAAACTGGAAGTAGCAATCAGTGGGAAAGAAAGCCCAGGGATGCCAGGAAGCTACCAAAAAATTAGAGACAGAAAGCTCTGGGTGTAATGGAGTCTGTTTTGCACTGGTTGGAATGAGGGAGAGTTTGAAGGAATTTGTGTTTGCATTTTGCTCTGTGCCCTCTCCCGAGCGGCTCTCCTGCCCGCCCCTTCACGGATGGGAGCCGCGGCCCGGGAGCTCGTCTCTGCGCCTGAGGCCCTGGGCAGCGCGAGAGTCCTGCCAGGTGAGGCTCCCGACAGGTGCGGGCAGACCCCAAGGGGCGGATCCCAGACTGACGGCAGTGTCCTCACTAGACGCGCTGGGGAGAAGACGTCCCTAGAGAATATTTCTAAGAATTCAGAGACACAGCTTCAAGATCAAATTTCATCCAACAAATGATTATTCACCCACGGGAATAAAAATACGTATTTTCAGATTACAAAGCCTCAGAAATTTTGCTGCATCAAGACACGTCCTGGAGATGTATTTATGACCCTACGGAGCAGAGACGTGAACCCGTGTGACATCGACACCGTCTACTCCTAGAGATTTCCTCCTATTTTTACCTCTAAGAGTTTCACAGTTTTGATTTCATACTAAATCCATAATCAATTTCCAATTAATTTTTGAATGGGGGTGAGGTTTAGGCTGAGGCTCACTGTTTTGCTTCTGTATGTCCATAGCACCCTTTATTGAAAAATCTGTCCTTTTATTGAAGTGAATTCCACGAAGTGGCTTTTGCACCTTTGTGGCAGATGGGTGGAGCCGATGTGTGTGGGTCTGTTTCTGGGTTCTCTGTTCTGTTGTTCGGTGGGTCCATCCCTTTGCCAGTAGGCTCCCTCCACTGCTGTAGCCATCCTAGCGGGCATGGCCATTCTCCCACTGTATTCTTCTTCATCATCACGGGGCCTGTGATTTTCCATATACATTTTAGATCAATATTGTCTATGTCTGCAAAAAAAAAATCGGTATTTTGATAGGGATTTCATTAACCTATAGATCAATGGGGAAACCTGTCATCTTAATCTGTTGATTCTTCCCATCTACACACAAAACATCTTAGCATTTATTTATGCCTTTTTAATTTTTTTATCACCATTTTGTAATTATAACTTTACCTGTTTTGTTATGTTTTTGCCTAAGAATTTATTCCCTTTGGAATGATCATAAATGGTGTTGTGTTTTTAATTTTGGTTTCTCCATGTTTATTGTTAGTATGTAAAACTGCAATTTATTTTTGTGTGTTGATCTTGTATCCTGCAACCTTGTAGCACTTTCTTACTCAGTCTAAATTTTTTTTTACTTCTTTTTCTTCTTCTTCTTCTTCTTCTTCTTCTTCTTCTTCTTTTTCTTCTTCTTCTTTTTTTTTTAGATTTCTTAGAATTTCCTTTGTAGGCAATCATGTCATCTACAAATAGCGGTAGCTTTATTTATTCCCTTTTAACCTGTGGACCTTTTATTTCCTTTTCTTGCCTTATTGCAATGACTAGGACTCCTAGTATTTAACATGAATGATGATAACAGACATCTGTGACTTGGTCACAATATCAGGAAGGAACTATTCAATCTTTCACCATTAAGTATGGTATTAGTGGTAGTTTCTTCTCTCTCTCTCTCTTTCTTTTTTTTAATAGATGTTCTTTGTCAAGCTGAAGTATTTTCCCTATATTCCTAGCTCCTGAATCCAGTTTTTAACCTTGAATGGTGTTGTCCAACATTTTTTCTGCATAGTCACCCAGGCCATAAGGAAGCACATATATGGATGTTGATTGCAGCATTATTCAGGATGATAGGGAATCAAGGATAATGGACACCTCCATCACTTGAAATCAGACTGTGATAATATGATGAATCCATGCTAAGCAACAGTTAGAGGCAATGGACTGTATGTGTGTACAGCAATGAGAGCTGATCTTAGAAATACAGAGCTGAAGGAAAATAAAGTAAGCAATGTAGTATTCGACAATGTTACTTACCTAATTTAGAGGATTTACAGATAATCTGTTGCACACTTGCCAATACCACATACAAAGACCACCAATAACCTCCCAAATAAACATGATGCAATGATGTCACATGGGGAAACGTGTGGGGGGGTGGGACTTTGGCTTAGGGTAAACTAGTTCATTCTGCAATACAAACTCAAAACTGAAATGGGGAGAATTTGATCAAATGTAGGAGAGGGCAGAAAGTTGAAACTATTGCTGGAAAACTTCTATTTCCAGACTTAGCCCTAGGAATGAGTTCTGTGACTATTCACCAAGACAGAACTTGGTAGGTTAATAAGGAGCTGACTTGGCCAGGTGAAGAACAGAAAGTCAGGCTGGCTTGCTAAGACACAGGTCCAAGTGCATCGTTAGCTTTGGGGAGAGTGTTTCAGGGCTGGAGACAACAGCAGTATTTAGGCAATGGGTCTAGTCATGGACCCTTGGGCAGTGTCCCTGCTAGAGCAGCTGGTCTTGAATGGAAATGCTGGACGCCGGTTGGTCTTTGCTGCCAGATACCTGGTGAGGCCAGTACAATGAGCAGGTTATCTTCAAGGACAGAGCCAGGCGATGGAGTCATTTTGTGAGGCCACACAACAGCCGGATAGGAGGAGGATCACTATCCACACATCCTCTACAGCTACAGAACTTGCGGTTTGGTTGTGGATGCAAATGTATCAGAAATAGTGAGGGTGTGGTACTCACCGGAGTCAGACAGTAGGGAAGTCCTGCAGCTCCTGGCTCCTCTCCCTTCCGTGCAATCCTCACACAGCCTTGCATGCTGCTCTGATCCATCCCCACCATTCTGGTCCTTCCTCATGTTTGTTCCGAGTTCAGCTCAATTAACGTCATCAAGTAAGGTCTGTTGCCGTTTTTATAACCATCTGAAGTAGGACACCTCCTGAAGCTTACAGGAAAACATTCTGCTAAGAAATAGCTCCTTGGTAGAAGTTGGCACCATAAGGAGACATTTAGAGTGAAATGACCTTGTTTTTGTTGCTCTGTGCTTCCTGGTAACTCAATTGCTGCTGACTTACCTCGGCCTCAAGGCCTCTGTGTTAATCAGGGCAATCTTCCCAGGACTTACTTTTCAATAGGGGAAACCCTGGGTGTGGATAAAGATCACACATATGGAAAATTAAACAAAAACCAAAAACAGTCCAGCACTTTCCTAGAGTTGCAAAGGACAATTGGATGTCATGCATGGTATATTTTGTTCAAAATATTAACATTCTTGAAGGTGATTTAGCTTCCATTGGGACAATAAATTACTAATAAGTTTTAAAATATAGATTTGCTACTGAGCAATTGATAGCTATTTCCACAAAGATGGTAAATACTGTTGCAAAGGCAGACATGATGGATTTGTGTGGCCTGGTAAGTAAAACATAGGCCAACTGGTAGGAATTACCAGAGGGCATATATTTTTCTTAGCAAGTCTTTGAAGGAGACTGAACTGGCCAAAGAAGGAATGCACTGTCTCAGAAGATGGCACCTCCTCTGCTGGGCACATTCCAGTGTAGGCCACATTAACACGAGGTTGGATTGTTGTAAAATGGATTAAGGTATCAGATAGGCATTTTGATTACATGGTATTTATAGTTTTGGAGTTTATAAAGATCCCTTTTTTAACAATCATAGTAAAGCCAAATGGATAGACATTTAAACGTGGTAGCTATCTTTTTTGGATGTTTATTGCTCAGTAGTTTTTTTAGTGGATTAGTTGGTTAGTGTCATGATATCAATGTGCCCAAAGTCCTCACTAGCCCTTTGTGCCTGTAACATGGAGCCAGTTCCCATTCAGGTTAGTTACACCAAGGAGTGTAAACTGTAGCATTTCCACACTTAGCTCTCTAACTAGGGAATGCTGTAGGTCAAAAGGGACAGAGGCGAGTTGTGGCTGAATGCATTTAAACCTATCCTCATGAAGGGAAAAATAAAAAAGTAAACTTCCATACCTAAGTAACACAGGAAATTGTTAGCCATGTAAGTTCTGTCATTCTGATGGGGTTATGTTTCTTTATGTTTTAATTTGCATTTACTTCATGACGAATAGCTCTGAGAAATTTGGTGATGTGTTAGCCATATTTGGACAGCATCATTTGGGAAGTGCCTGTTCAAGCTTTGTGCCCATTTTTAATTGGGTTGTTTATCCTTTTCCTTATTAGTTTGTAGGGGTTATTCATATATTTAGGATACAAGTTGTTTATTAGATAGATTGCAAGACTTTTCTCCGATTCTGGCTTTTGTCGTGTCATTCTTTTTGTTGTATTTCTTGATAAGCAGAAATTCTTAACTTTAATGATCAAATAATCCAATTATCAATTTTTCCCTTATGATTAGTAGGTGGTATCATTTTTAAAAAATATTTTATTTATTTATTCATGAGAGACACAGAGTGAGAAGCAGAGATATAGGCAGAGAGAGAAGCAGGCTCCCTGTGGGGAGCCCGATGTAGGACTCGATCCCAGGACCCCGGGATCACGACCTGAACTGAAGGCAGATGTTCAACCACTGAGACATGCAGGCATCCTAGTGGTTGGTATCACTTAAAAAACCTGCCTGTTTCAATATTTTCTCATACAGCTCTTCTTCTCATGTTTAGCTCTAGGTACTATCTCTAACCAGAACTCCCATGTGTTGGGAAGACACATCGCTGATTCACACCTTTGAAAAACTGGTAATATCTACTAAAATTAAGTTTGTCAACATCTTATACCCAGTGTTTCCACTGCTAGGTAAATACCTGACAGAAATAGATGTTCATATTCACCAAAATATGCTATGTCAACAGCAGCTTTATTCATAATAGCCCAAAGCTGGAAGAAACCCAAATGTCCATCAACTAGAGAATGGATGAATTAATTTTGGGATGTTCTCATAATGAACTACTTCACTGCAAAGGAAAGAAGGCAACCACTGCCACATGCATCCAGGTGATGGAGCTCAAACACATTATGGTGAACAAAAGATGCTGAGCACGGTGTACATGTCTGACTCTATTTCTCAGAGTTCAAACACTGGCAAAATTAAAGAGTGTGGATAGATATGAGAGTAGTGCTCACCCTCAATTCAGATAGAAGTATGTCTGGTTTGGGACAAAAAGGAGTCTTTTGTTGGTGAAAGTAGTAGTACAAATAGTAGAAATAGTCTTTATCTTGATTGTGGTGCTGGTTCTATGGGAGTGAACATTCATAAAAATATGTTGATTTTTACACTCAAGCTTTGTGCACTTGATCAATGTTATACCTGCCTAAAAATCAAAGGAAAAAAATTCCAGCGTGCACACTCTCTTTCCAGGGAGCCAACAGCCCCCACTATTCACAACAATGCCCTCGATCGCTGTGCAGGTTGATGCCTGATGGAGTTAATTCTGAAGATGTTGATCATATGCTTAAAACTGTTAAATATGCTCTGGGTCACTCTTGGTATAGCCTCGAATGTTTTGATTCTGCACAGGTGCATGGACCAGCAGGTTGCTGCTTAGCAATTAAATCAATAGTAAAGCCACCTTCACAATTTGTCTAATACCCCTTTCCATGAGAAAATAAATTCCCCAACAAAATGACTGTTTGTCTGAATTGGCTTAAAGGGATGGCTTTAAAGGAAAGCACACGGATAAAAGGAGTGAGTAGACATGTGCTCTCTCCACTAAAAAGGAATTACAGCTTAATTACACGTTTTAATTGCCATGGCTCTAATTTGATGGTTGGAAAATCCTGGGATGTCAGAAAGGTCAGAGAAATGTGATAAAAGTGTTCCTATTTTGACCTTTTTGGGGAAGCTAATTAGCTCAGCTTTACCAAATGCTATCACAACCTCATTCCCTAACGTGTGAATAAATTATTATGCTCTTGCTTTGAATGTAATTAGGAAAAGTAACCTACCCATTGAAACTTTTCTCTAATATTGTATAATAGAGAACTTTATCATTTCTTCTGTCTCAACACTGTTTTTAAAAGCTTGCACTGGGGACCAAACAAAGAAGGGTTTTTAATGAAACCTAAATATGAAGTCTGTTGTGCATTTTCTGAGTTACAAGTGAAAGAAGTCTGGGAATTAGAACAAAGCTTTGCTTGGTTTCTCTTTTTCATTTTTTAGCAATAATGATACAGGGAATTGCTTTTGCTTTTACTAGAAAAGTTTGGAAACTTATCCAGGTGGTTAACGCCTATTTTCAGAAAACCGCTGTCTCGTTTCTGCTTTATATATTGTTTTCTATGAAGTGCTGGAAGTTCTTGTTGCTCTGTGCCCGAGCTTCAGATCTCCCCGGAGGCTCAGGAAATGCTACAGAACATTTGCTGCATCAAATGTGAAGCCCAACAAGAACATAGCGTTTGAATTTTAAGTAGGCATTATTTACAAAATAAATAGAATAATAACTGCAAGATTCTACATTCTGTAATCTTAAGTGGGTTTTCTAACTTTTCAAAGTACTTGGTTATGGACAGCTGTGGCTCTTTGAAAGTGAAGAGGACAGTGTTCAATTATCTGAGAATTACTAGCAGAGGATGAGCTGAGAGTCCATTATAGGCGCAAGAGAGTTTTGGGGAAAAGAATCAACTTTCCAAATATTAATTTTTAGATACTTGTCAGATATCCAAATACACTGTCAAGCAGGCAGTTGGAGTAAAATCATGAGGGACGAGAAACTTGAAAGTCTAGGGAAGTTATAAGCAGACCGGGCTACACCTGTAAGCTTCTGGGTCGTGGGTCACAGTCTACGCTAAAACGAGAGCCCTCCGCAAGATCTCCGAGGAGCAGTGTGGATACAAAAGAGAATTATACAAGATGAGTCGATGTATTTTCTAGATTCAAACAAAGCTTTTTTTTTTTTTTTTTTTTTTTTTTACAAAGTTTTCTTTGACCAAAGAGGATCAGAACGAAAATAAAAGCCCCAGGTTAGATCGAATATTTGCAGAGTTGGTGGTTGCGTATGTGTTTAGTTTTCCTCAGGAACTGTAAAGCGCCCTGGCTGCCGAGAACTTTCTGAGGAACACAAACAATGACTGAGACGGCCCGTGATTGATTTACTTTTGTCAAAAGGAAGGAATATTGGTAAATAATCGTAGGGTCTCTTTCCCTGTTTTAACACGTTTTTCAGAAGTTTGACTCGTGTTTCCTTGGGATCCGTGGAGCTGCGGTGACGGCGCGTCCTTTGTCCCTCTGACAGGAGCCGCCTGAGACTCCTCACTGCCTAATAGGGCCAGTGTTTTGGTTTGTTTGGAGGAAGGAAAGATTTCCAAGCTGACTTTCGAAGCCCTTGTCCCCTCCGAGGTGTTGAAGGCTTGCCCGTGGCCTGCCAGGTGGGCAAGAAGTCTTCTCCACCACGCAGGTGGCTCTCTGTGGACGTGAGCTGATCATAACTCACATCTCAACACTCATAATTAAACAAATCTAGGGGTGGGAAGTGGGCCAACACGTGATTACGGGGCCACGTCAAGGTGCTGCGAGGTCAGAGTACCAGGAGGAGGGCGGCCCACTGTCCAGCGTCGCCATCAGGCCAGAGGTGGCACCTTGTCACTGCAGGTCTATGACAATAGCTGGTGCCCACTGACCCCGTGTGAATTTACTCATGAGTCACAGGCCTCAAGGTGCTCAGGGAACTTCTACCATAACAATTTTTATAGTCGAGCCTGTGTATTCCTCTGCACCGTGGGCTCTGTGCACATCTCACAATTCCTCTTCTGATCTTGCATCACTTGAGCAGTCCAATGAATCTATTTAACAGCAGCTTTTGACCAATAGACTCCAGATTCGGAGGAGTCAGCATCCTCCCTCCCACTTTTCCTGGGTCTGGCTCCTGTGACGAGTTCTGTGTCATTCCTGTGTCCCTCTGATGCCTCATAGAGAATATTTGACAGCGGGGGCCGGGAAAGAGGTCCCAAGGGAAAGTCGTCTGTTTATTTTGGAAAGAGCTCTGAGCGATATCCAGACCAGACGACACCTCCTTCTGTGCACCACAAGGCCGTAGATGGCTGCCCCTCTCCCTGCAGGGCCGGCGTGCGGTATTTTGTCCATGGTAGAGTCAGCCCCGGGCATTTCCAGAAACTGTACCGCTTTCAAGACCAAATATTATTTGCCCACCCCACAACCATGCTCCTCTTTTTCCTGAATTACAGAAACCAAATTTTTGTTTAAGTTTACCATATGATTTCCTAGCTTCTTTTTTTTTATCGACATCACCATTTGACATTGTTCTTACAGATGAGATGTAGCTACCATGTGAGTTTTCTAGAAAATATTTTTTAATTTTTTAAATTTTTTTTATTTTTCCCAATTTGTCATCAATATTTATTTATTTATTTATTTATTTATTTATTTATTTATTTTTATTTCTTTATTCATGAAGGACACACACAGAGAGGTGAAAATATTTTTTTAAAGGAACAAACGTAGATGACCTACTCATCCTTGCCCTCAGTTCCGTCTCTTTGTCTTGGCTGGGAACACAGACGTGATGTCTGGCAGTGCAGCAGCCTTATTGGGACCGTGAGAATGAAATCTGCGTGTGAAAGAGGCAGTGCAGACAGGACACAAGGCGCTCTCAGAAATGGGTCACACTCTGCGGCGGCAGCAGCAGCCCTAAATGCCCTCCCCCCAGACTTCCTGATATGTGAGAAAACTAAACCTTTCCATAGATATTTACACCACTGTTGTTTGGGTTTTCTCTAATATGTCGACATGCAATATCAGTAGATACAAACCTCATGCGATTTTAGTATTTTCACGAGTTTGTGAAATGGCGAAAATTAGCAAATATGGGATTATCACTTACAGAATTAAACTGACTACTGGGAAGCCTCCACCCCAGATCCATGAATCAGGGTTTTGATAGCAGGTCGCAGAATCTACACTTTTCCAGGTCTCCTGAGGTACCCGCAACCGACTTGGTCCGGAGCGATGTGAAACCACCACAAATAGAATTTCCAGTTGAATATATCCTAAAGCTCAAACTTAAAATGCACAGTTGACAGTGGGTGGAAAGTTTAGGCTCACGGAGCGTGGCTGAAGAAAGGAACGGTGGCCAGCGGGTGCTCTTGGAGAGCTCGCGCTGAGCCCAGGGCTGCGGGGGCCCCTCGGCCAGGGCTCGAGCATCTGTGACACGTGACAGTGACGGTCCTGCCCTTGGGGAGTTGATAGAGTACTTCTGGAGTAAAAAAAAGCAGACTTTACATCCTTCCCAGATCCTAAGTGGATCCAGTCGTGACCTCACGAAGCCTACGGTGGCCTCTATGTCATGGCAGACTCCTGGGTGAGGCCCTTCCCTACGAGGCTCCATTTGACGTAACCACCTCCGTAAAGACTTACCTTTAAATACGGTCACATTGTGAGCTTTCAGCCTATGGATTTTGTGGGGACACAGTGTATCCTGCACCTTGACCTGGACTCGCGCACTTGGTGCCTTCCCGACCCCCCAGAGGCCTCGAGGGGCAGAGGGTGCACAGGCCCGCGTCCTGATGCTGGGATGTCGCGACTTGCAGCTCCAGAGCTGCTGCCCCAGACCCAGCGCCTTCGAGGACGAGGTGCCGAGAGCACCTGTGGGAGCAGCTGTCGCGGGTGGGCCCGGACGAGGGTGAGAGGGGCCAGTCGGCCGGGAATGGCCTGGGGGAGCCGGCGAGCAAATGGGGCCCTCGAGGTGGCCTCGAGACTCCGAGGAGGGCTGTCCCCGGCTGGTGCTTTCACGGTGGCTGTGCGGGACGAGGGGCAGTCACAGGAGGAATGAGGCGGCATCGCCTGGTTCAGGCTTCTTGTCACACGTCTCTGAGTCCCGTTCTCTCAAAATTAAAAAGTTTGTCTTTTTCTCCGCCTCCGTTTAGGGAGACCTCATTTTGACGTTAAAGGTAAATCCTCATCCTCAAATTCAGGTATGTAGGGTCATCTGGGTCCCCAGACCTCTTGGAGAGGCTGAGATTTCCACGAGAAGTCTTCGCATGTGTTTATTATCATGATAATAAAAAACAGTTATTCTGTATGTTGGTAAATTGAACACCAATAAAAAATTAATTTATTAAAAAAAAACAATATCCTTTTGTGGTGATAACTCAAAATCAAAGACCAAAACCTTAGTGCTTTTTTTTTTAAGATTTATTTATTTATTTTGAGACAGAGAGACAGAGAGAGATAACAAGAGAGAGCACGAGTGGGGAGGAGAGGGAGGAGCAGGCTCCTTGCTGAGCAGGGAGCCTGACCTGGGGCTCGATCCCAAGACCCCAGGATCATGACCTGGGCCAAAGGCAAACGTGCACCTGAGCCCCCAGGTGCTCTGAAGTCAGTATTTCTGTGGCCAGGGCTTACGGAAAGATTTTCAGGGGTGTGCTTTTTGTCTTTTCCTTTAGTAAGGGATTGTATCTTATTTAGGACCGAGAAACATTTATAGGTGCGGCAATTACAATGATTTAATTTTGCAGAGAAGGCAAATGAGGGTACGTACAAGGTTCCTGCGAACTACGGGGAAAGGTACAAAACAAAGGAACACTTTCAGAAGGTTGTGAGGTGACTTGCTCTTTGCTTCTATCCCAAATTTCAGAGCTAATGAAGATGCTGCTCTCTGCATCTCCGCAGGAGAAAATGCCTCCTCTCTGGCCCTCTGAGCCCGAGAGAAGGACGGGCCTCGCAGTCAATGGGCTGGGGGTGGGGTGGGGGGTTGAAACAGATTCTGTGCCTTCCCTGAAGAATTACTTCTTTTGTTCTTACAAAAATCACTATTTCCAAAACACACTGTGTTATCCTTTATATCTTGGGTTTATTTTTCAAATATCAACTTTTAATGGTTACGATGTTAGTCATGATACGTTTCATTGGTTGAAATTAAAGAATTTTACTTTGCATCTTAAAATTTGATGGAATGGTAATTTTGTAGCTCTAAATCAAAATTGGTCAAGTCAATTTAGCCATAATCTAGTAAAATAAAACATTTCCCTGTGGCCTGACAACTCCCGTGAATAATGTATCTTTAATAGCTGTCAATTAAGGTGGTTTTTAGAGATTTATGATGGGGGTATAAATATCTCCAAAAAGTGATTTATGGCACAGACTCAGACAATTCTTTGAATAGAGCTACTCTGACAGCATATAAATTACTATACGGTGTGCAGAATAGGAGAAAATACTTTGAATCTCTGTACTTACTGTGCCCTGTTGCTTTTTGTTCTGTTCTTAGACTCCGCAATTCCATCATCCAGATCACAGGGCTTTAGAGACAAAAGGACCTAAGTGACCATCAGAACTAATCTCCTCATTATACGACCTATATATTATGATGCATATTCTGTGCATCTGATTAAAAGGCCAGAACCTAAGCGTGTAGGACCTCATCAGAGAAATGCACGGATAGAGGTACTTGAATCCCATAAAGACTTGCGACAGAAAAACATTGAAAGTCATCCTAATATTCAACAGCAGAAATTGAAAAGCTCAAAAAAGATAAGAGTATGACTAACAATTTAGATGTTCTGAATGGTCAGAGACACTTTATACAAACTTGAAGGACAAGCAGTGAATAGAAACTTTGCTACATAATTGAATTAATCCACTTCTCCTTCTGACTTACCTGTACCACCTTCCCTGCTCAGAACTGGAGGGTCTAGGGACAGAGAGAAATCACCAACTCTTCGAATCCCCCAGTCTGTCCTGTCTTCCATATGCATTCCTAGTCTTTTCCATTCCTCCCAGGTCTTTCCTTGGGCTGTGACAGATAATGCACGGCCCACAGGTGGAAATAAAGGCTTGAGGAGTGTTCGTGGGATCAAACCTCTTTCCAAAAATTGATAAGATAAAGCCAACTAGGAATTTTGACTTGGAGAAACCTAGGGTATGAACCCTTTGGAAGGCTTTCCGGTGCTCATGGGAGGTCACACAGACTGCGACCCACTTAGATACGCTCAGCAGTGTTGCGGAAGTCAGAAGGATGCACTTTGTAGGGTACTGCGGGCATTTATGTTCCTTCCCTTTGAAGGTTTATCTCCATCTTCTGCATTTGTTTGGAAAATCCTTGTCTCCTATTTCTTTAAATCACCAGCCCTTTCCCAACTGATCTTCCATCTGTGGAAATCCAACAGTCTGCCAACGCCCTCAAATCAGTGCTGCATTTTCACTTGCTAACCTGAGTTTAACCCTTGGCACATCTCTGGCATGGCCTCGTTCTCTGTGGACTCACTCGCAGGAAAATCCGACGTTAAGGATGCTTCTCTGCCACACCCGCGTGGCCCATCAAAATAGAGAAATATAAGTCATGGAATTCCGTGGCCACGTAATTAAATGTGCATATAACCTAATCTGGTATTGTTTGGGTTAGCTTGGTGGCTGGTAATAGTTTCCATCCTTGGGTTCATCTTTGGCCATGTTTCCCAGGTAGTGTGTTTTTATTTGCTATTTGCTGCCTGCTGATGCCAGATTGAGGTGAGCCCATCCATTCCATTAGAATCTGAGCTTCTTGGGATCCCTGGGTGGCTCAGCGATTTTACGCCTGCCTTCAGCCCAGGGCATGATCCTGGAGACCCGGGATCGAGTCCCACGTTGGGCTCCCTGCATGGAGCCTGCTTCTCCCTGTGCCTGTGTCTCTGCCTCTCTCTTTCTCTCTCTGTGTCTCTAATGAATAAATAAAATCTTTTAAAGAAAAAAAAAAAAGAATCTGAGCTTCCACACATTCTATGTGTGCTTCTGTCCCTACTGAGAAGTTCAGAACATGATGGAATTACATGGAACCCGCCTGATCCAACGTGAAACAAATTCACAGTTTATATGCTAGCATGTAAATGTAGCCAAGTTACTACTTTCATATTAAGGCAAAATAGCAATGGAACACTAAGTACTTTACACAAAATAAACTGCTTCAAGAAGCTAAAAATAAAGGTTTTGTTCACTTACTACCCGGCAACTCTTCAGTGCCTCTGCCCCTCCCACAGCCTTTGTACCTCTGCCACAAAGTCCCAGGCTTAGGAGGTGCAGTTGTCCTTGCTGAGCTATGATTACTCAGGACCGCCATTAGGATGATCCGTGTGCCCTTACCCTGCTGGACTTTTGAATATGCTTCACCTGTGCTTGCACGTTGTGCCCTCAGCCGAGGTGTGTTCACTTTGGGAGGCTCTGCTGCATTGCTGGCAGGTATGTGGCAACTTGTCTTCTTTTCAATTTCTGAGAAGTCTGCAAGTCTCTTGTCATCTGGCTGAATTTCAGAAACCTGAATAGGGATTAGAGAAGCAGGCAGATATGAGAATTCTGAAGAGTGGAAAACATCAGGGCAGAGCCAGGCACAAAGTTGGCTGGTAACAAGCAAGAATTGGAACAAAGTTGGGGAGGACAAAGAAAGGATTTCATAGGCAGGACTGTGTAGCAATCTGAGCATGGCCATCAGAAGTCTGGCTATAAATAGGGTTTGCATTCAGAAGAGCGGTGTATCAGTTAGTCTCACTGCATAACAAATCAACTAAAATGCTGTGACTTAACAACATTTGTTAAACTTACATTTTTGTGGGTTAGCATTTGGGTTGGGCTCAGCCGGGAAGCTCTTCTGTTTCAGCAGGGTTCACTCAAGCACCTGCGGTCAGCTACCATGTGGTGGTGGTTGGATGTCCCAGGATGGCCTTTCTTGGGGTGGTTGTACCTTCCCTACTACATCTTTCTTCCTCAAGAAGAGTAGCTTTGGCTTGTTTATCAGCTGCTGGGCAGGGTTCTAAGAAAGAGCAGATCCACAAAAGGCTTCCTAAGGTGAAGAGTCCACATGGCTCATCACCACTTCAGCCTCGTATTAGCCAAAACAAGTCACAAGACCAGCCCAAATTTAAGGGGAGAGGAGGTCAACTCTACATCTCGATGGTGGGATTTCAAAGTCATATTGCAAAGGGCATGAACATAGGGAGGCAAAAATGATTGCAAACATTTTTATAATCCACATATCCCAAAGAGTGACAAATGGAGAAGCAGTTAGGGGCAACCAGAATCCAAAATATTTCTTTAGATCTTTTACTCTGTATATAGGAAATTTTGCCCTTAGGCCCCTTTAGAAATCAATTGAGTCAAATTTTTGCTATAACAAGTTTGGAGGCCAACAGGCCCAGCAGGCAGTAAGGTGCCACACATGGGACAGAAAAGCAACTTTAGGGGTGTCGTGTCATGGTTAAGACCCTGGAGTCCAAGATAAGTTCAAGTCTGAACAATTCTTTGTGCCCTGAGACACGGGAGCTACAGAACTTCCTCTATTTTGACCTAGGAGGAGGATATAGTGAATTCTAAAGTTCCATTTCTCTTCAAAAATGCTCAGAGGCTAACATATACCACCTAACTGGACACTATGTCTCATGCGAGAGAAAATGACACGGTCGATGTTCTCTGTGCCCTTCCATCCCAGTCATCATATTGTGTGGTTACGATGTAGTAACTCTTGGAAACTCCTCATTTCTCCCTGCCAGGAGCCTCCAGGGCTGTGCTCTCATTGCCCCCGTCCAAATGTTGCATCTCATCCTCTGGAGAGCTCTTTCTCTCTTCGTCTTGCTCTCCCTACGTGGTGTGACACTCCTGGAAGAAGTTACCCCCATGATCAGATTCATGTATTTTCAGGGTGTGATGGTGAATTTTATGTGTCGACTTGGCTGGGCTAAGAGATGCCCAGAGTGCTGGTAAAGCATTATGTCTGGGCGTGTCTGTGAGGGTGTTTCCAGCAGAGATAGGTGTTTGATTCAGCAAACTGAGCAAAGAAGATCGCCTCCCCCAATGTGGGCATCATCCAGACCACCCAGGCCATAAGTAGAACAAGAACGCAGGGGAAGTGCAAGTTCAGTCCTTCTGTTTAACTTGGAGCATCCATCTCCAGCCTTGAGACATCAGAGCCTCTGGTTTTCAGGCCTGGAGATGCCAACTGAGACTCTCACCACTGTGCGCAGATTCTCAGGCCTTCAGAATCAGACCGAGTCACATCACAGGCTTTCCTGGTTCTCTGTCCCTCACATGGGGACTGTGGGACTTCCTGCCTGCTAACCCCATGAGCCAATTCCTGTGAGTGTCCTCTTCTATGTTCTTCCCTCTAGATGTATCCTGTCATTCTGTTTTTCTGGAGGACGCTGACAATACCGAAAGGCAGTCATTGGGCGAAGGGTACTCAGGGGGATGCCCTCACTAGGTTTACTGTTGTGTTCCTTGTGGGGCACAGAATTCTGAGCGTCAGTTTCTTAATCACAAAAAAATGAACGACTTACTTGACTGATTAGTTTGAGTCATTCTAAATATGAAATGAACAGTTTGAATCTGACTCTTTCATCGGATTTTCTAGTCATTCAAAGGGAAAAGAAAGGATTCTTTTCATTTGTTACTTCTGGAAATTTTACAGCATCATTCCATTAGCTTGGATCAATACCTGTATTAAGTTGGTAGGGACCCGGCACCATAAAATGTGAGTTATCCAAGAAGACATAAAGTCCCTAATAAGTAGTTCAACAGTGAAGTCCGTAGTCAGCAAATATCAAGCAAATATCATGCCTTGGAAGGTCTTAAGTATTTTCTTTTTCTTTTTTGATCTTAAGTATTTTCAAAGGTAGAACAAGATGCTATATTTAAAAAGAATATTCTATTTTGTTGAGAAATTTGACATGAGATGTGTCATTTTCGGGTATTCGGAGGCGCACGGCTCTGTTGGCGATAGGCGCAGTGTTGCCCAGCAGAGCTGGAGATCTTTGCCTTGTGTAACTGAAACTTTGTCCTACTGATTAGCTGTTTGAACATGAAGAAGAGACTTAATCTTTCCCTTGGTCTCAACACGTTTCGTGTGGGCTGAACAATGGTCTCACACCCCATTTCAAATAGATAAAGTGTATGACCACTTCAAACGGCATCTCCAAGGATAAGCTATAATCCATTCTTTACTGAACATTTCAAGCGACGTTCCTGTTTCATGTGTTATTTTTATGATTAGGCAATGGTAGCCAACAACTAAATGATTACCAATATATTCAACATAAATTGGCACAGTCCTAAGAACACCATCTGTACTTTAAGATAAAGTTAATCAGAAGCTCACGCCATCGTTCCTCCGGCCTGCGGAAGACGCCGAGGCAGGTGGATACAGCAGCGTCCACTCATAGGTTGGATTTCATCCCAGGTTGGCAAGAATCCACGGCGCCGAGGCGCGGGCGCCAGATAGATGGTATGTCCCAGAAGCGTGTCTTTAGAAAGACCCTATATAAAGTGAAGTCAGAGCCCAGACACCGATAAACAAACACTGCACGATTTCACTTACGTGTGGAATCTGAGAGAGGCAAACTCACAGGAGCAGGAGGGAGGGTGGTCGCGAGGGGTCAGAGCGCGGCCAACTGAGATACCTGCAGGTGTCCGATGGAAAAGTCCCGGAGACGTGGTGCACGCCGTGGTGACGAGAGCCGGTGAGTCTGTGTTGTAACCTTGGAATTTGCTCAGAGCGCAGATCATCAGCGTTCTAACCACCCACCCACACGCTCCCGCCCCTCCGCCTGGAAAGCTCAGCCCGCGATGATGGGCGTCTTAGTGAGTGTGACTGTGAGACGTCTTTCATAGCTATGAGGTGGGTCTTCCTGCGTGCCTCCATCCTCTGGTGGCGCCTCCCTGTAGAAACAGAACTACACTGTGCGCTGCAGCATCTAGTATATTTTTTACTAAAGGAAGCAAATAAAATAGATGTATAAATTGACAGTTGAATTTTAATATTGATTATTAAGTAGTATTAAATATTAAGTAGCATGTATGGGAGGTATATAAAACATATAAATACACAGAATATAGATATTAAATATACAAATATCAGAGGAACAATTCTAAAGTCAGAACTAGTGGGGATCCCTAGTGGGTGGCTCAGTGGTTAAGTGTCTGCCTTTGGCTCAGGTCCTGACCCTGGAGTCCCAGGATTGAGTCCTGCATCGGGCTCCCTGCCTGGAGCCTGCTTCTCCCTCTGCCTGGGTCTCTGCCTCTCTCTCTGTGTCTCTCATGAATAAATAAATAAAATATTTAATGTTGATGAAGAAGGAGTTACCTTTCCCTCCTCCCTCTCTTCCTCCCTTCCTCCCTCCTGCCTCTGTCTTTTCCTCCTTCATTCCATTCTTTCAAGTAGAGGTGGGGAATCCAGACACTGAAGAGCCTGTTACACACACGTCGTGTCTGAGCCAAGCCTACGTGGTCTCTTGCCCATGGGAGTTTCTTCCTGGTAGAGAGGACAACCAGGGAACAATCGTATGCGTGTATGACACCCATTCTGAAAGTGACGTGAGAGGAAGGCAAGCCTAAGTGTGGTGGTAGATGGATTAACCCTAATCGGTTTTCTGAAAGAAAAACATAACGGAATCTACATGAATTTTCTCACTCACTTGGTACTGGGCTGGTGTCCAGGCAAGAGAAGGGCAAGTATGACTGGTTCCTCCCACCACCCGCCCATCATGTGATAGGGACGGGGCATCCACTGCCAGGCCCTCCCCAACTGGTGTCTTTTCTTTTGAATTTTCAGCTTACTTTTCAGTATCATATGTACTTTGGCACAGGGTTATAATTATTTCCAGAATGAAGGAGACCAAAGATCTTTAGATAGGTCCACTCTGTGAGATGATATATAAAACTTGCAAGGCATTGAACCTACTTGTGGATTGTAAGTACCAAAAAAAAAAAAATCTATGATGGAAAATATCTCTCATATCATGTGCAAGAACACGCATATGGACTCCGTATCACTAAGGCACATGGGAGTCCATGAGCTCCTGCCCAGGTGAAGGAAATATTTAAAATTGATCTAATGCAAGTGCAGTAGAAAATCTGGGATAAAGAAGTCACTCATAACAACACCCGTGTGCTGGGCTTAAATCTAGAACTGAGGTGGAGATGTTGATCTGCTTCCTCGCCGGCCTGGGATCTGACTTGGCTACTACACTCCCGATGCACTGGTTCATTTACCTCTTTAAAAGGTAGTAAATACCCCCAAACTGCTCTTTTTAATATTTTATTTATTTATGCATGAGAGACACAGAGAGAGGCAGAGACACAGGCAGAGGGAGAAGCAGGCTCCATGCAGGGAGCCTGACGTGGGACTCGATCGATCTCAAACCCCGGGTTCACTCCCTGAGCTGAAGGCAGACGCTCCATCGCTGAGCCCCCCAGGCGTCCCCACTTCGCAACTATTCTTAACAAGAATCAACTTCGGGGAAGATGTGCAGTATTCTAAGATCCTCGACAAGGGATTGGTGGAGTGACTCTGTCGGCAGAGCAAGGACGGTTGTGCTCGGGAGACAGAGGTCATATTTAAAGAGAGAGATTTGAGAGGAGTGCATGGTCCCGCTAGCTGCAGGTAATGAGGGGAAATCTCTGGCCAGCACAGGAGCTTGAAGGGGAAGATGAGGATGCTGGGTGCAGCTCTGTGGGGTACCAATCGAGGGATTAGAAAAGGCCAGAAGGGTAGAAAGGGAGCCGGGTTTTGTGGCGACATTTTAAGCACGGTTAGGAGAAAGGAAAATTGAAAAGGAGGCCAACTGAGGGCATAGGGAAGAGTTAAGTCGGGTACGATCCTGGAGGAAAAACAGACGTGGTGCCGGAGGAAGAACGGTGTGCAGGGATGGCTGGGAGAGCATTGTACGCGGCCCTAAAACAGCGTGAAGTGGATGTTACATAAATCGCCAAGATTTTACAGCCCTTACCCGACAGAGCTGCCATCTGAATCCACCTCCACGTGGTTTCAAATCCTGTATTCCCAGCAGTAAATGCCACCTCCAATGCTATCATAAATAACATTTTCTGGAGCCGGGATGTAAAGAAACTTTAAGACTCAAAAAGAAACATATTCGTTGTGCATCTCAAGGGACTGGCCAAATGTAAGATCAATTTAGGAAATTAAGGCAATGACTATCACCTCAACAGTAATATCAGGAGAGTTGTTGGGGTGAAGCCTTCTGCATTCTCAGAGTGGGCTGTGATCGATCTTATAGAGAAGACTAAAGAAACACATGGCAATAAGGCTTTGGGCAGAAAAAAGAAAAAGAGACTTTCTGTTACTTACATTCTAACCTCATAGCTTGGCCTACTTTTATAGGGTTTCGTTTTTACATGAATTGACTTGAGCTCAATCCATTTTCAATTATGCCAAAGAATTACACTTGTTCCCCTAATGACACATGTTGCCTTGTTATCAAAATTAATTGCCCTTGAAAATTGCCCACAGTCGGTGGCTCCAGGGACGTTGTTACTCTTCGTCTCGTCCACAGCAGGACTGTGGTTAGTTTGGGGTCTGTCCCGAGTTTGCAGGGAAACAACCCGCCTTCCTGGTAGCTTGATGCTTGATGGCCTTCACTTTTCTGGGAGTAAAACATGATAATCTTTGGAAATCCCTCACTGAGAAGAGACCCAGCTGTCTAATCAGTGACCAGGAATTTTTTGTTTGTTTGTTTGTTTTTTTAGTGACCAGGAATTTTTAAGTAGCTTTGTCTGCTGTTTCTTCTATAAAAGGAAATGCATGAGTAACAATGGTTTTTTTGGGGGCGGGGGGGGGGGCGTCCTCATCTGAGTTCTTACTTTATCTGACAAATATTTCTCTTGCATTTAGTCTGGTTGCAGTTATTTGTCGTATCCTGGACTCCTGATGTTTGGGAAGCTCTGCCTCCAGCCCTCAGCTGGACACAGCTCCGTGGACGTTGCCGCTGTGTGTCGCACCGCAGCACCGCTTCCAACAAGTTGTGGAGAACAGTGAAGCCGCCTCGAATGTGAAAAACCCCAGGACCCACTTGGTTGCTAAGTGGAGAGGTTGCCTCTGTCAGCCACAGCGCTGGTCGTTCACACCCTCGACCCGTTCAATGTGACGCGGGATCTGGGGACTCAGGTGCTAGAAGCCACAGGGACGCGGGGAGACGGCCCGAGTTCTATCCCCGAGGTTCGGGCGCCCGATACACGCACGATTCTGCGCTCCGTGAAGTCTTGTTCTTCTATGACTCTGGCCCCAGGTGGGCAGGCTGCCCGGGGATGGGAGCTCAGCCACCTCCGACAGGGCCGTTCGCAGGGAGCCTCTCAGACGTCTGTCGGAGGAGGGGTGTCATTGGTTGGACCCTCTCTGGCCAGGGTCCTCGAGTCCTGGGACCTGGACAGACGCTTGCACAGGAGGGTCTGCGTTTGGGTTTCCAGCCTGAGGGCCAGCCGGGCCTGGGGGTGGAGGCTGTGCCCGCCCTGCCACCCACCACCCATGTTCCCCCTACTCTCTCTTCTCTCAACTCCTGCCTTTTCCTTGCTACTCTAAGTTCATTGAAAAACACATGAGTCTTTATCATTTGTGCTTCCATTTATTTATTTATTTTGACCTGAATATTGTTCCGGGGTATGATTTTATTGTAGCAGGGGAGAAGGAAGGATTAGTACAGTCAGGAGCTGCTCATGGAGGAACCAAGGCTGACAAGGTCCCCAGGGTTGGCCAAACAAGGATGCCGTTTTCTTGTAGTTATTTACTAGGACAAGAAATCTTCGCATCATTCCTGTTAAAATGTATGATTCCTAATCCCGATTGCTAATTCATCTCTTTCGCATTGAATTAAAATAGAAATAAATCGTTTGCTTTGGAACCAGAAAGTAGAAAGAAAAGATACTGGAGACAATCCAAGGATGAGCAGACTATCCTAATTAACCGTTTACAGATACTTTATTTGAACAGATAGAACTTAGATTTACGATACTCTTTACGGCAAAGAAAGCACCATTTAATCTTGTGCCTTGTGCTGTCAAGTTACCTTTTAAATTTTCTATTAACCTTCTGAATTTCAGGACACCTCAAGTATGTTACTCTTCTTTCCTTAAAATGAAACTTGGCTTCTTAGATATATATCCGTCTGATACATAGATTAAATGTATTTTCCAATATTTATAAAAAAAGAGAAAAAGTAGGCAGCGGATGAAGCATGGCTCTGCTCTGCCCTGTGTCGGGAGGACAATAGGCTAATTTGGAATAACAGGAGCTTGTGTTATGTTAGGTTTGGGAGAAAACCTATCCCATCGGAGTTTACATTTCTCCCTACAAGGATCCGGAGAAGGACAAAGATTCATAGATTTCTACTCATCGTGACCTGGATACAAAATCAGCTTAATGTTTGTGTCTTTCAAATGGGGCCTTATCCTTCTGTATTAGGACTCAGCATCACTGGAAAAGCAGGTTTTTCTGCCTCAATCCCCCTCCCCCCCAGGACTGTGATGTAGGCTGCATTCCCAAGCTGTTTGGGGGTTTGCACACTGACCTTGCTTTTGTCTCCCGGCCAGGGATGGCCGGCCCACCAGGTCCCATTGGCTGCAGCCAAGACCAGGATTACTGCTGCGACCACCACGGCCTGGCCGGTGGTGCAGGAGCCGGAAGCCTGGGGTGCAGCTCTGTCGTCCTCCCCACCCACCGGGGCCACAGGCCCCTTTAATGCTCCCAGTGCCTTGTTTCTCAATGGCAGAGCACTTTCATTTACTCTGTGCTTCCTAAAAATGAGAGCCCACAGATCGTGGGATGTGGGGTCAGGGTCAGAAAGAGGCTGTTCCCCAACACTGGTCCCAGGACCCTAAACCCGAGGTGGGCTGGACTCGCTCCTTGATAGGAGGGACACAGGGCTAGTGGGGGACAAGGCAGGAGCCTGGGGTGGCACAGTGACAAGTCCTAGAAACAGGCAGAAGGATCTTCCTCCATGGAATCTGCTGCTTTGATGTCCATACTGTGCTGAGGGCAAGGGGCCATCCTAGCCCGAACCCCAGGAGCCTGTGAGTGTCCTTTGACATATAAAAATTCCTTTCGAAATCCCCTTTATCTCTAAACCCCCAAGATACATGTTGGCGATCATCCCCCAAGCACATGGTCCACGGATACACATCTGAAGGGTCTCATGACTCAGGTTTTATTAGACGGTACTAAGTCACCTTCTCCCAACAGCAGCCAGCCCCCTGGGGGCCTGGAGACGTTGCTTCCACAATTCCTTGGAGAGTAGCTTTCCTCAAACCCCTCCCAACCCTCACTGTCCCAGGGCAGCTGCTCTTCCTGCCTGAGGGTCCCATCCCTGTGCTTTAATAAAACCACCATTTTGCACCAAAGACGTCCCAAGAATTGCTTCTTGGCCATCGGCTGCGGACCTCACCTATGTTCCAGAACTGCATCGTCTACTAGCACTTTCTTCTTGGGAGCTTCACCCACCACACAGGGAAGCAGGTAACTGGGCTTCGGGCTGCGGTCCTGGTCAGGACTACACATCTGCTTGGTCAGAAACAGGGCCCTGGACCCCCTTTCCCCCGCCCGGATCCCAGCTCTACTAACGAGCTGCTGGACACTAGAAGTTTAACGAAATCATTAACAGATCTCTGAAGGGTTGATACGTACCCGACACTGTTAGAGACTTGGAAGAAGATAAACAGATTTTCTGCCCAACTGAAATGGTGGCGAGGTGGGGAGAGACACAGCAAGCACACATGCAGATAATTTGGGAACAAGAGCATGAGGGCAGAGACATTCTGGGGAGGTCGAGGCAGGTGATCACTGGTCACTGGGGTGAGGGAAGTGTCTCTGGATGTAGGAGATTTTTGTTAAGACTCCATGGTTGAGAAGAGGCTGGCCACAGGGAGACCCGATGAGCACGTCCCGGAGATGTGGAGGGAAGGGTGGATGGGTGGGGGGTGAGGTGGGAGCGTGGACTCTCTCCCAAGGGCAAGAAGCCCATCATGCAGGGATTTTAAGCCGGGATGGGAGAGCCTAGGCTGGAAGGTGTGGAGGGCCCGTCTGGCACACCCCGCTGTGCTGTGCAGGGTGGATTCTAGCGCGGAAATAGGAAAGCGAGCAGCTGGCAGGAGGCAGAGGAGCCGGCAGCGATGTGCTGAGAGGCAGCGTGGACGCAGGCGGTCGAGAAGGTGAGGGGAGGGACCGGACATCTACTGCGGGCATAAAACTAGCAGGACTTCCCCTCAGGGACTCGTTTTGGTGATGACGGAAGTGTTCGGAGGGGACACTGAATGTCTGGGGGGTTCAGGAGTTAAGCACCTGCTCAGGTGTGACCCTGGGGTCCCGGGATCGAATCCCACATCGGGCTCCCTGCATGGAGCCTGCTTCTCCCTCTGCCTGGGTCTCTGCCTCCCTCTCTGTGTCTCTCAGACACAATATTTTAAAAAGTTAAAAAGTTGGGCCTTGACTTACTGAGTGCTGTGCTGAGAAGACCCTGCAACAGGGCTGGGGCGGGATCAAGGACTGAGCTTGAGCCTAGGAGGCCTCCCTGGAGCGGGGCTGCCGAGCCGGTAGGTGCACGCGGGTCTAGTGCCGGAGGACCGGCCACGAGAGACGCTATGGACTCTCTAGATTAGGGATCAGGAAAATACGCTCATGACTAGCTAGTGGATGAATGAGTGAATGAAGGGTTTCTTCCAATTTGAAGTAAGAATGAAACGGGAAAAAAGGGAAAAAAAAGGAAAAGGGAAAAGGAAAAGGAAAAAGGGAAAGCACAGACGCTTAGTTAACGGAGTTAAGTGGAGGTGCTCAAGGGATATACTGGGTTCAGGAAGGAGAGAGCGGGGGACGAGCCATGAGTGGCCCCTAACTATGGGAGATGAACAAGGGGAGGTGGGCAGGGGACGGGCACCGGGGACGGGGGGGGGGTGACGCGCACCCCGGGGGCACCTGGCCGGGTGAGCGCTGGGGGTCGTGCTCTATGCTGGCAAATCCAACACCAATAAAAAATATACATATATAAAAAAAAAAAAGAATGAGAGACCGGGCCTCCATGAGCCAATGAGGAACTATCTTGCCAGCTTCCTTGTTGTTTGTTTCTTTGTGTTTGTCTTTGAAATAAGAGTATTGAACGTGAGATCTACCTATTAACTGTTTTAAAAATGTGCGATGCTGGCCATGTTGCTCACTCAGGCACCGTGTCCTACAGCGTTTTTCCGGAACTTATTTACCTCCTACGACTGCATGGTTAATTGTTATAAAAAATATGGGGCTGCTTCAGTGTTAATGATCACACAATGTGAAGGTGACCTGTGCGGATTTTTAAGATCCATATTTCAATTTTTTTGTGCTTATAGACTTACGGTTACCGTTTCTTATAATTAGTTCTCCAGGGGAAATATTTTTTCTGAGGTGTAGGAAGGGAAATGTTAGATGCTAATTTACTAAATGGTTATAAGCTCTGGAATGTCGCCGTTGACGGCCGCGAGTCTAATGTGTACCAGTGCTGCTCATAGCCAGCCTCGCGGCCCCACCAGGCACAGCTAGCATGTCCCTTGGGTGTCCAGACTTTGGGCCTGATGTGTTTTTATAGGTGTTGACTCGCAGCACTTGGGCCCTTAAATCAGCCAGAGGTGTCTCTGTGCCAGGAGCAGGCCAGGCCGGCAGAGCCACGAGGCCCTCATTCAGCACCCACGGCCTCATGGATGGGATCAGTGCAGTGGTTGCTGGACTGTCTGGTGTGTGCTCAAGGCCTTGGGATGGAAGGAGGAGGTGGGGGGGGGAGGAGATGAAGGAGGGGAGGAGGGAGGAGGCCAAAGGGAGTAGGGAGAAGGGAGGAGGGAAAGAGGAGGGAGGAGGGAGCAGGGAGAAGGGGAGGGAGGAGGGAGCAGGGGAGGAAGGAGGAGGGAGAAGGGAGGAGGGAGAGGGAGGGAGAGGGAGGAGCAAGAAGGGAGGAGGGAGAAGGGAGGAGGGAAGCGGGGAGGAAGAGGGAGGAAGGGAGGGAGGAGGTGGGGGAGGAAGGAGGGGAGGAAGAAAGAGGCAGAAGGGAGGAGGGAGGAGGCAGAAGGGAGGAGGGACGGAGAGGGAGGGAGGAGAGATGGAGGAAGGAAGGAGGGAGGAGAGGGAGAAGGAGGGAGGAAGGAGGAGGGAAGGAAGGGGGGTAAGAGAGAGGAGAGGAAGAAGGAGGAAGGGCAAAGAGAGGGAGGAGAGGGAGAGGGAGGGAGGAGAGGGGGAGGAGGAAAGGAGGGAGGAGAGGGAGGGGGTAAGGAGGAGAGGAAGGAGGAGGAGAGAAGGCGGGGAGGAGGAGGGGGAATGAGGAGGCGGAGGGAGGCAGGGGAAGGGGGAGTGGAAGGGAGAGGAGGGAGGGGGAGGAGGGAGGGGGGAGGGGGAGGGCGTGAAGGGGCGTGTGTGGCTCCAGGCACAGGCCGCGGTGAGGGCTCGGCGAGGCGGGCGAGTCCCCTGTTGGGGGCCGGGGTCCCGGGTCGGGGGCGGGGGGGGCTCCCGCCAAGAGGCCGTGGCCCAGTGGGTGACCCCACCTTCGCACCTCGCTGCCACGTGCACTATGATCCACTGAATTCATGGTCGACATCGCGGTCCCCCTTTATGCCGGACGAGTCCGTGGGTTTTGACAAATGTACCCGTCACAGACTCATTGTCGTAGCCCAAGCACAGCAGTTTCCCTGCCCTAAACATCCCCTGTGCTTGCGTGTCGCCCCTCCTCCCTGCGTCCAACCACTGCCACTTACGGGTTCCTGGCTGTCTCTGTTGTTTTGCCTTTTCCAGGATGTCCTAGGGCTGGAATCACATACCATGTGCCCTTTGCTTCCACTTAGGGACACGAATAGAAGTTTCCTCGGCGTCTTTTCGAGGCCTGGTGGCCCATTTCCTGGCAGCACTAAATGACATCCCCACGGTCTGGGTGGGCCACGAGTTATCCACGGATGGGCCCATCCACTGAAGGGCTGCATGGCCGCTTCCAAGTTTGGGCAATGGTTTCTGTGCGGCCACAGTTTTCAGCCCACTTGGGTGAACACCGGGGGGTGAGATCACAGAATCGGGGGGTAATTCTATGCTTATTCATGTGAGAAACTGTCACGTGTCTCCCGTAGGGGCTGCGCTATTGTGAACGTCCATCAGCAATGAGTGGGAATCCCACAGCCCATCACCAGTTTGGATTTTAGCCCTACTAATAGGTGTGCGGTGGGGTCTTATTTGTGGTGCCCTAATTATGCACATAACGCCAAGCATTGCTTTGTATGCTTGTTTGCCACCCGCACATCTTCTTTGGTGAGATGCCTGTTCGGGTCTCTTGTCCACATTTTCATGTGGTTCGTTTTCTTTTCTTCTATTTATTTATTTATTTATTTATTTATTTTGGTGGTTCGTTTTCTTACTGAGTTTTAAGAGTTCTTTGTGTTTTAAGTTTTAAGAATCTTTGCTTTGGATAGCAGTCCTCCGTCAGACGTGTGTTTTGCAAAGATTTCTTCCAACTCTGTCAACGTTTTCTTTTCTATGTCTTTCACAGAGTAGAAATTTTTTGATTTTTCATTTTCTACTTTTGGTGTTTGTAGTCAAAACTCGTCGCCAAGCACAAGGTCAGCTAGAGTTTTTCCTTTGTTTTCTCCTAGAGGTTTTATTGTTTTCTGTTTCACATTTAGGCCTATGACGGAATTTGAGTCCATTTTTGTAAAAGGAGTAATATTTATGTGTCTGTTTTTGTTCTGTTGTGTTTGCACGTGAATGTCTAGTTGTTCCAGCACTATTTACTGAAAAAGTTATATTTTCTCTACGCAATGGCCCTTGAGCCTTTGGCAAAGATCGGTTGAGTATGTTTGGTGTGGGGTTTTTTCCTGGGCTCTCTATTCTGTTCCATTGGTCTATTTTTTGGTTCTTTTCCCAGTTCCACACTGTTTTGATTCCCTTAGCATTGTGGTGAGATTTGAAATCAGGTGGGGTCAACCTTACCTTACTTTTTCTTCTCTTTAATATTGTGTTAGCTGTTCCGTGTCTTTTGCCATCAGTGTCAGTCAGTTGACATCTTGATGTGGCTTGTTGGGATTTTGATGGTGTTACATTGAAACTATAGAGTTGGAAAAAAAAAAAAAAGAAACTATCAAGTTGGGAAGACCTGCTGCCTCTACAATGATTAGTCTTCTTAGCCATGAACATGGACTATGTCTTCACTTATTTATATATTCTTTAATTTTTTCTTCAGTTTTATAGTTTTCTCCTATATCTCTTGAACATAGATTGTTAGATTTAATGCCTATTTTTTTTTTTTTTTGAGAAAGGGAGAGAGAGAATCTTAAGCAGTTTCCATGCAGGTCATGGTGGCTGATCTGGGGCTCAATCCCAGGACCCTGAGGTCATGACCTGAGCTAAAATCAAGAGTTGGATGCTTAACTGACTGAGCCACCCAGGCACCCTTAAACATCTTTTTGGTGCTAATACAAGTGGTTGCAATTTAGATTATGTCCCACTTTTATATACTATAAGCCAAGCTGTAAGTTTTTATAACTAAATTCACGTTTGTCTTTAGGCAAAGGACACATTCCTTGGAGTAGAATTGCTGAGTCAAGGAATCTACAAATTTTGAAGAATCAGGTGCCTTCCATATGTGCCAGCAGGCCTGATTTCCTGTATCTATGCAACATTGATATCACTTGTTTATTTTAAATGTATTTGTGGCTTGTACTAGAAAAATATGTTCTTGTTATTTTAATTTATATTACTTGAATTGCTAGTAAATTTGAATGTGTTTTCCTCTAATGACTGGCGATAGGTAAATATCAACAGCTAACAGATTCCTGAACCCAGCTGAAAAGAGATCCTTATAATCGACAAAGTATCCATCTATATCTACATCGATAGCTATAGCCACTTATCATTTATCAACACATACCAAGCTGTATTATTTTATTATAATAAATATTGACACTATATATGTATTATGTATATGTGTATTATAGGTACAATATGTTTGTTTCATATTTGATTCAAGTATGTATTTTATTTTATTTAATTAATTAATTTATTTATTTTTTAAAGTTTTATTTATTCATGAGGGACACAGAGAGAAAGAGAGAGAGAGAGGCAGAGACCCAGGCAGAGGGAGAAGCAGGCTCCATGTAGGGAGCCCGACGTGGGACTCGATCCCGGGACTCCAGGGCCAAAGGCAGGCACTAAACAACTGAGCCACCCAGGGATCCCCAAGTATGTATTTTAAAAGAAAGGTGACAAAAAGGGATGGCGGGGTGGCCCTGTTGGTTGGGTGTCTGACTCTTGATTTCCAGTCAGGTCATGGTCTCAGGATCCTGGGATTGAGCCCTGGGTCGGGGCTCCCCACTCAGCGGGGTGTCTGCTTCTCCCTCTGCCTTCCCCACCCCCACTCATGCTGTCTCTCTCTATCTCTAAAATAAATAAAAAATATTTTTTCAAAAAAGGAAAGATGACAAAAAAAGAAAAGAAAGACAGCAGGTGTTTTCTGTAATAAAATGTTTAAAGCGTTGCTCCATAATTTGTATTTTAGAAATAAAATGAAGCTTCTTTTTTTCCTATGATAATTGATGACTTCCAAATTTCTGCCTTCCTGGTACTGGAGTTTCTTTCATCCGTGTTTATCTTTCATTTCTTACCTTTTCATAAGTGAAATTTCTTTTCTTATTAGAATGGATGAGATGTTTTTAAGAGGTTGTTTAATTAATGTTTTCTGAGTGACATGCATTTTTACACCTGCTTTCTGAAAACGACCCTAGCTAAAGCGGAATTTACAGATGCACGTACCTCCTGGAGGCGAACGTCAATATTTTGGGTGCTGAGGTTTCTGGGGGGAAGTGAGGCATTCAGTTGTTCGACAGCAGTGAGCACTTTGCAAGCACAAGAGTGGTGCAGCGTGAGGGTCTTTCCAAATTCCAGGGAATCATGAAAAACTTGATTCATCACCGTATTTCTATGTAATTGTTACCTAAAGAAAGAGAAACAGCCTGATGATACGTGCTTTTTTTTTTTTTCTTTCTAAGCATTCGGCTTAGAAGGGGCGACTTCTTTACTTGTTGGGGCGACACTTTACTTGTTGGCAGTAGAATGGACCGTGTCTCCAGCCACCATTTGACAAGCAAACGCTCAGGCGTGGTCGAGTGGGCAGGGGTGGGGTGCCCGGCTTTGGGTCAAGGCCCTTTTCTCGTTTGGTGTCTGTGTCCTCTGGGTCCCTCCAAGCGCAGGGCTCGGAGCTCTGGTGCAAGCACAGCAAATCCCGGGTCATCAGTACTGCCAGAGACGGCGTCCCCGTCTGCTCGGGGCCGTAAGAAATCTCCGCAGACTGGAGGGCTTCGGAGGCCGGCGATGCGAACCCGGGGGGCGGGGGGGTTGGCTTCTCCCAAGGCCTGTCCCCCTGCGGCTCGCAGACGGCCGTCCTCTCCCTGTGTCCTCACCAGGTCTTGGCTCTGAGACACGCGTCCCCAGCGTCACCATCCTCTTGGATCTGGGCCCCCGTTTATGACATCACTGAACTCCTTAATACCTACTCCGTTAACTTAATGAATTACCTACTTAATTAATTAACCTTAATTACCGATTTATCTCCAGACACAATCACATGGGAGGGATTAGGGCTTCAACCTGTGAATTTTGGGTTGAATTTGATGGAACTTCCACCACTGACGGGGTGGGGGCCAAACAGTTCCGAAATTACAAGTAGCCAGGATGAAGAGAAAGGACAGGCGGAGAAATCCTTGTCTATTAGGACTCATAGGACGAAATCCCACCAGGCCCGCGGTCTGCATGCACGTGCAGGCAGGGCCGGAGGGGAAGTGGGAGTTACTGTCCGAGGCATTGGGCTCCTACGCCTCCATCTGTATTTATATCTATGTGATAATATATAAAATACCTTTTTTTTCATATGTGACTTTCATAAATCAGCCACCTGCACGTGTCGGGGTGTGTGAGACTGAGCCCCGGAGGGTTTGATTGGTGCGCACAGGCTCGCCCAGTGCTAACCGTCCAGGCTGGGACGTGAGTCCCGTCCATCTGACCCCAAGGGCTCTCCGCAGGGGCCCACACGGATAGAGAGGAAGCCAGGGCCGCGTCCTGGAGCCGCTTAGGCCCAGCTTACAGCAGTCACGTGCGAGTCCCCCGTTCCAGCTCCGTGTCCAGCAGCTCGTGCTGGTGGTTGGATTGGGCCACCTCGCGACCTCGTGGCTCATGAACACCTGCACTTGCTTCAGTTCAGGAGTCTCCTTCCACTCAGGCTCCGCTCCCAGAGCACAACCGAGACAGAGACTCACCCGTGGCTCCTGGGAGGACCCACCCGTGGGGACAAAAATCTCCGCGTGCATGAATTCTCATGGAAGGCAGGAATCAAAGCCACAGACGCAGGGGGAAATGCAAGGAAGTGGAGTTTTCCCAGAGGATCAAAGGCAGTTGACATCAGGGAGCTCAGAGTCTGAGATGGCCGTGAGGCCTCATGAGGTCGCCGGAAGCTGCCACCTTTGCACGAGGTCACACACACCCGCGACGGGGCTGGCTCCGTGGGCTTCCACTGCCTCGGCCCCCAGGCAGGAACCACAGCTGCCGGGACGGCTGGGTGGTGGCTGCACCCGCTTCACTTATTAATCAGCCCTGCGGCTCCACGGCCCCACTGAGTCAGGCCGCGAGGTGTGTCCTGCTCCCGCAATCGCTGTCCGGGAGAAAAAAATGGGGGAGACTCAGTGTGGTGATTGAAGTCACCATGGGACGCGAAGGGGCCCAGCTTCGTTGGTGAATTTTTTTGGCTTGCTCCGTCGTCTCCGCGGGTATTGACCTTCTTAATCTCTTTATCTTTCCAGGACCTTTATAAATGCCGATTCTTCCTTCCAGATGTTCTTTCTCCTTCTTGAATCACTCTGAGCTGTTATACTTCTGTCCTCAATGTTCTATTCTTCTCGCCATTCTTCCTGGAATGCTTCCCTTTACAAGCCCTCACGAGGGACGTGGAGCCCAGGATGCTTGCACTGCCGGTGGGAACGCGAACCGGTGCAACTCCAATGGAAAAAAAAAATGTGATCCGTCCTCGAAAAAGCAAAAATCGAGCTGCCGTAGATCCAGCAGTCCTGCTTACAGTCATGTATCCAGAAGAATCGAAGGCGGGGCCCCTAAGGGACCTCTGCACCCCCACGTTCGCTGCGGTGTTACTCGCAATAACCCAGAGGTGCGGGCCGTTGGGGCCGTGCGAGTGTCCCCGACGGACGAGTGGAAGTGTGCGGTGTGCGTGCGAGGGAGCGACGGCAGCCTTACAAAGGAAGGGGCCGTGTCACGTGCTAGCATGGGCTGGACGTGGGGACACTGGACTCACAATGAGCCAAGCACAAGAGCCCCGATACCGCATGTGATTCTGCTCAGGGAGGTCCCCAGAGCGGTCAAATCTGTGAAGACAGAGGACAGTGGTGGAGGGACCGGGGGCGAGGGAGGGACGGGGACTTGGTGTCTCGGGGCACAGAGTCTAGCTTTGCACGGTGAAAGGTTCTGGAGGTCTAGCTTCACAGCAGTGCGATGTGCTTGACACGACTGGACGGCACACTTAACGCGGTGAATTCTGTGTTATGTGGGTTATTTTATTCCCCACAATTAAAAAAAAATTAGAAAGTAACTGTGAGCTTTAGCCAAACCCTTTGAGAGTTCTGTGCCCATAGGACTGGCCGACTTCACTGGGGTGGGAAGAGCACCAGACGGGCAGGAAGAGCCACCTGTCGCCAGCTGTGACACCCACACTGTGTGACACCCCCGCTCCATCCTCGCTGGCTTCCTCCATCAGAGTCAGACAAAGATTCCTGCCTGCCAGTCCCCAAAATGCTGGATGAAGGGCACACAGGATTGGGGGTGCCTGGCTGGCTCAGATCGTGATCCCGGGGTCCTGGGATCGAGTCCTGCCTCGGGCTCCCTGCTCAGCGGAGAGCCTGCTTCTCCCTCTGCCTCTCCCGCTGCTTGTGCTCTCTCTGGTGCACACTCTCTCAAACAAATAAATAAAATCTTAAAAAAAAAAATTACAAAAATCAAAATCAGGGCAGCCCGGGTGGCTCAGCAGTTTAGCACCACCTTCAGCCCAGGGCCTGATCCTGGAGTCCCGGGATCGAGTCCCACGTTGGGCTCCCTGCAAGGAGCCTGCTTCTCCCTCTGCCTGTGTCTCTGCCTCTCTCTCTGAGTCTCTGATGAATCAATAAATAAAATCTTAAAAAAAAATCAAATAATATTGTAAGTACTTGGATAAAAGTATTAAGTCCGTCGTGACTATAGACTTGTATACATTATAATTTCTTTTGAGAATCAAGACCTATTTCCTTTCTTTGGAAATAGCTTCTATCCGGAGCTGTAGACTCTGAATGCGGCTGGATTTAGTTCGTGCTTGTTTTGAGATAACTATCTCCGAGAATTGGTTGTAATCTCATAATTTTCCTTTTGCAATCAAAATAATGAACTCGTGACTTCTTTTGTGTCTTGTTTTCCCAGGACAGAGCCTCCCACGTAAGCCCCAGCACTACACCTATTCACTATTATAATTACTAAAGCTCTCGCTGCCTCACGGGGGCATTGTGAAGATTAACGTCTATTTGGCAATTTAAGTTTGTAATATGATTTGAGTTCCTTGGAGGACAAGCTTTATATAAATGCGTTATAATGATTGCAACAATAAGAAAGAAACCAAATGGTAAGAAAAAAAAATTAAAATGAGACAAAGAAAGCCATTTTCCCTCTAAACCTAACTATAGTAAAACAAAAGAGAATCCCTAAATCAGATGAACTATTGTATTTGAATCTTTAAAATGCTGACAGTATCTCGTGGGATCCTCCAAACACAGGAGGACGTATACATCTATTTCATTCAAGGATTAAAAAGGAAAATAGCTGAAGGATGTATATACTATCTGCTTTTTTTTTTTTTTTTTTTGTCTCGTGGGAGAAACATGGATTCTAAAATGATTGACAACTTTGAGGAAAGTTAGAAAGTCTTTGTTCCAAGTAATCTGTTCAGGGTAAACCATGAAAAGTATGAATTTATAAAATAAAAAATGCTCTCGTGGCTATCGGCCCCCCCACCGCACCCCTGGTTGTCTTGCTTCGTTGGCTGCCTGGCCTCTCTCCGTAAGCCGCAATAAGGTTCTCCACGGCCAGGCTCCCCGAGCCCGACTCAGTGCTCCCTGCGTGCACCAGGTTATTAATTCTGTCCCGGTTGATTTCCATAAAGATTTGGCTTACTCAGCTGTTATAAACAAAGGACAGACAGGGAAGAAGCTTGAGGAGAAAAATGACTCCATGAGAAATGCAAACCAGTGAAAAATGAAGGAAAAAAACCCTAATGACCCCAAACCTGACAGTAAAGGTAATCGATACAGAGAACAAAAGATATAAAAAGATACATTTTATCACAAAAATGAGTAAGAGGGATGCTGGCCTTGAGCATGATGGAATAAAGAGAAGGCAGAGGGGAGTGAGGAATGACCACTCATGCAAAAGGAAGGGGAGGAAAAGAGGGGAACTGAGTGGGAAAAACAGAGAGGGAGACAAACCATGAGCGACCCCTAACTCTGGGAAACACATAAAGGGCTGAGAAGGGGAGGTGGGCAGGGGTTTGGGGTGACGGGCACTGAGGAGAGCACCTGGTGGGATGAGCACTGGGGGTTAGACTATATGTTGGCAAATTGAACTTAAATTAAAAAAAAAATTGTAAAAAAAAAGTGTGGGGGGGAGGAAACCCAGTGGGACGTCCACACACCACAGTGCGGAGCCTCCCGAGTCATGGGGCCTTCACATCATGTCCCTTTCCTACACTGATAGGCTAATTCAATGAAAACATTGATGAGTTTTTTAGCTAACTTGACAAGAAGCTTTTTAAAAGATAATCAATCTTCTGATATCTAGTGACCGAAGAATTTCAAAAAAGCCTGGAATAGATTTCTTGAATGTCACAGAATCAACCCATCAGTGAGTCACTGTGTGTGTGTGTTTCCACTTCCCTCCCCTGCACGCAGCATCAGGTTGAATCAAGAAAACAGCCAGGACCGCCTCGTTCAAGGGAAGCCTTGAGCCTGGGGAGCCGGTGGGAGGCACGTGCAGGCCCCGCTTCACCTGGGAACGGGGAGCTCATTCTGTAGTTTGACATTTTGAAACCGAGGTCTTGCTAGTTTATGTCTATGTAATGTATTCAAAGTAGTAAATCCCCACTGTTGTTTTTCCTAGTCTTACTGGCAAATAAAAAAGGAAACCAGGACGCCGACATACCAGCCGACACGGGGGTCCTGGGAGGACGTTAACGTGCAGAACCAGCGAGCAGCCCCGAGCAGGGTGGTGATTAATCACCAAATGCTGAGATCCCCGGGCACAGACGTGTTCTCTGCTGGAGCAGGAGCAGATGCTCCAGGAAGGCTGTGGGGAAGTGTCCCCTTCCCCATCGCAGGAGGGGCCGCAGGCTCAGGCGGGGCTTCGAGGTCATGCGAGTGGGGCGCCTTGATGGGCTAAGTGCCCTCGAAACGCCGACCCCGAGAGAGAGAGCCGCCAGCCCTTCCTCCGGGTGAAGACACAGCGGGAAGACCAGGGTCAACTATGGACCCGGAGGCACTTCTCACCACACACCGATGCCTGGAGTCTAGACTTCCGGCCCCCGGAACTATGAGAACAAATGTCCCTTGAGTAGAGGCCGTCCAGTCTCTCGGGTCCTGTTGTAGCAGCTCGAAGGGACCAAGGTCGTCGGTATGATGGCCCTTTCCAGACTCGGGCAAACATGGGGCTGGTTCTCCTCAGGCCTTTGCTGGGAGAGGGTAGGCACGTCCAGAAGCGGGCGTTGGTGTTCCGAGAGGTGGTTTCAATAGACCGAGACTAGTGGAGTGAGCGGCGGCCCGGTCTGGGGTCCTTGCTCCCCCACATCAAGGGGGAGGGCTCGCCGGGATCCCGGGTGGTAGAGGTGCGCTCCCCTTGACACCAGCATTCTGGAGCTGGCAACCGAGTTGGAAGCCTGAGCTTCCTGGGAGCTCCCTGGGCAAGTGAGTTGACCCCCCTGTACCTCGTACCTCGGGCTTCTCGTCCCCTGGACCTGTGTTTGGGAGAACGGGCGGGAGAGTAGGGCAGCAGGCGGGGCTGGAGCGGGCAGCCGGTGCCCCCTCTCGCCCTGCAGGTCCCCGGGGCCGGCCCGGCAGGCAGACTCTGCAGCCCCGGCCATCCCTGCTGCATCGCGGTGTCGCGGGCCCAGAGCCATCAGACGCAGGACGCAGCCCTGGAGAGACTTGGCTGCTGTTGGCGTCTTGCTGTCCCGCTGCGTCCGCCTGGAGCCTGCTCATCGGATTTACAGCAACCCTGCAGGAGGGGCATTCGGGACTCGCCCGACGGTGGAAGACTTCATCTCTTTAACCTTCACTATTGCATTTTGATTTCACTTTCATCATTTCCTTTCCCGTGTCTGCGACGCTTCACGACACGTGCTTCTGCTGGGCGGTTGGAAAGGCACGTGGGTGTCTCTGCTTTTTGCGGGGCTGCCGACTGGGGGCCTCGTAGGTGTCATTTTAATGAATACAGCTGAATCGCCCACGGCGGGCTTGGCCCCGGCCCCACCGGCCCCACCGGCCCCACCGCGCTGCCCCGTGCCCCCTCGGGCATCGCCTTGTGCCCTTACGGGTTGGATGCGCAGCAGCCTGCTGTTTAGACGGACTCCGCCTGTCTCTACACGAGAAGCGTCTGTACTTCCTTCTCACGGCCACAGAACATTCCAGACCTGCCTTGATTTTCTGCCGAAGACACGGAGCAGGTGCCGATGGGTCCTTCTCGCAGAGAACAGAGTGGGAGGCCAGAATCTGGGGACAGAGGTCCCGACTGGATGTCACTTCTGGTTTCCTCGGGGTGCAAACCCTTGTAAGAGTTGCAAGGCGGCTTCAGACACTGGTCCCCTTTGGGTTGGTTTTGCTTCGTTTATGTTCTTAAACGTCATGAGGCCACCTTGGTGTCCAAGGTCTCTAACTGACTATCCATCTCCCTCATTCCCTTCATGCCTTGCTTTCCTACGGCAGCTTATTAAGCAATTCCCCTCCTTCTGAGTTTCTCTCCCAGAACTTTAAGGCACTTTGACACGTGCTGTCATACAAAATTTTATGTCGAGCTTGTGAGGCAGACTCTGATTTTTAGAGAGATACCGTTTTCCCTTTTGCTTCATTCTTGTGCTGGGCTGAGCATCCTGGGTTGACGCCCGGGCTGAGGGTGCAGACCCCGCTCTCCATGAGCACCCAGGGCGCCCAGGGCGCCAGCTCCCCGACGGCAACGCGAGAACCAGCAGACAGGCCCCTCCGTGTTCTCCTCTCTGTGTCCAGGCTGGAGCTCCGGGGACGGAGAGCTCAGGGTCTGCGATGTAACAGACGGTTGTGCCAAGCTGTTAGGAGAAAAAGAAAAGCGACGCAGAAATATTTTGGCTCTCTAGATTTTATTGAAAATCCCTTTTAAGTGCGAATAGATGTTTCTCCAAAGAAGACAGGCAAATAAATGGCCAACGGATATGTGACAAAATGCTCACCGTCACCGATGGTCGGGGGGATGCAATCAGACCACGTGAGATGCCTCCTTGCACCCGTCCTCGCTCCCCACTGGGGGTTCTCTCTGCCTGCGTTTTCCACTGGAATTCGGGCTCCGTGGAGCAGGGTCATCCCTGCCACGTTCACTGCTGCATCTGCAGTGCTTGGCAAACACCAGATGTTCAACAAATGTTCAGCGAATGAATAAAAGCCATCTTGATCACCCTGCCTACCAAGTGGTAGTTGACTTCGGGTATCGGCCTGGCTACGCCATGGCCCCCTGGCTTTGTTCCAACACCCGGCTTAGCCGTCACGGTGAAGGTGTTTTAGATGAGGTTCAGTTTAAATCACTCGACGTTGAGTAAATCCGATGACTCTGCAGAGCCTTGGTGGGCCTCCCCTGTTCAGGTGAAGGCCTCGACAGAAAATGACTGACCTTCCGAGGAGAGGGCCCTCTGCCAGCAGACTGCCTTGGGATGGGAGCCTCCAGTCGCTGTTTTTCCCTGCAGGCTTCAGACTTGCAGCTCCCATGGTCATGTGAGCCGTCCCTTAAAGTCTATCCCCCTCCCAGACACACATATATTCATATATATCCTGTATGTACCCATCCACATCCTATGTCCATATATATCATCTCTTTATATACCCATAAGTATCTTCTCTATATATCCATGTACATCCATATATACCCTACATATTCCATATATCCTGTATTATATCCATATATGCTCTGTATATACCCATGAATATCCTATATATACCTGTATATATCCTCTCTCTACATCCTATATACACCCTATATATCTTATATAAGATATAAGATATCTAAGATATAAGACATATTTTTTGCAATCCTATATAAGATACATAGGATATATATAGGATATACCCATCTATCTTGTCTCTGTGTCCATATATGTCATACCTCTATATGTCCATATACATCCTCTCTCATATCCTATATATATAATATGCATCATATGTATATATATATACACACACACACACGTATCCTATATATATCCCTACGTATATAATTATAATTACTAAATAAAAAGATCACTTAGTCAAGGCAATGCCAAAAGCAGCTGGGATCATTTAGTTAATGTATTTATTTTATTGATGAAGGAACTAGACCAATATGGGGATCTAAGTGACCTTTTGATACCGGTGCTAAATTTTTATTATTCCATATCTATGTGTTTAAGCTAAAAAACAAAACAAAACAAAAAAACAAAAACAAAAACAAAAAACCAAACAACAACAAAAAAAACACAAAAAACCCCACAAATCGGATTAAGCTGATGCAAGCTGTTTCAATAGAGGTACCCATGAGACTTGATAACATAACTCATTTTCTTGGTAATTCGGGATATAGAGATTTTTGTGTTTTGGGGACGCTCTAGCAAATGACCATAAACGTGGTCACTCAGTAAAACAGAAATCAATTCCTGCGTGGTTCTGGAGATCGGGAATCCAAGATCGTGTCAGGGGAGGGACCCCTCTAAGGCTCTGAGGGAGGATCGTTCCCGGGCCCTGTGCTGGCTTCTGGCGGTGGTCGGGTCCTGGGCGCCACTTGGCTTGCAGATGTGTCACCCCAATCGCCGCCTCTGTCCTCACATGGTCTTTCCTTCCATGTGTCTGGGTGTCTGAATCTCCCTCCCCTTGCTCTTGAGTACACCTGTCATCCCACGTGGAGCCACTCTATTCCCAGCAGGATCTCAGATGCTTAATTACATCTGCAAAGACTCTGTTTCCAAATAAGGTCATGTGCATCCATCCCTTTTTGGAGCCACTCTTCACCCACTAAGATTTTTTTTTTTTTTTTTTGCAATTAATATATCACATACTCACCGTAGGCATTGTGGAATTGTGCATGGGTCTTGTTTCTGGTCAAATACCTCACTTCCAATAATACGTTGGCAGGTTGCATTCGGATTACTTGAAAATAATATAAAGGGGCTTACATTTTAGAAAAACCACGATATGTCTGACACCGTCCTCGAAGAAGGAGAGTATTGTTGGTGGCACTCAACCTAGACTGCAATCGTCACGAATACTTCCCTAACAACATGAAGAGAAAGGAAGGATCGCGGATCCGCGAGTTTTCCACCGTAAGGAACAGTTCATGTCTCGTGCAATGTCCTTGGAATCGCGGGGCCCAGCGTTGATGACAATACTAGTGAGACGACGTACGAGGGGCGGCAAGAACCAGCTGGGACGGTGCTGTCTTTCCCGCTGCTGAGGCCTCGGGCTCCCCTCGTACGATCTGAGGTTCACTCTCACTCCTAAAAGAGTGGCAAGTGCCCAGGCAGATCTTGTTTTGAATAAAAAGCCATAAAAAATAGTATTTTTTTAGGAAGGAAAGAGAAGGCCTTCCACCAACTGTCCCATGGGTCCCGCGCTAACGTAGCACCTCATCCAGCAGCACCAGCCAAGGCCACGAAGGTCTCATGCGACGTGTGAGCAGCTGCTAACTTCTATCCTTTACCCAGTTTTCAAATTCATATGTTTCCTTCAAGATATTTTCTTCACTTCTACTTTTAGCTTTGGAGGTTTTGTTCTGGGAAAAAAAAAAAATTCACTCCAGAAATAGTAGCTCTCCCCACCGGGTTCTCTTAGCAATCATGCATTTTTCCCTTCCTGGCGTCTATGTGGCGGGTTGTCGCTGTTCGTTTGCATATTTCTCTTCCCCACTAGACCCTGTAATACAGAAAGACAAGCCCAGGTATTATTTATTCTCTTCTGCTCCTGGAGACAAGCACAGTGATTGGCACGAAGCAGCCGATTCATGGATTTTTGAAGAACATCTGACTGGTGTCTAAGACTGTATCAGTCGTCTGTGTCTGGGATTTAACGGGTCAACTTGCACGACATGAAGGGTTCTTAAAGGACGTGCTGTCACTTTGCGAGCTCAAGCGTTCTTTACTGTGGGGAAGGGACCAAGGTTCCCGGACGCCGGCCTGCTGGGACGTCTCGGTTACGTCTGTTGGTCCAGTTCTCAGAGGCGGAAGTGCCCTGGTCTGGATGGGAGAGGACATTTATCCTAAAGGAGGTGCAACGTTTGCTCTTGTGCTTCTTAACTCACTGTGAACCATCTTTATATTTCATATGTTAGATACGCTCTTCCGTGACCAATTATTGTTTTATATGTTTTTTTTTAAGATTTTATTTATTCATATGAAAGAGAGAGAGAGTGAGAGAGAGAGCGAGCGAGCACTGGCAGGGGGAGCAGCAGGGGAGAGGGAGAAGCAGACTCACCCCTGAGCAGGGAGCCCTGGACCCCGGGATCACGCCCTGAGCTGAAGGCAGGCGCTTCGCTGACTGAACCATCCAGGCGCCCCTACTGTTCTATCTTAATAAGATTATTTTTCATTTAATATGAATTAACAAAAACATAAATTACAAAACTTGAAGGGTAATGAGAAAATTGTTCTGTAAGGGACAATTCAAAGATTTTTCATGAGAAGAATACGTGTATGACCACAGCCCAGGTTGGGGTAATATCTACCACGTTCACTTTTTTTTTCTTTTTTAATTTGTTCCTTTTGTCCGTTGTTTCTGCTTTCTCCTGCCCATCATTTCCACCTTTGGTGGGTTTGACCATTTGTATGATTCCAATTACTCTCCTCTTGCCATATTATTTACACTTTTTGAAATTCTACATGATTGATGGTTGCCTTAAAATTTGGAATATCTATTTCAGACAATCCAAGTCCAGTTTCAAATAGCATGAGAGCTCTTCCCAGGGGGGGTGAGGGCCTTGTCATAACAAACCTAGTTGCTCCTGCTCCCCTGGGGTCCTCACTTGCCTTCCTCTCTTTGACAGGTAAGCACAAGCACAGGTAAGCACAGGCACAGGTAAGCACAGGCACAAGTAGGCACAGGCACAGGTAAGAACATGTACAGGAAAGCACAGGCACAGATAAGCACATGGAGAGGTAAGCACAGGCACAGGTGAGCACAGGCACAGGTGAGCACATGCAGAGGTAAGCACAGGCACAGGTAAGCACAGGCAGAGGTGGGCACAGGCACAGGAGAGCACATGCAGAGATAAGCACAGGCACCAGTGAGCTCGGGCACAGGTGAGCACAGGCACAGGTGAGCACATGCAGAGGTAAGCACAGGCACAGGTGAGCACATGCAGAGGTAAGCACAGGCACAGGTAAGCACAGGCATAGGTAAGCACAGGCAGAGGTAAGCACAGGCTCAGGAGAGCACATGCAGAGATAAGCACAGGCACAGGTAAGCACAGGCACAGGTGAGCACATGCAGAGGTAAGCACAGGCACAGGTAAGCACAGGAACAGGAGAGCACATGCAGAGATAAGCACAGGCACAGGTAAGCACAGGCACAGGTGAGCACAGGCACAGGTGAGCACATGCAGAGGTAAGCACAGGCACAGGTAAGCACAGGCTCAGGTAAGCACAGGCACAGGAGAGCACATGCAGAGATAAGCACAGGCACAGGTAAGCACAGGCTCAGGTAAGCACAGGCACAGGTAAGCACAGGCACAGGTGAGCACAGGCACAGGTGAGCACATGCAGAGATAAGCACAGGCACAGGTAAGCACAGGCACAGGTAAGCACAGGCTCAGGTAAGCACAGGCACAGGTAAGCACAGGCACAGGTGAGCACATGCAGAGATAAGCACAGGCACAGGTAAGCACAGGCTCAGGTAAGCACAGGCACAGGAGAGCACATGCAGAGATAAGCACAGGCACAGGTAAGCACAGGCTCAGGTAAGCACAGGCACAGGTAAGCACAGGCACAGGTGAGCACAGGCACAGGTGAGCACATGCAGAGGTAAGCACAGGCACAGGTAAGCACAGGCTCAGGTAAGCACAGGCTCAGGTAAGCACAGGCACATGCAGACACAGAACATATACAACTGGATATACTGTATCCACCTTTAGAGTCAAAGTTCATCTCTTAGATTAATGAAGATGAAGACCGTGAATGTTCTAATTTCCCTTCCCTGTTCCTTGCAGGCTCTTCCTTCCTCGCGGACCCATCCCTGCCCCCTCTGTTGCCTGTTTGCTACGTTCACTTATCGATCGTGTTCATTTTGTCTCTCCTGCATGTCTCATTATTTTCATTATATGTTGGACATTTTAAGTGTTACACCTTTTCTTTTTTAAAATATTTTATCTATTCATTCATGAGAGACCCAGAGAGAGGCAGAGACGCAGGCAGAGGGAGAAGCAGGTTCCATGCAGGGAGCCCGACACGGGACTTGATCCCAGGACCCCGGGGGCACGCCCTGGGCTGAGGCAGACGCTGTCCCACGGAGCTCCCTGCGCCCTAATGTGTTTCCGTAAAGAAGCCAGGGCCCGGCGCCTTCTTCCCGCGAGGCACCTGCACCTGCACCATGGATCCCACGGGCTCCTGGAAGCCCTGCTCACCTGGGATCCGCTCAGTCCGGTTTCAAGCTTGGAGGTACTTGAGCGGGAACCTGCATCCTTGCCCGTCGGCGTCCTTGTCTGGCTGGCTTGCGGGGCTCCGGGCTCCAGGCTGCAGGGAGAGGAGGCGCCTCCCGCCCGTGTCTGGTGCCCGTGTCCTCTTCCCCGTGGTCTCTGACGTGGAACGCAGTCTTCCAACCTCCCCGTCGGGGACCGGCTGTCAGCCCTGCAAGCGGCCGCGACCGCTGGGCTCAGGGTGCCTCCACCTCCCCTCCACCTCCCCTCCACCTCCACGGCTCGGATTTGTGATTCTTCCCAGAATTGTCTGCTCCGATGCTTTCACGCTCACGTCTTCTAGCTTTCCTCGGCGGCAAGAAAACGAGCTTAAGTTAACTAAATTATTTAATGGGAATTAAATTAATTTGGTTAGTTCATATCAAATGAAAAATCACGTTATGAGGGCCGGCAGGCCTGACTCCGACGGACTTTTCTTCCAGAGCCACGAATCCCGTTTCGTCTGCATCCCTCGTCCAGGGTCGGGCTTGGCCAGGGCCTCCATTCTGTATCTACTGAACTCAATGGAACCTCGCAAAGTTTCAAAGAACTGGACAAAGGGAAAAAACGTTGAAATCAAGGATTTTCAGCCTTGGCCTTGGCCTAGCCTCGTGGTTTTTGAAATAATCCTCATGAACTTAGGGTAGTTGTAAAATAGACAAAAGACACAAGAACTAAAAAAAAAAAAAAAAAAAAAAAAAAAAAAAGACACAACTGATTTTTTTTAATTCCTATAAAATACTCTGTAGCGAATTGTGCATCAGGAACAAGATAAAATCATGCATTAGGCTTTGGGAAATGCTTAATGTTGAATCCTAAAGGAGAACATGAAATTTTAATGTGGTGAGACTGAAAAAAAAAAATGGAAAGAAAACATTTTGTGATTCAGCAGAGGCGCCCGGTCTAACGGTCTTGCAGACCACGTCTCAGGGGGTGGGGGACGGTTTCCACAACTGGGGAGAAACAAATGTGTGTCTGTGGCTGCGTGGGGGGCACGAGCCCATGACCTGGTGCCGCCAGCGCGGCTGGGCCGGGCGGCCCCCAGGAACAGGACAGACGTGTGTAAGCTACGGGCCTGTTGGCATCTCTGCACCTTTGGCATCCAGGGTCGATCCCGCGGGGGCGGCGAGGATGAGGCCGTCTGCAGAGAGCTCACCGCCGGGGTTCTCGGGGGTTGGCTCCATCTGGCACCTGAACGATGGTTGCGGGGCCTGGGGCGCCATCCCAGCCACCCTCGCGTGGGATAACCAAGGGCATCCCCGGTCATTGGCCCTTGAAGCCATGAGAGGGCCTGGGGTGAGCCTCCACTGCTACCTCGTGCTGTGGCCGCGGCGCCACAGGACGCTCCAAGGTGAGCCAGGCTCTGCGGGGGGCAGGTGGCCCTCGGTGGATTATCAGCTGAGGGCAAAGGACGTTGGAAGATGTGCACAGATTGTCGTTTTCGTGTCCCCGACCCTCGTAGGCTCCTCCTCTTACGAGGCACGACCAGCATCCCTGTCACGTTCGCTCATGGAGCAACCACCCTAATGGCCCCGCGGCTGTTAAGCGGGTGATGACACAACGAGACTCCGAGAAGGTGACGGCCTCGATCACTCCCCAGCGACGCTCTCTAGTTCTGACACCGACGTGAGGGACGTTCCCTTTTTTTTTGTCGTTTCAGATAATTCATGGATCGCGAGGTGGTCCTCGGGGATCTGTGTGGAGTGGAGCCGGGATTCCAGCGGGCCCTCGGGACGTGATCGCATGGGGACACACGCGGACGCCGCATAGAGACGTGTGGCAACGGCAACAGTCACACAGGGCTTTTGTGCGACCTCAGGATCGCAACAAGCCCCATGTGTGACCTGGAGCCGGAAGAGCCTGAAAAGAGCCGAAACTCAAGGCCAGAGGCAACCCCCGTGCAAAAGATGCCGGCGCCGGGAGGCGTGTGCTGCAGCACAGCTTCGACGTGCGACGTGCAGAAATGTGCGCTCAGTGGCCAGCGTGCTTTTATTAGGTCACTATCACGGTGAAATTCGGGTTGGACGTGTTTAAAGGACTGGGTCGTGACCCTACAAGGCGGCCTCTACGGGACTGCTCGCATCCCTGTTACGGGACAGATGGCCCAGCCACGCACCCGGAGCAGCCGTGCCCCCTGCGATGTCCTGCTTGGCTCCGGGAGGACGCATCTTGGAACAGGGACCAACGGTGCCGTGAAAGTGGTGCTCTTAGATATCGCACAGGGGCATTTTGGGTTTGGATTAAAAAGTCATCATTTTGCAAGAACAACAACAAAAAAAAGGTACGTACTGAATTTACGGAGACCTGTGGTAGCGGTGGATCAGGGATGGGTTTGCTGCAGTCGCTCCGGGGCTCGTGGGGCACGAGGAGCCCCGGCTGCACGAGGCCGTGTAGGAACCCAGGGGACGCGGGCGACGAAACCCCACAACCCGCACGAGGGGAAATCTGAGCACGGAAGGCAGGGCTGGCTTGGGCTGTTCGGGCAGCGATGGACGCGGAGCCCAGGTTCTACGCGGCTCCGCTTTGCTTTCTGAATTCCTTTGAAATATGAATCCTAAGATCCAGGGAAGCTGACATAAACCTCGAAACGCATGAATTATTCAGATCACGAGGCGAAGAGCACATTTAAAATCATCTGTTGATTTTATACGTTGTCGTAAATGTGATATATACACGGGATGCGTTGCATCTCACCCCTCCAGATTTATCTCTCTCTTGTTTTCATTTATTTTATTATTATTATTATTTTTTATTTTCGGGAAAGTTGATGGGTAAATGTGTACATTATCTTTCACCCGGTGGCGGATTTTATTATTATTGGACGTCCGCCTGCGGATTATTGTAATTGCACCTGACTCATTTTCCGTGCTGTTGTGTAATGACTTTTTAAACCGATCTGGGAACGGGAAAAAGCACAACCCCTGTGGAATTTGCCAAGTAAAGACACTTACTTTTCATATTTACCCTACAGCTCGTATTCAGCAAAGCCGTGGTCTGTACTCCCTTAGGGACCTGACGAGGAGCGTTCAGAGGTCTCTTCTCCGAGCCTGGTTCCACGATGGGCGTGACCAGCAGCACGAGCGACGAGCAATTGCTCACCTGCCTCAGGTAGACGCTCTCCTTCCTGTTGGACTCGTGCACCAGGCGTTGAGGAAACACCGGGCCCAAAGGTCGCTTTTAGGCATGAGCGCGTAGCCGGTTATTCCTGGAACGCGGTCACAGGCCAACAAGGAGATGGGTGCATGGCCAAAATATGAAGCTTTTGTCTCAAAACTCAACATAAATGGTAGCGTTTTATGACGCTCAAATTTTTGACCTAAGGATTAAAAGGGAGTAAGTATTGGTTTGTACGTCCATTTGACGGATGTACATTTAGTTTTATATCCTCTTAACGAGACTATAAAAGAATGTGGGTCACCTATAGAGGGTGTCAGACTGCAAAGATTTTTTTTTTAAAGATTCTATTTATTTATTCATGAGACAGACACAGAGAGAGAGAGAGGCAGAGACCCAGGCAGAGGGAGAAGCAGGTTGCTGGTAGGGAGCCCGATGTGGGACTCGATCCTGAGACCCCAGGGTCACGCCCTGGGATGAAGGGAGATGCTCAACCCCTGAGCCACCCGGGTGTCCCAAAGATTTTTTTTTCAAGACCTTTGAGGACTTTCCGGCAAATTATAGGAATGATCTGAGAGATATGTTTGGTTCTCTAAGAGAGCGTTTTTATAAACCCATATTCTTTGTAGCAGTTTGGTCGTGTTATTTAGATAATAGCATATTTTAGAGGCTCTAAAGTATGGCCCACGGATCCGTGTGTAGCCAAGATCCTTACATAGGAAACGGTTTCATGGCAGTCGTGTCAGCCCGCGCCGGCGTTTGCGGCAGTGATGCAGGTGAGGCACCTGCAGCGCAGGACAGAGCACCACGCTCGGCCTAAAGACCAGCACCGGGTGATGGATGGTCGGGTCGGGAACCTGGCCTGACCACTGTTTCATAGAAAATGACTTTTTGCTTAAAAGAAAGACTGGCAGGGGCTGCTGGGAGGCTCAGTTGGTTGAGTGTCTGACTCTTGGTTTTTGGCTCAGGTCGTGATCGCGTGGTCGTGGGATGGAGCCGCGGGTCTGGCTCTGCGCTCAGTGAGGAGTCTGCTTGGGATCCCTCTCCCTCTGCTCTGCTCCATCCTGTCTGCACTCTCTCTCAATATGTAAACTAAGTAAATACATCTTCAAAACAGAAGAATGACTGACAGACAACTTCCGTGTATCTCATGACAGCCCATTTACTGTTTTTTGTTGGATGGGTCACCTGGGAGCTCAGTGGTTGAGCGTCTGCCTAGGGCACACCGAGGGTGTGATCCCGGGGTCCCGGGATCGAGTCCCACGCCGGGCTCCCTGCGTGGAGCCTGCTTCTCCCTCTGCCTGTGGCTCTGCCTCTCTCTCTCTCTCTGTGTGTCTCTCATGAATAAATATAATCTTTAAAAAGATTTAAAAATAGTTTTTTGTTGGTATTTAGATATGCTCAAGCTTAGGAGTACATACTAAGGGGCACGCCTGTTAGCATGACTACTGGCATCGCTCAATACTGCCAAGGAGCTGAGCATACTTTTAATAAATGCACACTTAGATATTTACCTGATGTAAGTTTTTAAATTTTGAAATATTTTCAAGGAATAAATCTGCATAAGGTGATTGAATCAGAGGCCCCTGGGAGGCTCCGTCGGTGAAGCGCCTTCAGCTCAGGTCAGGATCCTGGGGTCCTGGGGTGGAGCCCCCATTGGGTCCCCTGCTCCAAGGGAAGCCTGCTTCTCCCTCCCCCTCTGCTTCTCCCCAACCTGTGCGCTTTCTTTCTGTCTCTCTCAAATACATAAATAAAATCTTAAAAAAAAATTTTTGGAATCAATTACAATAAACCTATGAGTGTCAAATAACAGAGAATCTATTTCATAAAATTTGGTAAGGACAAAAACACCAATTTTATACAGATATAAAAAAAAAGGTCCAAATAAAATTCAGGTAAATAAGTATTTTACTGTGAAAACCTCTAAGGCTTGTGGTCAATTTATGCAATTCATAATAGAAGTGAACATGATAAAATGATGCCTTAAGTGAGGATCATGGCTAAGAACTGCTAAAAGTGAATGTCATTAATTTTTTCTAAATGACACATTATTAGAGGAACAACAGCAAAAGATCTTTCCAGAGGCATCCGTTTAAGAAAATAATTGCATTTCTCATTATTTTGTAATTTTTTTGCCTAATAATTGACCCATGAAAATTATCTTTTTTTTTTTTTGACTTTCAGTATTTTTTAGATTGAGTTGCTTGAGGACTGTTGGACTATTGGTCTTCATTTATTTGAACATAAATGACATTTTGTTCCTACAAATCGAACTTCAATTAAAAAAATAAAAATAAATAAATTTTCAAGACTTTGAGTACAGTTGGCACACAACGTCATATTAGCTTCAGATGTGCATACAATGCAGGTATTTGACGGCATTAGATGCTGCGCTGTGTTCGACACCACATAACCGCCACCTGTCGCCAGGCACCCTGTTGTGGTACCACTCACGTATTCCATATGCTGTGCTTTCATGCCCGTGACTTATCACCCCATAACGGGAAGTTCTGTGTTGTGGACAAGTCTGTTAAGGAGCTTTTGGTAGCAGCATATGTTAATGTAAGTATCCTATGACTGAAATAGTAATTTAACTAACCTGGCGATTACCATAGTTTGAAAAACGAATCTTGTACCTTAAGAGTTTTATCTTAGATTTCAACTTGAACATAAAAAAAACCCAAACCAAACCAAAACAAAACAAAAAAAACGGAAAGTAAAAGAAACTTTTTGATAGCAAAAGATCCTTGTCATATATCCACCAAAGTATCCAACACCTTCAAAAGCCCACTAGGCTTATCAAACCAGAGGTTACTATTTCCTGACTGTTGTATTTTAGTCTCAGTTTGTGTGTGCTTATGTTTTTAACCTAATTGATTTCAGGAAGGCGTTTTGCAGTGTTGCAGCAGGTTATGTCCAAGTGTTTGCACCACGCCTCTCAAGGGTAGGGACGACTTAGCAAAGCCTCCATCTAAGAGCAGCGCCTGGGGTGGTTTTCGAAGAGCAGAGAGGAGGAATATTCCCAACTGTGGGGCCGACTGACTGGCAGCCTGAAGGCAGAGCAAAGGGGAAAGCTTCCTTGTAACATTAAGTTTGAACATGGTCTGCATCCCCAGCCTCAGCTGATTCATTCCTCTGTTTATTTAACTAGTTTTGGTGAACGGTGTAAAGAGGAGATTCATGCCTTATGAAAAAAATCATTGAACTGGAAATCTCAACGCGTGGGTTTGAGCCCCCACGCTGCCGCTCATAAGCGAAGTGCTAGGTGACCCTGTTCACGCATCTGGCTTCAGTATCCTCGTTTGTCAATTTGGAGGAATGAATATATTATCCTTAAATCTCTTACAAATGCGACCTTGGACCTCGGACGTGGGCCATCACACCTCCTTTCTCTCCTGTTGCCCAGCGTGCTTTCCCACTGGCTTCGTGACCTCCACAATTAACATCTTCAATTATCTAGTGATAATTGAAAGCAATGAGCCAAAAAAAAAAAAAAAAAGTCTATTCCCAGATAGGAAAGCATCTTTTTTTTTTTTATGGAAAAATACAATTGTAATGCGCTGCCACATACCAGATACTCCTTTTGGGATTACACTGCTAATTCCTTCCAAAGAGTGACATCCTAAAGACTGCTCTTAAAAGCCCAATTTCCCTTTCCCATTTATTTGAAGGATCCCTGGCTGTGGGGTAAGCGAACTTGTTGGGCAGGTGCCCTTTTTCCAACAAAGCTTGTGAGGGGCCTTGGGTCTGAGACCCCGAGCTGCAGGGGAAGCCTGGATGGGGCTTACTCACCCATATTGACTCCTGGGGAGCAGTAGTAGGATGCGGCAGGAACTTGGGGCTCTTGATCGAGCCTTGCAATTATCTATTTGCTCGCTACCTTGTGAAACGACGCTGACCCTATGGAAATTTTGTGAACACAGAAACATGTAGTGTCACCACCTTAACTTGGTGGTGGATGCTTCCTTTTGCTCATTTCTCTTCAGCCTGTTCCGTGGCTTTAGACGGTTCGTGATACTTACTGTTGTACTGCCTGCACCACTCAGCGTTCTGCTGGGTTTTTTTGTTTTGTTTTTTGTTTTTTAAATCGTGTCCTATTGTAGGCATTGTAGGCTGCTGCTTACTCTCGGGAGGCACTTAGCCAACGTGTTGAAAACCACTGATCTTAATGAGCAGATGCAATAAGAACGTCAGCGATGGGGGAAGAGAGTCAATAAAACGTGAGGGACTTTGCAAGCTCCCTGTAACCACGTAAGTGCCCCTCACTCTACCTAAATATAAAGATTTGTGATGGGCCCACTCCGTCGTGCCGCTCTCCCTGGGTATTCTGGTAAAACCAACCCGAAGGAAACTAATCGCGCTGCACATTACGTTCACTGCGCAGCTTTATCACTGCACTCTTATAACCGAGGAAAACACTCCTAATGCAGCAATCATGATATTTAAGACTCTAAATGTATTGATTTTATTTAAAAGAACTTTTGCATTACATTTTGGAAGTAAATTTATTTTTATGCTGCATAAAAGGGCTTACGTTTCTCCCATAAAATCCAAGCAAATGTGAAATGCACATAAGAGCACGCCGACAAAGATATGAGCGAAATACACCATCTCTTGAGCTCCTACTGTGTGCCAGAGGCTGTTCTAAGTGTTTCCTTTATAACATCTAAATTAAATAAATATGAAACGATCTACGCTGAAATTGGTATTTAAAGCACTATGATGAAAGGCCCAGGTCTGCTAACTTTCCGCCATTTATTTCTGTCAAATGATAAGCAACCACTGAAGTCATCCTCTTTATATCTTCATTATTTCAACACGGGGTCTTGATTTTCCCACTCAGGATCAAACTCTCAGAGTTAATTTTAAAAGAGAAAAGCAATCCAGCTGCAGCAGAATTTCCGTGGTGTGCATATCCATCTGATAATTGCATCCATCCCAGGAATAGCTCCGCACCGTGCTTCAGGAGACAAATTGATGCCAGTTGCCAGGTAATAAACAGCAAAGGGGTTTCATGGCGCTATCTGAAGTAATTTTTTAAAATGTCACGTGGGGGCAGCCTGGGGGGCTCAGCAGTTTAGGGCCACCTTTGGCTCAGGCCGTGATCCTGGGGTCCCGGGATCGAGTCCCATGTCGGGCTCCCTGCATGGAGCCTGCTTCTCCCTCTGCCTGTGTCTCTGCCTCTGTCTCTATGTCCTTCATGAATAAATAAATAAAACCTTTATAAAAAATAAAAAATAAAATGTCACTTGGCGAAAGTCTGAAATCAGAGCTGTAATCACTGTGACACCGTGTTCCGCACCGTGAGGAGGTAACTTCGGTACCAAGACACCCCTAAATCGGGAGCAAGGCCATCGTTGGGTTCCTGGGAGTGCTAAGGTGAACTCAGGTAAGGTAAAATGAAATTGGTATCATCCTTAATGCGTAAGTGTTTTAGGGCAAACTTTCATCCCCAAAACACAATGAGGAATTGTATTTTATGATCTCGTACTTGAGACTGCTGCTTTATACCGGCGTTACAGGGAGATGCACATTCACAGGCGGCTACAATGACGAAATCCCACATTTTTAAGCATTGAGTATTTCCCCCTCGTGCTGACTACGGTCTCAGTCCTGTTAGTGCATTTGGGGTATTAGTAGCATCTGCAGGCAAATTGCAGCCTCATAAAAATGCAAAATTCATGACCAATGTCGTGGTTAATGAAGAAAAGCCTTCTAACCAGAATGTTAAAAATATTCATGAAAGAGAGAATAGATTAATAGTGTCATGAAGCCAGAGACTGATGATACATTTGAAAACAGGTCATAATCCATGCCTGTGTTTAACGATTAGATTGTGCAATTTGCCACAGTCAAGACCCGGCCAAATATTAAAGAACTGCCTCTAATAATTAAACTTGACAATTTAGACTCAATTGTCATGTAAAAAGAAATTATTATTTTCATGAAACTGGTTTTAAAATGTAGTTTGTGCCTAACAGGATGGGCAAGACAATATTAATTTATTATGGACAGGACAAGGCTTAAATTATTACGGTCAAGAAACAGGCATTGAAAATAGAATTTGGTTTATTTTACAGGTACATAAAAATTGGAAAGAAGGAATAAAAAAGCATTCTTTTTTTTTAATAGTCTGGTTTCTTAGCAATGGTTTAATTATATTTATAGTCCGAGTTTTCACCGCAAACTGTTGCTAAGGCCTCCCATATCTGGAAGGAGTTAACACGACTCATCAAATAGCTTGGTTTTTTTTTTTTTTTTTTTTTTTTTTTTTGGACTCCTGACTTAAAATTTTAGCTTATTGCTGTTCAGTAAACATCTATGACGTTTCTACTCTGTTTTCAGCTGGTGTTGGTGTGAGCAGGGAACTGTTGGCCTCACAGAGCCGGTCATCGGGGGTGGGGGTGGTGCAGGGGTGGAGCAGTGGGCGCCACCTGGGGATGGTGGGGCGGGGGGCGGGCATGAGCGCGAGGCCGGGGCGTCGGGTGCTGACCCACCAGAACCTACTGCAGGGAAGTAGCAGGTGCATGTGGGGCGGACGGACGGACGGACGGCCTCACAGAGCCCCAGGCAGTCGTCCTGAAGGCTGCGTTCACTCACTGACACACAATGATATCCGTGCAGACCCTTTAAAACACCTGGCTCAGCGGTTTAGCCCGGCCTTCAGCCCAGGGCATGACCCTGGGGTCCCGGAATCGAGTCCCATGTCGGGCTCCCGGCATGGAGCCTGCTTCTCCCTCTGCCTGTGTCTCTGCCTCTCTCTCTGTGTCTCTCATGAATAAATAAGTAAATATTCAAAAAAATAAAATAAAAAAAGAAATAAAACATCAGCTTTAGGTGCCGGCCGGGGAGGAGGCTGATTCTACGGCAGCCTGCAGAGGACGACCGTGCCCTGTGGGCAGACGCTGTCACGGCCTCGCGCACCAGGACACACCTCACTCGCGTGAGCACATCGACATCGTGGGATTTTAGGGCGACAATGATTCCCTAGAGACACTGATTTTTGGAGTCTAGTTGTGCTGACATCAGGGAAAGCATGACTAAGGCGTCCGAGGGAAGTCGTCTGTCCACGTGAGCTCCGACTCCCCGTGCCGGTGAGGGGGACGCACATTCCCAGGCAGCTGTGAGGTCCCACAGTTGTAGGCGTTGAGTATTTCCCCCTCCTGCTGACTTGGGTCTCAGTCCCCAGGGCTTCCCAGCTGGCGCTCATAGAGATTTTCCATCGGGAGACAGCTACGTCCAAACCTCATCAAGGTCAACTTAAATAGCAAGACGCTCTTTGAGACCAGGCAGCCGCCAGAGACGGGGGAAGGACCCCGCTGTCCATGGGTCGGTGTCCCTGCCCGTCAGGGGCTCCTAAGGTGGTTCGGAGCCAGACGCCGTGGCGGCTGGACGCAGCTCTGCTCCACGAGCCCCCTGCCTGCTCCCTCGTTCTCTGGTGGAAGGTTCCAGAACACGCGGCCCTGCCAACAGGTCCCCACGGGTGCACAGCAAGCTTCTTTACCTTCGCTCGCGGGGCTGCCTCCACACCCAGCGAGCCTGCCCTGGGGAGCGCAGACCCAGCTGATGGGCAGGTAGGTGTGGCGGGGAGTCTGGAGTGGGGGGCCAGCCACGGCCGGTGGGGGACCCCGGGGCTCTCCGTGCACCCCCAGCCTGGCCCAGGGGATGGTCCCTCCCTGCCTACCATGCGTTCCCCTTCCCTTTCTTCTGCTTTCTGGAGTCACTTCCCAAGCAGGTCACCTGCCGCCTGCATGTCCCGTCAGATGCTGCCTCCCAGGGCGGTAAAGCAAGAGGCTCGATCAGCCCCGAGGGCCGGGGGACCGTGTGGGGCCCGCAGGGCAGTAGTGTCTGTGACCTACTAGTAGGGACTCCGTGACCACAGGACCTTTGCTGTTGAGGAATAAGGATTGGTGGCGGTGCCCCGATTCTTATCCTCAGCCTCCACTGCCTCTGCTGCCTTCGGCCCTGGGGGTCTCCATCAGAGACGCAGAAGCGCAGAGGGAGATGGACAGAGAGGGGCAGCCTGGCAGGAGCGTCCCTGGCCTTCCCAGACCCCAGCGAACCCCCACTTCCCTAACTCCCAGGGCTCACCCACCCCGACCGCGACCCCCTCCTGGCGCCCGCGGGCCCGCAGCACTGTTCTCTCCACGCTCTCTTGGCCCCGTTCACTCTCGCAGGGGTAAATGCAAGCCACCTTCTCGCCACCCCTGAGTCTGCTCCAGGCCGGGGTGCCCCGGTGTGCGGGTGCGTGTGCCCACGGGGTGGGTGCTGAGGGTGGGTGAGGAGCTCACACGGGCATCATACCGATGTGACCTGGGGCACGATGCAGCAGCCGCTCCCTGACCCGGGCCGTGCCTGACTCCAAGGGCTGACCCACTTGTCCCCTCGTCTGAGAAGGAGGTCATGGGGAGGAAGCGCTAAGTAAGCATCTAATGTAAATATACCAGGCTCTGGGGTCCAGCTTATCTCACGTGTCCTGACATATTTCCTCTCCTAACATACTTGAGGACACATTCAGGTAAAACAAAGCAAAATACACAACAGCAACCACGACAAAACACAGGAAAGAATAAACGAACATGAGAACAGAAGGGAGAAGGGAAGGGGGGGCAGGAGAGAAGGCAGGCGGGCACCTGGGCACTTGAGTCTACGCAAGATCCAAGGCTTATGTTCCTTTTTGGTTAAAGATCCGACCACTTACGGGCAAAGTCAACGACCTCTAGGCAAGAGTGTGACGTCTGCGCAGGTTGTGCAGGAGGGCCGCCACCCCGGTGTGTCAGCGCTGTGCGCCCTGGCGGTGGGAAACTAAAATCCAAAATTAAGGGATGGGTGTCATGCGTGTGTGTGTAACTCAGGCACGCTCGCTTCGGTTTAGAGACCCGACGCACGAGCAAACACGCGTGTCCTCTGACAGCCGGTATATCGAGCGTCATGACGAGCGTGGTGTGACTTGGTATCACAAGAACGCTGGGAATGATTTTATAGGTGGAAGCTGATCTGTTAATTCCCGTCAACTCCTCCCCCCTCCGTGTTTCTGTAGGTGGTGGAAGTGGACGTGAGGTGGTTTGTGCTGGGATGCGTGTCGGAGGCACGGAGCTCATCTTGCTCTCTGCGTTCGTCCTGACTGGACGTGTCCATCCAAGGGTAGGTACATAGGTAGACAGAGAGATGGATAGACGGATGGATGGATGGATGGACGGATGGATATATGGAAAGATGGAGGGAGAGATGGATAGATGGATGGATGGAGATATGGTAGGTGGGATGGGTGGATGGATAGATAGATGGATGGATGGAGAGATGGATGGAGAGATGGATGGAGAGATGGATGGATGGATGGATGGATGGATGGATGGATGGATATATGGAGAGATGGAAGGACAGATGAAGAGATGGATGGATGGAGACATGATGGGCGGATAGATGGATGGATGGATAGACGGATGGATGGATGGATGGATGGATGGATGGATGGACAGATGAGCTGGATTCGGTACAGGGGGTAGTTGTCATCCTGTCAGCTCATCAGATGCTAACTTCATCCAGAAACACCCTCGGAGACGCCAGGAATGATGGTTAATCTGTGCCCCCTGCGGCCCATCACGTGACCAGCACCCTGTCCTGCTCTCTCCCAGGGGGCGGGCGAGCTGCACGTCTCACCATGAGTGGAGGGAGGAGCACAGATCCACGTCTACCTGTGTACGTAGTTTTTTCCCCTTTTGGATCAGAAAAAAAGTAACATTAATTAGATTCTGCCATTTTAATTCAATTTACACACGTGTTAACATCCCTGCTAAAGAAATAAAATTAATACATCTATGATTTAAACATTTCATCTCTTAGAAAATCAATAAATTGTAGTGATTTCCCAGAAACCCGCACTGAAGCAGGAACTTGACGGGTCCTCATTTTACAAAATGTGCAGGTGCTGGCAAATGCAGCAGATGGAGACTGGGGCACCGGGTCCCCGGGGTGAAGCGCGACCTGTTCATTCTCAGCAGTGCTTGAGTCAACGGTTCACAGCAGGAGAATGTGACTAGAATAGGTTCAACATGGGACACATAGGCGGCCTTCCTGGTCTAGTCTCCCCGCAGTCTTCCTAGGGGATGGTGCCAAAGGGGCACCCATGGGGCAGGAGGGGAGGCATAGGTCGGGGGCCACCAGCCCCTGTACGGACGCTGGGAGATACGGGGGGAGGACACATCGCCCTCCTCACGGAGCTAACAGGTCTCATGCCTACGTAATCGCCTACGTGATCTTTTCTGAGCGGCTGAGTTCTAGAGGTCGGATGTGTGAAGACCAGAGAAGGAGGACGTCCAGCATGTGCATGCTGGGAAGCCGGACCGTGGCGTCTGGTTCCACGTTAAGCACGAAAATTCACGATCTTATTATTTTGTTGGGGGAGGAGGGGCAGAGCGCGAGGGAGGATCTCCAACCGACTCCACGCCGTAGACATGGAGCTCGATCGCTAAACCCTGAGACCACGACCTGAGCCAAGACCTGGAGTCGGACGCTCAACCCGCTGCACCAGCCCGGTGCCCCTTGCCGGGACTTTCTAAGGCCGGGGAGGACTTATAAGGACTTTCTAAGGCGCCGTCCTATACAGGAAGGCATATGGGGACAGGCAAGACGCCAACGATTTCCCCCAGGGCCACCTCCAAGGATATTGTAAACAACTTCCCTTCCTGAGCCTATTTTCTCTAAACTCTCACGAATCCCATTATTTTTAAGTGTTTCCACTATTCTCTTTTCTACTGTTTGTGAGCTGTCGCTTCTCTTCGTTCTTTCCTGGGAGCTCGTTCTCAGACGCCTGGGGTTGCGTCTTGGTCTTTTAGGCCCCGCAGCCCCTTCCACTTCAGCCGCTGTCCCCGGGGACCTGGTGCCCCAGCACTAGGGTGGCGATCCACCTCCCCAAGAGGGACGCGGGTGACATGGCATGCATGTAACCACGCCCGCAGCCCCTGTCCGCAGGGGCCTCGGCTAGGGCACCTCAGTGGCAGCGATAGGAGGCAGGTGGTGTCCACACCCAAGACGTAGGAAGTGTGTCCTTAGGCAGTGAGGGTGTTGTGGCTGCAGGTGGAAATGCGACACTAGCCATGTTTTGGTCAAACTGCACACTTGTCGTGCTGCGTTGTAGCTGCCGTGGAGCCTGCGGGACAATGGGGCAGCATCAGGGCGCTCGGCCCCGGCCCGTTTCTCCCGGCAGGTTATCGCCACCCAGAGGCGAGCCCAGGGGCCCTGGCAGTCAGTCCGCAGAACGTCACGTCACCTACACGGAAGCCCGTGTGTTTTAAGACACAGAAGAGTAAACCGGGCAGCCTCAAGCAGCGGGTTTTTCTCTTTAGCGGAGGCGCGAGTGGAAGGAAGGAAGGAAGGAAGGAAGGAAGGCGACAGGTGCATGGGCCTCGCCTTGTCCTGTCCCTCCGTGCAGGGAGCCTGACGTGGGACTTGATCCCCGGACCCCGGGGTCACGCCCTGGGCTGAAGGCAGGGGCTCAACCGCTGAGCCCCCCGGGGATCCCCCAGGGATGCATACTTTAAGTGAAAATGGATTAAGTCTGTTCTGGGAGTGTAAATTTGAGTTCACCGGAGAAAAAGGGATACTAGGAAATTTTAAAAACCGAGTTACAGGAATAAGAGGGATTCGGAGTGATTGTTTCCGGGGAAGCAAGTCGGAATGGCAGCAGAGTTGGAACAGACGTTTGGACAGGAGTTGGCTTCCCCGATGGCAGGGACAGCACGGCCGGTGGTGCCCTGGGGGCCTTGGTTCCCCATGCTCTGGCCCAGGGGGAGCCGGCCCCTCCGCGCCCATGGGGACCCACGGACTAGAGCTGGAGCCAGGCTGCCCGACTGCGGGTGTAGGCGAGCGCCCCACGCACACGGGTAGAGTCTGGATCAGCGGATATTTGAACGATGTGGCCCCATGGGGTTGGCGGTGGCCCGGGCGGGTGCCCGTTGGGTTCTTTGGGAAGATCGCACAGGTCCGTTCACTTCCCCACGTGTCCCTGCATCGTCCCTGTGTGGCCTACAAGCCCATCGTCTGTATTTATTCGGTATCTGCGTGTCTGCACCTGTATCTCTGTCATCTATTTTTCAAACATATAGAATTTCAGCCGTATCTTTTCAGATTTTCTGCGTTCATCTTTCCTAGCTCCCATCGGCTTTAGAAGAGACGACCCCTGCCTCACTGTCCCTGGGAACATCTGAAAGGGGCGCTTGGCATTTACTGCAGCGATGCCCTGACGTCGCTGGGTGTCTTCAGGAGACGCAACGGGCTGTTCTGGACACTTCCACGCGGTTCCAGGCTGAGCAGCTCATCTCTGGGCCTGATCCTGCTGGTGAAACGTCCTGTAACACGGGCCTGTTTGAAGTCCCCGAGTCACGGCGCTGAAAGCTCACGGCACCTGGTCATTAATTTGCAGCCTAAGCGCAGCCAGAGCGCTGGGCCTGTGGTGGAGGTGGCGCGAGGCGTATTCAGAACCGGGGGCTGTGGGTCGGGGAGGCCGGGGCAGGACAGCAGGCGGAGATCTGACCCAGCCACCCACACCCGGGGATCCTCAGCTACGACGCAGACGCGCATCTTTACCCCTCGGAGTCGCCGTAAAGCTTCAATATTGCAATTGCCTCCAACGCCTGGGGGGCTCCGTGGTTGAGCATCTGGTTCAGCCCAGGGCGTGACCTCGGGGTCCTGGGATCGAGTCCTGCATCAGGCTCCCTGCATGGAACCTGCTTCTCCTTCTGCCTGGGTCTCTGCTCCTCTCTCTGTGTCTCTCATGAATAAATAAATAAAATCTTAAAAAAAAATCAAGCGGGTGGTTTTTCCCCAAAGGGAGCATCGTGAACATAGTTTCTATACCACGATTTCCCTTTATTAGGTTTCACACCCTGCAGGAAAAGTGTCCTGAGCCAAGGCAGAGGCCTCGCATGAGGGCCTGGAGGCTGTGGATCCCCGGAAGGTTACACGGAGAGGGAGGGAGGCGTGGGCGTGAGGGAAGCCAGGTGAGAAGGGTCTGCGTGGGGAGAGGCTCCCCGTGCCCACCTCCACCTGCACTCCAGAGGGGGTTGTGGACTCCAAGTGCCTGGCCTGCCTCCTCTGCCGGGGGATAGTGTGATGGGCGTGTTGGGGGAAGACGCCCTCATCGCAGGAACGTGGTGCGCGTCAGAGGAGGAGGTTGGGGCAGGTTGCGAAGACAGGTGAGCTACCTGGGAAGTGTGGCCGGAATATCTCAGGTGAACGGAGATGGAGACACAGCGACGCTTCTGCCTCCCCTGGGGTTTGCACGAGAGGTACCTGGGACACAGCCAGCCCGTCGCCTCTGCCGGCCGTCTTGGCTCGCGTGCACAAGGCTCACCTGGGGATCATTTCACGTGCCCGTCCCCGGGCTCCTTCAACAAGCCGACAGGTTAGCATCGCACGGTGACAGGTGTTGACATGCTCAGCGGCGGGAGTTGTGCTAAAACCTAGGTTGGATATTGGGCCTTTCTAATCCTTCTTGCCTAAAATCGGATTCCCTCAATTCTCTGAACTAGGAATGAGGTCGTTGTTACCTCGCGGGGTTGGTGTCAGAACGGCCTCGGTGGACGGGCCCTCTGCACGGGGAAGCGGCGCATGGCGAGCTGACTGGCGCGCAGTAGGTGCTCATTAACCCTCGGTCGTTGCTTCCTTGCATCCAGGAGAGCTGAAACCCAGGCAGCAACCTTGTAGGGGAAAGCGGTTGGGTTGGTCTCTGTCTGGTCCCATCCACTGGAAGGATGACAATTAGTCCTAATTAAAAATCGTTTTATGCCTGTGACCACTCACTCCAAAAGGTGTATTGACTCTATACATGGAGCAGGTTTATAGGGTTTAACCGTCCTTTCCTCCCTGGGTGTTTCCATCGGGCTCTAGAGACCGGGACACTTTCATGCCACGGGATCGTCGTCAACACATTGGCCTCTAACAAGAGAACACCGAAATGAGGGTCGGAGTCTGGATGAAGGGCTCGGACACAGAGAGAACCCGCAGCTTCCCTGACTTTATTTCGCCCTATTGTAAACCAACACTTCGCCTCCCTCCCTCGGGGAGGTAAATGAAGCCCGTCTAGAGCCAACTGAACCCTCAAAGTCAAGACGAGTAAGATGAGTATCGTTAATCATAGATTTTCAAAGAATTTATTTGATTCACTGATTTTTTTCCCTAAAGTTCAGGATTTAGGTTCTTGGGTTTAGGGTTCAGGGGTTTTGGGGTGAAATCATATATCATAAATCTTCCATATAAATGTAATCGTCTTTGAAATGCGGGAAGTGGTTGGTGAAGTACAAACTCCTTACTGGTGTGAAGCCATGGGGTGCCCCTCCCCAGCGCCCCCCTCCTCACTCCTCCCTCTGGAAGAAGGGTGGCCCCTGGGCAGGTGCTTGGGGGCAACGGCCTCATCAACCCCAAGGGTTCTCCTTTCCCTTGAGATTCGCTTTCCCTCCACGCTGGTAGGTGGGAGTCTTGCAGACTTTCCCCCGCTGCCGGGAATGGGGTGATGCGTCTACATGATTCAGGGGATGACCCGGGCCAGCATCCTCCCGAGCGCACAGCTCCCACCGTGATACCGGCTGCACTATCTTCGTACTTATCTCCGTTTGAGGTCAGAGGGAAGAAAGGGGGGGTGATTTGGGGGCACCCAATGACTTCAGAGGCCTCTCAGTAGCTTGATTTCCTAGAAATTTAGGAAATCAATCGTCTGCATCAATCTGCTACGTGGAGAGCATCTTTCAGACCAGCCTCGCTGACTCTGGAGAAAACCCCATCCTGGGCACGTCCGTAACACACTGTGTAGACACGGAGGCCCCAGAGAAGGCCTAACCCCTTACCATCTCCCAGGGAAAGGGCTTCCGGTTTATTAAAAAATAATCTGAGCATCTGGAGAAAGCTTAATGCTGCGGACTTGACGGTGGGGGAGAAGAAGACCAGTCGGCCCAAAATGCCTCTAGAGACGGAGCAAATCCGGCTCGGGAAATCTTAAAATAATTTTTTTTTTGTCCTTTTTAAGATTTAACACCGTCCACTATAACTTTTTGAGTCTAACACATAAAATGTATTTTAACCAATCTTTCCAGTGGTTTTATCATAACAATTATTTTGGTCGAACGAAGATCCGTGAATGTTTTCCTATTTACACGTGGACCTGGATGATCATCGGATATCATCATAAATTCGTGCGATCCAAAATAAGAATGATATAGGCAATATTAGAACATATATGTGCATCATTTTATCCATATTTTAAGAGCCTCTCTTTAGAAGATTACAATCATTGCTTCAAATGTGTAAATGAAACAAATAGCCTTAAGATGTCTGTGTCAGAATTTATCACTATTTATTCTTAAACTTCCTTCCCCAACGATACGTTAAAAAAAAAAACATTGAGTGACAGTATTTGAGTCTGGTGAGGTAAAGGGGTGCTCCAACGTCTAAGGAAGGTAAATGTACATTTGCTGATTTTCAATTTTTTCATACGTACGTTTATCATCAATTTTGATGGAATACAGTGAAATTAAAGTCAGGTGCTTTGTGAATGATGATTTTATCCGTACCGCCTTCTTCAATTCTGTCCCCTACTTCATAGTCTCAGCCCTTTGGAGAAGACCGTGGCTGGGGCCCACCAGGCTTCTGTCCTTCCAGGCGGTGGAAGCTCGCGGACCCGGGCCGGGCTCGCTGGGGAGGAGCGCTCCGAGCGACGGCGCCCAGGGGCCGGGGCCAGGAGTGACCAGAGTCCCGCGTTCCCCGTCACCTGGCACCGGGCAGCTCATTCGCAAGGCTGAACGTCTGCGTCCCCCACCCTGCAAATTCGCATGTTGGAATCCCGCCAGGCCCCGGGATGGCGTCAGGAGGGTGACATGAGTGCCCGCATCCAAGGGGCCGCCCAGCTCCCTCCTCCACACGACGCCACAGCAAGAAATGTGCCCCTGAAAGAGGGGAGGGCCTCAGGGGACCGACCTGCTGGCGGGTCTGTGGCTTCCGTGCTCCCGAGCTGTGCGTCCTGCACATTGTTGGCAAGCCTCCCACCGGGGCAGTTGGTTTTGGCACCAAAAAGGGACGGACGGGGCTCCACGTGGTCTCCCTGGTGCCGGGCGTGTGCGGCTGTGGGCATCAGCGTCCCCTGCGAGAAGCGGGGCTGCGGTGGGTGGGGTGGGCCCTCCCCAGCGATGACCAGCCGCTGCCCGGCTCTTGGCACAGTGTGGGCCCCGGCGGCCCCCTGCGGTGATCCCCAAACGTGTCGTTGTGTCGCGTTGACGGTTCTCAAGGCGCCTTGACAGTGGCTTGGGAGACAGCAGGGGGACGCTTACCGTCAGGAACATTTTTGAGCGAAGATTGCAATGGGGGGAAAGCACTGCCCTCCCGTGATCCGAGATCCTGCCTGTTTCTCGTGCCTGTTCCCATCAACATGAGAAATCTCCGTGCTGACGAACGTGCTTAAAAGTCACCCGAGTGACTCTCCCTTTTCTCCTTACACGTCTGCACTTTCGATTCCTGCCTGTCCCTGTTTTCACCTGGGCTCGTTTCCTGCTGGTGACCTGCAGCCCATCCTTGCTGTCAGAGGTGATATCGGGTCCCCGGGTCTTGCGCATTTACTGCCCCCGCGCCCCCCCCAAGACCAACACGGACGCAGTCCCCCTGGACTGTCCACCTGGGCTGAGTCTTTAAACTGCTGCAGGGGGAGAAAGATCGTGACAGTGTTTCTGCTTAACCTTCTATTGCCGGTCACAGCCCGGGGCTCCTCGTTACAGGTCAGCCTGAAGGACCCGGTGGCCGAGGAGGAGATACTCTGTCATGGCTTAACCTCAGACGATGTGAACGGCTTCAAGGCGTGCCCATGCATGCACACTCACGCACATGAATGCACACTCACGCAACACATGCACGCACACGCACGCACTCATGCACACACATGCACGCATGCACACGCATACACACTCATGCATGCACATGCATGCACTCATGCACACACATCCATGCACACACGCACATGCACACTCACGCACACGCATGCACACACGCATACACACACACGCACACTCATGCACGACTCAAATTTTGACAGCTTAAGGATAAGACCAGCAATGCACTTAAATTTGCGTGATTCTGAAGAGTTTGGAGGCTGGGAAGCAGCTGTTCTTGCTTTCAAGATGACTTTGGAAATTAAAAAAAAAAAAAAAAACCCCAAACACAAAACAGTGCATTTTTCAGGGTTTTAACTCTCCTCTGAGGCATGAAAAACATTCTAATACAAAAATTTATATTTCAAACGTCAAGATTCTCTTCAATATTCATAACTTTTCAACCCCTTCTGAAGTGATAAAGTAAGAGGGGATGAGGAAAAGAGTTCAGGCATCTTCTAACTTTGAATCAATCTTAAATATGTGTACTTGGCAATCAATGAGCTTTACACAACGTGTCTCTCGAGACCTTCGAAGCCCTGAAGGTATTACGGGCCATGAAGCACGGCGAAAACTGTCTGGTACCTACTCGACACAGGCCTGTTCCCGGAAGGTCCCTTATGGAAAACGCTGATTTCACTTGCAAACCTCTCATTCAGCTCCTACCATCAGAAGGTAGCACCGCCTGCGTGTGCTTTCAGAACAATGGCAAAAAAATAAAGTAATAAAATAAAAATAAAAAATGCAAAGCAAATCACTGTCTTTGACTAGACTTTTATGGAGATATTCTCAGAGTCTGACTCCGACGTAGAGAAATTGGGGGTGGTATTCATGTTTAATATATTTCTTAAAATGTGTGATCATTTTTGCAAAGCAAGTGAAATATTTAAAATTCAGTCATGACGACAAAATGTAAAATACAGGCACAAAAATGGAAACACATTCAACCCCACCAACATTCCACAGAACTGGAGGAAACGGAGGTATTGACGTTTAGGTTTAGGGGTGGTAGGTGACCTGTGTTCTGACAGGAACTTTTGTTTAATTTTCTTTTTCTGGGAATGTTACTTGCTTTTGTCTTTTTTTTTTTTTTTTTTCCTGTTAGCTTCTCAGGATATTTATGCACTTTTTTGCTCAGCATGTGGAATGAATATGGTGATTTCACTGAATTCACAATGAATATGGCAGGATTGCTGAGATCGTTCAAAAATCGGCAGGCGCCCATCAGCGTGCTACATTCTGAAAACCTGAAGGGAAACCAGGTGCCCCCCCCCCCCGCACCATCCATACCCCGTTTCCAACACCCGTTCGTATCGTAAGCAATGGGCTAAAATAGACATTTAAACAACTTTGTGAATTGTATTGTTCAAGATTTCGAGGGACGCCTGGGGGGCTCAGCAGTTGAGCTCAGGGCGTGACCCCGGGGTCCTGGGATCGAGCTCCACATAAATAAAAAGAATCTTAAAAAAAAAAAAAAAGAATTCGATTAACTAAGAGGTGCAAGCTATTGGGACACATCAATAAGTGAACTACTACTACCTATGGGCTTCTACGATTCCCACCCTAATACTTACTCTGCAAATATAGTAAACTTTCCAAAACCGCTCGCTACGATACCGAGTCCTACAGTGTCGATGTTCACCCCACAGGTACGTAGACTCCAGTGACAGGAAGCTTCTGTCTCTCTATTCTCTTCCCCCCGCCCCGCACTGTGATTTTTTTTTTTCTTGAGAACCAAACAGAATGAGAAACCAAGTGCCAGACGCCTTGTGGCCTGGGCCCAGGTTGGCGTAGAACACGCCAGGGGCTCCCGTGAGGTCTAAACTTGAGGTTTACAAACCTCGCACGAACTACGGCGACTGTCTTGGAGATGCTGAGTCTTCTTAGCAGAGCGGGGTTTGGGGTCGGCATTGTCACCCAGGTCAGAGGTTGGGCGCAGGAGTGGGTGGCTCTGTCCCACGAGGCAGGGTCCCTTGTGTGTCTGTTCGGGGTTGCGTCCAAACCGTCCTCAGTTTCTAAGCAAATGTCCTTCTCCATCAACACCTGCCCTGAAATGGAATGTGCTGGTAGAACGCTGGTGTGTAAACACGCACCTGCTGTTGTTAAACCAATGACTTTCTCTGCAAAGTTTTCACAAATGCAGTAAGACGCAGGGTTTCCAATAGAAAGAAATTGGGTGAGATTTTGGGAAAAAAAAAAAAAGAGTGCCTAGTTCTGTTCCTACCTGGTATTGTAGACTTTTTTAATATGCGCGTCTGCAGTTTTTCTAGACTGGAAATGTCTTTAGTTCAGAAACCAAGTGCTGTCTATCCACGCATCCTGGGGTGGCCGACAGTGCCCGGCCCGGTTGGTGGGCACCCGACGCATGTTTTCCCAGTGAATGGGTCTCGGACGGTTGAACGGACACACAAATGAATAAACTCATGTCAATGACGGAATGAATGACGGGCCAGGAGGTGATTGGAGCCTCACAGGGCTTCCCACGAGGGAGGGACTTTCCTGCCCCCTAATCGCATGTCCTCAATCCGTAAATGAGTCTCTGAAAGAGGAAAAGAAAATCCGTCTCCGATGTCTTTGAAATTTTACCACCTTTCTGAATAAAAGTCTTTAAAAACACCACCAACAACGTCTGTTATGCTTTCTTCACATGAGATAAAGATCCAGCGGGAGCCACGAGGTCGCCGCCTCCCTGGCTTGCTGCACCCTATGAGCCTCCTGTCCACCCGCCATGAATCCCGAAGACCCTGGCTCTTCCGTGCATCCCTGGGTCTCCGACCCGCTGGCCTCACTGCTGCCCTCTCACTTGCTGCCGCTCACCCTGGAAAGCCTGCCCTCCAATTCAGAGGGATAGAAAAGCAGGGAAGCCTTTCCAAATTGTGCCCCGCCTGCCATAATCTGGAACTTCTTCCTGCCTCGGAGTTGTGTTTTCTTCCCAGCACCACCGCCTCCAGCCAGCGTCACCTACCACCTACCGGAGTTGGTGGTGCTCTCGGGCGCTGCCCCTTCCCAGCAGGCCAGGCCGGAGCGTATTCCCGGGCGGAGGCCTACCTCCCTCTGTGGATTCGCCTAGGTCGCAGCACAGGACGTCAGAGGAGGGGTTTCATGAGAATAATCTAAGGACATCTTTGGGAAACCGTAGGTGTATCAGTTTTCTTTTTTTTTTTCTTTATTGCCCTAAGATGGAACCCAACGTCTAAAATTCATGGACTTTTCTCAACAGCAGTGGAATTGCTCTTAAAGTCTGTTAGGGGTGGGCAACCAAGACCTTATAGCGTTGGAAGATGGCAGCCCCCAAACCAACATTTCATAACCCAACTCTTCAGCGGAGAACACCGGGCAAGGTGTGACTCTCAAGCTCTCATGCCGTCCCCCATCCTGTGACCCAAAAGACTGGAGAGAACAGTGAAGGAGTCACACCAGGTTCTTTGCTCACGGGAAGAAAAGTCAGAACTCTGTGAGGGAGGCAGGAAACCCGGGAAAATGTGGGCTTTGGGGAACTTGTGAGTTAACGTCGTCTGTGGAACGGCATCAAATGAGACATCTTGGTCCGAGTCTTTCTGTCCTGTCGGGTTGGCCAAGACACGGAACAATCCCACAAGAGCCTTGAACCATCGTGCCTATTTCTACATCTTCACTGAGAATGTCACTTCTGTTTATTCATTGAGCCGAGGTGTATCGGGCTTCCAGTGAGTAGCAGGCCTTGACCGAGATGCTGGGGGACACAGTCTGACCAGGTAACGTCCTATCCTCAGGGAGTCTAAGGGGGGGCAGGCAGAGTGAATGGGAAACCCCGTAAATAAATAAGGGATATGCTTTTAGCCTAGAGACAAATTCTACAAAGAGGAATACATCTAAGGGGATAGAAGGCTTTGGGGAGTCGTGTAAGTAATTTAGGGGGCTTCTTGGATCCCTACAACGTACTTCGGTCCTTGACTGGTGCACTGACCCAAATGCTCCAGACGTAAGGCAGACGCACGAAGAAGACACTTTGCTAAATTGGGCCGTGGGGACTCGTGAAAACACCTGAGTGTCTAAAACCACTTTCATTTCGAAGAGCCCCCAGATCAGCGCTGGCCGAAAGCAATCGAATCTGCGGCTTCACACCAACTTTTCCTCGGAAAGATGTTCGGATTTCTTCATGTTTGCAAGAAAATTACACGGTATTTCAATGATACGCTTCGGTTGCCTAAGTTATGAAGCCATCTCGGAAAGTAATAATATCTAAGGAACACTTGCGGGGTTTAATCCAAAAATTATGCCACCGGGGAGGTTATACTCATTATGTTTACGACGGGAAGCACGATGGAGGGAAGTCATGCCAGCTACGCCGAGGGACAAATGCTGCCAGGAACGAGGTGTCTCGGGAATGCTTCCCTCTCTATGTTGCCTCCTTTTATTATCTGGAAGTGGTGAGTAAAATATAGTGTCTCCATGTCTAAGTACCCGTCATCTGATCGTCAGTGGAATGATGCGAATGACTTCAACAAAGTAATGACTATCTTGGTTTCACGAAGTAGCGGCATTAAAATCAGCAGGCCGGGCACTGTCCTACTTTCCACGGGCGCTGTCGTGCGGGCCTCACCCAGCAACGGGGCGGGAAACACGGCCACAGCACAGCGCGCAGGGACGCTCAGAGACGCGTGGACTTGTCCGTGTTCATGGAACTGTGGAGCGCTGGAGACTGACGCTCCCCGGAGGTAGAAGTTGTCCGGTTGTACGCGATTTTAGTGAATGGATGCCACTGCAGTGGGAACAGCGTCCTCTACTCGCACACCCCGACCTCACTGCATGCGTGTATGAGGTCCACTGCATTGCATTTCAAGAGTTCTTGAGCAAACCTGTACCTCTTTTGTGTCTAGCCTGGGGGTGGGTGGGTGAGTGGCTGAGGAAGGGAGAGTAAGGCCGTCACAGTCGGGTGACGGAGGCGCGACGCCCTGTAATCTAGGACTTGGCCGTGGAGTTGAAGGCGTGAGCCATCTGGCCTGTTGACGCGGCGCTTGTGCTTCCTGTAGGATACGGCGACCGCGGGCTCTTGGTTTCAGTTTCCCCAATGGGGCCCTTCTGCTCCTCTTCCCCATGTGGACCCTCCTACGCCATCACTCGGTTCCCCTCCAGGTTAAAAATGCATCTTGGTTTTGTGACTGTCATTGACCAAAGGAGGGACAGATTACCTGACTTCCGCTTTTGATAAACTCCTTATCTCAGGAAGATGAACCTCACTTCTCCTTCCACTGACCGGGCTCCTCTGATGAATGTCAACGGTGGTGACAGACAGTTCGACGAAGCCTCGTTTCCCTCCTGTGTGTCACAGACCTTGTCACAGGGATACAGGAGACCAGGCAGAGGATCCCGTTTTTAGAAGTTTGGGGAATCAGGGACCTGCAGCCTGGAGTCGCATAGTGAGCTTCGAAACCGCGGTGTCCGAGGTAAGTGATCCAGGCTTCTGGAGCGACGGGGCCGCGTGAGGTGACTCTGACTCCTCGGCGGCCCTCAACCAGGGCTGCATGTTAGAATAGACTAGAAAACTTGAGAAGGTATTGAAGCCTAACGCTCAACCCACATCAGTTAAATCAGAATCTCAAGCCACAGGACAGGTTGTCCTGTCCTGTAGGGTCATGGTGTGTCACCCGGGCTGCACGTACTAGAGCTGAACCTATGAATTACCCTATTTACCTGCCCCTTTCTTACGCCCTGCACGTTTGGCAGAACGGATTTGATGAGCAGGTTTCTACAAACCAGTGTAATGTGCTCATGAGATCCTGCGTGTTCTTCAAAGATACGCCGTCCCTGAGGCGCTTTCCAGCAGATTTCCAATCCCACCCTGCCCGATTGCAGACATGACCCGTAAATTCTCCGTCGTTACAATAGTCTCCATCTTTTTTTAAACAAAATATTTTATTTATTTATCCATGAGAGACACAGAGAGAGGCAGAGACACAGGCAGAGGGAGAAGCAGGCTCCCTGCAGGGAGCCCGACGTGGGACTCGATCCCGGGACCCTGAGGTCGAGGGCAGATGCTCAGCCACTGACCACCCAGGCGCCCCGATAGTCTCCATCTTTAAGATGGTTGGAATTTTATTACTTGAGCCTCCACCCAGAAAGACGGCACTGAAAGGAAAATTTGTGAAATATTTCAGTAATTTTAATATCAGCCTCTGGGTGGGATTTTCCCACATTTAATTATGAATTCCTAAGCTATCTTTTGTGGCGGCGCATTCATCGCCACGTATTCATGTGCAGGATCATACGCACTGATATCCGCGGCCGGTGGCTGTATCCCTGACTACGTGCGACATTCATGTCTGATGATGGATTTCGGCAAATCAGGTAAGTGCACCCGCTTTACGGATATATGAGGAATGAATGCAGTGACGTTTGTTAAATTTGCCTGTAACTGGAAATTTAATAGAAACCTCTGGGGCCAATGCAAATCTACTTCAGGTCGAGAAGGTAAGGTACCTCATTATTTAATTCAGAGGTTAGCACGGCATCCGGAAAAGCAGGTGACGTAGCGTCTCCCTGAACTGCTGCTACCCGGTTACGCCCACGAGCCCTTTGGGAGACCTCAACCCCCCTGACAGGCCTTCTTTGAAATCCCATGAGCGTTTACCTGCTCCCGCCTGGGCAAGGGTTATAAACGCATTTCTTTGCTCACTTTGTCGTCTTTGCTCCACGTGCTTTTCATTTGTCTCTCTTCCCAACGCATCTTTTCCTTTGATCGTGGCTCAACACTCACCTACCAAAGGCTCCTGACCCCGCTCACTCCCCGACCCCAGGCTCTCCCAGCAGGTGCATTTCCAGGACGGATCTGCCCACCCGGGTTGTTAGCTCTCTCCAGAACCCTCACGCACATCCTCCCCACGCGCTCGTGTCGACAGTCCTAGCGCCTTTGTCACTTTTATATCCCCGCGGTCAATGTAACGCTCAGGACAAGACCCACGCTCAGGACCTGGGGCAGCTACGTGAGGGGAAAGCGCATCCCTCATGCTGAAGGGGTCCCGGCACCACGTTCCCGGCTCTTTCTGCTTCTCTGCTTTGTTGGATCTGCTCTGCCCTGTGACTCGATCCGTCCCTTCGCTGACTGTGGAGGAAGCAGCGTCCCGGGCGGGTGACAGCCGGGGCAGGTGGAGGCGGACGGCGCCTCACAGGCGGGCTGCCCTGCCCACGACGGTCGGGGAGGCACCAGCCGCCAGGATGCTTCAGCGTGAGCGGCATCTCTCACGCCCCGTGGCTTTGGCCGTGCGCCTCTTACAGGGACGTGCTGCTCGCCTACTGGGAGAATCACCTGCTGACAACTACTCTGTGTTGTTGGCAGAAACGTGCCTCCTGACGAGGGCCGTTTTGGTAGTGACGCGTGCTGGGCCCTTCGGGGTGCAGGTCTGCAGAGGAGCTGGTCCTGTGCACGCTGGCTTCGTGGCTCTGGGGAGCGCCGGGGCTCGCTGGCGGGCTCGGCCTGCTTTCTGGGGTGAAACGCATGCAGAGCTCCGCCCTCTTCCCACGGGCTGCTCAGGCCCCGTCCCCAGGCCCTTATTCTACAGACGGATTTCCCTCCAAGGGCGGCCTCCATGAGGGAGCTCCCAGTCTCCCACGAATGGTCCGCGGGGGCTCTCCTCGAGCAAGCCCTGCTAAGCCGGTTTAAGCCGCGATCGGAACCTCGCTGTTGGCGCAGATTCCAGGGGGCGTGAAGCGTGACGAGACCATCCCACCTCCCCGCCGCCGGGCGAATGTCGCAACAAGGTCTTCCCATTTAAAAGTACGGGTAATAGATTAAAACTATTCTCCCTGGATCTAGTGCAATGGGATTTTCCACCCTTTCCCTCATATTTCACTTGATACTGAGACAGTCTGCTCGTTTCCCGGGGTCCTGGGGCATGTGCCAGGGGCACCGGGGGGGAGCAGTGTCTTCACAGATCACCTCCGGGGTGTCCTTCACCCACGGAGGCATGGCCTCTGCTCCTATGGGCAAGGGTCAGTGCTCAGCCCCACGGACTTTGAATTCACTCTTTCTGGGCAGGTGCTTGCAGTAGTTGGGGTTCACCAGAGAAACACCACTAACGGGCCAGTAGGATACGTGAACGTAGGCCTCAAGCCTGGATCCCCACATACCTACGCAGACACATGCAGGACGTGGCCGAGGAGCCCCCGGTCTGCCATCTGCAGCTGGGGAGCCGGGAAAGCCTGTGGTCTGCAGGCCGAGAACCGGGAGTACCGAGGGCCGAGGGTCGGAGGTGATGGGCATCTCAGCCGACAGAGTCCATCATCCTTTCCTCCGCTGGCTCTACTCCTCCCACAGCCAGCACGTGGGGTGAGGCCCAGCTCATCGCCGGGGAGCCATCGCCTCCTGGCTCCAGCAATTCCAAGCTGATCTCCCCGGGACCCCCCACAGCCGTGCCCAGGAACAGGGTTCCCCCCCCAGCTCTCCAGGCCTGCCCCACATCAGACACACCAATGCAGAAAAAGGACCATCCCTGTCCTCCCCGAAGGAGCAGGTGTGGGCGAAGGAGCCCCGCCGGGCAAGGGAAGCGATGCTTCTCTCAGCTGCCCGCCGCCCACTCATTCTTCACCGTCATCCACCGGCGGGGTGGGGTGGGGGGTCTCTATCCGGGGGAATTCCTCAAGACCATTCCTACCCTTTCCAAATGCATCTTAAGCATCTTTAAATGTGCTAGAAACAAAATGCCCACCTGCTGTGTGTAGAAGAGACTCCTGCTAGGTAATAAATGAGTTCCCCCGTGGAGTCGTGACTGTACCGGGAAGACTGTGCAGAGAATGAGCGGCCGGGGCAGGACATCCTGCAGGAGGACTGTCCTCTGGTCAGGACAGCCGGAGCACGCTGTGTGGGCTCCGTGTCCGCGGCCTTGCTGCAGAGGCAGCTCACTAGCTGCGGGGCCTGGGAGCCAGCGGAGGCATAGTTTGGGGCGTGTGTGTGGGCTCAGAGATGAGGCTGGCTCTGGGGCTTTCCCTGTGTCTCTCAGAAGCACCCTCTGCTGCCTCATCCCCCAAGTCCCCTGTGGGACCTTGGGAGCCCATCACCCACAACTGCGCTTCACACGTGACAGCGGCACCCAATGTGGGCAGCGCTGACGTCACGGGCTCTATGTGCACCTGCTCCTTCAGTCCTGCCCTGGCACCCCAAGGGGTCATGTCTCCAAGCCTATTTCAGAGGACAAACAGCCAGCCAGAGACCGAAGCAACTGGCCCAGGACCGCGATCCTCACGATGGCAGTCGGGGGCTCATCTTCGAGCTCTAAGCCACATTACAAGCCTGAAAGATATACGCAGCAGGTGCTCCACGCGTGGTCGTTTGCGTTAATGATTCGAAAACTTGGAACAGCAGGAATGCTTAATCAGACTTTTTTATGGCAAAAGATAAGCTTCGGTGCTACTGCACGGTTGCTCCGAGGCCTAGAATTTTGACTCCTTTGTGGAGCAAACTTGTTCGTCAGGGAATAATGCACGAGTCTGATGCAACCCAAGTGCGGAATTGCCCACACTCTAGCGCGTTCCTGAGAGCTCACCGTGCCCCAGGGCGTGACAGGTGCTGCGTAATCACCACCTCCCCAGCCCTCACCCAACACTGCGGGGAGACTAAGCTTTACAGTGCTAAGTACTGGGCTGTTCCAGTAGGATGTGGAGGGAGGATTTGAACTCGGGTCCGACTGTAAAGCCTGTGCTCCAAGGGCAGTGCTTTGTCATGGGTTGTCTGCCTGTTCCTGCACTACCACTGGATGACCTTCCTAGGACACCTGCACCCCGTCAAGGTCACCCTTCGGGGTGGTGCTCCTTGCTGGCTCCCCTCTCTACCCTCTGGTCAAGCTACTAAGAGGCTTTTTCAATACAAGCAACCTAGTCAGGTAACCCATGGGTGGATATTGCTATCACAGGGGAGGAGATGTCGGGTGCAAGGCCACCTAAATACCCCAGCACAGGACGTGCTCTTTGTTTTGATTTTCAAATATTTCTTAGAAGAGATACAACTTAAAGCTCTTCGTAATCTTTTTTTTTTTTTTTATCTCTGTGTCCCAACATTATCTTCATTTAATCGAACTTGATCATCTTGGTATGTACAAAGTAAATGGCTTCCTAGATCCTAATTTTTGAAATGCTAGCTTTGTTTTCAGAAAAGCACAAAGAGGGCAGCATGGGTGGCGCAGCGGTTTAGGGCCGCCTTCAGCCCGGGGCGGGGCCCTGGAGACCCGAGATCGAGTCCCACATTGGGTTCCCGACATGGAGCCTGCTTCACCCTCTGCCTGTGTCTCTGCCTCTCTCTCTCTCTCTCTCTCTCTCTGTGTGTGTGTCTCTTGTGAATAAATAAATAAAATCTTTAAAAAACAAAAAGCACAAAGAGAGACAAAGAATTACAAACGAATTTATCAAATTAGCATCAATCAGAAATGTCTTAATTGTATGCTCAGGGGGAGGGCACTGAATTTAATGTCAGGCCTGGATTTGAATGATTCTTCTCTGAGCTCCTATGTTCACATCTGAAAAATGGGCAGAATGATATACAGTTTTCAAACCATAGTCATTAGAAGATTGTCTCTATCGATCTATCTAATCATTATAAATGCATTTTACTATATACAGCATGCTTACATTGCCCTATACATAACGGATGCCTATGGAATGTTTTTGTTTTTATTAGGCAACAAAGCACACCAAAATTTTTGGCTGAGTGTGTGGGTACCATGGAGAGGACACCCAGAGCCTGTGGGGACCTGATGGTCAGGGGGGCTCCAGGCTGAGGATGGTCAGTACCATGGAGAAGACACCCAGAGACTGTGGGAACCTAGTCAGGGCAGCCCCAGGCTGAGGATGGTCAGTACCATGGAGAGGACACCCAGAGCCTGTGGGACCTGATGGTCAGGAGGGCCCCAGGCTGAGGATGGTCAGTACCATGGAGAGGGCATCCAGAGCCTGTGGGGACCTGATGGTCAGGGAGACCCCAGGCTGAGGATGGTCAGTACCATGGAGAGGACACCCAGAGACTGTGGGGGCCTGATGGTCAGGGAGACCCCAGGCTGAGGATGGTCAGTACTATGGAGAGGGCACCCAGAGCCTGTGGGGACCTGATGGTCAGGGAGACCCCAGGCTGAGGATGGTCAGTACCATGGAGAGGACACCCAGAGCCTGTGGGGACCTGATGGTCAGGGAGACCCCAGGCTGAGGATGGTCAGTACCATGGAGAGGACACCCAGAGCCAGTGGGGACCTGATGGTCAGGGGGGCCCCAGGCTGAGGATGGTCAGTACCATGGAGAGGACACCCAGAGCCTGTGGGGACCTGATGGTCAGGCGGGCTCCAGGCTGAGGATGGTCAGGGCCATGGAGAGGGCACCCAGAGCCTGTGGGGGCCTGATGGTCAGGGCAGCCCCAGGCTGAGGATGGTCAGTACCATGGAGAGGGTACCCAGAGACTGGGGGGACCTGATGGTCAGGGGGGCCCCAGGCTGAGGATGGTCAGGGCCATGGAGAGGGCACCCAGAGCCTGTGGGGACCTGATGGTCACGGGGGCCCCAGGCTGGCTGAAAGGACCTGCCCATTCCTGAGAAGTGACCAAACGCCCCCTTCCCAAATGTTCATTCTTCCCCAAGATGCAGTCTCAGAGGGTGTCTGGGGACCAGAGAACAAAGGAGAGGCTGCAGGTTCTGATTCATCTCAGAGAAGGGGGCTCTCCGTGGGAGCTGCAAACCACAGCCAACAGAAACGAGTGTCGAGGCCGCCTGATTGATTTCATGTTGAAAATCCCTGGGAAGTTCGATATTACCAGTCTCATCACCATGAATATTCACAATGACATATATATTTGAGAGATTCAGTGTGCGTGTACAAATTTATATATATATGGCCTTGTTTTAATTTTATTCCCACTGTATGCATTCTATATATACATTGAATAAAGAGCTGTTTTGCAGTTTTATTTAATATCTGAGTGCTGTAATTTATTGCAACTCCTTATGTTTGAGTAACTTAAGCATTATCTAGGAATTTAAAAATTCAAAAATGTAATCAATTGACTTGATTTAGTGTTACTTTGTCTCCATGGTAATATTTTGCTAAGAGCCAGTATAGCTATGCAAATATATGCACACTTTATGTCTAGAAATTCCACTTAATTTTAATAAAGTAAGTTAGTAGACAAAAATCATATATTGTTGAATTAAAAGGATTATGAATAAAAAATGAAACAGTGATTATCTCACTAGAGGAATTTTTATTATTCAATTACTCAGTTATGAATTAAAATGAGGCCGGGAGTGAAAAACCTTGAGTTGATCCAGTCAAATTACATATTCTAGGAGCAAAATCCTTACCACGAATTTGCGGAGAAGACCAAAGGAAACAATATGAAAGCCACACTCTGAAAATTAACAGAACATGCCGCAGACCATGAAGGATTGCTAATTATAGTTACTTTTCGCTTCCATTCCCTAATATAGTTTTGGAGCTTTGAGCCACTCCAAAAAACACCCTCATCAGACATTTTTAATAAAATAATTTTTAAGTACTCATAACACGATTGTGTACTCTCAAGCTTACAGAATAGAATTCTCCCAAAATTTGCAATGTTTTAAGTGAAAAAAGTTCCAAAAACGATTTTGGACCTGTAGAAAGCAAGGTCCAACTTTGACCTGCAAACAGCAGGCTCAGGCTGGAAGCAACGTGACGGAGCATGAGACCGTAGTGCTGAACGGGGGTGATGGCCATCAGGGCGGTGGACATGCGGACCTGCTGCCCCCAGGCTCCAGGGATGAGGTGAATCCTTGCGAGGTGTCTCCGCCAACCAGCAGTCCCAGGCCTGTACCCAAGGTCGGTCACAGCAAACAAGCTCCCTCTAGTTTCCAACATTGTGACTATGGGTGAGTTAAGAGAGCTGAACTCTAGGAAACAAACTGAGGGTCATTGGGGGTGGGGTGGGGGATGGGGTCGCTGGGTGATGGACAGTAAGGAGGGCACGGGGGTTATATGCGACTGATGGATCACTGACCTTTACCCTGAAACTATACGTTAACTGAATTGAATTAAAATAAAAAATTTTAAAAAATAATGAATTTAAGAAGTTCAAAAAAAAAAAAAAAAAGACAGAAACTTCGGGACTTCAATATGGCCAGAGTTTTGTGGGCTTTAAAAATCTAACCCAGATCTGAGCTGGTTTGGGTTAAATAAATGTGAGCGTGATGTTTTCTTTTTTCTATATTCTTTACATTGCCCGTTGGGAGTCATATTTGTTCCACAGTGTGAGGGTTGCTATCTGGGTCATTTTGTTTTGTAGTTAACAGTTTGCATTTAATCACACGAAGGTACTGTCTCTTCTCGTAGTCATGTTAACAAGATTCTCCAGCCAACATTAAGGCACAATATCACCACAATTCTCAGATATGATCCATTGTAAGGCATATAATGAGGTTCACACCAGCTTTCACGAGGAAGCAAATAAAAGGCGCTAAATATACAGACCAGTTGCAAGAGGCATTATTAGAAACGTTGAGATCTGAACAAAGGTTTTTATGGGAAAAAGTAATGAAGCAGGATACCCAGATTAACTGTTCTATGTCTACGATCTTCTCAAAGCATCAATCCTCAATAGATAGGATTTCATTCCTTCTGTGCACCTTGAGGAAAAAATAATTTTTAGAGAGTTTTCTCAAAAACTCAGGGTTTATTTTTCAAATATGTGCTGCATAGGTACATCTTACTCTTTTTGTTTTAAATACTTTGACATTCATATTTCCAGTTGCAGTTGAACGAGCCTGGGCCATCATCCCTTTCAAACACAGTGAAGGTCCAACACATGGCAAATGGGCTGAGGGTAGGGGGTGGTTCCCTTTGCTGTTAGAAACCAGGATGGAGTCTTTAAATACACTGATACTCACCCATGACACACTCTCCCCTGTGCAGACTGGCCCAGGCCCCTCTGCTCCTCTGCTCATGAGGCTTTACTCCGCCTGCCAAGATGAGAACAAGCAGGAACAGGAGTTCCCACCCTAAAGGTCCCGTCCTAGGCCACCCCAGCCCCATGGTGCCTGCCCGAGAAAGTCCAGCTGGAGAGAACAGCCAACGTGTCTGGTAGCACCTGGGGATGCCTTGGTGGTAGGAGCCTAAGCACCGGGAGTCCAGTCAGCAAACCTGGGGGGCACAGGGACCACTGCCTTCCAGGGTTTGCAGGTTTCACCCTGGGCTCCACTGACCCCGGCTGGCCCCCACCTCCCTTCACTGACCTGCTCCCTTTAAACCATCCCCTCTGCACAGATCCAGGAGTCCTCTTGTGTTCCAGGAATTCTGTCCTCGATCAGAGCCTGTGCTGCCCACCCGCCCAGTGCCTGCCGCTGACCTCTGGCCCCACTAACTGGCCTGAGATGAGCCAGGAGCATCAGAGAGACCCTGACTCAGCCCGGCCTCCCTGTGGGGCTGAGGGGACGGGCCCTGTTCCCGAGCAGCAGGCACAGCCCAAGAAGGGCTCCCTTCCTACTCGGACCCCACCTGTCAGGTCTCCTTCCCACCTAATCCTCCAAAGACCTCCTGGAATACTCAGCTGCAAGTCCCCATCGCCTTCCCCAAGAAAGTCCATTTCCAGTCTCTTTTAAATGTTTGAACACGGGAAAGGGAGCTGATTCCCAGAGCTCCTGCACCTGAAGCCTGAGACGACCTCATTCCCAACATCTGTTCCATGGAAGTCTGAGATGCCTGAGCTCCGGGTGCCACACCGAGCAGGGCAGGAGGGCTAGGCCCTCTGGGGACATCACCAGACCGTCCACGTGTGGCCGTTCCAAGCTAGTATCCCACCTCCTTCCCCACTCTTACGGGAGGGCCCCTGCCCAGCCACCGGGGGAGGACTCTGACCTCTGAGGTTGATGGGAAAGCAAACCTGCGGATGAACAGGCCTCCCCTCCCAGTGACAACCCACAGGATCCACGACAAGGGAAACTAAGGCACATAATTGCCATCATGCTTTGTTTGTGGGGTGGAAGACGTACAGAAAATGTCATCAATGAGGTGGACATAGGTTTCTTTGGAGAACAAAGCTGCAGAGAGGCAGCTGGAAGACCTGCTTCCTTCGCATGGAGAGAGATGCCGAGCAGGAGGTGGAAGGAAGATTACAGATATTTTTAGCTTGAAGCCACACAGCTAAGCCTAGTTATTTTTTAAATCATTCTGAAAGTTATTTTTGGATCTAAAGGAATAAGGAAATGGAAAAGGTATGCAATGATCCTTTATTGCAAAAAATCTTTTGAATAACTAAAAAAATTATACATTTTTGATAAATGATTATAAACAACTGAAGGGACACATGGTAAATTGTTGTTATTCAGCTATTTAGCAAATGTTTATGGTGTCTTCACCCGGGGTTAGGAATTATTTCAGAGACCAGAATTTCAAGGCAAAAATGAGAAAATTGGGAGAAGAACGATCAACTGTTTACTACACAGGTTTTCGCACAGAGAGTAAGAGCCACCAATGGGACAGGTTACATTTCCTGTTATATTGTTTCTTCTTTTAAATCGCAGAAAAAAACAGATAATGTTCCGTACGTTAAGCGTCACACCTCAGTAGTTTCTCGTTTATATAAAATACTTTCTATTTTAATGTCAAAGATTTTTGAAGCATAATCTCCCTATAATTCATGCCTGTCCGTACCTGCTCATAGAGCACGTGTATTTCAAGACTTTTTTTCCCCTGTAAGACGTATTCGCTTCTTCAGTGCTGTTTTGAATCTTCACCCAGACGAATATTACCATTTCCAACATAGTTAGAGGCATAGTGTATCATTAAAGATAAACTACTTCCTAACCCCAAAGACCTCTCCATGCAGGAAGAGATGAAGAAAACCGTTTTATCCTGGAATGAGCCTTAAGTCGGGATGTGATGTGCATCACTGGCCATCAGCGAAGAGATTCCAAAGACAAAAAGAAATTGCTCCATCCCTGGAGCCAGGCAGATGCACCTGCTACGTGCACGATGTCAGGGTCAACACTGGTTAGAAGACACCCTGGCTCCGTTTGTCAGAGTTCATCTGAAATTCACCCGGTCATTGGGATGAGCAACTGCGTTGACTAATTGGCTTAATCCAAAAGGAAAAACACGTGCCCTGTTTTTGCAGCAGGAGGTTGTTTCGTCGCTTGGAGCAGGTGCCCTGGAGTTGGTCTCCCACAGAGCCTGGGCGGCAGGGGCCCTGGTCCTGGATGATGACCCCTCAGGGGGAGGGGGTTGGCTCCCACGTCTCTGAGGAAGGTGTCCCTGAGTGCGAAGCTGGCAAGCCTAAAAAGATTAGATACCTTGAAAGACACCGAAGGTTCTTACAAGTTTTCTAAAGTAAATGTTCTAAGGAAAGGGAGACAAGGGAATGTTCCCCTCAGTTAATTGCATTTCCCGTGCCTGTCCCCGCATCCTTGCGTGTCCCCTCCCGCACTCCTTCCACCTGCAAGGTGGCCGTAAGGGTCTGCAGTCGGGGAGGGCGTCAGGCCCAGCATCCAGCCACACCCCAGGGCCACTGCCGGGGTGGCCACTGCCTCCTCCAGGGTGTGCCTTCCCTCACAGCTCCTGCTGCCCCCGCTCAGCCCCTGCCTCTCCCTAGTCCCACCACGGAAAGAGAGCTTTGCCTTCGAGCTCCTCTCTGTCCTCGCAAACACGTCTCCTAAGAGAGGGCGCCTGGGCTCTGCTTGTCACTCCCGTGTCCTCATACCCAGCAGAGCACCCGGGAAGGGTCAGCGGCTTAAAACACGTACGCAACGGATCCGTGAAATAATAGTGCTTGAACGTGCGAGTGTGCGAGTCGTAGACCTCGTGGAAGCGAATGCTTTTGGAGCCCCCAGAACTGTTGTAAATGTGGATATGCGCGCCTCAAATGACCTGTTCTATCATAAATACGCGTGCATTACAATCCATGTCTGTTCCGATAGAGGTGGTGTGGGTGTGGGTCTGCCTTTTCCTGAAGGAAGCTGATGGCCAAGCGCTGAGCAGAGTCCACGTTCACACGAGCTCACCGGGCGGTCGGGCAGGAGAGGCAAGGCTGCGCACAATTTCCTCTAATGATCCCAACTGAAAATGAGTCTGTCTGCCAGAACTCTTAAAACAGGTGGATTTTCAGAGTTTGGGTTCAGTCATGTTTGGGGGGTTTTGTGCCTTCTTGGGTGTTGCCGTGAAGGACTTACCCCCCCTGAGGAATATCAAGATGCTTTTACTAAAAGGGGAGCACCAGGTAGTCAAGACAACGCACACAGACTTAGTTCTATCTCTTTGTTCTACAAAAAATACAGATATGATGAAAATTTGTTTCCTTTGTTTTTCTCAAGGAAGCGATTTTAAACCCATATTTACTGCACTATGGAAATCTCTCATTCTGTGATCTTACAAAGCGAAGGTCATCTAATGCCAAATTGGAAGTAAATTTAAGAATATAACGTGGTTTTCCTTTCTTTCTTCTTTCTTTCTTTCTTTCTTTCTTTCTTTCTTTCTTTCTTTCTTTCTTTCTTTTTCTTTCTTTTTTTCTCTTTCATGAAGAGCAATGGGAGAGAATGTTCTATGTGCTCACAGTTTGTTTAACCCCTTATTTCAACTAGGGTGACATGTCTGGGAGAACAATGTGTCTTAATAGCCCTGCAATTCTGTTGAAGGAAGATGGGAATGGATTCCTCGTAACCACCAGGGTACTGACCCATGACTTTGCTAAAACTCTAAGTTTATGTCAATGTTTTCCATAACAGAAAAAGAATCAATATCTCAAACGTAAGCTTTCACAGAAAATAAATTTGGGTCTAAGGATTGGCCAGGAGTGTCCCCAGCATCACATGCAGAGCAGGGAATAGGAAAGCTCTACTTTGAAATCATCTTAAATTTGTATTTTACCCTCTTTTCCTTGGAAAACTGTCAGATTACCTTTTATCATGCACCGATTTATCTACAGTCTCTTTTTCATGTCAGAGAAAGAAACGGGAAATGTGTGGGGGGTGCCTGTTGGTTGAGTGTCCGACTCTTGATTTTGGCTCAGATCATGGTCCCAGGGTCCTGGCACCGAGCCCCATATTGGGCTCCACCCTTAGCTGGGAGCCTGCTTCCCCCTCTGCCTCTGCTCCTGCTCATGCACTTTCTCTCTCAGATAAATAAATCTTTAAAAAATGAGAAATGTGTGAAGTAGGATATCATCTATATAAAATATTTCAGAATACCTAAACAACTGATTTCATAAATTTATGTCAGTCTTTGAGTAAAGACTGATGCTCATTACAAAAGACAAAATGCACTGCTGTTGGGTCGTGGTTTTTTTCATTTCAATATTCAGTAGGTTTTTAGTGTTATATCTTTATTTATCTGTAAAATGCAGAAAGAGAAACAGAAAAAAATCAGTAAACTTACATGACGACTGTGCATAGACAGCTGTTTGTAACATGACCTGCTAACAGGGAGACTAGGTCAAGCTACTTAGCTTCAATAAACTGAAGGTGCCTGATATAGACAATGAGAAAAAAAGGAGTGCACCGATGCACTGATGCAAAAATCTAATGCACCGATGTGTCATCCTGGTTGGCATGGTTTATAGCATCCACCCCCCTGCAGGTGTATGACAAGGGCTCACAGGGGGAGTAGACGTGGGTGTATTTACATACAACACAAATACATATGCGGTATACGGGCTTGTATGTATATGCAGGTGTATATACGCATCCACATGGATATACTACAGTGAAAATAAAGGCACATTCCTTCCAAGATCATGCACAAGTGATAAGTAACACGTATTGTACTTGATGGAAGCCACGGGGAGCTAAATGATCCACTTTGTTTATTCCAGACCTTGAATCCACTGACCTACAAGTGCATCAGCTTTCCAGCCGTCTCTGTAATCTCAGTCCTCATGCAATATTTCAGACAAATCTTCGCTCTCCTCTGGGGGTATTTTGCCATTCTGCTCTTGGGCTGAGAGTCGGGGCCAGCGCCACTCTAAGGACCACAGCTGGGTGGAGAAGAAGCCCGCAACACATCTACACTTGTGTGCAATGGATACGACCAAGTCGACCTCTGAGGGGCTTCTTGGTCGTGGAGGACAAGAAGGACCCAACACGAGATGTGAAAAGTCCCAAAGACATTAGCTCATTTTCCTCAGATGTGAATGCTGATGCTGCGTGGGAGCCTGGTGAAGGGGACAGAACTGTGAGCACAAGGATGCTCGTGGCCTCACGCTGCCTAAAGAGTAATGACCCACGAGAGGCGTCTGGATCCCCACCAGCAAGACATCAAAGCCCTGGACACAGATGACATGAGTGACTGGAATAACCTTCTCACTCATGACGCTGGTGGCAGAGAAGCTGTGCTTGACCTCAATGAGGAAAATCTAAATAAAATTGGGGCCACCTGGCTCAGTGAGGCACCCAACTCTTGATTTTAGCTCAGGTCAGATATCAGGGTCCTGGGATCGAGTTCTGTGTTGGGCTCTGTGCTTATTGGGGAGTTTGCTTGAGATTCTCTCTCTCTCTCTCTCCCTCTGCCCCTCTCCGCCCCTGCCCCACTCACATGCTCCAAACAAACAAACAAACAAGCAAGCAAATAAATAAATAAAATCTTAAAAAATTAAATACAATCACACAGATCAGGTGAAAGTAACAGTATGGAGAAAAGAGAGGCCATTACAGTGGGATATACCAGTGCCAGGCAAATTAGATTTTATGGAAAGACTTATTAAAGATCTAGATGGCTACTCCCTGTGGTAATAGGGTCACAGAGACACAGAATAATCCAAAAGCTGTATCCTCCAGTAACTTGGCTTCAAAATATCTGAAGCACAACTGGAAGAATGAAAAGATACATAACTAAATGCACAGTCATGGTGGGACGCTGGAGCAAAAATCTCTCAATTTCTGATAGAGAAAGACTAAAAAAAAATCACTGGACTACCAATCTGAAAACCATGGTTGCTCTGTAGGTAACCCTGTGCCCCTCAGTAACAGAGTTCCTCTTCCTTTCATGAGTGCACGGAATACTTATCAACGTCATATTCAACGTTTGTCCAATACATTTGAAAATACGGAAATCATTTAGGATATGTTCCCCTTCCACAACTAGGTTAGGCCATGAATCACGAACTAAGGAAAAGACTGGAAAATCTCCAGTTTGATGTTCATTAATCCACGGATAAACCACGTGTTAAAGAAGATACGAAAGTGGTGTTTAATTTCAAATATTTTAAGCTACACGGTGTAGACGCTGCAGGGCAGCAGGAGCTGTTGCTTGAGGGATGGCATAGCCACGAGCATCAGTTTGGGGAAAGAAGAGTGGCTGGAACGTCAACCACGGAAGTCGTCTCTCCGGCTGCGGGGGAAAGGCCAGCAAATCACAGCTCAGCCATCGGTAAGACCGCAGTAGGATGAAAACAGAAATCAAAGAAATGGAAGCAAAATCCATGACAAAGGGCATGAGGAGAGCCACAGGCGGCCCTTGGACGAGAATCATGCCCCGAGGATTCACCACCAAGACCGATGGAGCGAGGAGGACAGAGAGACCAAGAGCGAGTTTGAGGAGGGACAGAAACCAGCAGAACAAACCCCACCCACACGAGAGGCTTTAAGGAGCCACTCGGGCGCCTTTCACACCAGGAGAGCCGACACGTTGGCACAGCAAATAAATTCTCCACGGTACGGTCTCTCAGCGCTGACAGAAGTAAGTGAGAAAAAAAATCCAAATAACGCAAAATGTGTTTTTGGAAATCGAGCCCGTAATGATGACATCCTTTCACAAAGGAAACCAACCCCAGACACAGACTTCGCTGGTGAGGTCTAGCATCGTTCAAGAAACAGAATACTGCAAGCGTAACACCCTTTCTTCTGAAGGACGCGGCTTGCAGGGCAAGCATCGCCCTCGCCGTGCATCAGCGGAGCCGACACCGACAGCCGCACACCTGCTGAGGGCAGAGGAGGGCCCGCGAGCAGGGCGATGCGCGTGCGGCGCGCTCAGCGTCCCCGTTACTCAGGGCGAGTCCACACGCGTGCACGCTGGTGGCGCTTCCTCTCTCTCGGTGGTGGATTGTGACACGACCGACCTGTCGATCTTTTCCTTAGGGCTTCATGCCTTTTGTGGTGTATTCTGGCTTTTCTTCACATTTTTCCCTTTCACGCTTAGATTGACACCCCGGAACTCTGCCCTCAACCTCTATATATTTACATGTGTATTTATGGCGCATATATTTCTATATCAACGAGAGATAAAAATGAACTCAATGAAAAAAAATGAACTCCTTCCATCAACCTCTCCCTGTTTCCTCAGCCCCCAACTGCCCAACCCCCCCCAACCACTTTTCTACCGTGTTTCTAGGAGTTTGGCCTTTTCTTCACATTCCACATACGAGGGCACCTGGGGCTTTCAGGTCATGACCTCGGGGTCCTGGGATCACGTCCTGCGTCAGGCTCGCTGCTCAGTGTGGACTCTCCTTCGCCCTCTGCCCATGTGCACTCTCGCTCTGTTTCGCTGTTTCTCTTTCTCAAATAAATAAACAAAATCTCTAAAAGAAAAAAGATTCCACATGAGTGGTACCAGGCCTGGGGGTTTCCGTGAAGGGGCCAGCACCCCGTCCCGCTCCCCTCAGGCCCTGTCCCGAGCAAGGACGTTCACCACCCCCGTGAGCCAACCTCAGCCCGACATGTGTAAACCGGGGAATCCACGTGAGAACCACACTCACCGTGACATCCCAGGTCTTCTTCACGGTTCTTACAAATTCAGAAAAGACCTCGTATTTTGTTCTCCCCAGATACTGTAAGAGCATCTTCCCAAAGCGTGGTGACCAGAAATTAGACCGACACATAGAATCCGTCAGTTTTCCTACAAAACTTCACACTAACCCAGGAAGCGACAGGTCTCAGGGTCGAAGCTCTGTGGCTGCAGACTCGGGCTCCGGCACGGGGTGGGTGCCTGGCACCGTAGGGCCCCTCGAGGTGCTGGAGCCTGGGGCCCAGGGGAGCAGGCCTTTCTCCTCAGCCTGTGCTGCACCGGGCCGGGGCCCCATCTCTGCTGAGATCCCCGCAGAGATCCTCCCACCACTAACCCAAACAGACTTCTTGAGATGCTCGTTCCTATTTCCATCCCTCCTCTAACTCCCGCACGCGGGAACTGTATGTCCGCCAGCAGGCTGGCCTCTCCTCCAGGCTTTGCTCCTTGACCCCAAACTCCCTCTTCTCCTGATCATAGAACAGAAGTGCCCCAGACACCGATGGGCAGGAGTACGGCCCACACGGAGTGCTTATCCCGAGCTCCAGCTCAGGCACCGAATGCAGCCTGATGACATTCTAAGGTCCTTTTGATTGAATTGCTTCCCATTCAGCCACAGCCCCAAGCCCTCCCCACGTGTACCTTGCACATCTCACTAGATTTGTCAGAAACCATAGATTCATGAGACAAACGCCGAAGTCCATGCCGGCTCTGATGTCAGTTGCAGGAAATGTGAATTTGGGGACATTCATGTGCTTCTCTTCAACTCATTGTTTCATTCTCTTAAGTAACTTCTGGGGGAATCCTTAAAATTCAGAGTTTCCCGGGGGAATTTTGAAAGAAGTGATCAGAGGATATTTTATGGAATAATTTGCTAAAGTCACAGCAGAAGAAGGAAGAGTGTCGATGTTTACCATTGACAATGATGGATAAAGGAGACACACATGATGTACATTCTTCAAAAGTCGATCCTTGCTCGTTTATAATAAGGGTGTTGATTGATTATCTCCTTACATCTCATTGTGGATGAAAGATCAACTTCGTGCACCTGCCGAGAAGGATCTCACGACCTTCAAGACCGAGTGACCTATGGTGCTCGTACTGTTTTCTTGCATGACTGTAAGTGCAGATTGGATTTGCAGACTCTACCTTAAGGGTGACCAATCTTCAAACCCTCCTCGACCCACCAGCCCGGGTCTGCACGCCCAGCTGCCTCCACGGTACCTGCAGGAAGCAGCAAAGTTTTACTTTACGCCTGGTGTTTGGTCTGCTCGATAGAAGAACAATGCCCCTACCTCTTTCTGTGATGGAGTGAGCAAAGCCAACTTAATTATATATATTTATTTATATATATTTATTTATATATATTTATGCTTTATATTTACATAAAATTGAAAATATTTTAAAATAATGTTTTGTATTTAAATAATGTTTTGTATTTAAATAATACAAATATTTTAAAATAATGTTTTGTATTTAAAATAATGTTTTGTATTTAAATAATGTTTTGTATTTATATAAACAACATGGTTGGCAAATGCATTAAGATGGTATGAAATGTCTTTGACCAATGGCTTTAAGTAATTTCAAATTGTCTTTGTTTCTCATCTTATTAGTAGATATTGATATTTCTGGCTTTTTTTTTTTTTTTAAGTGTAAAAATCCCCTGCAGGTGGGTTTCTCTATGTGCTGGATTTGGGATTCACCTCTGAATTTCTACCCTGTTGTTTATAGCCCATGAAGTAAGGGAAGGAGTCTGCTTCTACCCTGCTTCCTCGTCACTGACGGCACAACCGCACTGGGTCCGTGTAGTTCCAGGGGAGCCCACGTGTCAGGACCTCCCCAGCCCCTCCAAGGGTCCCTGCTGTGCGCAGCAGGTCCACGGGCCTCCCGGGCCATGACCCGAGGGGAGAGGCGGGAGGATCCAGCAGCAGCAGCCACAGCCTCGCTCTGCTTCTGCATCCACAGCCACAGTGTGCGCCTGTAACGTGGTCACTCCCAGCCTCACGACCTGGGGGACAGCAATCCTCTCCTGCCCCAAACAGGCGAGCTGGGGCTGGCGAGCACCAGAGCACGTCCCTTGGTGGGAAATGAGCCTTGGCCTCCGCTCGGCCTGCTCCCCACCCGGCTGCACCGCCTTCCTCCAGGCCCAGAACGTGGGCCCTGCTTACAGACGTAGATGGGAATCTCCGTGGCTTGAGTCCAGCCAGGGCTGCTCTATTTTCAAGGTGCTCCAGGTGCCTCTTGGGGCACAGTCGGGCCCGAGCTCCCCTGGTTCTCTGAGGGCAACGAGCCCCCAGTCTGGGGTCTGCACTCGTGGAGCCAGGGGCCGCGGGGATGCCTCCTGAAGTTCCCTGCCTGAGCCTCAGCAGCCCCCCTGGACGGGGAGCACCCAGTGGAGGCGGGCGTTGCTGGGTTTAGCTGTCAGCCTCCGGGTCGGGCTGGATGTCACATGGTGCCTGGAGGGGACACTGCTCCGGCAAGAAGGCCCCCGTCCATGGGCCCCGGAGGGCGAGCAAGGCCTGCTCCTTCCCTTACAGCCACAAAGCGAGTGTTCCTCCCGGCAGCCAAGGCCCTGCGGTCGGCAGGGGTGCCCTGTGAGCAGGGCGGGCCCGGGGACCCCCGGCACGGCGGGTGCGGCCACTCGGAGCAGCATCCACAAGGCGAAGCTGCCCCAAGCGAGCCGGGACACTCGGTCCCCCTGGCCTTAGAGCAAACGTCGCTTCTCAGGAAACACTGGCGTGAACAGAAGCAAGAGGGAACCTGCCGCTGCTCGCGTCCCCGAGGACGGGGCCCAGCACCGCATCTACTTGCTGATTATGCGGGGAAAGTAACTGCATGTTGGCTGTTTGAGTCCTAGAAAATCTAAGGCAAGTCTACGGGGAGAACTTTCCAAAGGTACTTATTGTAAAGACACCAACGTAAAAAAGAAAAGTAGAGGCCATTTAGGGCCATTCAGGCTGCCATTTAGGCCCATCTGTCTCGGGTGAAGGTCCTCCACTTTCCTGTCCCCTGTCCCGTCCCAAGCACTCTCCGGGGGATGACGGGGCCTATTCCTGGAGGACGATTGGGAGATCTGAAACAGACTCCACAGTGTGGCATCACATTTATATTTTTGTGCGAAATTGAGGCCAGTAAAAGTGCTTACTTCGTGCATTTTCTAATGCAATTTCAATGACACGTGGATGAGCCCTTCTGAGGATTTTGGTTACCAAATTGCATGCTGCAAGCCTCTGCTAAATAACAATAGCAAGTATTAAACGGTCTAGAAAAGTAGACATTTGGCTTTAAGACAGTCTTCATATTTTAGCTCAAAGGCATGTGAAAGGAGGCTCCTTCTTGAGCAAAAGCATATCTGTTGCCTTTGTAGAGCTCCTATTAGCAGCTCGCACAGAGGCAATCCGCGGCGTATAATCCACTCGTCTCAAAGGGGGCAAGCGCCCCTCCATCAGGTTCCATAGAGCTCGTCGAGCGCATGGCCTGATGCGTGTGCACGTGTGTGCACACGGGGGTCACATCCCATCTGCAGGCTGTAGTAGCATAGAGAGCTTTGCACAGAAGCTCAGTGGTTAATAAAAATAATAGAAATTCAGTAATAAAACAAATTCATTTTATTCGTTTATTACGGAATGAAATTCAGTGATAACGTGGATTCAGTCATAAATGAATGGAATGATCTAGGCTATAAATCACAGAGTGCCGGGAACACGCCCGTTGACATCGGCGTCCATCAATACTGAAAGGAAGCGTGCAGGTAATGGTATTGTCAAGCAATTATATAGCATACGGGGTTGTCCCAGGGTTTTACAGACACTTCGTGTTCTCAGGGTTTTCTTCTTAGCAGCGACCTGACAAATGAGAAAAGCCAGACGGAAGTCATACCTGCGGGGCTAGAGCAGGAGGTTAGAGGTGGGGATGTCTCTGTGACAGGAGGCTCCATCACATGCTGAGCTCTGTCCTGCCGTCCGCCTGAGAGGTCCCCGAAGATGAACGGGTGAAGTCTCGGGGCACCGCATGTGAAGAAGTATGAATGGGTATCACATCCAAGGATTTGATTTGATTTATTTTATTATAGTTATTATTCTTAAAGATTTTATCTGTTTATTCATGAGAGACACACAGAGAGAGGCAGAGACGCAGGCAGAGGGAGAAGCAGGCTCCCTGCGGGGAGCCCGATGTGGGACTCGATCCCAGGACCCGGGGTCACGCCCTGGGCTGAAGGCACGCGCTAAACCACTAAGCCACCCAGGTGCCCCATCCCAGGATTTTAGATGGAACTCTAGAATTCTTTCTCCACCAATATCATTTTAGTTTTAAAATCAAAACTCTTTTTGTGATCATTACTTGATAAATAATTGAATGGCTGGCCTCTATGTGGATCTATAATGTAAAGTAGCTATTATTCTAGAAAAATTGAAAAAGTAAAAACGTGTGTGTGTGTGTGTGTGTGTGTGTGTGTGTGTGTGTGTGTGGCTAGAATGCTATAGGCTTTTAATCCTGCCTATTTTAAAAATAAAAAGAGAAAAGTTTGGAATTTTAAAAATTCAGCAGTGCTTTAACCTAATAAGAGAAAGCCCAGCCTCCCAGTGAACCAGTAAAGAGGCAGAAGGGAACATGACCCTCACTGCTCCCGGTCTTAGTATTCCTTGGAAATCCAGGCAGGCTATTCTAAATGTCCTGAGCGAATCGCAGACTTCCTGTCCGTAAATTGTGGGCATCAGACTATATGTTTTCCAAGAAGCCTTTTATTTTATTTTATTTTATTTTATTTTATTTTATTTTATTTTATTTTATTTTATTTTATTTTATTTTATTTTTTATTTTATTTTATTTTATTTTATTATTTTATTATTTTATTTTTATTTTTATTATTTATTTATTTATTATTTATTTATTTATTTATTTATTTATTTATTTATTTATTTATATTTTTTCCCAAGAAGCCTTTTAATGCTACTATACAATTTAGCAAATTGGCACTTTCATACTGAAAATTCAATGAGCATTAGTATTTATGAACTTGTACATCAAATAAAGGAACATGTGGACTCCGTACAGTCTTATTCAAGTGTATCATGATTTCTCGTTATACAAAAGATTGGTAACATTTAGAGAAGCGAGGTTGACCACGATAGTCCTTGAGCCCAGGTAGCGTAATCTCCAAAATGCCAGGAAACACAGGTCCTACCACCGACTTCGACCGTGAGGCACTTATTTATTCACGGGTTTAAGCATTTGGTTTTTCAGAAATTTAAAACTTCCCCGCTTAGAGTTTAGTTAACTAAGAAATTTCATAGGAATGTATCATTTCCTCCAGGAGTTTAAAGTAGTCAGACCAGGGATAAGCTTTTTCCAATCTGGACTTTTTTTTTCTTTAATGCGTTCTCTCTCAGGACCAACCCAGTCCTCTACACACTAACAAATCCTGCAAGGTCCTCGTGATGTAGAATTACAGCCCTTTTTACATGAAGTCTGTGCCTTTTCTTGCTGAAATTTAAATACAAAAGTTGGTTTCAATTTGAGTCTATTTTTTCAACCAACCTTAAAAAAAGTTTGGTGCCAAGTCTATTTTTATTACCATGAGAGGTTTTTCTGCAGCCCGGGCAGGTGATTCTTATCTTTTCAATTTCTGTTTCTAAAGGAAATAAAAAATCCTCTAAGGCTTGGTGAGCTTGCACAGATAACCAGATTCCCTGAAGGTGAATGTGCCCCCGGCAACAGAGGGGGGTCTGGAAAGTCCGTGAGCCAGTAGCAGCGGGGGCCGGCCTCGGAGAATCCCTACCCTAACGAAGATTTAAGATGCGCCATGGAAATCTGAAAGAATTAATCTTAAGCAAAGTAAATCAATGAGTTCTGAGATACCTCAATGACCATAGGCAATTGTGAGCAATTCATCATATTTAATATTATCAACCTAATTGCTTCAAAGGGGCTCAGATTTGACATACACCATCCTTTAACAACTGAGTATAACTGACAGTTTGTTATTGTGGAGTTAGTGGTATCTACAGAATCCAAAGCCATCATTGTTCACAACACTCATTTTTTTATTTAAGCCCAGGTAATGGTGCAACATTATGGCAAATTCTCTAGAACGGGAGAAATGCATCTTCCTGGATTTCCTAAGAAAATCGAATGACAACTTTGTGAACGTTGAAAACCAAAACTGCCTCCCCAAGCTCTGTTTGCCACCGCTACCTCCTTCTCACTATCGAAAAGTGCAGACACTGCCATAGATTTGCCGTAGATTTTCTTGGCTGCATTCTAGAGAATAATTGAATTCTCACAGGTTTGGTTGAAATGATATTTAAATGTTCTGACTTCAAAGATTTGGACACGTAACACAGACACCGAGATGATGAATGCAGGAATTCAAAGGACATTGTAGATACTTTGATTAACAAAGGCCCTTCTCTCTCTTTATTGATTTATCTATCATCTATTGATCTATCTATCATCTATCTATCATCGATTTATCTATCATCTATTTATCTATCATCTATCTATCTATCCTCTATCACCTCTTTATCCATCTATCATCTATTTACCTGTAGGTAGAAGACAATAGGTAGAGGCATAGGTACAGGTATAGACAGATAAGTCCAAATCTACTTATCTATCTAGAGAAATTTATTTTAAGAAATTGGCTCATGCGATTACTGGGCTGGCAAGCCTCAAATCTGCAGGGCCAGCTGGCAGGCTGGAATTTCCGGGGGCCTTGATGCTGCAGGCCTGAATTTGAAGACATTCTGCAGACAGACAGACTTCCTTCCTCGCCTGGAGCCTCACTGTTTGCTTATGAGGCCTTCAACTGATTGCACGAGGCCCACCACATCATGGAGGGAAATCTGCTTTATTCAGTGTCTGCTGATTTATTTATTTATTTTTTATTTATTTTTATTTTTATTTATTTATTTAATTTTGTGTGTGTGTGTGTCTGCTGATTTAAATGTTAGTCACAGCTAACGAAATAGCTTCACAAGGACATGCAAAATGGGGGCCCTGTGGAGCAGCCACATTGACACCTACAATAATTCATCTGCACAGTATCCGAGTCAGACTTGAGTATTAATGACACTTGCAATGAAAATTCAAGGGTCTAAGGTCAATAACATTCACTACTGTGCTGCCTGCACCAAGCAGAGAAGGGGGCTTCCTGGACTAAGGCATTTTGGTGATATTTACACAATTCTGTAAATTTACTGGCAATTGTATTTTTATGTTTGGTAAATTATATTGTATATAAACTATAACTCAATAAAGCTGTTAAGACTCTCAACATGGAGATGGGGGAGGGTCTTAAAATAACATCCCTGACAGCTTTAGCCCAAGAACACAATACCGGGGGCTGGCCTGCGCTATCAGCACAGAGCTCCGTCAAACCCGTAGATTTAAGGTGGGATCACGTTGCTTATCTCATGAACTAAAGCTTGAGTAAACTAAAAATGAACAGAACTGATATGAGGGGAAAGATCTCTTTTGAACATTGATTAGACAGTTCTGAGTGACATTAGCCAACAGGTGCAGGTCCCATGAGAGCCGGGTAAGATTCTTATTTTATTAATTAATTAATTAATTAATTTATTTTTATTTATTTTTTATTGGAGTTCAATTTGCCGACATACATCATAACACCCAGTGCTCATCCCGCCAAGTGCCCCCCTCAGAGCCCCTCACCCAGTCACCCCACCTCCCTTTCCACTACCCCTTGTTCATTTCCCAGAGTTAGGAGTCTCTCATGGTTTGTCAGCCAGGTAAGATTCTTAAAGGAAAGTCAGGCAATAACCCAATGTGCTTGGGTGAGAACTTGAAAGACCGTGCGTGCTGTTTTGTATGTTTCCAGTGTAAGCTGAGACTAAGAAATCAATTCTTCAAAAGAAAAAGAAATGGTCCAGTTTACACAAAAAGAGGCACCTTCCTGTGATTGTAGCAACATCTAGAAAAAGAACCCAGCCAGCTGGCTGTCGGGCATCACACAGTTTGGTTCTCTCTAGCCTAGAAATAAACACTGCCACAGCCTTTATATGTCGTGAACCCCCAGTGGCCCCCTTCTCATCGCAGGGCACCCTGTCTAAATAGCTCCTTTGGGTGGCAAGTGACAATATACAATAGGTGGGCTCTGCAGTTGGGTCAGAGAGCAGTGCCAGGCGGCCGAGGACATTCGCTCCCTGGAACTAGCAGCACGCAGAAAGCAACAAAAAGGACCAAATCAGAAATGGACAACTGTCCACCCAGATCTTTCAGTGACCCCTGCTGCCCTACACACACCAACTTCACCCTCCTTTCTTGGCCAGAGAGAGCAGCCAGGTTGTGTCCACCAAGTTGTTGAGACTCTATTGACCAGCTCTTGGGAGCACAGCCATGCAACATGCAATTTATTTGGGAAATATCGCAGATCAAACATTTATCTTCATAGAAAATTCACTAAAAAACTAGGTTAATCTTTTTAATCATTTACTTATTATTTATTTATTTTGAGAACGAGATAGAGTTGAAAGAGAGTGAGCAGGGAGGAGAAGGAGAGAGAAAATCTCAAGCAGACTCCACGCTCAGTGCTGAATGCAAACAGGGTTTGGTCCCACGACCCTGAGATCATGACCTGAGCAGAAATCAAGAGTCAGATGCTTAACTGACTGAGCCGCCCAGGTGCCCCTTGGTTGGTCTTTTGAGTCCCACCTTGTAGAGCTTATCTCCTGCACCAAATGTTAGATTGTTGAAAACTCTTCTCAGTTCACAGCTTCTAGCTCTCCTGGTTGCTTATGTATTTGATGATAATCGATGCATTAGTGCATTCAATATTTCTCTTCCTTTTAATACGACCTCAATGCATTTTAGGATATTGGGAGATGGAAACATCAACGGTTACAGCAAATGTTCAGTTTGGAATCTTCAAGCTGAATATTGTGTGTGGGGGGGGCACCAGGGAGAGAGGTTAGCTGACACGTATATCAGCCTTTCTCCCTTGCGTTTTCAGGAAATGCTTGTCCTTGCTCACTCACCAGATGATGTTTGAAGAAGGTACTGGATTCAGAGCTGGATCAGCCTCTAACATCATGCACAAGCCCACTCAAGTCAGCGCTGATATGCTCTGACTGTATATGCTGATATGCAAAGGACAGGTGACCACTAGAACTCTGGGCAGTGGCCATAGATTTGGGCAGGCCCTTTATCTTTTCCCAGGGAGGCCCATGTCCCTGGATCAAGAGCGAAACAAGGTGGAGGCTTCGGAGTAGAGAGCTAGTCAGAGCCAGTTCATCTGTGGCACTGGTAGTGGTAGTATTATCTAATTTCCGCTGTCATCATCAAATGACACACTGATACCTAAGATGACAGATGTCACTTTAAGTGCTTTGCATATCATGCAGTTTAGGTCTTATTTTTACCATTTCATAGATGAGAAATCTAAAAGAGAGATGAAGCGATTTACCCAACGCCATGACACTCCATGGATGCTGACTTCAACAGGTCGGGCTGGACACTCTCTGAGGTAACAGCTCTTAGGCCCCACGTGCCCCCAGCTCAGGTGAACTACACCTGTCCTAGGAGAGGAAACTCACCTTAAACCTGGAAGCAGAGAGATGTAGTAAAGACACACAACGCATATGAGGAAAAGCTCGCCTTTGATTGGATTCATAAACAAGACATGGCCCCAGTTACTGAGACTCTGAGTATAGAGACACTGACTCTTTTCAGGATGTAGGCACTGGGGCGGGAAGGGCTTCTGGTCTACCAGGATTGGTTCCCATTGTCAAAGCAGGTGGGTGGAGCACAGAATGTGGGTCATAGACGTTTAGTACCTGGAGCTGGTCGGAGCTCCGGGACCCAGACACAGGCAGGGTTTTATGGAAACACATGTGGATATTAAGACAACAGCCAACTTGTAAATAACTTATGCATTATAGACACACCAGAACCAAGTTCTGGTTACAAGGAAGGGATGCCAGGAAGACCAGAGAGAGCCACGACAAAGTTACTTGGTAACACACTGCCTGGGTTGAGTTCTCCATGATCTCTGTTTTTTTTTTTTTTTTTTTTTTTTTTTTAACATCGGTCCATAACTTGGAATAAATGTATAATAATCAGAAAGTATATATCAATTAATTCTATCCCTTTTTCTGAGAATTTGTTCCAAGTATATCATATGACCATTGTTTGTTTGTAGATTGGTCAAATCATCAGATTTGTTTCTTTCTAAAAAGGAGGTGACATGCCCATGTTCACAGCAGCATCATTTACAATACAACAGGTGGAGTCACCCCAATGTCCACCAATGGACAAGTGGATGAGCAAATATAGTCTGTCCAAGGATAGTCAAGAGCCTCCAGGAAGAAACTTCTGGCACCAGTTACAACATGGATTGACTCTGAGGACATCATGTAAAGTTAAAAGAGCCAGTCACAGAAGGACAAATGCTGTGTGATTTCACCTACGAGGTCCTGGGAGCAGTCAAATTCATAGAGACAGGAGTAGGACATGGGAGCCAGGGGCAGGGGCGGGGGGAGAAGGAGTTTTTCCTTCAGTTATTCCTAACCTCCTTCCAAGTTATTCCTTGAACCCTGTTCAATCGGAACAGAGTTCAGATTGGCAAAATGAAGATTCCTGTAGATCTGTTTCCCAACAATGTGAATATACTTAACGTTACTGAACTCAACAATTAAAAATGCCTAAGATGGTCGATTTTGTGCTCTTTATTTTTACTACAATTTTTTAAAAAAGTGAGGGGAGTTCTGTGGTAGAGGATGAAGACTGGATTAGATAGGAAGAAGGTCACTGAATTAGGATGTGACTCACGTTGTAAGTGTGGGGCATGTCTAATGGAAGGGGCGGCTCCAAGGTGGGGTGAGGTGTTCAGACGCTTTGCTCGTTCACACCTGAAGACAAAGGCAGGGCAAGAAGTTATCTGGGAAGATAGCAAAGAACAGTGTGACATGTGTGTGCTACTTGGAGGATTTCTATAAAGGAAATCTGGAAACTATACTCTATTTCAAGAAAACAAACTTCCAGGGGTACCCGGGTGGCTTAGTCTGTTGAGCGTCCACCTCTGGCTCAGACCCTGCTATTGAGCCCCACATCAGTCTCCCCACTCAGTGGGGAGTCTGCTTCTCCCCCTATCTCAGCCCCTCCCCCTGTCTGTGCTCTCCCTATCAGATAAATAAATAAAATCTTAAAGAAAAAACAGAAAATAAAATTCTGTTAATGCTGTTGATCAGCAATCAACCATAAATTCAATCATAGACTTCGGCAAGTCTGGAGCACTCACATACACTTATAGCTTTTGAACCTCTTACAAGAAAGTGTCCTCTGAGTTCAAAACCACACACCTTGGAAACCTGCTCATATCTGGGGACGACCTGCCTGTGTGTCATGGCCTAAACATGTTTCCTAGCTGGTTGCCTAGTTGTGCAAAATAAAATGCAAACCTCGCCGTATCATCCCACTGAGGAACGTCCTTCTACCTGTGACCCAGATAGTCACGTGTCATCTGAATACTTCATAGGAAGCTTCAAATATCAGCCTCTACTTTATTCTTATTACTGTATCTGTGAAATCGTAAAATAATTCCACGTCAGAACCTTTTCGGTTTATATAAAGGAAAAGCTTAAAGACAGCTTAGTGTTTTGCTTATCATCTCTCCTCCCTGTTCTGTCATTTTTGATTCTTATGTTTTGAAACTCTGTGGTTAGGAGCATTAATATTTAGGATCGTTGGGTCTCGCAGACAATGCACCTCTTTATGACTCAGTAATGTCTCCCCCTTTTCTTGGGAATATTCTTTGTTCTGAACTCTGCTTTAGCTCTTATTCACATAGTTGTGCCAGCTTGCTTCGGGGCTGTGTTTGCATGGTATATTTTTATTATTTTATTTTTAACCTACTTATGTCTTTACTTTTTATGATTTTATTTATTTGAGAGACAGAGAGCAATGAGCAAGCACACAAGCAGGGGGAGGGAGAGGGACAAGTAGATTCCACGCTGAATATGGAGCCTGGTGTGGGGCTCGATCTCATGACCCTGAGATCATGACCTGGCCCAGAATCAATACTGAGCCCCCCCAGGCCCGCCTAAGCTACTTATGTCTTTACACTGAAGGTGGGTTTCCTATATATAGTACTTAACTGGGATTTGCTTCCTTATCTAACCTTAGATCCCTCTCTCTTTTAAAAACTGGTGAGTTTAGATAATTGCCATTTAGAGTAATTACTGATATGTTTTGGATGAAATCTACCGTGTGGCTGGCTGTTTTGTATTTATTCAACTGTTCTTTTTTTTTTTTTTTTTTTTTTTGCTTTCTCTCTGGTATTAGTTGAGCATCTTTATTCCATTTATTTTCTCCAGTGATTTATGTATACATCTGACCATACTACGCGATGATATATGCACCATATGAAATGATATTTATATATTTTATGCTAGATCTTCCAAGCTATTTAGAGTTCTCCCAATGTAACGCACTTCAAGTTACATTGAGAAACTGTTGCAGGAGACACTCGAGTCCTGAAGAGTTAAGCCTAGGCGTGAATGCAATCCTCTGATTTGGGCTTTATTGTAGAGTTGTAGCACCATATCCCTTTATGAAGGTAATACTATCTTATTAACATAAATTGGATTAAATTAGGAACTTCACCCTGTTTAAAGGACAAACTCTTTTATCTTTCTTTTTGTTTCTGTTCTTGACTCATTCAGAAATTCTTCCCTTGTGGAGTATGCCGATGAAGCTTGTATCTGACTCTCCATGTCCACCTTGCTCATTCCTCTTGGAAAGTGATTGAATTCTTGTCCATTAGGGGAGAAAAGGAGGTGAGTGGCTGAGCAGAACGTCCACCTCCTGCCTTGCTCTTGCTCTCATTTTGAAGCTGGTAGACCGACACAGAGCCTCCTCTGCTCCGTCCACCTGAGTGGGGTTGACTCTACAAACTCTGCCTCTTTTGGAAAAAAGAGGAATCTCATTTTTGTATTAGAATCAGATCAGATTCTCCAATCCAAACAGTGGCAATGCAGAATCTAAAGAAACTAGAAGTAAGGAATTATCCCCCTCAAAATCCACTGTGGAGGAGCGCAGTGCTGTAAGCAGGGCAACTGAGTCTCATCTATAATCTGCCATCCATACCCTTACTGGCTCTAGGGTTTTGGTTTTGGTTTTGGATTTTTGAGACTACTCTGTATTATTCAACTCTGATGTTATTGACGATATAAGTCAGGAAGAAATGTGTCATTATTGCAGATATCTGCCTAATGACACCTTATTCCCTGAATAAAGGCTCTCGCCTTCATTTTCTCGTGTAACCATGGTCTATGTGTCATCTTCCATCGATCTGCCAGGACTGATATGAACAGGTTTCAGAAAACGATGACCAAGGATGAACTACTTGGAATCAAACACCATGTTGTCACTAAAGCTCTGTGGGCCCAGACTTCCATGAATCTTGATAATGGACTTCACATTTATTGTGATCCAAACAGGTCTGAGCCTTCTCATTCCTGCTCCTCCCTTTTCTAGAACAATTTCTCCTGCCCCATGCCACCAAACAGAAACATGCTCTCTTTTGAAACATAAATGAATTTAGATGAGACTCTTCTTTTAAAATCACAGCAATTATCTCTTTAAGTGGACCTACCCCTATGCAACATGGGGGGGCTTTGATAAGAACAGTGGCCTCATTGTCTCATTATCCAACTGTACCGCCATGCCAGTAATGCACAGGTATTCACTAAAAGTATATAGTGATAGAAAAAAAAAAAAACACCCAGAGGAAACATGACCCAGTGCAGAAACCACATACACAGACTCTTCATTCATGATAATGATTCAGTTACTCTTATGCTTGGAATAAATGCTGACATTTTCCAGCTTAAGGTATGTCAATGATATATAAAGTTTAAATTATAACCAATATAAATAGTTTTATTCTAAACACCAGAACTTGCAGATACAGACTATCTATCTATCATCTATCTATCTATCTATCTATCTATCTATCTATCTATCTACCTATCTAATCTCTTACTATGAATATTAAATACTAAAGAAATTTCAAATCACTTTGATTTTTAAAAATATGGAATATATTTTGTAGACATTTCTAATATATTCTGGGATACACACACACACACACACACACACACACACACACATGATCTTCATGGATGACCAACTGTTGGCTCACCCAAAATAGCATCCATCAAGCTTTATTTTTTTTTATTTTTTTATTTTTTAAAGATTTATTTATTCATGAGAAACACACACACACACACACACAGAGGCAGAGAAACACATCAAGCTTTAGGGAAAAAATTAGAAATTTATCTCCATGAGAATAGAAGTATATTGTTATTATATCATTTTACCATATAGTTTTGAAAGCTTCAGCTCCTTTATTGGTTCCCTCATAGGAATATAAGCTTCTGAAATCAGAGGATGTGTGTATGTCTGTATGTTGAAACTCTAGCTCTCATGGCGTATGTATCCCAGATTGGATGTTCTTTAAATGCTTGCTGAATAATTGACTATAATCAAACTAATCACTCACAAAAGTAGAGATGATCAATATTCTATGGTTAATGCATTTAGAACATTGTCCATGAATCTTTAATGAGATGGCTGCTGGAGAAAATGACTTTAACTTAAAGGGGATCCTAGAAAGCATCGGATGTTCCAATCCTGGTGAATTTGAACTCTGCTGCGGGGAGGGTAGGACTAGACAGACATGCCTCTTTGGAAAACACGTTCTGGGACTTCACTTGATGTGCTGTGAACCTGACATCACAGTGGTTTTATACCCAACCAAGAGAGAGCCCTCTGAGCATCCAACTTTTGTTATAAACAAATAAAAGTATAAAATATAAAACACCTAAATCCCACTTTATCACAATAGTGCATCCATTCCTTCTGACGGATCTTCCAAGACCAGTATTGTTCCCAAAGATTAACATGATGGAGAAAACAAGGTAGATTTTTCTCAACAGGCAAATGTTCTCTCTCATCGCAGTCATTCTCCAGAGTGCAACACACCTTTCAGCCTTTACTATACTGCTTGTCAAGTCTCACCTCTGCAGTGGTGGGTACAGGAAACGCAAAGCAAGGGCAAAGTCTTCTGAACTTGCTAAAGATGGAAATATACCCAATAATCAAAAGATATACTCCAGGAAGTTTCCTTCTTTTGTTTAAAGCCAGGGCACGGAAATTAGGAAAGCTGAGACAGTCCTATTTAGTAGAAAGCCCTAGTGTTCAGAATATGTGAGATTTCGTTTATTTGCATTGAAATATCTATTTTAGATATTAGAATAATAGAATTGCTTATCAAAGTATAAACTTTGCACGTTGGAGGCGATGCTAGGAGTGATGTCATCCACGTCTTTCCTGCAACATCGAAGGAATGTGAGCCCAGGACAAATACGATGTAGCTAGCTGATGAAAGGTGGCTGTAGAAGAGGGCCACATCTCTGTCCCATCTCAGCTCTGGGGACAGGCAGGGTCCAGAGAACAGCTCTCGGTCCTCCACTTGCTGGCCCAGTAAGGACGAGGTTCTGGCTCTTCTTTTTTAGATTTTATCTCTTTAAAATGGCACACTTGCAGGGTGTCTGGGTGGCCCAGTCACTTAAGCGTCCAACTCGATTGCTGCTCAGGTTATGATTTCAGGGTTGTAGGATGGAGCCCCAGGTTGGGCTATGTGCTGAGTGTAGAGCCTGCTTAAGATTCTCACTCTCCCTCTGTCCTCTCTGCTCCTCCCCCTTCTCTGTAAAACATTAAAATAAAATAACAAAATATATTAACAAATTTATTTATTTTTTTTTCCTGGACACAAAATTCAATCATTCATTTTTCTTCTTTTCTTTCTTTCTTTTCTTTCTTTCTTTCTTTCTTTCTTTCTTTCTTCTTTCTTTCTTTCTTTCTTTCTTTCTTTCTTCTTTCTTTCTTTCTTTCTTTCTTTCTTTCTTTCTTTCTTTCTTTCTTTCCTTTCTTTCTTTCTTTCTTTTTTTCTTTCTTTCTTTCTTTCTTTCTTTTCTTCTTTCTTTCATTTCTGTCATCCGAACTCCTACACTGCTTCCTAGAGGCAGAGAACCACTGATAGTCTTGAACTGAAAGGGGAAGCGAGCTTTGAGTGAGATGCATCTCCATCGTGAAGTGGGCCATTCTGGTCATATTTTAAGACCTGTGTTTGGCAGGAATATGTCACTGGAAATCTATGAATGAGTTAAAAGATTTTTACCAAATGTGTTTGGTGGTATCAATCAAAATAAAATTTCATTCATCTCCCTTGTCACACAGTCTTGGTGGAAGTTGAAAAGTCAACCAGGTTAGCTGTTATTTGCAAAGTTCATTTAAGGTTCCTGCACTCACAGCTGCTGGAAGGCAGCCCTCAGTGTCTGAACCAGTGAGGGGGAGCAGAGAGGCGCTGTCAGCCATGGGACTGCGAGCATACATGGAGTTTCCCAATGGGCACACATGGCTCAGGACTGGGAGACCCTGGCTGAGGCCTCGCACCCAGAGCCCCGGCGGGTTGAGCACCGCCAGCTGCCTGCAGCCATGTGATGAGAAAAATATGCTCCTTGGTGCTCAGTGAAGGAGATGCTTCAGCTGAGGGAGGTGCAGGGATGCAGAAGCCTTGGGGTGGAATCTGTACCTGCCGGGGCTTCAGTAGAGGATTAATAGTAGGGGATCTAGGCAAGGAATGGAAGCCAGCTCCAAAGAGAAGAAAACTGTGGAGGATGAGGCCAGCCATGGGCTAACAGACCCAAAATTAGTTTAAGGAAAAAAGCATGATGACATAAATTATTAGAAACATGCTTTGTATATTTACATCATTCTAAGTATATGCATATGGCAATTCAGATGCATTCTTTTTTTAAAACAAATTTGTTGATTTCCAGTCTTTCTTTCCAATAGTTAATTAGCATTCCCTAACTGATGATAGACAGGCTGTGTGTCACCACAGCTCTCTGACACTAACAAAATACAACAGATGAGAACGAGGGACAATTCCACATTTTTTTTTTTTGCTAGTCTGAGAACTTGACTGGAGAACTTCAGGTACATGATATTAATGATCAAGAAGACTGAGTGGGTATCTTGTCAGTTCACGCCAGGTTCACTCGGGACAAAACGACAAAGAGTGATATTTTTCCTTTATGGAGTAAATGATGTGCAACTGCTACTGATTACCGAAAACCATGGAGTGTTCTAGGGCATTAACATGCAAAATGCCAGCCATGGGGCCAGGGTCTTGCTCTTTCAGCTCAACATTGTTTGTCAGTTTAGAAGACATCATGCAAAAATAAGGTGAATGTGTGTAATTTCTTTTTCTTGTAAAACAAGTGAAAGTCTATCTTTGGAATGGACTGAAAGAGCACACTTGTACTGCAAACGTTGCATCCAGTTAAGAACTGGGTGATTCATGGAAATAGCTGCACGTCTGCTCTAATTTATAAATAGGTACTTCTAAAGCAATGTGCATCAGACATTCTAATGTGAAAATGTTTATGCATTACACATATACCTAGGCTGCTCCCTATTAATAAAATATTTAACTTTTCATTGATCAAATTTTAAACATTAATTAAGCATTTTCCTCTCAAAAAATTTGTGGTTTAGGAGTTTGCCGCTGTATCAGATCTGACCCTAAAATGCCAGTAAAATCACACATTTAGATAAATAATTCATGAAGGTTGACATGATTATGGCAACACTTCCTTGAATTTGTCATTAGGCTTAGAAATGATGTTTCCTGTTTTCAACACAAAGCATTTTTCTGTTAGGTGATCATTTTGATGTTCCTCACATATCTGAATATTGAACTATTATTTTGAACACCTTAAAGGATAGTTGTTAACCTTTGCTCCCCGTTTTCATGGAGTGCAATTGTGTTATACATGTGATTTGGTTGGGATTTTAGTAACACTTGTTATTCTGCATGACAGAAATCAGATTTCTTGTAGAAATCACACTCACCTGGAATGCAGTCCTCTCCTCCGTCCCCTGTCACCTTGGGCTGGTCTCTGGAGCTCTTGCTTCTGGGATTAGCAGAAGTTCTAGCCTCTATGCTATTGCCCTACTGCTACCCTAGCCGTCCTCCTCCTCCTGCCCCCCCTTCCTCCTCTTTCCATCCTTTCTTCCTCTCCTCCTCCTCCTCTCTCTCTCTTCAACATCTCTTCTTCCCAGAGCTGAAGTGGTTCCAGAGTGCTCATACACGGGGTTACTTAGAGAACTAGTGGTGTTGAGGGTGGTCACAAGTTTTATTTCCTAGGAAAGGGTCTGGTAAGTGTGGACAAGCATATACCAACTTGGGTTAAGCACTTTACCATGTCAAGAGAGGATGAGACAAATCTTAACACAAGACCTTGGTTTCGTATAGTGTCTCCTTGAAGCATAGGAAGAAACTACAATTATCATTCCTTTTTTATTTTTATCTTTTCAGAAAGAGAGTGGGGAGACGGAGAGGAAGAGAGAGAATCTCAGGCAGACTCCCGGCTGACCACAGAGCCCGACATGGAGCTTGATCCCAGGACCCTGAGATCACAACCTGAGCGGCAACCAAGAGTCTGACGCTCAAGAGACTGAGCCACTCAGGTGCCCCCACAATGATCATTTCAGTACATGACCCCAAATTATAAAATCTTGCTTCCATACTGCAGTTGTATGATTTACAGGGAAAGAAATCCAGAGCATAATGTAATAAAGACATGCTAAATATTACCTCATGTCAAAATGGGTTCTAATTAAGATAATTCATAGATTTGGTCAGATTCTGTATTTTTCCAGTAAGTATTGTGTTCATTCACTTCTGTGCTTCCTCTACATCGGAGCGGAAGTGGTTGGTTCTACTTTGCTCCATCTCTTTCTTGCCTCCGGGGAAATTCAGCTAATTGAGGAGAATTATCTCCTTGAGTCCTGACATATTCTTACAGTATTTGTCAACACGATGTGCTACGCAGGCTGATTGTGGAGCGTTAGCTACTGTGATGACAGCTTTCCAACCTGGCTTAATGCTTTTCCACCAGGGGCCCCTTCTGCATAGTTCTACTGTCCTGTGCCCATCTTCTCATCCAACTTACTGTCTACACTACATCTATCATCTATCTATCTATCTATCTATCTATCTATCTATCTATCTATCTATCATCTATCTATCTTCCAGAATTAGAATGAGCCACCTTGTTAAGATATTAACTCTATCTTCATTTCCCTCCATCTTCAACCATGTCTCATAGAGTGAGTCTTGCACAGTAATAACAATTATGACAATTAGGGGGAACTCCCAGGTTTTGATTATTCATCTAATCCCAAAGGGTTGATAATCCCTAAATCATCTCTATTTGAATTTGAAATGAATCCTTGTGCTGCTGCTAAATTTGCCTTACTAATCACCTTTTATCAAAGCTAATATTTACATTCGTTTGCATTCCCCAGGCACACGCTAATTAATTCTGAGCTGGGCTTGTGAATCCAATCAGCAATTTAAAGCTGTCAGAAAAGGATGCAAACACCAAAGCTCCTGCACTGACTTTCATTTCATTTTTCAAGCCTTTTGTATCTCTGTGTGTAGACTTCTACTTGAAGGATGGTTGATTAGAAACACCTCCCTCCAAGTACAACTATGGATATGAAGTAAGAAGCAGCTATCAGAAGAATCAGAAAAAGTAAGAGGAGAAAAGTCACATTGACTTGGGGCCTTAGGACGTAAGGAATGCAGCGTGATGAGTTTCCTGGGTCTTCTTCTGCCTTATTTCTGCCTAAATTGTAGAGAAGAAGCCAACCATGTGGGAATGCCAATGGGAGTGAACAAAAGGAACCCCAGCATCAGGCTCCCTCTCTGGCCTTAGAATGGGACAGTCAGCGGAGCAGGACAGACAAACTTTCAAGCCATACCCTCTACATTCCAGCCAAAAAAGGGCACTCTTCCACCACACAGATCAGAAAGGGCCAAGTCACTCTACATACTTGTCCTATGGAGGATCTAACAAGGCAGCCCAACCCCTGTGGAGTCACTGTAGGCACTGTAGGGCTGCGGGTATGGTCCTGAGGCATCCACACGTAGCAGCCCATGAGGTATGAGAGAAAGCCCAGTGGGACCATCGCTCCCGCTGCTGTAGTAGGGAGGCCTCCACCCTGCACACTGCTAGCATCTCCAGAGGTGAGTGGGGCCCAGACTTCTGTCCCCACCTACCAGCAGTGAGGCTGCTCCTCAGCTGGATGGCGTTAGGGAAAGCCAGCAGAAACAAGTGATTTCAGTGGTATCGTCTTACGACATGAGGATGTTCGGATTTCAGGTGAAAACCACACATCATACAAGAACCAGAAAGATCTCAAACTGAAAGGATCATCAACAGAAGCCACCAGTGCAATGGCAGGTGTCAGTACCATCCGGTTCCATAAAGCAGCCGGCCTTCAAACGCTTCAGTCGGTGATGACAAACTAACCGGACACAAATGAAAAAGTAGAACATCCCAGGTATAAACAAGAGCCATATGGAAATTTTAGAAATGAAAGTCTCATCATCAACAACAATGAATTCAATGTGTGAGTTCAGCAGATGAATGGGAAGGCAGAGAACACACTTGGTCTGCTTGGATCCAGACCAATGAAAATATCCATTATGAGCAACAGAGACTGGAAATAGATTAATATTTTAATCCAGGATTTGTTGAGCTACAAAGAGACCTAATTTTGTGTCCCTGGGTTATGTGTCATTGGAAAGTGGCTGTCTATCGGGTGCTGTGCTTTTGTGTCGCGCAGGACCGTGTTCTCATAAGTTGAACTGCAGCTACAGTGCATCCTCACACAACAGGAAGGACTGCCCTTCGCCCCGCGCTTGTGTGTGCCGGGGCCTCAACAAGCAGCTCACCTGCTACTTCACTTTCACGAAAAGCATAGCTGGGACTCAGTTCCAGGCCTCCTGAACTCAAAAATCGATCTCACCACTCTTTCTGCTCCATGGGTCACATCCTGCATTGTCATCACGGCTGCCCATCGACAAGCTGGAGTTTCCGGAGTGGAACAGAATTTTGCAGTCTTTACAATCGTACAGCGACGGGCATGTCGTTGGGGCTCACAGATCTTGCTGGAAGGTTGTCGAATTGCCAAAGCGCACACGTTCAGCCAAACAGCACAATGGTTATTGTGAACACACCCCAAAGATGTTATTAATGTGGGCTCACGTGTATCTCGTAATTGAGATAGTAAAAGATCTTGTTTGGGGCACATGATTAAAATAGTCACAGTTAATTTTTTAAGATCAATGTTTAGGAGTGACCTAGAGATCAATATCCATTTTTTACTTCCACAGTAAAGATCTATAGACAAAAAATAAAAATTACTCGTAACTGATGCAAAACCAAGCACCTATTTATTTCTGTCTATGGGTCAGCAGTGCAAGTCACCGAGGAATCGAACACTGTTGTGCCGTCTGCAGTAGGAACCGTGTCTCCCCGAGAGTAGGAGGTGTGTTTCATTTGCCTCATTATTGCGGTGCTGGACAGGATAGCGATTTGGTGGATGGGCGTGTGGATAAATGAGCACACAGTTTGTAAATGCTTAATTTCTATTTATTTCTCTGCATTTTAAAAATGAAAGAAACACGAATATGATGGAATATGTCTCATGTTGTTGAAGTCATGCTGAAACTCTGACTAAAATTCACATGACAAATGGATGAGAAACAAATGCTTCAAGCAAGAAGCAGCATGGTGGTCGTAATGGCAAACGCAGGCCAATTAGTCACGTTTTTGAATGGATTTCAAAAGATGGCCAAGGATGACATTAAAGAAATGTCATAAACGCTAAGTTGTAAAAAGAAGTGAGATATAAAAATGCTGAGTTCTCAGGCTAGCGATCACAACTCGGGTGTGATTACCACGGATCGTCCTGCCAAATCCATGCTGTGGTGACCTTGTTCATTTTTCCTTTCCAGCTGTGACGCGGAGTTTTATGTGTTGGCCTGACGGGGCTAAGAGATGCCCAGAGAGCTGATGCATGTCTGTATTTGATCTAGACATAGCTTGCATCTGTGATTATGCTCGAGGAGTTCTTGAAATCTTTTTTTATTGTTTATTTTTCCTTAAAAATTTTATTCATGAAAAATAAAAATAAATAAAAAATAAAAATAAAGATTTTTATTCATTTATTCATGAGACCCACAAAGAGAGAGAGAGAGAGAGAGAGAGAGGGGCAGAGACACAGGCAGAGGGAGAAGCAGGCTCCATGCAGGGAGCCCGATGTGGGACCTGATCCCGGGACCACGGGGTCACGCCCTGGGCTGAAGGCAGCACTAAAATGCTGAGCCACCCGGGCTGCCTGAGTTCTTGAAATCTTAAGGAAGTTGAATTAACAGGTGGCTGGGCATTTAGTGACCTTAATTTCTGTTGCATTGCTCTGTTTTCTCTACTGGCAGCCAAGCTTTACCAAGACTCTACTGTGAACAGCCGGTTGGGATGAGGGGAATTCTCAGCCTGCTTTACTGAGGATCATTCATAATTCCCTGGCAGCAGCCACCAGCAAGAAATGAAACACGGTAGGAGGAACATTCTGCTGATAAGGTGTGTGAACACAAATCTACCTGCTGGGCAAGATTTCTGTTTTTCCACTTTTCTTGGTTATAGAGATGTCTAGAGGATGGATCCACACTGAATTGTGGAGTATGCTTAATGCTGCAGCTAAGTAGCCAAGGCCTTAAGAAGACCAGATTGAAGAATTAGGGAAACAGTGTGGTAAAGGGGCACTTGGAATGCAGCACATTCCCTGTGGGTAAAATTCCAAGGTTAGAGCAAGTACATGCTCAGTAAGGACACCTACTTCTAAGGAGATACACGTAAGCAGGCAGTGCCACCCATTCTGAAGATAACAGTTTTCTTCCCCAGACACAAGGTGTCTGCTCGTGGGGTCCTGTGCAGACCACTCCTGGCTGCAAAGGTGGGGGTTATACATTGGTTCAAAACACGGACTTTCCCTTCCTAGATGGGTTAGACCATTGCTGCGGTAACGTGCCCAACAGGAAAAGGGCAGAGGCCAGTGCTTAATTCCCATCTGGCACTGTTCCTTGGGTGGGTCATCTAGACACACACACACACACACGCACACATTCACACACACACGCACGCACACACGCACACACACAGTGCCCCCCAAACTGGAACTCATTTTAGAGATCCTACACTCATGAAGTCCATCTGTCTTACCAGTATCCATAACCCAGAGCTGCTGGTTTTACTGGAGGAGGGAGGGATCTGGGGACATTCCGTGGTGGGACCAGCTGACTGACATGATCCCGGAAAACTGGTTTATAGTCCTAGGGGCTGTAGCATAACCATGTAGGTCACATCTCCAAAAGCCAAGATATAAAGATCTGGTTACTCAGAGGTAAAACAGGAGTGCCTTCTCTTACTCCTAAACCTAAGAATCACTTGCATATGTTCTCTTCCAGATTCTCACAATTTGGGGCTCCATTTATTTGGAAAACTTGATTCTCTCTCTCTCTCTCTCTCTCTCTCTCTCTCTCTCTCTCTTTGGAACCTGGCTATTTATTTATTTAGTATGTATTTTTTAAATTGAAGTTTGATTTGCCAACATATAGCATAACACCCAGTGCTCATCCCATCAAGTGCCCCCCTCAGTGCCCGTCTCCCAGTCACCCCAACCCCCCGCCCACCTCCCCTTCCACTGCCACTTGTTCGTTTCCCAAAGTTAGTGATCTCTCATGTTCTGTCTCCATCTCTGATATTTCCTCATTTTCTCTCCTTTCCCCTTTAATCCCTTTCACTATTTCTTATATTCCCCATAGGATTGAAACCATATAATGGCTATTGGCTATTGTGGACACTGCTGCTAGAAACATTGGGATGCAGGTGTCCCAGCGTTTCACTGCATCTGAATCTTTGGGGTAAATCCCCAGCAGTGCAATTGCTGGGTCATAGGGCAGGTCTATTTTTAACTCTTTGAGGAACCTCCACACAGTTTTCCAGAGTGGCTGCCCCAGTTCACATTCCCACCAGCAGTGTAAGGGTTCCCCTTTCTCCACATCCTCTCCAACATTTGTGGTTTCCTGCCTTGTTAATTTTCCCCATTCTCACTGGTGTGAGGTCGTATCTCATTGTGGTTTTGATTTGTATTTCCCTGATGGCAAGTGATGCAGAGCATTTTCTCATTTGCGTGTTGGCCACGTCTATGTCTTCTTTGGTGAAACGTCTGTTCATGTCTTCTGCTCATTTCATGATTGGATTGTTTGTTTCTTGGGTGTTGAGTTTAATAAATTCTTTCTAGATCTTGGACACTAGCCCTTTATCTGATACGTCATTTGCAAATATATTCTCCCATTCTGTAGGTTGTCTTGTAGTTTTGTAGACTGTTTCCTTTGCTGTGCAGAAGGTTTTATCCTGATTAAGTCTCAATAGTTCATTTTTGCTTTTGTTTCCCTTACCTTCCTAGATGTGTCTTGCAAGAAGTTAATGTGGCTGAGTTCAAAAAGGGTCTTGCCTGTGTTCACCTCTAGGATTTTGATGGAATCTTGTCTCACATTTAGATCTTTCATCCATTTTGAGTTTATCTTTGTGTCTGGTGTAAGAGAATGGTCCAGTTTCATTCTTCTGCATGTGGCTGTCCAATTTTCCCAGCACCATTTATTGAAGAAACTGTCCAGCTGCAAAAATTCCCACCAAGATACTAGCCAATAGGATCCAACAATACATTAAGAAAATTATTCAAAACAACCCAGTGGGATTTATCCCCGGGATGCAAGGCTGGTTCAACACTCATAAAATAATCAACATGATAGATCATATCAACAAGAGAAAAACAAGATCCATAGGATCCTCTCAATAGATGCAGAGAAAGCATTTGACAAAATACAGCATCCATTCCTGATCAAAACTCTAGAGGGAAAATTCCTCAACATCTTAAAAGCCATCTACGAAAAGCCCACGGCAAATATCATTCTCAATGGGGAAACACTGGGAGCCTTTCCCCTAAGATCAGGAACAAGACCGGGATGTCCACTCTCACCACTGCTATTCAACATAGTACTAGAAGTCCTAGCCTCAGCAATCGGGCAACAAAGAGAAATAAAAGGCATTCAAATCAGCAAAGAAGAAGTCAAACTCTCCCTCTTTGCCGATGACATGATACTCTACATAGAAAACCCAAACGACTCCTTCCCAAGATTGCTAGAACTCATACAGCAATTTGGCAGTGTGGCAGGATACAAAATCAATGCCCAGAAATCAGTGGTGTTTCTATACACTAACAATGAGACTGAAGAAAGGGAAATGAAGGAGTCAATCCCATTTACAATTGCTCCCAAAGCATAAGATACCTAGGAATAAACCTAACCAAAGAGGTAAAGGATCTATACCCTAAAAACTATAGAACACTTCTGAAAGAAATGGAGGACGACACAAAGAGATGGAAAAATATTCCATGCTCATGGATTGGCAGAATTAATATTGTGAAAATGTCAATGTTACCCAGGGCAATTTACACGTTTAATGCAATCCCTATCAAAATACCATGGACTTTCTTCAGAGAGTTGGAACAAATACTCTTCAGATTTGTGTGGAATCAGAAAAGACCCCAAATAGCCAGGGGAATATTGAAAAAGAAAACCATATCTGGGGGCATCACAATGCCAGATTTCAGGTTGTACTACAAAGCTGTGGTCATCAAGACAGTGTGGTCCTGGCACAAAAACAGACACATAGATCAATGGAACAGAGTAGAGAACCCAGAAGTGGACCCTCAACTCTAGGGTCAACTAATATTGGACAAAGCAGGAAAGACTCTCCACTGGAAAAAGGAAAACTTGATCTTCCAAGGAGAAGCACATGCACAGGGAGGCATAGAAATGGTTTCCACTGAGCTTTATGGTGAGATTACCTCTCAGATAGGCTGGGCCTCTTGGGAAGAGCACGTGTTCCCTTGCTGTCTGGGCCGAGCTGATCTAGAAGAGGGGGGAACAACAGGAACGTGTTGCTACTGCTTCCCGGCGGCCCAGGTCTGGTCCCTGCCCGCACCGTATTGTGCATGTCAATGACATCCGGCACGGACCCTGATGGAAGTGCATCAGCAGGTGGCTGCAAAGGTGGACTTGACAACTGACTGGAGGTGGTGTCTCTCCCTTTTGGTGGAAGAGAGAACCAAGGGGGGAACAGAATCATATAAAGTAGAAATATGGTATTTGTGTCATTGCTACATGGAGTTTAAATATCCATCTAAGGGTGAGAATGGGTGTTTCTTGGCTCAGGGTGTGACCAGGGCCTGGGGATCGAGTCCCGAGTCGGGCCCCCTGCATGGAGCCTGCTTCTCCTCTGCCTGTGTCTCTGCCTCTCTCTCTCTCTCTCTCTCTCTCTCTCTCTCTCTGGGTCTCTCATGAATACATAAATAAAATCTTTAAAAGAGACCCTGAACCCCGTGGCCACATATTGTTCCTTGAGAAAATGACTTCGCCCAACAGCTCTTGGGGAGTCGGGGGCTGTGCTCCACCTCCCTCCTCATTTTGCTGCCACGCACAGCGCACAGCAGCCCCAGTGGTGCGAGCCCCGAGGTGGCTTGGGGAGGACTCCTCTGAGGACACGGGGACCGACACTGGGCCTGAGCCGCCGCCGGTGGTTGTGGCTCTTTGGACTAGCACGGCCGCCCCTTCGCACCTGTGCCTGTCGGAGGCAGGAAAGAGCACATGTTTCCTGGATCGCTCCACATGTTAGGAAAGGGGGTTGAAACACTCTGGTTGTTTTCCTCTAATCACAGAAATGACTGTCCTCGCCTCTAGCGACTGTCTTTCCGCCTCCCCAGGCCGCCCGGCTCTGAATGTGCACGGTTTAATGCTGGGGGCAGGAGGCTCTGCTGGGGTGGGGGGCGGGCCTCGCAGGGGTGCTCCCCGGGCAGCACCCCCACGTCACGGTTGCACACAGCAGACCATGACTACAATCTGATGCTGGAATTTAGAGTTAAAATAGCAGAGTCGTGAAACAGTGCCAGCGAGTGTGAGTGAGTGTTGACCGCTCAACGCTGATGGAGCTGTGGTTTGTCTGGAACTCACTTGAGGACAGGTCCTCGGCCGCCTGCCCTGGGGGCACCTCGTTGCCTCTGTGAACGCGGGTTACACACCCCGGACCCGTGGGCTGTGACTTCACAGCAGCCGAAACAGGTGCCGGTGAGAACGGACAGTGTAGGGTTATACTAATGACAGGTCAAGCATTAAACAGCACCAGAGGTATTTAGGATACTTATTGGCAACCCTTTGAGAATGTTAAAAAAAAAAAAAAGAAAAGAAAAGAAAAGAAAAGAAAAGAAAAAGAATGAACAGGGAATCAGATTTTTAAATTATTTTATTAATTTAGCTTTGAAATTTTTTGGCATTTTGCCTGAAATATGCCCATGTTGAATTCCTTCTGCCTTTTTGAGGTGCTTGTTAGTAACAGGATCAGTAAACATCTTCCAGTTTACAAGAATTCTAAACCTCTAGTTCTTGAAAAAAAAAAAAAAGACAATTTAAAGGTCAGCATTAAAAAATAAAACTTGAAGATCTCTAAATATTACAAAATGCTACCATTCTAAAAGCTGTGTGTGCATAATTAAAGAGCTTAATAAATATTTTTCTATATTGTGTGTTTAATTTAAAAAAAAGAAACGAAAAACAGAGATGGTCATTCCCGCAAAACCCACACACATTGCTTTGGGAAATATTCGTGAAATGAATGTTATGTTACTGTATTTATGGGACGTAAAATTTTCTTTAGGTTAGAGACCAAATCTAATGCTTTTGAACATTTGTCATAAAAGGTTGGGGATCACACCGTTTTTACTATGTGATTGGATTAATAGATTCGGCGTGTGATTTCTCACACGGTTCTTCGTGGTAAGATTTGGGTTAAGACATACAGGTACAAGGTGTGTTGATATCAGCAGAGGTTTTTGTCTCTCCGTTTTTTTGGGTATCAGAAAAAAAATACAACAACTTAGTGCATTTGACTAGGAGACGTTGCTGGTTTAACCCCCTTCCTGCCTAATCACGTCACTACTGGGGTCCTCGGCGCAGCGCTCCGAACTAATGTATGGAGAGGAATTGTCTTCAACTGTGATGTTTACAAGAATTTCCCTGGAATCTCTTTAAAATACATAGTTTCAGGCCCCACAAAAAACCTAACAAATCAAATTTTTATTGTCAGAAACCCAGTAAACTGTTTTGTTTTTCTTCCTTTCCCTCCGCTGCCCTCAGGCAGAGGCGGTGTAGCTGGGCCGACGCCGTTCTGTGCACAGTCGTTTAGAAATCACTATAGAATTTAGGACATTTCTTAGAAAAATACCACTGACTCTAGCAGGTAAGTACCTAAAAATAATCCTCTCTGACACATCCTAGGCATAGACATAGGAAGAAAATAGGTCCTTCTTATTAAGTGTGGGAATAATTAGGAATATTACATTTTCTCTTTATGTTTATAATAGGATCACACAAAAAGGAAATGCCAGCTATAATAAAGTGACACATAAATCTCCGTATAAACACAAGCACAGCTCTCCATGGCTGGAGAAGAGCCGCGTCCGGTGCTAAAGGAAGATTCTCTGTGCCTCTGCTCAGTCAAGAGCCAGCAGAAGTGACCGGGGGTGGAAGATGGGCTCCCGTCCGCAGGTGGAAAGCCGGTGTGTTGCTTCTTAGTATTTTTAATTGTGAGGGATGTGACAGTGGAATCCCAGCTCACCTGTCGGGGGTAACCGTCTCCCACCCTAGCACTGAGCACAAAACCCCACTGTCTGAGGAGTACCCAGCAGAGCGGGACCACGTCAGAGTTATGTCATTCTTAGGGTCAGTTTGCAGCTCATTTACACCTATTGTCGAGGCTACTTTCTTCCCCCCCTTTCAGGTATTTTTCAAAGTTCTTGGGCCTCTGAGATCGAGCGGAAATCTAAGATCATCGAGATAACTTGGAGAGATTATGTCCAGATTTTACCGTTCAGTACGAACAATGGTAATCAGTGCAGAAAACGTATACGTCTGTAGCATTTGTACAATCACTCACACGCATTCTCCTCTCAGCCCCCCAACGACCCGCTAGGGCCGAAGAGTGGAGGGGAGGATGCTACAGTTCAGAGAGGTCTGGAGAACTCCATCGTGCCGCCGTGCAATCACGGGACTCACACCCGCACGTGCCTGCCCGGATCCTCGGCGCGGGTGGGCCTCACACGCGGGTTCACACGCACAGGGAGTGCACGATCCCGACACGTCCTGAGCGCCACGCGCACCGGTTCCTGGATCCGCAGGGCTCGGTTAATGAGGCGAGCAGCACCAGGATTGTTTGCAGTGAGGAAACGAAAGCACAGGAAGATGAGGGAATTTAACTGGGGTGCGAGGAGGGTTAGAGAAGACTAGGAATTATAGAAAAATAGGTTTTTAAATGGCTGGTATGATTAGGAACCTCACCTCACCTAGAGGGCACGCGGTGTTAGGAACTGGGATGGAACAGTCACGGCTGCTTTTCACCCCAAGGGAAGAGAAACCCCCTGTTCTGGTCACGGGTAGAGGGAGGGATGCCACGCTCCGTGATGTGATCCCAAGCCGTTGGGGGTCGGCTTCCCGTTGGGAAGGAGGCCCTTGAGTGAGGAGAGACAGGATTCACGGCGGAAGCCGGAGAAAATTTGCAGCAGGAAAGTTCTACGTGATCAATAATACTTTTCCTTCTTTCTTTGATATTGTCCTGCTGTCTAGCTCAGAGGAACCATAATTCTAAAAGTAGAAGCCGGTAGCAAAGCAGGTTAATTAGTGAGAGAAGCGGCTCCAAGGAAAAACATAGCCCACATTCTGTTATTATTCCAATGTATTATAGGAATATTTATATTTTTATGTATAATATTTTAAGGAGATTATATAAATGTGATGAAATTATCATTTTTACATAATTATAAATATGAGTTGAAAATATTAATTCTTCCAATCCATGAGTGTGGAATATTTTTCCATCTCTTTGCATCTTCCTCAATTTCTTGCAGAAGTGTTCTGTAGGGTCTAGGGTATAGATCCTTTACCTCTTTGGTTAGGTTCATTCCTAGGTATCTTATGCTTTTGGGTGCAATTGTAAATGGGATTGACTCCTTCATTTCTCTTTCTTCAGTCTCATTGTTAGTGTATAGAAATGCCATTGATTTAAGGGCATTGATTTTGTATCCTGCCACACTGCCAAATTGCTGTATGAGTTCTAGCAATCTTGGGGTGGAGGCTTTTGGGTTTTCTAGGTAGAGTATCATGTCATCGGCGAAGAGGGAGAGTTTGACTTCTTCTTTGCCAATTTGAATGCCTTTTATTTCTTTGTGTTGCCCAATTGCTGAGGCTAGGACTTCCAATACTATCTTGAATAGCAGTGGTGAGAGTGGACTTCCCTGTCTTGTTCCTGATCGTAGGGGAAAGGCTCCCGGTGCTCCCCATTGAGAATGATATTAGCTGTGGGCTTTTCGTAGATGGCTTTTAGGATGTCGAGGAAAGTTCCCTCTATCCCTACACTCTGAAGAGTTTTGATCAGGAATGGATGCTGTATTTTGTCAAATGCTTTCTCCGCATCCAGTGAGAGGATCATATGGTTCTTGGTTTTTCTCTTGCTGATATGATGAATCACATTGATTGTTTTACGAGTGTTGAACCAGCCTTGTGTCCCGGGGATAAATCCTACTTGGTTGTGGTGAATAATCTTCTTAATGTGCTGTTGGATCCCATTGGCTAGTATCTTGTTGAGAATTTTTGCATCGATGTTCATCAGGGATATCCCCCTAATTCTCCTTTTTGGTGGGGTCTTTGTCCGGTTTTGGAATTAAGGTGATGCTGGCCTCATAGAACGAATTTGGAAGTACTCCATCTCCTTCTATCTTTCCAAACAGCTTTAGTAGAATAGGTATGGTTTCTTCTTTAAACGTTTGATAGAATTCCCCTGGGAAGCCATCTGGCCCTGGACTCTTGTGTCTTGGGAGCTTTTTGATGACTGCTTTGGCTCATTTTCTTGTGTCACAGCATAAAATATGCAATATATTCTATCATATATTTATAAACACATGTAAACAAGAATAACAACTCCCAAAAGAGACAGACTACTGTGTGTCAGCCCCTACTGTGGATTCTGTGACAATGTGAGGGGTCCCAAGTGTGTGTGTGTCCCGTCATGGAAGGTTCTCACACCCTGGGGGTGAGAGGGAACAGGTCTAGCCAGACCAAGGACTGGCAGTTGGACACGGGTTGAAACAGCCCAAATAAAACAGGGCTTCACGACAGACCATCAAAGGAAGCCTGACGACAAGGAATGTGACTGACCACCTTGCGGAGCCAGCCAGGTAACGTGTTTCTGTGTCGTCACCTGCACGGTCTGTACCTACCATTCCCTTGCACATCTGCAGAGTTCAGAGTTCAGGTCTAACTCTTGGGGGCTGGAGCACAGCTGTGTTCCTTGGAGTCACTCAGAAGTGGAATGATATATGAAAACAAAAACAATGACAAGTTATAACAGGCTAACAGATGGCAGGTGGATGGTAGACAGATGCGCAGAGACACAGATACGTAGGTGGGTAGGAAGATGTGACGATGGTGAGGGCCCCAGGCTCACAGTGAGGGCACTGAGCTGTGCACGTGGGCACGTGGTGACTGAGCTACATCCTGCACGTCCCCAGGGCACGGCCCCACCGCGTGGGGACAAGGGATGGCGCCCAGGCTCCTCCTCCGTCCAGAGTAGCGTCATGTCTGCTTGTTTTACTTACCCATTGGATTTCCAGAGACAGCACTTCAATTACAGTTGGAAAACACCGGTTTTGTTGAATGACTTTCCTTTTCAGTCTCTATCTTACACCCCCAGGAGCTCAAGGCACTAACTTAGGGACCCAGGATGAGAGATCATGTCTCTTCCAGGTCCTCAGAAATTGTAGGTACCGACGTGCTCGGAGACTGTGCAAGGTGGGCACGGTGGGACCAGTGTTTGTGGCCCCTCACGTGACGTCCCACAGGGCACACGTGCCCTCTGAGGAACACTCTTTGGGAATGTTGCATGAATCTCTCTCCTCAGTGGAACGTGGGGAACCTCCTGAGTATACGTAAGAGTAACATCAGAAACTCCCGGCAAGTTCTCGAGTCCGGTGTCCTTGCTACACCTCTTCTACTGGCTCTAGGCTCCTTCAGGTGATAACGGGAGCCAAGATCTGCCTGGGGGCTCAGAGATCGCCTTGCTTTCTCTGCTGCTCGCCCCTCTGTTTTGATTGCGGCTCTTGGGTGCGTCAGAAAATGCACCAGTATGGTAGTCCTCGGCCTCTGCCAGCTATTCAAGGTACATACCACTGTCCTAATTTTAACCATGGCCTACTTTACAGTTAGCTAAGTTTAGGGGTTTGTCCAAAGGGGTTTTAGCCAGGATTTCACCACCGACTGTCCTCCCATTAGGGCTGTAGTCACTCGACAGGCCTCCTTCCGTATCGCACGACATCTGAGAAGTTAGAACTCAAGCAAAAGAAAAAAAAATGTTGATATGCAATCATCACCAAGAACACAATTAAAAGAAATAAATAGTTTGGCGCAGTGACACACGGAAAGGAAGGCGTTACGTTCTGTGGACCTTTATTTTGAGCCATATCCTGCTCATTAGGGGGACACACTGCGCTCAGTGCTTTTTTATAGCCTTACATTACAAAATCGCTTAAAAAACCAGTATTACGTACAGGAAGCATGACCGTACTCAGTATGATCCTTTTCACAAACTGCAAAATTCGATGCAGAACAAAATAATAAAATGTCTGTTTCCTTTATTTTACGTTAAATAGTCCTACAAGATAAAAATTCATCAACAACACCTGCAAGATGATGTGGAATATGAATTGTCCCATGAGCAGCATTGCTGGTACGTTACAGACTTCCAGTGGAGGCTTCCTTAGTTACGATTCCTTTTCTCCTGCCCTTGCCCAGAAACATCCATTATTGCAGATTTTGTGTTAATCACTTTGCTGTATCCATTTAGAGCTATTTCTCCTATTCATCTGTTTGGGATGGTTATTTTTGAATGTCATATAAATGGACTCCCCCCGTCTGTTTTTGTCTGTGATTCGGTTGTTTCAGTTGGTGGATGAGATGCATCCATGTCTGTACAGCATTCCACTCTCTGGCTCGACTCGAGTTTATTCTTTGTTGAAAGATTTGAGTGAATGATACGAGGAGCAGCGATCCTATACACATTCTCAGGCATATCCTCCAGCACCTGAGTGCAAGAGTTTCTGCAGGGAACGTGCTTGCTGCAGGATGTCTGCACCACAGACGATGGGCGTGTTCCAAGGGGCCAAGGGATGTCAGAGCATTTCCCACCAGCCTCTTACAAGCGCAGGATGCACATTCCTTTTGCTCAATACTAGATTTGACCAACTTATAACTTAAGCATGAAGTGGCCTCACATTTTGGGTTCCACGTGCATCTCTGTTTTTAGGCAGAACACATTTTCGCATGCTTATGGATCAAATATAGTCAATCCTTCGTAATGCATCTGTTCAAATGTCTTTCCCTCCCGACTCTTAAGGATTATTTATGCCCTTACTGGACAATAAGGAGTTTTTCTATATTGAGGACTTTCATCACTATAGGCTGCGTATGTTCAATGGTCTTCTCCCTATTTGTGGCTTGATTTTTCTGTTTTTTTATTATTATTATTCATATATCTTAAAATTGCGATTTTTTTAGAAAATATTCTAAAGACTGTGATTCTTTCCCACATCCAAGTATTGAGTGTGAAGAGTGTGTGTGTATGTGTGTATGTGTGGGTGTGTGTGTGGTGCAAACCAGGAAGGAAATTCGGTATGTTTTCCAGGCGAGTAACCAGTTTCTACGCACCCCTTGTTGATTGATCTGGACTTTCCTACTAAAGCTGCAGAACGTGTCTTTCAAAAAAAAAAAAAACTGGTGCAAATAAATTTATTATTTAAAAAAAATTGGTGCATTTCACACGTGCACAGGACCGCCAAGGTCCTTATCGCCTTCTGCTGTTTTAATTTTTGGAGCCTTAGATCAACTCAATCTTATTTTTAAAAAAGAGATTTTATTTTCTTAGAGAAGTTCACGGCAAAATTGGGAGGGAGGTAAATATACCCCGTCACAGCGTCTGGGCCTATGAATGTGCCCCACCCACTAGATGGGACATCGGTCACCACTGATGAACCCACCTGGACCCGTCATCAGCCCCCGGAGCCCACAGTCCACATCGGGGTCATTCTGTGGGTTTGGACAGATGTACAGTGTCCTGTATGCACCAGGGCAGCACCACACGGAGCGTCTGCACTGCCCTAAAAGTCCTCGGTGCTCTACGAAGTCATCTTCCGCCTTCCTTTCAAACCCCAGGCAACTACTGATCTTTTCCCGTTTCCATTGTTTTGTCCTTTCCGGAATGTCGTAGAGTTGGAATCATACTGTTGGCCGCCTGTTCAGATTGGCTTATTTCACTCGGTAACAGGCACTCGAGGCTCCTCCAAGTCTCTCATGACCTGAAGAGCATCCCACCGTGTGGATGGACCAGCTGGTGGGTCCCGCACCTACCGAAGTGCATCATATCCTCCCAGGTTCCAGCGATTATGAGCGAAGCTGCCATGAACATGCGTGTGTAGGTTCTGTGTGCCCAGAGGTTTCAGTTCATTCGGGTAAATTCCTCGGACTGCTGGGCCGTAGGGTCGGACTGTAAAAAACCGCCGAGCTCTCTTCCGAAGTGGCTGGACTGTTCTGCGGTCCCGTCCACAGTGAAGGACAGCTGCTGTCCCTGCACATTTCAGGTGCCAGGACCCGCTCCGGGGGGAGCTTAGGGGACCCTCGGCTCAGCTGTCACTGTACTCGAGCCCTTTTGTGGGCTTTAATGTCCAGCCAACGTAGCAACACGTTCTAAGTCAACAGTGCACCCGTCAATATGGTCCAGCAGTTTCTTTATTTCATTTGGGGCTTCTTCGGAGGTTCTACTACGGGAAATTGTATTTTATACGCGTAGGCTGGACAAGGCATTCCTACGATTTCTCTCGGGGTGCAGTTCAATCTATGGGCGCTGACAGCAGGTCTACGTAACAGTCTCCCCACGCTGCTGCTGACTCGCGTGTCCAGGCAGCAACCGGCCGGGCGCTCGCTGCTCAGGGCGTGGTAGTGTGGGACCCTCTGCACTGGCTGCCGTGGAGGCCACTTTTCCTTCGGTGAATAGCTCGGTCACGGGCGTTTCAAAAGCTTAGATGCTTATCCAGTCGACTATAATCCCTTTTCTAAAGACACTGCAGTTTTCTTGTTCTTGTTTTTCTTCCGGACACTTTATTAACTTAGGAGTTTGGACAGGTACCAGCGAGCTTTGCACAATGTGACATTCCCTCCCTACGCAGCAAAGGTGAGGATGAAGGTAAACACATGTCTGGAAAGTTTCATTTTTCTACGGGAAAGGCCGAGTGCGTGTATATATGTACGTATGTACGTATGTGTGTGTGTACACGTACACCCACAGGCCGAGTGCTCTCCTCGTATACTTAGTAAGGGATCCCTGGAGACCCCTGAGGATGCCAGGGACAGGGGCCCGAGCTACCGTCTGAGAAAGGAACCTGTGACGGTCACTCTGACAAAAGGTAGAAGGAGAAGCAATTTCACGACCATTTTCGAGTCTACAAGAGGGTTTGCTACTCAGGGGAGGCTCACTCATCGTGATTTCTTTAAAAATGGAGCTGAAGTCATGGTTCTAAGAGGGATTTCCACTGAGGAAGGCATTTCGGAGTGGGCTCAGGGATGGCGTGGCTGCGAGCCTTCCTCCTACGGCCTGAACGCAGAGCATCGTGTGGATTCAGTGATCGGTGAGGTTGTACGTGCTGCAAAGTCCGAGGCCGCTTACCTGTGTCTCCCTTCTTTCTTCCAGATTGAGAAGGACACGCAGATGGGGTGAGCACGCCCCGGGGCCCCCGTCTGCCTTCCCTCCGACCTTCGTGCTAGGCGGTCTGGGGGCCGTGCCGGTGGTATTGGCCCAAACCTCAGGCTGCAAAGCAGGCACAGAGCGTGTGGCTCTTCTTTCTGCCTCTACTGGGCCACGTGATCGCAGGCAGCAGGGCTGGATCCCCCCCAGTGAAAAAGTCTAAGTGTTGCGTGTGTTCCTCCTCTAATCTGAGATATTCCCTGCTGGATTCAAGGGCCAGTCCGTATGAGATTTCTCTCCCTCCCCAGACGGTTTTTCCTAATTAGCTAAAACAAGTAAATCCACTTAAATACATAGGACCTGACCACCTGCAAGCGCCTCCGCTGTACAATTATTGAGATCAGGTGCGCAGCCAGTCGGCCAGAATGAGTAAAGACTTTTAACGGAAACCTAGTGTAATTCATTATATCATTCTGCACTTTGAGGTTTGACCCCATTAGAATCATAGCCTGAAACAAGGGTTTATGAAAGGATCGTCGAGTCGAATAAAAACCGGTTGCATAAAACATGCAGGAAGGACTCGGTCACATTTGAATCCTATCGGATACTCGAGACGCGGATATAAGCACCAGCAACGCGTGAGTCTGCAGAGCACATACCGTAGTTCTTTTTTTTTTAAATCGACGTATCGCTGGCACACAGCGTTATGTTCGTTTTGGGTGTAAACGCAGAGATCCACCGATTTCATCTATTACCGCTCGCTCGCCGCGTCTTCGGCACACAGCGTCATCACAGCCCTGTTGACCACGCTCTCTATGCTGTACTTTTCATCCCTGCGACGTATTTATTTTATGACGAGAAGTCTGAACGCCTCATACGTGTGAGATGCATCCATAGGCCCTATCAGGCTTGTTGCACACGGATATCCACAGGGTTTGCCGGAGAGCCAGGGGGTCGAGGGGGCGAAGAAGGCAACACCCCCGTGACAGCCCGAGGACTGGAGGGCAAGGGCAAGGCGGCACCTGCAGCAGGACGCCAGTGCCCGAAGCGCGCCCTGCACCCCGCGGCATCACACCCGCTCGCCCTGCGCGCTTGGGGCCGGGGCGTCGGCCGAACGGCAACGACCGTTTCACAGTCTCGCTTCCCGAGAGTTTGGAGAAGACGTCAGAGTGGTGCCGAGGAAGGAGGTGTCCATGAGGCCGGAGGCCGCCAGCCAAGGATGGAGTTGAAGTCTAACTCAGAAGAACATTTCCGGCCATTTCCAAAATTCTAAGATTCAGCGAGTTGCCGTGGATGCCAACATGCGGACTCCAGACCCCCTGCAAGTGCTCACGATGGGTTTTTCTTGTAATTGTTGGTGCTTTGAGCAGCTGGGGCAGCCCGGACCTGCTCTCCTGGGTCATTCCTCCCAGCACCGCCCTTGGAACACGTGCTCCGTGCGGGTCAGGCACGGGCGCTGCCCTGCGGTCCCGCTGCCAGGAGTAGAACAAGACACGAAAAGGACATTTCCAGTCCCGATGGAACCTCCCCTGGAGCAGCGACCCACACAGAAAATGCACGTGCAAAAGGGAATTTGATTTTAAACAGAGCAAAGAGCCAAAACAGGATGAATGTTGTTGGCTGGCCTGGCGGTGACCACATCCAGGATAAAGAGGGATTTGGACGGAGGCCCCGGAGGAGAGAAGAGCGAGCAGAAGGGGAAGGCGGGAGGAGCGGCGGCCCCCGGAGCAGCCGGGAGCAGGGGAGCCAGAGCACTGAGGGCTGAGGAGCCCAGACCCCAGGGCACAGGGGCCCGGGGCGTGGGGCTTCAGTCGGGCCTGGCTCAGCGGCCTGTGTGCACAGTAGGCCCGTCGGAAAGCTCGCTCGAGCCGGGGTGGGCCTGGGCGTCCCTCCAGGCTGGAGGGCAGCAGGGGGCAGCCGTGCCACCCACATGCATAGTAGGACTCTCGGAAAGCTCGCTCGAGCCGGGGTGGGCCTGGGCGTCCCTCCAGGCCAGGGGGCAGTAGGAGGCAGCCGTGCCCTCTTCTGTGTGCGGAGGCCTGGGTGCTCTGTGGGGAGTGCTCTGCAGACGGGCACCCCTGGAGACGGACGGGGCGGGCGCACCGGCTGCCTCAGAAAGTCTGGCGCTGGGTCCCAAAGAGGCTGCTTCGGAAAAGATGTCTCATGCTGTCAGTGGACCGGACGACGCTTGGGCAAAGACCAGGGCACCGAGGTCAGCGGAGGGTTCAAGCCGTGCAGCTGCGGGACTGGCAGTGAGCGAGGGTCCTCGGGCCCACACCCCCGTGTTCTGCTGCCCCCATCGGCCGTCGGCCCGCGGGAGTGGGTGGAGAAGCTTCCACGGACGCCCACTCCGGCCTCTCTCCGGGCAACTGCAGCCACACACTTGGACAAATGAATCAAGAACCTGATTGTCTGTAAGTTTTATTTGAAAAACATGAGCGGAGAAAGAGCAGCAGGAGCTCAGTGGAGGCGCAGGAACGCAGAGCTACGTTTCTGAGCCATCATGGCAAAGGTGGCACAGGGTCCTGCCCACTAGCAGTCTGACCGCACGATAGTGTCTCACAGTAGCTCGATTCATTCACATTTTTTGCATTTTTTTTTTGCAAGAAATCAGACATCCTCAGTGATGCCGGGAAATAGGAAAATGCTAGCACATGAAGTTTGGCTCCCTGAGGAAATTCATGGCGTTTTGCAAGAATGAAGGACACGGAAGCTTCCTGGCCTGTTTCCAACAGACACCAGACCCCCTCAGAGCAGGTCATCCCATTGTCCTTCCTACGAATCCTGCATGTCGCCAATGTCGGAATTCGAAAGCCACGGTTCATTTTGCCCCCTGTTGTCACAGACTCATGTTCTTTGGGACTTTCGGGTTGAGTTGTGGCCAACACGAGGGCCAAGTCTATGGCTACTCAGTCTCCCATCCTACGAGGATCATTTTGCGTCTGGGCCAACGGTGTTGTTAAGAGTAGGGGCAGAGCAAGGGCTCCCGAAGAGAGGGACGGGGGCAGGATGGGAGTCCAGGCTCTTAGGGCTTCCACCCCAAACCAGGAGACGTGAAACATGCTCTGCAGCTAACAAGTTATTAAAAAAATCTATATTCAGCTAAAGGCAAGCCCATATTCAAAGCATATAGGAATTGTTTTAAAGACGTGTCATGAATTTTTTTCTGAGCTTATCCCCACGAATGGGAAGAGATAGAAATTAGTGACACACGATTGAAATAAGAATATATTGCCTTAGAAATGCCCCCAGAAGAGTTGCTTCCAGTGTACGATATTTAATGATGACTGATCCCGTTAAACAGCACATATGTCATTGCCACTGCAGCTCTGGGTGGACGCAGGGTGTTATACTAGGTTTCTAACAGAGGACCCGTCTCTGGTACGCCTCATGCTGGATTCACATTTAGCTCCTAAAATATATGTCATCCTTTGAGGCCAATATTTTCTGAGATTAAGCATGGTGTGAAAAACATCATTAAAACCCTGCATCATTTGCTCAAAGATTATCTATCTATTTATTTATTTATTTATTTATTTATTCATTTATTCATTTATTCATTTATTCATTCATTTGTTTATTTAGAGAGAGCACACAAGCAGAGGGAGGGAGAGAGAATCTCAAGCAGACAGCCCCGTCACGGGGCTCGAATCCAGGACCCTGAGCTGGTGACCTGAGCCAAGTTAGCAGCCCAACCACTGAAGGCACCCAGGAGCCCCCAAACCCCGTGTCTTTAACAAGAGGAAAGCGCACGAGGTTCAAAGAGCAACCAACAAACCTCCCTGGGATCTCTTCCGTCTTCGCGACTGCACGCAGGCCCCCAGAGCCCAGCTGGTGACCCTCAGGCGGCACACGTCCAGCGATGACATCAAGCCAGGGTTCCGCGGAGGGCTGGGGCCCCAGAAACACGCCTGCCCCTCCCGCCCCAGAGGCCTGCCCAGGGAGCCGGGCACGCACATGCCCCCCCCCTCCCCGGCATTGCTGCGCACGCTCCACCTGGCAGCGTTCCTGAGAAGTGTCGTGGACCGATGGCCTCCTCGTCCTTCCCACGGCAGATACTATTTCACCAGCTCCCCCCTTTGCACACAACATGTGTTATAATAGAAAAGAAATTGATCCAGCGAATGCTCATCCAGCAGATACAAATGCCTCTTTATTAGGTCTGGTTGCTGACTAGGCTTCTGCGACCTTTGCAGAGAATACGCAACGAAGCAGGAAGTCATTATGCTGAGGACAGACATGATGAAATACTGGACGGATATTACTATGATTTCCCTGTGGGGTGGCGAGCGCGGCCGTGGGCTCTGTGGCGGGTGACCTGGACCAGGAGCCCCCACGGATGCCCACGTAGACGGGGCCCCCAAGGCATCAGCCCGTAGAAACTGCCCTTGGATTCCTCTTTGACAGTGGAACCAAGTTCCAAGTTTAATGTCCTTACAGGTTGTCCTTCCCTGAAACTACCACGATTCTGGTGTCTTGTCCCTCGATGGGAGGCACCATCTCTAAGGTCAGACTCATAATGAAATAAAATTAGAATGTACCATCTACATAAATAAATAAATAAATAAATAAATAAATAAATAAATATAAAAAATAAAGAATGCACCATCTACACTATGGAAAAATATAAATATGAGAGACTTAGCAAGTCAGATAATGCGCGTTTTAAGATCTACAGATAAACATGATGTAGACATTTCAATAGGAAACGATAATTAACACCGAGATAAAAAGTTTTATGTGCTACAACGCTTTATCCCCTGAAATTCAGGATTTATCACTTGCCCAGAAAATAGTATTATTATATTTATGTCTGTTGACCTGTATGTCTGTAGGCTTTGTAACATGGATGATGTTTTGGGGCTGAATAGCATTAAAATGCTTCTGATTTTCCAAAGCCTCTCAGGTTCATGTGTAAATATTTCACCACAAAGAAATTTGGGGAAAATCCCATTCTGTGGCATAGGCTAGATCACAGAGACCCCCCATGTGCTCAGATGCTCATTGTACCTGCAAAAAATTCATGTTAAGATGATGTACACCATTGCTCCCCCCCATTTCCTCTACTTTGCTCCAGATTCCTCTTCCTAGGTGGCCCAGACCCCGAGGAGGCACCACAGAGTGCAGGGCGCGTTGTCTGCACGCCCCACGGGCTGCCTGGGGCCAGCTCAGGCACGGGGAGATGTAAGCCAGACGTGAGGGGACCGGAGTCCTTATGTTCTCGGAAATTCTGTCAAGACAGCAAGCAGAAAAAAATATATATAGTTTTGCAGTAGGAAGGACAGCGGTTGTGGAAGGCATGTGAGTGAGAAGAAAGAGAAGGATGGGCAACGTCTCCTCCAGGGCTCCTCCAGGGTTTGGGAAACAGCGTCTTAATCTCCCATCTCCTTTTTTACAACAGCCTCTACTAATGGAAACGTAGCAGGTCTAACTCACACGTTCGGGCGGAAGTGCCCTTGGGGGACCGCCCGTGCACTCGCCCGATCCCGCCCGACTACAAATAATGCACAGGATACGAGAGGTTGCTCCAGGAGAGCTCTGAACAAGCCACCTCTGTGACCCCTGCTGTCGCCGATGCTTTTCTGTGCATCGTCCAAACTCCCCAAAGCTCAGCCTGGTCCCATCAGAGTCAGAGGGGTGGGGAGACAGGGCGTTAGGGGGTACCGGGTCCCTGCTATGCATGGAGGTGCGGGTGCGCATCTAATGGAGAGACACTATCTGTGTAATTATCTCATATAAAACACGTGTCACAAGTGCCACTTTGTACGAGCTCTGATGTTATGCTTCCTGCTTTGCCTGCTGCCGGATTCCCTCTTGGGAACTTGAAGATCCCAGATTCTATTCCTCGCTCCACATCTGTTGCCACCTTTGTGACCCACCTTGTGGCTGGAGCCCAACAATGCGATGGTTTCTCTTTCCCTGAGCTTCACACGACTGTAGCCAAGGTTGACTACACGGGATGGAACTCAAATCTACCCTTTCGTCTTTCTAAAAAATATTCTTGGGGCTGTTTTTTTTTTTAATGAATTCCAATATTTCACTACATTTGTATTCAAAGCTCCGCTGGAATGGTGGGCGATGGGCAATGGACCAAGATCAGAAATCCTGATGCAAGTGTCCACGCTCGGATGACCTCACGGGATAATGCTACCGAATAGTCCAACAAGAAAAACTAACCGTAATTTTACACAGTGTCTTTTAGAAATGGTTAGATGGATGTTTATTCCCTATTATCACCTTATAGGAGCCCGGGATCACCCTGAGGCTAAAAAGTAGAGACCATTCAAAACAGAACAGGACGAAAGAACCCTACTGACCAACGGCTGTCATGAAGCTGGACGGAATAATCCCCAACAAACCAAATCTTCCCAGACTGACATCCGGGTGGGATCCAGGCATGCAGGCTGCTCCCACATTTGAAAATCAATCTCTATAATTCATCGTACCAAACATCCAGAAAAGTCCTATGATCTCACCATTCAAAGTAGAACGTGCGTTTGACGGACTTCAATACTTTCAATACAAACTCTCCGGACAGTGAGGATGGAGAGGGTCTTCCTTCCTCGATCAAGTCAATGACAACCGTCTAGGGCTGACACCGTGCTTCATAGTGAGAGGCTGACTCCTTCCCCTCTATGACTGAGAACAAGGTAAAGAGCCTCTCCCAACACTTTCTGTAGGACGCACAGGCACACGCACACGCACACGTGTAACTGGTGAAATCACGCGGGCTCATTTCCTGCCGTCCATCTCGTCCCGTTGTCATGTGCCAAGCTCGTATGGTGCACACGGCAGCCCCGAACAGTCCTGCACGACTCCCTGCGAATCTATGATTACTTTCCGAGCAAACCTCATAGGCAAAAGTATTTAAATATTTCATATTTAAGGCGTTTTGCGACAGCGGATTACTAACCTAATAGTAGAGACTCGGGCACACCCCTCAAGCTCTTTATTTTCCTCATTTCCTTTCACTCCCACGTGATGCTTTGGGCTTGCTCTTGAGAACTTCCGAGGGCAAGGACGCTCTACTTCCCAGCGTGTGGATGCCGCCACTTGGTGAGAAGAACACTGTAGGGATGCGACATTTGTCTCTATGACACGATTCAGTACGTATCCCACTTAGGTCACAAGTGACAGCCAATAGAAAAGTGCTCTATCATCTCTAGATGCGTTCCCTGCCCTTTCCTCCCTCACTTTCCTGGCGCACCCTATGCGGAGAGACAAACCAGCGTCTCCAGGCCGCCGCACCTGGGCAGACGCCCTTGACAGCGTTGTCTCGCTACTTAGAGCAGCTTGTCCCTGGAGGGCAAGGACGTACTCGCTGCAGGACGTGTCTGTGCATTCGGAGGGATCCAACCCACACCAGGACACGTTATGTGCCGAGCCGACCGACATCCAAGTCTTTGAGGTCTGGTAAAAGTAGAACACACGGTCTGCCTCCAAAATAATTTCGCAGACACACAAAAATATCCCATTTCTCTGTGTAACAACTTCTGGTGGACAACGGGCAGCAATTTATTGCACCCAAGGAGGCGGGACCCGGAAACTAATCATTGTCTCTGGTTTTCGTTTATTTGGAAATCGTGAGAGGTTAATAGAAATCCCCAGGTTGTTCGGAATGCCTGATAGCTCCAGAGGCTTTATTTGGTGGAACAGCGATTTCCTACGTTGGCTTGCAGGTAGCATTAGTCTGAGTAATAACATTTCCGTTCATAACGGATTCAGGTCGCAATGTTTTCCAGCGTGATAGTGTAGGGAGAACATTTAGCAGTAATTTAGGTGATGTGAGGGAGAGTTACGTAGTTAATCAGGGCACGCTTCAACGGCGGAGAAACGCTGACAACTCCAATCGTGGCACACCTAATCATGTTATTTGGAGAAATTGTCGACACCACGGATGTTATCATTCTTACATCTTTATGAGAAAAACCAGCTTGGATTTTGCATATGCAGAAATTTATTTCCCCCAGCCGAATATATTACCGTAAAATAATAAATTTTCTCGAATTGTAATTGAGATATTCTGTTGACCTCCAAATCAAAGCGAAGGAACGGACGACAAATACAAATAGGCGGTACAAAAGAGACGGCTTGCATTTCGTTTGTAATGTAAGGAAGTGAAGTTATTTTAATTAGAAATAAAACGGGGGATCCCTGGGTAGCGCAGTGGTTTAGCGCCTGCCTTTGGCCCAGGGCACGATCCTGGAGACCCGGGATCGAGTCCCACGTCGGGCTCCCGGTGCATGGAGCCTGCTTCTCCCTCTGCCTATGTCTCTGCCTCTCTCTCTCTCTATCTGTGTGACTATCATTTAAAAAAAAAAAAAAGAAATAAAACAACTTCCTAAGTCTATGTCTAGGGGACAGGTGGTAGTAAGTTGGTCTTGTCGCAGGCCGTCATTTGTGATCCTCGGGTCGCATTTGAAGGCTCTGCTTTGTACTTGCTGATATTTAACACGAGGCAGAGGAGCGCAGATAGTAGCATTTCGGGCTTCCAAGTGAAATTAATGAGGGTTTGGACCCTGGGAACCTCAGTTCTGTTGTGTGGGGGCTGTTGGGCCCTTGTGTCCGTGGTTCTGCGGTGGTGGGTGGTGATGGTGGTGATGAACGGCCCCACAGGGTTCTCAGCCTCAGGGATGGCACATGCACGCACCACACATGGTACCACCGCTGTCGGAATTGGGACCAGCAACCGATGAAACCACATGCAAGGTGATCTGCATCACCCGCCGAGCGCCTGCTCATGAGCAGGACATGTGCCTAGCACGCACCCCGGTGCGAAGTACGTTTGGTGCACGCCAGGGCTCCCGCCTGGAGGTAAGGAAGATCCACCTGTGCCATGGCTGCTGCCCTTCTGTCCACCCTCCTCCCCACAACGTCCCATGTGTATTTTATTTGTGGCGACTAATTGTCAGGCCTGAGATATCAAGGCACCTTCAACTCAGATGGCTTGAGCTCCAGCAGGTTCACTGGTATTAGCAGATAATAATTAAAAATGCCTGAAGGCAGTAAAGCATCACGGTCTCCTCCCTGTGGCAACGTTCCTACCATGAGAGGCTTCTTTTTATTATTCTGAAAATCACATTATTATCCTAATTGTCATTGTACAAGTGACCACGAGTGGGTATCCCAGAGGTTCAAAATTCTGACTCTCCATGACATCTGAAATAACACGTCCCAGAACAGAGGCGCCAGCCATCACGCGGAGAGACATCACTGCAGTTTGTTGGCCAAGTTTTTATTTACATTCTCAACCGAGACGATGGTGATGTAAATTTTGTGATGCTACAGGAATCGCTTTTGTCATTAAAACATAAAAATTTGTAAGCAGTCATTAATAACACTAGCACCACTACTAGCCAGTTAAATGCTGCCTGACTTCATAAAGCTCCTTATTCTCTGATGACTTCGGGCCCCTTCTCACAGCTTCCATCCCACAGACACCAGGAATCCAAGGAGCACCTCAGAAATTACAGTTACTGGCTCACTCTACTACCTTGTACACCACCTTTGCCTTTTATTTGTGACAAGGAACTTCTTCCACAAAGTCAGCTTCAGAATTATGCAGGTCCCCAGCCCTTGCTCTGTCCTCCGCAGCACTGTGCCCAGACCCTCGAAGAACACCATTTATCTGGATCAAGATTGACCATGTCTGTATAGGTCTTTCCTGGTACCCCATGGAGTATTTATAGATATGGGCAACCTCTCAGTGTGAGGGCCTCGAAAGTTATTCAGCACATCCAATGCTGGGTTTTTTTCAATTGGTTTGAACTTATATTCCCAATAGAGGAATTACTATGTCAATAAGAATATTAAATCAACTGGAATACTAAATGGTGCTTAAAGAAGCCAGGGATTAGGCGGTGATTAAAACCAGAGACAGAAATATATATAGACAGAAATTCTGTTTAAATTCAATGGGCCTCATTTATCCAGAAAGATCCAGTTTTTCCACTTTTTTTTTTTTAGAAGACTGTTTATTTATTTATAAGAGACACAGAGAGACAGGCAGAGACACAGGCAGAGGGAGAAGCAGGCTCCGTGCAGGGAGCCCGATACAGGACTCGAGCCCAGGACCCCGGGATCATGCCCTGAGCCAAAGGCTGATGCTCAACCACTGAGCCACCCAAGCATCCTGGTTTTGTCATTTTCATAACCCCTTCATCTCTTCCTTCCAGAAGCTAATGTGACTATAATGCAAATGCAGAAGATTCTCTAGAGAAATATTTTGACTTAGAAGTAATACAGCTTTCAAGTAAACTCAAGAATTCAGTAAGCATGTGTTTAGGTAAAACTGATACACTAATGCTAGTTATCTCATCTGGTTGTTACAGAAGCTGCCAAATACTTCGGAATTAGTGAATATTGTCAGAAGAGTACTGAATACTGTTAGAAGAGTAGCGTAACTTTGCAGAAAAAATGGTGCTGCATCTCATGACTTTCCTCCCATTCTTCATGTGCCCGATGCACCACATGCAAAGACACTTTTGCACTCTCAGCTTTAGAATGAACGATGCACAAATGAGTTGCAATAAAATAAAGAAGGAAAATCATCGATCACTGGAGGCTTGTCCTTTGCCTAATGTCGTGCTGCGTAACAGATTCTGCTTGAATTGCTAAATCATTTGTGTCTCATCTGTTTATGACGAATATAACAAAAAAAATGAGATTTTCATAAATGCAGTCATCCAAAAATGCCAAGTCAAATGTGTAAAAGGCTTAGTAAGCCATGGTGTAACTTAAAAATAAACTTCTTTAAAACAAGCTCTGGTTAAAATTGCCATTTTGTATTGACAGTTGTCGGAAAGAAATGACATTGAAAAAGTAAACCAGATTGCTCACTTATACATAAGGAGATTTTAACAATGTATATCTAGCCAGAGCAAAATTTAGTTTTTAGTATTTCAGTTGGAAAATGTATAACTAGATGAAGGCATTTAACACTCTGTGGAAATATATATCTTTGACATTTGGGGGAAATAATGTTCTATGTTGAATCCATTTCAATAAGCAAAAGAAATACCACAATATTGGTTCCCTACTCCTTTGGTTTCTAAGTATTCATGTGCCCCTTCCTTCTACTACTATTTTTTTTTCTCAGAAAATAAATGGTAACCACAAGTCTTCTTTAAATAATATGTACTTGGCCAGCTGGTAATAGCACATGCTGCCATTTATATTCATTTTGTGAATACAGGTTAGAAGTGAAAACACCAAAACCAGCAGTTCACAAAGTGAACTTGGATTTTCTCATATCAGTCGTGATTTGAAAGGACAAGCAAGGAAATAAAACATGTCATTGAAAATGTTTACTATTAATAACCAATATTGTGAAGACACAACAACTTAAAAAAAAAAAAAGAACGACTTGAAGGAGTTCCCAAGAGTTTTAATGTGTACGAAAACTATCAGCTGGCTGATACTTGATTGATTTGAAATTCCCGAACTTGTGGAACCACGAGGATAGGTGCAGCCGATGTAGCTGTAGGGAGAGAGAGTGGTTCAGGTCTATGCAACACTCCAATGTGGTTGGCGCGGCCGGAGGCACCGAGGACCTGTGGTGGGATTCATCTTCGGCCACTGCCACTAGCTGGTGAGTCTCCATCCCGTGATGGCTGCTCCTTGGAAACCCATCCCCTCAGGATTCTGATTTAGCTTCTCTTTTCCCCAACCTTTATGATCCAAAACTCTTTCATTTCCCCACCTAATTACTGACATCCTTTCACTGGGAATCCTTCCTGGTAAGGACCAGAACAAAAGCAACTTGAATCAATAATTTGCAATATTTCAAAAGTGAGTCGCTAAGAAGGCGATTTTTTTCTGTAGTTCCTTAACATCTTACCTCCTCCTCCTAGGTAGTGAAGTGTAAATTGATTGCAAACTGGAATGTATATCTGACCAGAAGTTTAAAAATTGGATGTGGAATATTTTATATTGCTATACATTGACATACTTGTTTTTGAAAACAAGGGCATAGTCCTATGCACCCTCTATGTATACAGAGGACTGCTAATTTGTTCGTTAAGGTAGGCAATAAATATATAGTGAATACGAAGTATGCACCAGACACAGATATGTGAGCGGAAGGCTATTGGGGGTACTTCTGCTATACTTTAACTCAAGTACAGCTGGCCTCAAGGAGATACTTTGAGGACGTGGCCAGTTTCCCATCAAGCCTTTTAGGAGGCAGCTTGGGACTGAATCCAAATCCAAAAAAGCTGACAGGCTGGAGGTTGTGGCTGACTCGTTACTCTAAGTGCAGAATGAAGACAGATGGTTACACTGAGAAAGGTGGGCACTGCCATGGATCACACTGATCCACTTAGGAGGGAAGCATGTGCATTAGTCAGGGTTTACCAGAGAAAAGAACCGATATAGAGAGAGATCATAGGAGATTAATTATAGGAATTAGCTTATGTGATTGTAAAGGCCAAGAGGGCCTATCATCTGCCCTCTGTACGTTCAAGGACCAGGAGGGTTGGTGGCATAATCCCAAGGCCCCAAGAACCAGAGCACCAGGATCCAAGCACAGGGGCACATTCACGTCACCACTACAAAGAGAGTGAAAATTCATCCTCCCTCCACCTGTCTATACTATCCAGGCCCTCAATGGATTGGATGATGCCCACAGTGGAGAGGATGGGTCTTCTTTACTCAGTCCATCTATTCAAATGCTAACTTTTCCAGGAACACCCAGATGACATTTTTATCAGCTACCTGGGCCTCCGTGAGACCAGTCAAGTTGACACATAAACTTAAACTTTATAATCCCTTTACGTCAACATAAAATAGCCTCTTGCCTATGGTCTATAAATTTCAAATTCAAATCCGAATCCTCCAAAGACAGAGAGAAGATGTAAATTCTACTCATTCTAAAAACATTAAGGAAAAGAAACAGAGTAAACACACACAGAAAATAGGAGAAACAAAATAAAAACAAATCCAACAAAAGTTAGGATCATTAAAACCAAAGAAAGATCGTTCTTCAACTATGCAATAAAGCGTTGTTATTGCTATTAAAACAATAAACACCTCCCTGTAAAGCGTTCAGGTGACCACACCTGGGCTGGTGTCTGGGTCACAACTTCATGAGAGTTCCAGAACCAGAACCATCCAACTAAGTCGTTTCTGGATTTCAGACCCAGGAAACTGCGAAGTGATAAATGTAAGTGGCTTTAACCCATTAATTTTTAATACAAAAAAATAGGTGAGTAATAAGAAGGGGAAGGGAACAGTAAAATAAGATACCTATATACAGGCAAGATTCAAATATGTAGATAGACGCATATGGAATACAGGAGTCATGAGGATTGACAAGAAAGAACAAAATGCCATTTTTTTAAAACAAATACATGATGGCCTATGTGGAATGCTTAATAGTCTTTACAGGCAAAAATCAGGAAAAAATGTTGCATAGTCATTTTTTTGATACATAATTAAAATGAAAAGTAAATGACACGTCAACATGTCATCGACGGAATTTGTAATCTTCAATGGTAGTGTAAACAGAAAAATATATCATTTACAAAAGAAGGAAAGTCTGATACCTATAAATTACCCTTAATGGGAAACCTACATGGTTCCTATAGAATTACAGACACATCATTGAAAGACGTCTGCGTATAGCTAATAAAAGGTGTGGAGTTCAGGGGTGTAGAGGAAGGCTCGATTTCAGAGAAGTGACTGCTTCTGAAATTGATTTATAGACTAAATTCAATTATAGTCAGGAACCCTGGAGAGATAGCATAAATCTGAGTCTATTCCTGAATTTATAGGGAGAAACAAAAGGCCGATGATGCCCATACAGTTCTGAAAATAATATGGTAGGGGAGATTGTCCAACCAGAGAGGATTTCTTAAATATGACATAGCATGGAAATAGCCAAACAGAAAAGGAGGATAGAATTATTTCTATTGAATTTTTAAATGTCTGAACAGTGGGACAAAGTGAAAATATGAGCCACATTGTGGAAGATATAACTCCCATGTACTTCACTGATAATGGCCTAAGATCCAGCCTACTAAAGAATTCACACAGACCCAAAAAACAACAAACAAGACTCATAATATGATAGAAAAAGAATGTCAAGGGACTTGCAAAGGACGTTCAAAAAGTAAATTATACTCCCGGAACATGACATTATCCCAACCCGATTAATATGCAGGAAGAGCAAACTCAAAGTGAAAAGTATATACACAGTGCAACGGCCAAGAAATCACAAATAAAAACAAAAGATTTGCTAATTGTGAATATCTATCTATCTATCTATCTATCTATCTATCTATCTATCTATCATCTATCTATCTATCTAAATATTAGCAAGGAGAACTCATCTACCCATTCAGATCAAGCCAGATCCTGCTAACAGATGCTTAGACTAGTATTTGTAAACATCTGCTCTACCTGAAGACGCTCTCCGGCACGTCACCCTCCTCCCAGTACATACACGGGAGAGATGTATGCGCTCATGCCCGGAGAGAGATTTAAATGAATGTTATCGACAGGAGACCAAATCAATAAAGGTGCATTGTTCACATACTGTGCCTAACGTGTAGGACTTGCAGTGACTAAATACCACACGGAAGTTGCAGAAGAAAAGCAAGTGGTGGAAGCGTCCTAGATCCTAGAAGCACCGTTCAGGCCGTGAAAACACCACCTCGGACCGGGTGGATCAACCACAGACATTCACTTCTCACAGCTGCGCACGCTGGGGCACAAGGTCAAGGGGCCAGCCAGCTCCGAGTCGGGGAGGGCCTTCCCGGAGGGCAGACGGCCCTCTTCTCCTTCTGTCCTCGCGGGGTAGACAGAGGGCCCTACCCCTTCTCAGAAGGACACTAATCCCAACACAGGGGCTCCCCGCCTTGACCCTCTCTAAACCTGATTATTTCCCAAATGCCCCACCCCCAAATACCAGCTTACTACTGGGTAGGGCTTCAACACACGGATTTGGGGGGCACACAGACATTCAGTCCGTAGCAAGAAGGCTACACAAATGTGTTGCTCACTGAATACTCTAAGACCAGTCGTGCACGTATTACATCTGTGGTGTAAGGAGATGATTTTAGAACACTCGTGGGAGGTCAAACAGGAAGAAAATAGACCGAATATTGGACAAACATACAGACATAGCTGTTGTGTTTATTTTAAAAAAGAATCTGGAACATATGGGTTCCTGGGCGGCTCAGCTGTTGAGCGTCTGCCTTCGGCCCAGGGCGTGATCCTGGGGTCTCGGGATCGAGTACCACGTCGGGCATCTCCCTTTACCTGTGTCTCTGCCTCTCTCTCTCTGTGTGTCCCTCATGAATAAATAAATGAATAAATAATCTTTAAAAAAACTTAGAACATGGTTGGTAAAGTAATAACTATTTGCCCAAATATGAGAAGTAACTCTACGGCCATTTTTTTATACCACTACTTACCTTCTTTGTGTGTCCAAAATATTTCAAAACATAAGAGAAATTCTGCACGAGTGGGCATCCTGGAAACCCGAGGGGTCCTGCACAATGTGTCACACGTGGCCTGTCTTTGGGTTAGAGGATCGTGTAGAACAGGGTGCCGGGAGGCCAGGCTGCACTGTTGCTTCCTCGGCCTGCAGCCACCAGAGCTGGAAAACCGTGAGTCCTGATGAGGGCACAAAGGTCCAGGGTGGCACAGGGTGGGCCTCAGAGCCCACCTCGGGTCCAGAGGGCAGCAGGTGCACCTGGCCAGCCCACCACGGGCCCCCAGGACAGTCACCTTTGGGAGCTGGGACCTTCGGTCCAGGGGCCCTTCCTTGCATGGTAGGACAGGTCGTGAGCTCACTCTCAAATTCCAGGGGAGCAAAGTGTGTTATGCAGATGCTGTCACCAAGAATGGGGTGTTTCCCTCCTACCGTCGGCAGGGCCCCAGGTCACCGGGTATTCCACCTCTTAATTCATGTGTGCAGTCCTCGCGCGATGCACGTTGAAAGTCTGGTTTTATGGTTACGCATAAAGTAATAAACTGAAACTACCTCCAGTTATGTCACATGCACACTGATCAAGCCTGGGATGATTTTTTGTTTGTTTGTTTTGTTTTTTAAAGACAACAAGAGGTAAACCCAGGAGACACTGACAAAAACAAAGCAACAAGGAGCAGTAAACGCCCCTTGGTTTACTGCTAAACCAACTGATAAATAGGTAGTATCCCTATTTATGGGATAACAGAGTCCACACTATTTGATGCAGCAATGGCCCCTTCCTGGGTGGAGGAACTGTGAGTCTGAGGGCCAAGAACGAAGGGAGATTATTGCGTCGTAACATCGGGCCTGGGAACCACGACGCCGCAATGTCTTGTGTTGGCGACCCTCCTGTTCTCCTCCAGCACCTTGTGGTGGGAGCGCACCTCTCTCTCGCCCTTCCCGGGGGCCTGGGCCACACAAACGTGGCCCGGAAGACAGATGGGATCCGGTGCAAATCCCGGGATCCTTATTTTATGTTAAATTAGCACATAAAAGCCCCATGAGCAGAGACACCCTGTTGGCTTGAAGGATTGTGTCACTGAGGATCAGCAAAGTGAGGGCTGGGTGGTGGGGAAGGCCGCCTTCAGTTGCCGCCCAACCAAGTCTCGTATTTTGAACAAAGGCTTTGTAAAGTGATTTAACAGAGAGCAAGATGCTGGCCCCTTAAACACGGCTACGGAATACTTGGGAGATTTTTGACTAATTATCTTACTCCAATAAACAGTGAAAAGAGGCACTGAAATTTTATGTGTTCAGAAAAGGGACTAAAATGAGTGATGAAAAGACGGTAAATAAAAACGTATACGAAGCGTTGAAGTAATATCTTCTCAAGCAAGAGTGACGGTGAGGCAATCTGATTATAAACACAGATGTCTGGAAATTTCATTACACAGCTTGCTGATTAGGGAACGCTACATCTGGCCTTGAGGCAAGCACTTGGACTGATAAAGCTATTCCACTTGGAATACTTTATTTTTCATTATATGCTCAATAATAATGTGATTAAAAAACAAAATTGCATTCAGATCGTTCTGTTGCTGTTCATGTTCTCCATCCCACAGGGAGAGCGGGAATCGTGTGCCACCCCTGCATTAAGGATTTCATCGAGCGCTACGACTCACCTAAGACATTGAATTTGTGCTTACAATAAACGAAATTATTTTTGACAGATTTATCATAAAAAATGGTTTAATATGCACAAGGTCCTGCGAAAGTAGCATCTTGCGGCCCACTACTGATCCTGCTGACGATGGTCACGCTCCACACAGTGGCGTGGACTGACGGGATATTTAACCCACTAGCAACAGTGGGAAACTCAGAGCTGGTTTTTCAGATGCGTCCAGCGGTGAGAAGAAATCTTGGACGTATCTGCATCCCACACGCGAGTCCCCAGCATCCCTATCACCTGGGGAGGAGTGGACATCCATCCCGGCATCTTGATGAGCACGGCCCACGTCAGCATTACAGACACATGCAAACAATGTAGGAAAATATAGAGATAAAGCAAGACCTTACCCACGATGCCACCGCGGGGAGAACTGTGCCAGCGTCACTCATGGGACGGGAACCAGAGCAACAGAGGGATGGACAGACAGCAAGGGAGACACAAGACCATACTCTACATGGGGTGTTTCTAGGATCAAATCCAATTTGCATGGGTTCATTACAAGAAAAATAGAAAGAGTTTGACAAAAGACCGACATTAAGATACGTGTGTCTTTGTTTCAAGGTGCGCCTTGCTAAAGACATAGGAGAAACACCAAGCTTATAAGAATGCCAAGAGGGCCGCGATCATTATTAACCACGAATGTCCGTCTCCCAGTTGTGCGTGGCCACCTGCTGTAAGGACAGAGATTGAACGTGCTTCCGAGTGCGTGATTCTCCGCTCAGTACTGCTTACCGCCCGGCCATGTGCAATAGCTTCTCTAACCTCCTCGTAATCCCACACACGTGTCTCACGCTGATATTCACGGAGAAACGCTCCACTCTTTTCCTCGCTCATAACTTCTACGCTCTCGGGCCCTTCATCCTCGTCACTTGGACGTGGTGGGTAGTAGCTATGGGCATTTTCTTCCGCCAAGGCTTGCGTGTGCTTGGTGCCTGCTATTCTTCATTGCTTGCTGGTCACTCCTGCCTCCTTGGGCTCCTACACACGTGTGGGGCAGTTTTGTTACTCTCAGAATCCCTTACTCCCCCGTTCCTTGATTGGAGGCATGTTTCTTGATCCTATTCATTGTAGTTTCACGATTAGGCCTCAGGGCATTTCAGATCTTATACGATGACACTTCCAGTTTGCTGTATCATTGTCAAGAGGGGGAACGAATTCTCCAGACGCCATGTCCCCATCTTCCGATGCCATGTGTGTTGTGTGAGGAAGTGTTGACTCAACGGCCTAACCCTGCATATTCCTCAGCCAGTTTGCACTCCAGCCCTTGCACAGCCTCTGGGCCCTGAGCCTCAGGGATATTGTGTGGGGTAGAGCATTTCTGCAAGGCTGAGGCCTCGAGCTCATACCCGTCTGCTGAGATAGTTCATGCTGAGGACGTGATCGGTGACCAATACCTGCTGTCCTTCTGGGGCTGCAAAGTGTCCATCCCTGAGGTCGCAGAGGTCACTAAGGCCACAGAGGTGCTACAGGCCTAAACCATGGGCTCCCCAAGAAGACCCCTGGACACCCAGGCCAGAGCAAGCATCCCTGTTGGCAACACTTGAAACACATCACCTCCCATCGCAGGGAAGATCGTGTCCCATGCAGTTCCACCGAGAGAGGCTCTGTGATCTGGGGTGTCCGCCCCCAGAGCCCTGAGAAGTAAATACCTGCTGTCCACGAGCCCCCCAGTCTATAATATTCACTTACAGCAGCCCAACCAGACCAGGATATAGTATTTTGCTCACCTATCACTAGGATGAAATGCACCTTGAATTTCCAAAACCCCAGACCCTCTAGTCATCTATCTCAGAGCGTTCATGACTATATCGACCCTTTAAAATTCATTTTACTGGGACGCCTGGGTGGCTCCATGGTTGAGTGTCTGCCTCTGGCTCAAGGAGTGACCCTGGGGTCCCGGGATCGAGTCCCACGTCAGGCTCCCCGCAGTGGGCCTGCTTCTCCCTCTACCTGTGTCTCTGCCTCTCTCTGTGTCTCTCATGAGTAAATAAATAATTAAAAAAATAAAATAAAATTCATTTTACTAAGAGATGAGAAAGACACATTCCTAGCTCCACGAAAAACTTAGAACAGAAAGTTGTTTTCAAGTTTCTATTAGCACATGTACCTGACTGCACTTAGGTTGAGTGAGGAAGGAAAGGGCTGACCTGGCCGTCCCCTGGAGGCTGGAGAGGCACTGGGACGTCAGCGTGGGCACTGGGTGGGGACCCACAGCCCTGGGTGAGGGGTGCTGAGTGTGGCCGAGGCCAGTCTTGCAGAGACACCAAGAGGAAGATCACCTTGCCTAATCTGAGAATCTCGTACATGATCTCTGCATTTCTCTGAGCTGAGACAATCCATTGACTTTTTTAAACGACTGAATCTTCCATGCTGAGTTTTAGAAAATTTAGAACATAAGTAATGTGAACTTTATTATTTTGAATTTTTTATGACCTCTTAAATTGATTTGAGTTCAGTTTTTTTGTGTGGTTGCTGTTGTTTTACTTTTTAAGAAATTAATTTTGGGTTTTATCATTCTTGCCACTTTTTGTAGGGGGATCCTTTCTATTTTCTTCTTTTGTAAGTATGCGTCATGTACCTGTAAGGTGTACCATGAGAGGACAGCCAGGTGCACCCAGATGCAGTGACCTGACTACCACGCCACACTCTTGAGCGATCCCTTCACATGTCACCATTTCCCAGTGTGGTGAGGGCACCTGGAATCTGCTCCCAGCATCTTCCCGGCAGACGATCTGCTGTCATTAGCTGCGGCCTCTCACCCAACGTCAGAGCGCTGCCTTAGTGGTCCTGCAGAACGGCTGCCTTCTGCCCTGTGGCCTCAGCCCCCTCCGCCCCGGCTGGTCCCTGGGGCCAAGCCTGGAGCCTGTCCACAGGGGTGACCTCGCACTGGGATGGGCCCGGCCCCGAGTCTGAGGGGTGTCCTGGTGCACGGGAGGGTCAGGGATACAGTCTGAGCCCCAGGTGAGCAGACCCCGTGTCCACAGGGGCCAACCCCGGAGTCCGGGTCTGTGGGGGCCAGCCTGGCCCTGGGAGGGGCTGCAGGCTGGGTGAGCAGGTGCCTGGGCCAGGGGCGCCGGCCTAGCCCTGGTGTGGGTCGTGGGGGAGACATAGGGCCTCTTCAGTTGGGCCAGAGTGATGTGCTGGGGGCGGTGGGTGCAGAGACAGGGGCTGTCCCTCCTCCTCCTCCTCCAGAGCCCCTTTGCCCGAATCTGCGTCCACCACATGCTGGGATCCCTGCCCTGGTTGTGGAATGATGAGGAGTCCCTGAGGTCATTGGAGGATTGTCTGGGCCCTGAGGGTGGGATGCTTCTTCTTAGCTCCTGAGTCCTACTGACCCCACCATCTGCCCCTGGGGCCGGGGGCTGGCCACACAGCACCTGCCTGTGGTCCTCAGCACTCCTTGCAGCCTCCCTTATAAACCCCAAGTCATAAGTGAACATTTGGGGTTCTGGCCCACAGAATGGTCTTGGAGAAGGAGAAACTGGGGAACAATCCTCCGATGACCCCAGGGACTCCCCTCATCATCCTGCTGGCTCATCCGACTCCTCCCGGCACTCCGTGTCTAAACCCAACCTGTGGGCTTAGTACCTGACCTCAGCGACTGCTCCTCTCCCTTGCTTCTCCCGAGCCGGGGGATTGTGTCCTACTCACTGCCCAGAGGGATGTGTCCTTCGCCTGCTCCTTTGTCTCAGAATCCCCATATTTCCCGTCCTCTTGCACAGATTCCATCAGCGCACCTTCAGGAACCTTCCCTCAGTCTTCATGCCAGAGCTTCCATCTCGAGGTGGATTTCCTCCCCAGGATTCGTATTGTTCTCGGATTTGACTGCAGCCATGTGAGAAAGCATGATTCTCATTTTCTTTATTTTCTGCTTCTATTATTATCTGCGAGAGCTCTTCTCTGTTCTCCGTAGACTCCACAGAAGGCTTGTCCACGTTGCTCAGTGAAGAATGAGCTGCCGGCTGCTGGCTCCCGTGCCTTCCAGCTCTCCCATCGAGCCTCGGGGCCGCACTGTCCCACGCTCTGGCATCCCCAGAACACTTTCCTGTTTGTGTTTCCTCAGAAAGTCCATTCTTTGTCTTTCTTTCCGGAACCTGGCAGCGAACCTTTGCCACCTGCTTTGTTAGTTGTAGGGAGGTTTTGGAGGATATGCTCCCTATCACCATGGAAGAAACCAAACCAAAACAAAAAACAACCACCACCTCTATACAATTTCCAGTTTTTCTCTACCTATAAAATACATTTACTTTCTACACATTGGAATCATTGACTTTGGGGAGGAAAGGTGTACAGTATAAGAAAGATAAACCAAATGACTTCCAAGAAAGAGCGAGACCTTATCTCTGATCAGCGGATGTAGGGGATAGTTCATTTTATGGTTGACTTCTTTTTTTTTAATAATAAATTTATTTTTTATTGGTGTTCAATTTGCCAACATACAGGATAATACCCCCCAGTGACGAAGAACGGAACACATGAACTCAAAATGCGCCAACTTGGGATGTGGGTCATTTGGGGTTGAAGACAATCATGATGGCCTAAGAGACTCACAAAGAGGTGCTTCTTTTCTTTTTGTTTTACTTCCCCTTAAAAATCTACCTTAGGGGCCTGTGCCAGGAAGACAGCTATCGCCGGAGAAAATATATCAGAAAGACCGAGTTGTCTGGCATGTGCACTTGCCCAAGATTTGCTCTTGCCATCTACCTGTGAATTGTCTTCCTCCCTTTTGAAGCCTCGGGCCCCGAGCTCCTTCTCCTTAGCTCAGGATGGCATATGTGCCCCAACTGCCTGACTCTCTGGGGCCCCATGCTTTTGGGCCTCCCTCGTACATACAACATTAAATTTGCTTTCCCCCCCTTCCTGCTAACTTGCCTTGCACCAATTTATTTATTAGACCATCCAGAGAAGCTAACAGGGAAGAAGGGAAACGCTTTTTCCCCTATAGCAGACAGCATACTGCTATTTTTCTTAGTTACAGTGTCATAATATTTAAGACACACCATCCCTTTTGTCGGCTACTAATCTTAACTAATAACTAATTTAAACTGCTAGTAGGTCACCAGTATTTTCTATGAAGCTTATTTCTTTTTCTTTTTTCTTTTAAAGGGTATTTTATTTTAAGTAGGCTCCATATCCAGTGTGGGGCTGGAATCGGAACCCTGAGATCAAGAGTCACATGCTCCACTGACTGAACCAGCCAGAGGCCTAGAGGCCTATTTCTTTATTTTTCTAGTTATGGTATGGTAATCTTTATAAATCCAATTTCTGAGGTTTTTTTATTTCCTTAAAAACTTTAAATCTCCTTACTGATTTTCTATCTACTAATTCTGTCAATTACTGAGTGAGAGAAGACTACATTCTCAAAAGAAAAAATTACTGTGTTTGTCTATTCAGTTTTATTAATTTTTGCCACATGTGTTTAAGAGCCCTGTTGTTAGGTGCGTACACATTTAGGACTGTGTTACTGTCTTGGAGAACTGACCTGGCCCCTCTGTCCATTATCTTCATCCCTCATAAAATTTCTTGTTTGTTACTAATGAAGCTTGTCAAGCTTTACTTTGACAATTTTTTGCCCGTATTATCTTCTTTTATCTGTTTATTTAAATTCATCTATGTCTTTATATTAGTGTAGACAGTTTGGTTTGATCTTCTTTTCTATCCAGTCAGTTTAGCCTCTGTCTTTTCAATGGGGTATTTGAAAGGTTCGCATTTAATGTGATTTTTGACATATTTCTGTGCATCTGTATGCTTTCTCTATTTTTTAAATCTGTAACCCTTTCTCTTCCTTTTCTATATTTTAAAAATTATTTTATCTTTCCTATAGAATTAGTATTTATGCTTTAATCAAAGGAATGTTAGTGTATTTTTCTAGTTTTTTTTTTTAAATGACAGATATGCCCTATTGATATGCACTCACAGAGAGGAGTAGCTAGCTAACACCAGAAGGGGCAGGTGCTTATGTGTGTGTATGTAGGGGGGTTAGTGGGGAGAAGAGGAATGACATTTACATAATGGCAACTAAAAGCCAGATGTTTTACCTCCATTTACCCTTCAACTCTGAAAATAGTGTCATCACTATTTTCAAATGGTTTTACCCTTCTTCAGATGCTCATGATTTTGATGACACTATATATATTCTGAATCGAATGTCTCTGAAGCTGATTTGACATTCTCAGATAAAATATATTTATTAATATATATTCTTATAATATATTCTAATGTATTCCTCACCCCCTAACCCACACTGATTTGAAATATTATGGTAGAAGCTTACCACAAATTTAACATCATATCACTTGTTTTAAATATGGCACTCAAGCTTTCTAGAGTGCTAATGACATTTAAAATACTGTTATTTTTAAACAGTTTTAAAATTTCAACTGTTTTTTAAAAATGTTCTCTTGGCAAACTTCTAATGTTTGCTAGTTTCCAATTAAAGGAAATGCTAAATAACAATCTAGAATTCATTTTGAGCATATGTTCAGGTGAAATGAAAGATGGGCTTTTTAAATGACATAATTAAAAAATGTCATTATACCAGGAGTAAAATCAATGTTCTTTAAAATGTAATTATTATTTTTAAAAGCATTGTAAAAAAATGAAAGTGATGATTATCTAAGATGATAATAAGAGCTTTCTCAAGGTTGACTTATTGTTATAAAGAGATATATATGTATATATCATGTATCTGTATACATATATCTCCTATCAGGATTACTTTCTTAGATATCCTGGAGCCCTGAAAGACTATACCCATATTAAAGTGAATACTCATGGTATCTACATCCAGGAAAAGTTTGTTTTTTAAATGGTGACCAGGGAAAAATCTTAAGTGATCATACTATTCAAACTTGGCACTGTCTTCTCCAATTTATCCACCTAAAGCCTATTGGCAGAGAAGGTTCTTAAATCACTACATTCCTTGGGGAAGCAATAATTGAGTTCTGCACAACAAATATGTCACCTAACAAATGTCTCCATGCCTGAAATAAGTGTAGACATATGCCAGGTACAATGGTAAACACAATGGATGCTTTATTTCTTTATTTTATTTCTGTAGGTGAACATTTTAGCAGACCCCCCAACACTAAAATGATTGCCTAAACTCCCATTTCTAAAAAAAAAAAAAAAAAAAAAAGTGGGTTTATCTGAGATTTCATTTTCAGAAGTGGAAAACGAATATGGAAGAAAAAGATATTTTTTTCCTACCTTGGCCGGAAGCTCACATTGCTCCATTGGTGGTTTTGGGTAGGTATTTGAAATGAAAAGTCAAGGGCTATCATAAGAGGAAATTTCTGCTTATATTGGTCACTTGTTCCAAATTCTGCCTTAAGAAATATGAACCTAACTCCTTCCTATAACAGTTGTGAATATCCTTCTCAGAATGTTTTACCCATACCTGAGTGGATTTTTGATAGTTAATTCTATTAACCAATAATAATAATAGTTACATTAATTTTTTATGTGTGGGTTATGCATTTTTGATCAATCTACAAACACTTCTCTTTATTCCCAATGCAGTCTGGTCTAATGGAAAAAGTAAAGGACTAGGAATGGGACGACAGTAAAGCAGATTCCACAGCCTGTGGCATGCAGAAAATGACCAATACAGGTTAATTGTTGTTGCCATCACTGATATGTGCGGCCAATAAATGCATGACTTTGGGCAAACTGCTTGAATTCTCTCATATATTAAAGTGGCCTGTCTACATTCTGGGGTTACGACAATAGTATATGAGATGAAAGAGGATTAAAAATGCTTTGAGAAATGAAAATTGACAATCTAAAATAAGATATTGTCATTACCCCCAACAAGCTTCTGGACTTGCCTCCTCATTAGCTGGTGCATGATCCTGGAATGCAAAGTGGTTTTATCATTTACTGCAAGACGTAAAATCAAGTCAGGAAAGCCCACTCTATGTACAGAGGATATAGTCCACACTAACTCTAAATATAAGGCAATACTGGCTTCCTCCACTTGTGGTTTTCAAATCGTAACTTGACTTCCACCAATATGGACAACTGCCCACGGGCTATGTCTGGTGCCTCATTGCCTTAGTTAGCCTCGCCTGATGTAGAAGAGTACTCCCACATTGGCTCCGGGAAGGTGCTCGGAGAGTTACCTGTAGGTTGGATCAATACTCCGGTTGGCTGTAGCTAACTCTGATGCAGATATTCACAAAGATAATGTGTCACCAGTGACCCATTTTGTCCACTCAAATAAGCCAAGTCTGTACAGATCTTCAGGTGATTTTATTTTAAGCCTTTCAAGATGTTGTGCAATCTAAGCACAGTGCAGGGATGGGGAGCAGTAGTTGTGGCCAATAATGGTTTACTCTGTAATAAGGCTCCACTCACTAGTCTTGCTTGTAAACATCCAAATATGGTGATTGGAGCCTCTTTCCCATAATCCCAGAAACGCCACTCCACTGATGTAAGCTCTGAAGCATGTTCAGATTGGTGTGTAGGTAGCAGCCTTTGGCATCAAAGCACTGGGATAGCTAGTACTTCCCAAAACACCCATCCTCTCACCATGCAAACACACAGGCATGACCAGGGTGTCTACTGGCCTTCAGAGGCTTCCTGGGCTGGCAGATGATCATCAGGGGAGCTGTCTCCTCCTACTGCCACTTCCCCAACACACCACCACCAGATGACAGAGCATTGGAAGATGCTGTTTAAGATGGAGTAAGAACAATGAGCTATACAGATGCTGCCTTCATCAGCTTTGGTAGTGGAATTCTCAGGCAGGAGTCCAGAGCAGCCACTGGCTGAGGAGGTGCCATAGATCCAGCCTCACTGATGCTGGTCTTCTCCATCGGGACCAGCTCCAGCTTGCCATCATGTGGGGTGTAGGCCTAGCAGACCTGTAATGTCTCATGGGTAGCAAACCAGGTATCTCCCAAGAACCTAGTGGCCACTCAGTTGCAGCCTAGTTTAACCTCAGTGTTTGGGCTAGTTTCTCCAGCATAGGTCAGAGGTAGCTTGGAAGCAGTAAGCCAGAAGCTACATGAAGCTCTTTCTTATAAGATTCCACGTGTACATTGGTTTTGGACTCAACCTCCACAGCATCAGTGGCATCCTTGAGGACGTCTGTGCTGTCTTCCTTCACCAAGAGGTCAGTGAAGTTGGAGGAGGTCAATGGGGCTGAGAACTTGCCAGAGACTGATGGTGGTTTGCAGGGCTTCCTGCAGTGCGTCTATCTCACTGTCCTCACACAATAACTGACAGAAGGTGATGTGGGGGAAGATGCTCTGTGCTTTGTTCTTCTTGTAGCTCTGCTTTGACTGTTGCCCAAACCAGGAGAGCTTGTGTGCTGAGTGGCTGGTGGGTTGGAGGTAAAGGATGTATTGAGGCCATCCAGAAAGGAGTCACCAATGTGGGAGAACCACCAATCCCATGGCTTTTGAACACTTCTTCTTCCTGCAGATGCCAAGGCTTTTTGTCATCTATAACTCTGGTCAGGGCCCAAACCAAGGAGGAGACAATACTCTCAATCTTAAACCATCCACCCAGCACTTAATTTAAAGCCTTTGAGAAACTGGTTCTCAACCCAGGTCTATAAAGAATTGACCTCTGGGTCTACTACCCTAGTCTACTACCTAGTCAGCAGTGACTGATATATTTCTCACCATGGAGCAGGGCTGCTCCATGGGTGATCATGGTTGCCCTAGCTTCTTCACCTGGTGTCTAGACTCCCACTTTCATGACTATATTACAACTTTATAAGCTCGTTTCAAAATTATAATAAATGAAAAATTAAGCCACTGAATGCTTAGCAACACTACAGTTGAAAAAGGGACAGTTAAACTTTCTCCTCAATCCTACCTTGTGGAGAAGGAAGGATAATCTCACTTAAAAAAGGAAGCATACAACTTACACCAAGTTATTAATATGGAAATTCTCAAACCATGAAAAGAGTCCCTATTGTTTTACATAGTTAATATTGGGACCAAAGAAGCAAAATGTGATATGGTTAGTACCAGGGTCTAATTTGGGGTCTGCTGTGGAAGACCTTAGGAATGCTGAATATATTGTTGAGCTTTTCTGACTTTCATTATTTTTATTTTAAAATGAGAATATTGGGGGTGATGGGGTGAGACCCTTCCACACTGAGTCCTTCATACAAATCAATGACAAAATCTGGGCTGATTATGAGTAGCCACTTGGGGGTATAGGAGAATGAATAGAATCAGGGAGATGGATGGGGAGTGCATACATAGAAAAGAGAGAACAAGGGCAGCCCCGGTGGCTTAGCGGTTTAGTGCCTGCCTTTGGCCCAGGGCCTGATCCTGGAGACCAGGGATCGAGTCCCACGTCGGGCTCCCTGCATGGAGCCTGCTTCTCCCTCTGCCTGTGTCTCTGCCTCTCTCTCTCTCCGTGTGTCTCTCATGCATAAATACATAAAATCTTAAAAAAAAAAAAGAAAAGAGAGAACAAGATAAGTTCCATTTTAAGGGCATGTAGCTCTGAGCTAAGTTGACATTGTTATGAGTTGGCAAGAGAACTGGTAGGAAATGTATAGTGATCTTTCTGTCAAAAAAAAAAAAAAAACCCAGAGAACTGATACTGGAGAATCTGTGGGCGCTGGGGGGGCTTTGAAGTCCCCCGGGTAAAAGATACAGGGTGAGGATGCCCATATCACTGACTCATCACAGGAAAGTGCATGTGTGGAAGAGACAAAAGCAGCCCAACTAAAGACAAAAGATCTAAATTGGGACTGGAGCTGCCATCCAGCGTTTCAGCCCAAGTCAAGCCAGGGTCATTACTTGTTAAAACAAAAGACAGTGTGCATATGGGAAAAATAACAGAAGACAGGATCCTCATGATTTACCAATCACCATGTCTGAGATAGAATCCAAAATTACCTGGCATAGAAAGAACTAAGAAAACACAGCCTATTTTCAGTAGAAAAGAAAATGTGCCAAAACTCAGCTCAACATAACCCAGATGCGGAAGCTAGCAGGCAATGATATTAAAGAGGCTATTGCATTTCTACTCAATGAAGTAAAGCAAAATGTATTTCCAATGAACATATAAGAAATCTCAGCAGAGTAATAGAACTGAAAACATATAGTATCTAATTTTTAAAAAATAGACAATAGTTGGACTTAGCAGCAAAAGGGAAATGACAGAGAAAAGAACAAATAAGCTTTAGGACAGATCAAATAAGGAGATAGAAATTTTCTAATGTAAGCAATAGAAAAAAGAAGGTTTAAATATATATAAATGTAACACTGGGGACATGTTAGTTCATATGAAGTGGTTCAATATTATATATAAATGTAGATGGAATTACTAGGCAGAAGAGAAAATGGATGGTAAAGTCTTTGGAAGAAATAATAGCCAAAATTTTCCCTATTTTAATGAAAGATGAGACTCCACAAATACAATAGCCTCTAGAGTAGATGTAGTTTTTCTTCTGCCAAAAATAGAGGTTGCAAACTATACCCAAACACCATAAACAAACCAGAAATCACATTTACTCCAACCTGGGCTTCATCCCTGGGAAGGTAAATGGACAATGCATCCTGCTCTGGGGGTACAGCCCTCTGGGAGTCCAACAAGAAGCCCAAGTAAACTGCTTCTTGGCAGATTCCAAACTCACCTTTATGTTCTCCCATCTCCATGAATCTGTCAACAACCCTGCACATCCTCTCAGCCACTCTGCTGCGACTTTCTGAAATGATATATCTTAGGGCCCGAATGGCCTTGAATGCTGAACTCATCTCTTTGGGCTTCCAGGACATGACTCCACAAAGCTCCACTCTCAAGGACTTTCCAGATATCCCTTCTTTACATATTTCTTCCATCCTTTCTTTTATATCTTCCATAATTTTAAATGCACTAATTCATGATAGCTTTCAATTTCTCTATTATCTAATATGCTAAATGTCACAATTTTCCTTCAGACAGATTTCATTTCTTTTGTTCCAGAAGAGTTGTTGTCAGGAGGGAGATTGGCTTGGGTACCATTAGATGTTCATTTGGGTCCTGAATAGAGGTCTAGATTTGATCCTTATTTCTGTGACCCTCCAGAAGAGTACATGGACCTTAGAACTATTTACCGTCTTTTACCTCCTAAACAAGCACATTTATATAACACTATCTGAAAAAAAACTATCCTTATTTTTACTCCTATTATAATTTTTTTATATTTGTGTTTATTTAAGCAGTGACTAATTATATTTCCTAATATTTAATATGCTTATTCATGAATTAGTAATTTTTTTTAGTTTCTGATGTAGTTTTCAATAATTCATCAGTTGCATATAACACCCAGTGCTCATCACATCACATGCCCTTCCTAATACCTATCACCCATCATGAATTAGTAATTTTAAAATCATTTTCCCCTTAGTAGGTAACACGCTCCGGTGCAGCTTCATTCTTGAATTGTTCTTTCAGAAATTATAAATTGTCTCTTGCAGTTTTGTCTGAAATATTCACATTATTTTTGGTTTTGAATAATTATGTATTGGATTATAGTGGGAAATTATATTCCACTAATATACTGGAGATATAATAAATTGTTAAAAGGCTTACCAACACATCGCCTCCTCTGTTGTTTATGTGAAACTTTTGTCAATTAATATCTGTGCCAGTTAGCTACTCTGTCTTCTTCACTGGTTATCTTAGAACTTCTTCACCCCCCAACCTGCCCAGGCTTGTGTGTCATTTAATTTTAATGTGTCTGGAGATGTGTTTTTATTTATTTCTCTTGCTTGAAACATACTGTGTTCCATGTTGTCATTACTTCATTTATGCTATCTCTCATTTGTCCTCTCTATTGTTTGTTTATCTTGAAGTGTCATTGCATCTTAAGATCCTGATGCTTTTGGCTCATGTCTCCTTCAACATTTTACCAGGAGGCCTAAGAGTCACCTTGCAAATTTACTGATCTTGTTTTAAGTACCCTTTCCCTAAAACTCACTAGGGAATCCCTCTTTTGTTTCTGTTAAACATTTGTTTTTTAGCACACTCCCTGAATCGTATTTCTAAATCTTGAAGTAAGAGAGTTTAATTTTTCTTATTCTAGCTACTTCTGAAATTAGAAACTAAAAATTATTTTGTTTTTCACTAAAAGGAAAAAAGGGTGGCAAAGATGTAGATGCCTGGGGCGTCTGTGTCTTCTTTGAAAAGTAAGTACTGTTATTCATCAGAATTAGATAGTTGGATAAATGGAATGATTGTTATGTTGACAGCTATATTATTGGGTTGTTAGATACATGGCATGAGGACTGAATTGGACACATTAGACAGAATGTTCAACATGAAAAATTTTAGTGAGATGGAAAAAGAGGCATTTTGCAAGGAAAGATGGGCAGATGTTCCATTACCACGGGCTGGGGTTTATAATTGGTTTATGCATGATGGGTTAGCCAATGGCGCTGTAACAAAAACGACCCTGAAATCCAAGTGTTGGTGATGTAAATAACGGAATATCCCATGACAAGTTTTATTCAGGTAAGACGCTTCCTGAGTGATTGTCCTTTACATGGTTAAAAAGATGCAAGTTCTTTCTACATATCATCCTAGCATCTTGCACACATTGCCTCTAAGGTCTCCAAAAGAGAGAGAAACTGAAGAACATATTTTCTATTTTTTATAAAGCCCAAGGCCAGAAAGTGCTTCTTTCCTATATCCCTTTGCTAAGAATTCATTTACTTACATGATCCCAATCTATAAGGAAAGCTGGAAATTTCCATGCACCCAGAGTGAAGCAAACACGTGGAGAATATTTAGCACCGTCTCAGCCAAAACAGTGGCAAGAAACTCTCTGGAAATGTAATGGGTATATAAAAAGTGCAGACTCTGGTGGGTCTGAATCAGAATACCTTTAAGAAAGAGTATATATGAAGATTCAGAATCTAGAAATCTATGCCCATAGAATTATCTGTATCACTTTTGGAAACTTCATATTGATTTAAAATGTTGCTCTAGATCAGAGGTGAACACATTTTGTCCCACAGGTCAGATCTCACCTGCAGGCCATTGTAGTCTGATCCTTCTGCTAAATTTTCTTTCACATATTTAAAGAGATAAGATACGTAAAAAAAATAACATGCCAACCAAAAAGCCTAAATTATTCAACATCTGGGCCTCTATACAAAAACGATTGATCGTGGCAAGCACCTTCTGGTTATAAAATCCTGAAGTTTCATAAAATCTACAATTCTGAAGATTATATAGATATACTCAGAATAGAAGTGTTGAAAATTTAAAAAAAAAGAAAAAAAAAGAAATGTTGAAAATTATTATGCTGTACGAGAAGATCCAGCTTAGAGAGCAGAGGAAAAGTGAGCTGAGAACCACAGCACTGAAGTTCAGCCTTATTCGTGAATGAGGAAGCAGAGGGTCTGACAAAGATGCTGAGGGTAACAGTGTTATCAGGGATTCCATGGAAGATAAAAGAAACAAGATTCTGAGACAGTAGGAAAAGTGTTTCATTGCAACAGTGAGATGGCTCTCTTGGCGCCTTGCCCTGCCTTCCTGGCAGGTGGATTAATGTGGACTCATATTTTCAGTGATAATTCAAATGTTGGTGGAGAACAAAATAATTAAGAATCCTTATTTGTTGTCGTATCCCTAACACTGTACCCAACTCATGTGAAGCACAGAAGAAAAATTGTGTTGGTTGAATAATTAGATGAATGACCTGTAATTGGTCAATTGGTTCAATGTATTGCTTTTTGATAACAGACAATTCTTTCATGTTCCTATTTGATATTTAGCAAAGCTAGTGACATTTACAATGCTTAATAATTCTCAGTCCTTGTAAACCAGCAGTACTAGGTTTTCTACCTTTATTGATTTTTCCCATTCGTATTTGGTATGCGAGGACTGTGGGGTTTGAGAGGAGATGGATTGTTGTTATCTGAATTGTCATCTGTGGTCATTTCTATGCCCTATAAATCTGGTAATTCTCTGGGAAGGATGTTCTTGGTAAATCCATTGTTTTGGATCCTTGTTGATGTCACTCCCTCTTGTATTTATGGAATTAGTTAAGAATTGATCCATTAAAAAAAAAATCCACTCTATTTAATTTCATTTGTTAAACTTTGCCTAACATCAAGTGTAGGGACCAATAAAATTTAGCAAAACTTACATGTTTTGTGGCCTAAACTATCACAATATAAAATTGTAATTGATTTAGCTTCTATAAATTGCAATTGATTTGATAGTCACAAAATGTCATATTTGCCACTTAAGGATGGAATTGTGACTCTTTACCATTTGTTCTTTGCCAAGGATGTCACATATGGCTGAAATTGGGGTTCTTTTCCTGACATACAGCAAACAAATAAATATTCCACTGACAGAAATTTGCCAAAATATTCATTCTTTTAGAAAATACTTTATGCTTGCACTTAGTGGAAGATAATAAATAATTAAAAGACACTTGAACTTCCCCGAGTACATCACAGAAATCTTTAATTTCATACCTCTTGTCAGTTTAGAGTTCAAAATTCAGTGTCTACAAAGTGATCCAGAATTGTGGGAGATGTTGGAATTTGCATTCCAGTTCTTTGGATTGTGACATGATATTAATCGTTATACTAACCAAGGAATTCAGCAACTTGTTGTATGTAAGTCAGCAAGGTCAACAGTCCAGCTGCGCCACGATCACCAAAACCCATGGAAGTTGTATCAGGTCCACATCCTGGGCACCTTATCACACACACTATCAACTATCTGGACTGAAGAAATGAAGCATAAGACATCCCTTCATCAAGCGGTTAATTTCATTTGAAAAAAGTTAGAAAGTCGTTTTGTTGATATTCTAATTCAAGAACTAGAACGAGAAGGGAGCCAGAACCAGTTCTTTCACTAACGCCCTTGCTGTAGGTTAAAAATGTTGGGTGCTTCATAAAAACTTCTAAAAATCTAAATTCTCAAGTGGAATTAGAGAAGGGTTTCTGAGCTAATTCCTTCTTATTGCAATTACCACATGCAGCACAGAAAGTATACGTGCAGGAACGTCAAATACGATTTATCATCTAGACGCTACACCTTGAAACTTTAAAAATATGATTTTGGAGAGAGTAAAGAATTCCGATTGTGTAGGAAGTAACATGAATCATGCCATGGAGGCTGTAAGTAACTGGCTCCCGTAACTACACTTTTGCATAAAAGTAGGCAAGCTGCATTCCACATTTTTTTTTCTAAATAGAAGGAAAGTATGATAAGTAAAGCTGCATAACGTTAACAATACCGTCCCCGTGACCGAGGCAGGGCCGTTTTGAGCATCTGAGCCCCCGCTGACCTCGGGATTTCAAGAGGAAAGACTCCCTAACCCGTAAACCTACAGTGCGAAACTTTTGAGGGGCTTGTTGGGCAGCTGCGTCTGCTGCAGGACACCGTCGGGGATCAGAAGCAAACACCAAGGGGATCCCTGGGGGGCTCAGCAGTTTGGTGCCTGCCTTGGGCCCAGGGGAGATCCTAGAGACCAGGGATCGGGCCCCACGTCGGGCTCCCTGCATGGAGCCTGCTTCTCCCTCTGCCTGTGTCTCTGCCTCTCTCTCTGTGTCTCTCATGAATAAATAAACAAAATCTTGAAGAAGAAGAAGAAGAAGAAGAAGAAGAAGAAGAAGAAGAAGAAGAAACCAAAATGCACATTGTGCTGCAACTTCAAAAAAACAAAAAAATTTGGAAAGAACATTGTAGCAAATCAGTGACTTCCAGCTTCACTGGACAGAAGGTGGGTCGGAGGGGGAGCCCCGAGGGTGGCCCCCAGAGCAGGGCCGCCTGCGCCCCAACCCCGTGGGGGGGGGGGACCGCGGCCCAGGTCGGCGGGTCCAGGGCAGCGGGAGGGGACGTGAGCCCGGCGGATCCCTGCGCGGGTGGCGGGGAGGCCGCACACCCTGCGGCCCATCCCGCCTGGAAAAGGCCGCGAGGGGCGAGCCAGCGGCCTCCTGACCCAGCTCGGTTTGCAGCCGGGGCTCCTTGGGGACCAAGCTGAGCTGTGGCACCCCGGCTCCTCCCCTGATGCCGCCACCCGCACCCCGAGCTCCGAGTCCCCGTGGCCGACGGAGGCAGCGGCCCAATTGGGCCGCGGGTCGGGCCACTTGCTGGCGGTGCGTCCCGGCCACGTCCGCCCCCAGCGCCGCGATCCCGGAGAGGAAGGACCGCGCTGGACCCACAGAGGGACCCCGGGGCCCGGGCCGGGGCCACGCGGACAGGCAGACCCGTGGGTCGTAGGCCGCGGACTCGGACTCCCCGGAATCCTCTTCTGAGGACCTGGACGCCAGGTTTGGGGCCTCGTCCACCGGGAGGGGCGGAGAGATGACTCCGGGCGGCTCAGCTCGGGCTCGGACCAGGTGCCGGGGTTTAGGGCCGCGGGGCCTCGGGTCGGGACGCGGCCTCTCCACGCGGACGCCGGCGCTGCCCCGCCGCTCCGGGTCCCGGTGCGGGCACCTGAGGCAGAAACGTGGGGTGGGCCTGACGCTGGAGCCCCAGCACCTGCAGACCTGCAGACGGGGGAGCGGGAGGTGGTCCGGCTGGAGCAGAGGCCAAATGGGGTGGGAGAGGCACGCGGCCGGGGAGAGGGGTACTGGGCATGGAGTGGGGTACAGGGCAGGGGGGGATATAGGGTAGAGAGCACGGGACATAGGGTGCAAGGCACGGGTCACAGGGCACGGGGTATAGGGTACAGGGCATGGGGTACAGGGCACGGGGGTATAGGGTACAGGGCACGGGGTACAGGGCACAGGGTATAGGGTACAGGGCATGGGGTATAGAGCACGGGGGTATAGGGTACAGGGCACAGGGGTATAGGACGCAGGGTATAGGGTACAGAGCACGGGGTACAGGGCGCGGGGCCCGGGGCATGGGGTATAGGGCATGCGGTATAGGGTATAGGGCATGGGGCACAGGGAACACGGTATACGGCATGGGGCACAGAGGTATAGGGCACACAGTATAGGGTACAGAGTACAGGGCACGGAGTATAGAGTATGAGGCATGGGGTATGGGGTATAGGGCACAGGTATAGGGTATGGGGTATAGGGTACAGGGCAGGGGGTATGGGGCACGGGGTACAGGGTACAGGGCACAGGGCAAGGGGCAAGGGGCAGGCAGGGGCTCTAGCGGCCAAGGCCAGGGCAGGTACGGGTGCAGCACAGGGTCTGTGGGGGGTCATCAGGAAACAGGGTCAAGGCTCACGGCACCCTCAGGAGGCATTACAGGTTCAGGCAAAAGATTCCTTCCATCACTCAAGGATCGGTGACCTTGGGGTGCGGGGCAGAGGCCAAGGAGAAGCCCACAGGGAACATGGGCCAGAGCAACATGACCCCTCCAGAGCACACATGGTCATGGGGATAGTGTGGGGGGTTCAAAGCTCAGACACCAGGCGTGTTCGTGGGTCACACAGCAGCGATGGTGGAGGGGGGCCCGGTCTGCAGGCTGGGGGGCTGGGCTGCCCCTGGAGGAGCCATGGGGACAGGATGGGGTCCAGGGCTCCCTGGAAACTCTCTCTGGAAGGCCAGAGGTCATTCCCAGTGAGTGACAATCACGAGCAGGCTCACAGGACATCTTTGGACCAACAGAATGGGGTCTGTTTACCTTATAAACTTTCAATCTACCACCAAAAATTAATAATAATCATGCTCAGGAGGCCTCCAGCTTTTGGCCTGATTACTTAAGGAGTTGCTTTACCAAAGAGAAAAAAAAAGAGAAAAAAAAAAAACTAATTGTTTATGCATGCGTTTAAGGGCCGAGACTTTTTGTAAGAACCATTTTTTATCGACTTTATTGACCATATTTTACATTTACATGTGAAGTGGGATAATTTTTTAAATTTTTTTAGGATTTTATTTATTCCTGAGAGACACACAGAGAGGCAGAGACCCAAGCAGAGGGAGAAGCAAGCTCCCTGTGGGGAGCCCGATGAGGGACTGGATCCTGGGACCCGAGGTCACGCCCTGACCCAGAGGCAAATGCTCACCCGCTGAGCCCCCCAGGCATCCCTTGTGGGATGAATTTTTTATTTATTTTATTTTATTTTATTTTATTTTATTTTATTTTATTTTATTTATTTTATTTTATTTTATTTTATTTTATTTTATTTTATTTTATTTTATTTTATTTTATTTTATTTTATTATTTTTTTGGGGGGGGAATCAATTTTTTAACAAGCAACATATCCCTATCCCCCCCATACACACTGCAGGAAAGAAGCAGAGCATCTCGGGGATACCCTGCCCCTTCTCTGAGCCCATAGGCAGCATCTGACCCACCTCCTGATGACGTATATTGTCTGTTTTCCTAGAATTTCACACAAACGGAATCATTCCGTATGTTTTCTTTTGTGTCCAGCTTCTTTCACTGAGCACTAGCTTTTGAGAACGTCTATGCGGACAAGTATCTGTTTCTCTATTTTACTGCCAGGAAGTAACCGGCCAGCGTACAGATGGACAGCCACACAGCGTCTGTACGCTGTACTAAGCTGTCCTTTCATCACCTGAGAGATGCTTACCCTTTTCTGTATCTTGGGCATTTGCAAAACAACAAACAAACAAACAAGAAATCCAAAGCAGACTTTTGAAATGTTGATTCTCATGGTAACGCGTAGTCTTAGTTGGGACCCCAAATACTTACACACACGTGTACGTGTGCATATCGATATCGAAAATGAGGGGGGCACCTGATGGGAGTGGCACTGGGTTTTATACTACGTGTCGGCAAATCGAACTCCAATAAAAAATATATATAAAAAAAAAAGAAATCGCCAACGCTCATGTAAACATGGACATAAACCCACAGGGGTTTATATAATCGAACAACAACAACAACAAAAATTCACTTGAAAACAAGAGCAAACTTGGCTTGAAGTACTCTGCGCTGCGATCTCTGCCGGTCGAGGCTGGTCTCCGTCGCACCTTAAAGGGAGGGTCACCGGCCACTCACTTGACGGCAAGACCGAGGCTGGCTCCTAGCACGTAGTGTGAAAGGCTTGACATGGAGGGTGGTGGTCACCGGCCGTGGCCTCATTCTGCACAGTGTCACATGGCCCGGGGGGGTCCCCATCATGCTTCCAGATGGAGCGTCTCCCCTCCTTGCAGCCGGTCAGAGAGACCTTTCCGCATCTCCCATCTCAGGTGAGTGGAATCCTTCGCGTGGCCAGCTGCGGCCCTCTGGTGGGGCGCAGGCCATGGCTTCCCCCAAGTGTGCTCCCTGCGGGCTGAGCTCCCGCTGCCTGCCGCCTGGAGCCCGCCCTCTGCGGCCCGGGGCTCGTGACTAGGAGCTGCCCTTGCAGGCCGTGGCCGTGGGCCCCAGGCAGGTGCTGCTCACACCGACTCCCCGTAGAGGTTGTGTGGTTTGGGGCCCTCACGATTCTCCGCGCTTGCAGCCTCCCCTCCCAAGTCCGTGAAGTGAATGAATGCAGCGCCTGTTAGGAAGGTGGACGTAAGGGTGACCTCGGTCCTTAGGCGTCCCCCTCAGGCGGGCCGGCGCAGCACCATCTGCCCTGGGCTGCGCCCCGGCCGGGAGCCCAGCTCCTCCTGAGGGACTGTTTAGCAGCGCCGGGGCCTCCGATCGCCTGTCTCCTGGGGCCCTCGAGGAAACCGGGGTGCCGCTGGGCACCTTGCACAAGGCAGAGGGAGCGCAGTCCCCAGGCTCCCCCAGCCTCCAGCCTCGGATCTTGGGCAAAGTCACTAATGTTTCGGGGCCTCAGTTTTCACCGCTTGCGGGATGTGGGTGATAATGTGGGTGATATGCACCCACCAATACTGGGGAGGGGGCCGTGTAAGACAGACGGGCTGGTCAGCAGGCCGCCAGGAGCACACACGGTTGCGCCTCGCTGGCAGACTGCGGGACAGCAGAGCCACAGTCCCCAGTGCGCCGCAGCGGTGCAAGGCTAGCGGACAAGCAGCGGACGCAGGAGGAGCTCCAAGGTCGCCTCAAGTGCGCGGGGGCTGGCTCTGCCTGGGCGTCCTGCCCGTCCCTCCAGTGGCCGCGAGCTCTGGCCTCGTGCCCGTGCCCCGGTCACGGTTGCCCTCCAACACCAGGGCCGTGTCTAGCGCGGCTGCTTCCTGCCGCTTCCTCTGCAACGTAACACTGTGCGATACGCTGGAAAAGTCCTCGAGCCACCGACAGCATGTCTCGGTCAGAGACGGGCAGCGCCACCGAGGGGAGCCTGTTTTCCCTCCAAAGGAGCCACTGACGCTCGAGCCCAGGCCTCTTCCCGGGGGCGCACCCCTGGTTCTCCCCCGCGGCCTGCCCTGACCCGACGGAGGCCCGGGAGCGCCAGCGCCCAGGTCGGTTGTGCTGGCGACAGGGAGGGAGCGGCGAGCCGGGCGGGCAGGACTGCCCGAGAGCCTCTTGGCATCGGCTCTGTACCTCCCATCTCAGCTCTTCCACATAGTTCACTGTTTCTCCGGAAACACGAAGACACCCAGCCAGCACCCGCCTGTCCTCTCGTGTCCCCTTCCGGCCATTTGGGCCCCGTGCACCTGTCTGAGTCCCTCAGGCACAGTAACGTGGCGTCAACCTTCTCGCAGATCCTGCCATTTGTTCCTCAAGGATGGTCCTGGCCTTGAAAGCACAGAAGCCTCCCGGTGACCCCAGGCCAAGAGGCAGGGGGGTGGGGGCCAGGTGGAGAGGACGCGGTGCAGGGACAGCAGGAAGGAAGGGAGCTGTTTGCCCACTACGTCCCGGTCACAGAACAGGCAAGATCTCCCTCAAACAGATGGAAAAAGACATTGCTTAAAGATAAGTGCTTGTGCGGTGACAGTCCAATCAGAGACGTTTCTCGAACCAGGAGGCGTTTCAACTAGGCCCCTGAAGCCTCTGTAACTCTCTGCATATCTATCTCCCTGCTCTCCACCTTCCCATAGGACCCCTGTCTGCTTCTGGGGGTTTGCATGCGGGGAAAACCTGTCCGTCCACCCTTCCTGAGTTCCTTTCCACCAGTTCATCCTCCCAGAAAGGGACGAAGGTTCTAAGTTTTGATTCTGAATTCCTCAGGAAGCATTTCTGAAATAAACAGTTGCTGTCAGGGGCCCAGAACCACAGGATGGTATCCAGGGGCTCAGACGTAGCTGGTTAAACCCCAGTGGTTTGTAAACGTGTTGATGGATGAGGAAGAAGGGGGGCCCAAGGGAGGGGGCGGGCAGGTGATGGGGAGGTGCTGTGTTCTCCACATACAGTATAGCCTTGCTGTGAAGTGTAAAACGCTCCCCCACTTCTTGACACATCTTTGCTGCAACTGCCAGGAAGCTATATAATAAATATTCTTTTTTTTGTATATTTTTTATTGGAGTTCGATATGCCAACATATAGTATAATACCCAGTGCTCATCCCGTCAGGTGCCCCCTTCGGTGCCCGTCCTAACCTAAGCAGTCAGACAACAAAATGAAATAAAAGGCATTCAAATTGGCAAAGAGGAAGTCAAACGCTCCCTCTTTGCAGATGACATGATACTGTACATGGAAAACCCAAAAGCCTCCACCCCAAGATTGCTAGAACTCATACAGCAATTTGGCAGCATGGCACGTTACAAAATCAATCCCCAGAAATCAGTGGCATTTCTATACACTAACAATGAGACTGAAGAAAGGGAAATGAAGGAGTCAATCCCATTTACAATTGCACCCAAAAGCATAAGATACCTAGGAATGAACCTAACCAAAGAGTAAAGGATCTATACCCTAAAAACTACAGAACACTTCTGAAAGAAATTGAGGAAGACAGAAAGAGATGGAAAAATATTCCATGCTCATGGATTGGCAGAATGAATATTGTGAAAATGTCAATGCTACCCAGGGCAATGTACACATTTAATGCAATCCCTATCAAAATACCATGGATTTTCTTCGGAGAGTTGGAACAAATACTCTTAAGATTTGTGTGGAATCGGAAAAGACCCCGAATAGCCAGGGGAATATTGAAAAAGAAAACCATAGCTGGGGGCATCACAATGCCAGATTTCAGGTTGTACTACAAAGCTGTGGTCATCAAGACAGTGTGGTACTGGCACAAAAACAGACACAGAGATCAATGGAAGAGAATAGAGAACCCAGAAGTGGGCCCTCAACTTTATGGTCAACTAATATTGGACGAAGCAGGAAAGACTATCCACTGGAAAAAAGACAGTCTCTTCAATAAATGGTGCTGGGAAAATCGGACATCCACATGCAGAAGAATGAAACTAGACCATTCTCTTACACCAGACACAAAGATAAACTCAAAATGGATGAAAGATCTAAATGTGAGACAAGATTCCATCAAAATCCTAGAGGAGAACACAGGCAACACCCTTTTTGAACTTGGCTACAGCAATTTCTTGCAAGATGCATCCATGAAGGCAAGAGAAACAAGAGCAAAAATGAATTATTGGGACTTCATCAGGATAAGAAGCTTCTGCACAGGGAAGGAAACAGTCAAGAAAACTATAATAAATATTCAAATCAAAATAGTGCTCCCCAGTTGTCCAAATCTTCTCAATTAGTGTGTCATAATTCATGTACAAGAATCATTGCCCCCTTGAATCTCTGGCATAATATGTGCTATTTATGATCGCAAAACGTCCCATGTTGCTGCGCACTTTGGCGCCTTGTGTGTGCACACACTCACCTTGTATAGGATCTTGCATAGATTCCCATATATTTTACCAGAATCTTTTACTGCTGTCATTGAAATTTGGGTTTTGACTTCTGCCGCTCTTCTGCTTCTGTTCATTGTGAACAGACTAGCAGGGTATTTCTGTGTGATGGGACAGGGCGTATAAAAGAGACAAGTGGAGAGTATGCCTAAGCCGGGAGTCGAGGACTATGTACAGGCCGTGCATCAGGGAACATTCTGGACCAGCAGAGGAGAGCTGGACACCCCGTAGCTCCCTGTGCCTTCAGCATGATCGTACTCGGGTTCTTAATATCATTTCATAGAAGAAAGAACAAGAGGGAAAAAGGAGACCTCCGCTGAGAATTTAAGTTCCACGGGATGTATATACTCCTTTCATTTTTGTCATGAAATAAAAAGGCATTTTGCTACGCAAAATAAATCAAAGACAAATTCTGTATGACCTCACTTATGGATGGAATCTAATTTAAAAAAAAAGAAAAGAAAACCAGAAACCATCCCCAAACTCATAGAAACAGACGTGAGATTTGTGCTTATCAGAGGGGAAGTGCAGGAAAGAGATTCCAAGACACAGCCCACCAGCTGGAAGATAGAGTCTGGGGGCAACGCAGGAAGGTAGGAAAGAGTCGATCGTGAGCGCTCTCATCACAAGGAGAAATTGTTTTCTCTTCCTGTTATTGAATTTCTTTTTAAAAAAGAAAACATTTTATTTATTTATTCATGAAAGACAGAGAGAGAGGCAGAGACACAGGCAGAGGGAAAAGCAGGCTCCATGCAGGGAGCCCAATGCGGGACTCGATCCCGGGACCCCAGGGTCACGCTCTGAGCTGAAGGCAGACGCTCTACCACGGAGCCACCCAGGCGTCCCCTTGTTATTGTATTTCTGTGAGATGAAGGAGGCTAAGTAAAGTTGGTGTGATGATCATTTCACAACACACGTGCGTCCACCTTCTTGCTGAACACCTTAACCATATACAGGGATGGAGGACGGAGGTCAGGGATGGAGGGTAGAGGTCAATTACTTCTCAGCAAAACTGGAAAAACGTTACTATTATTACTCACTTTCAAAAGGACACTGAGGTCTCTGGAAAGTATGTGATTTCTTCAAACCCATATATACAAGTAATACAACCACTCACAAGGCCCAACTGCGTGCCCGTGTTTGCATGAGTTCCCATTGCCTCACGGTGCTCTAGGCTGTAGCACCTTGTAATTGCCACAGCATAGATGGGAAACTGAGGCATGGGAGGTTGAAAGCTGTGCCCCAACACCTAAAGGTCCTAGAGCTGCTGAGTAGCAGAGGGAGGTCTGAGCCTGGGGCACGACGTCCACTTTCTGTTTCAATTGCTTACGGCTAAATAATGACACATGGGCCCCGGTAAGTCTACCTTCCCACACACAGCCTGCTGTTATGAAATTGCCTGCCTCTATTTGGTTTTTCATATTTCTATACATATTTTAGAACAAACTCCTTAAAGTCCATAAACTCCCTCGTGGCAAATTGGATTTGGATTGATTGAATGTAACCACTGTGTTAAAACATCTGTCGTACTGGTTTTGAATCTTCTCTTTTATTAACATTTATTCCTACATCTTTATTTTTTTTAAGATTTTATTTATTTATTCATGAGAGAGAGAGAGAGATAGAGAGAGAGACAGGCAGAGGGAGAAGCAGGCTCCATGCAGGGAGCCTGACGTGGGACTCGATCTTGGGTCTCCAGGATCATACCCTGGGCTGCAGGCGGCACTAAACCGCTGCACTACCAGGGCTGCCCTATTCATACATCTTTAGAATATACTTTTAGAATTTTCTCCATAAAGGTCCTAGCACCGTCTGATTTATTTCTGAGCTTTTATTACTGTGTTGCTAATATCGACTATTTTTTCTATAGTATTTTCAATTCAGTTATCGTTGGTGTGAGATTCTGTGTCTTTGCTTCATGCACTCTTGTCGAATGATCCAAGTCCAAGCAGTGCACATGACAAGGAACCACATCACCACCATCAAAGTAAACTCCAGTAGAAGGACATTTTCTTTGTTATCCCAAGTATCACCAACCACCTTGTCCATCAAGTCACTTCGAAGTACCAGACTCCACTCCCACCCTCTCACAGTGGTGAGGTCCTGTCTCCATCAGGTGGAGCCTGTGTGGGAATGACGGCTTTGTGAGCCCTATGGTTCCCAGGTAGGACGGACGTGCACGCCTCTGCTCTTCACCCCCTCAGTTCCAAGTCTTACCCTAGACTCTCTACAACCACCACAGCTTCTTAGCACGATGCCTCCATGAACAACCGTTCTGTTCGTTACACTATATCTGCATTTTGACTTAATTTGTAGGATCTCATAAAGACTTTGCATCCCAGCAAGTGATTCTGGTTAGTAGGATCCCTTTGGATCCTTTCTCTACGTGGCTGTTGCATGTGACGACTGGCACTAATTATGGTTCCAGCCTTTAGAAGTATCCCTCAGTTCTCACTCATTGAACATGGCACCAGATCTCCAGACTGCTGTTTTCTTCTTAAACAGAGCTGGGCTCACACAGAAGCATCTATGTCTAAGGGACCTGCAGTTGGCATTGATCTTGGCACCACCTACTCTTGCGTGGGTGTCTTCCAGCATGGGAAAGTGGAAATAATTGCCAACAATTAGGGAAACCAAACCACCCCAAGTTATGTTGCCTTCACTGGCACCCAATGACTGATCGATGATGCTGCAAAGAATCAAGTTGTGATGAATGCCACCAACACAGTTTTCGATGCCAAATGCCTGATTGGATATAGATTTGATGATGCTGTCATCCAGTCTGGTAGGAAGCATTGACCGACCCTTCATGGTGGTGAATGATGGTGGCAGGCCCAAGGTCCAAATAGAAAACAAGGGAGAGACAAAATTTTCTAACCAGAGGAGGTGTCCTCAATGGCTTTGACAAAAATGAAGGAAATTGCAGAGGCCTACCTTGGGAAGACTGGTACCAATGCAGTTGTCACGGTACCTGCATATTTCGGTGACTCTCAGCACCAGGCTACCAAAGATGCTGGAACTATGGCTGGTCTCAATGTGCTTCAAATCATCAGTGAGCCAACTGCTGCCGCTGTTGCTTATGGCCCAGACAAAAAGGGTTGGAGCTGAAAGGAACATGTTGATCTTTGATTTAGGAGGTGGCACTTTGGATGTGTCAATCCGTACTATTGAAGATGGGACCTTTGAGGTCAAGTCCACAGCTGGAGACAACCACATAAGTGGAGAAGACTTTGACAAAAGAATGGTCAACTGCTTTATTTCAGAGTTCAAGCTCAAACACAAGGAGAACATCAGCAAAAGCAAGAGGACAGGCAGTCTGTCATCTCCGTACTGCTTGCTAATGTGCTAAGTGTACGCTTTCTCCCAGCACCAAGGCCAGTCTTGAGATTGATGCTCTGTATGAAGGAATCAACTTCTATACCTCTATTACTCATGTCCCATTTGCAGAATTAAATGCTGACCTGTTCCATGGGACCCTGGACCCTGTAGAGAAGGTTCTTCTGGGATGCCAACTTAGACAAGTCTCAGATTCATGATACCGTCCTGGTGGGTGGTTCTACCTGTATCCCCAAGATTCAGAAACTTCTACAAGATTTCTTCAATGGAAAGGAACTGAAGAAGAGCATCAACCCTGATAAGGCTGTTTTCTTATGGTGCAACTGTCCAGGCAGCCAGTTTTTCTGGTGACATCTAAAAATGTTCAAGATTTGCTGCTGTTGGATGTCACTCTACTTTCTCTTGGCATTGAAACTGCCGGAGGAATCGTGACTGTGCTCATCAAGCGCAATGCTACCATTCCTACCAAAGGGACACAAACCTTCACTCTCTGCTCTGACAACCAGCCTGCTGTGCTTATTCAGGTGTATGAAGGTGAGCATGCTATGACCAAGGATAACAACCTACTTGGCAAGTTTGAGCTCACAGGCATACCTCCTGCTCCTCATGGTGTTCCTCAGATTGAGGTCCCTTTTTTTTTTTAAGATTTCATTTATTCATCCATGAGAGACACACAGAGAAAGGCAGAGACACAGGCAGAGGGAGGAGCAGGCTCCCTGCAGGATGTAGGACTTATCCCAGGACTCCAAGATCACGCCCTGACTCAGAGGCAGATGCTCAATTGCTGAGCCACACAGGCATCCCTGAAGTCACTGTTGATATTGATGCTAATGGTATCTTCAATGTCTCTGCTGTGGGTAAGAGCATAAAAAATGAGAACAAGATTACCATCGCTAGTGACAAGGGCTGCTTGAGCAAGGAGGACACCGAGCGCATGGTCCAGGAAGCAGAGAAATACAAAGCTGAAGATGAGAAGCAGCAGGATGAGGTATCTTCCAAGAATTCACTCGAGTCTTACGCATTCACATGAAAGCAACTGTTGAAGATGAAAACCTTCAGGGGAAAATCGATGATGAAGACAAACAGATGATTCTTGACAAGCGTAATGAAATCATCAACTGGCTTGATAAGAACCAGGCTGCAAAGAAGGAAGAATTTGAACATCAGCAGAAAGGGCTGGGGAAAGTCTAAAGCCCCCTCATCACCACGCTGTCCAGGCCAGGAGGAATGCCTGGAGGCTCCCCTGGTGGTGGCGCTCCTCCCTCTGGTGCTGCCTCCTCTGGGCCTACCATTGAAGAGGTTGATCAAGCCAACCTGACAATAGGTGTAGCATTGTTCACACAACATTTGAAGGACTCAACTTTGTAGCAAATTCCACAGCAGTTTTCAAGTCAAGCTTCTAGAGTAAATATTCTTGATGCTTGAATATGGAATATGTGCACAGGGAAAGGAAATAAATATTGCATTTTATAAGCACTGTATTGTTAAGTGGAAAATGCAATGTCTTAAAACTGTCTTTAAAAATTGGCACCACAAAAAAAGCAGTATCCCTCAGTTTTCGGAGCTATGAGCAACATTTGCTGTTCCTTAGATTCATGATTTCCTGCTAAAACTGACAGTATGTATATCTTTCTCCTGGTTAAAAATTATACTAGATGAACATACACCATGTAACAGGACATGATAGATGTACACATGCACAGAGACCTACAGAGTCATAGCTCTACTGACTGTCGCATCCCAGCAGAACAAGAATATACAAATCTTCCAATACGTAGATTTTTCTTATACTTACTATATATGCAGTCATTCTTTTTGTAAATAATAGTCACATCGCCCTTTCCTTGCCAATCCTTAAGCCCCTCCCCACTCCCATTAATGCCCTAGTAAGGACTCCTCATTCTGTACTGAGGAGGTAGAGTGGTAGTGACCTCCTGGTTTCTTCCTAAATTGAATATTTTTGTTAATTTCCTCTGTCAGGTTGAAAAGGCTCCTTTGCATTGTTAGTCTGATTATTTTTTGTTGTAGTTGTTACCATGACTGCCTATTAGATATTACTGAATGTTAGTTTGCTTTTAGAAAAATGATCATATGGCTACAATCACTCAATAAACTATGTGATGAATTATGTTGACAGGGCCTCTGATGTTGAATAATTCCTGCATCCACAATACAAACCCTACTTGTTCACGGTGTATTTTAAAACCACTATCGAATTCACATCACTTGTATTCTATTCGAGAATACATCCTTAACGGATATTGCCTATAATTTCTTTCACTGTTTTTTGCTTATCCAATTTTGGCACCAAGATTATAATTATCTCAAAAAATGATTAGGGAAGATTTCTCTTTTACTTTTTTTTTATCTTATTCCTTGAAATTTGGAAAGCCAGCCTGTTTAAAGAAAAAACAGAAACCTAACAAAACAACACAATAAAAACACTTCATCTCTCTCTGTCCCTCTTGGTTTCTTTCTTTCTTTTTTTTTTTTTTAGGGAATCCTGCCCTCTGTTTATTCAATCAGACATCATCCTAAATACTCACTTGGAGGGATTTTGCAAATATAATCAGAGGTTTGAATCCATTGGCCCTAATGTATGGGGCTTACTCAAGTAAGTAAGTACCTGACCAGTACTCAAAACTCTCAAGGTCATGAAATACAAGGAACTCAGTCCAGAGAACATGGAGAAGACATGAAGCCTGGTCGTAATATGGAATCCCAGAAGGATCCTGGGCAAGAAAAGGGACATTAACGGAAAAGCTCGTGAATTTGAGGAATTCTGTAGTTTGGTTAAAAATTTTTAGACAATCAATATTATTCGTGGTGAATCCACTTTCGAAATTGGTGTGTGTTGGTGTAGCCACGGTGTCTGTGACACAGCAGCTCTGAGCATTGCACATGTTTCTACACTTAGCACTTCCTTTGTCCCTTTAGCATCTTGTCATTCCCATTACTTTCACTCTAATGCAGTCGTATTTCAGTTTGTCTAGTTTCAAAGGCTGATGTTGTCCTCATATCTTTTGTTTATGATGTTGATTTGTCAAAACAGTCGTCTTTAGGTTGCCTCTACCACAATCTATTACTACTTTCAACTTTCATCTTTATTACACATTTACATGCGGAATCCACTCCCTCACTCCATGGCTGAGCGCTTCCTCTTATCTCATGGTAAGGATGGGGTGATTTCAAGAATGGAGTGAGGAAAAAGAAGGGTATGCATATATTTTGGGCACACTAGTTGGTTAAAAATGACTTTTATTTAAAATTAACAGATTGTTTTAGTGTCACCAGGTTGATACTAGTGAAATTATTATTGGAATCCTAAAAAGATATGGCACATTATTTTGTAATTCATTAAATACCCAGACATATTAGGGGAGAAATAGCTGATTCCACATCTAGGGGAGGAAATGCATAAGGTGAGCCTAGAGCATCTTATTAGGAGGCAAGAAAGCTATCAAAGATATCAGAGACTTGTCAAAGGATTCAGAAGATGCTTCATGGGACTCACAGCTTTCACAGAAGGGATCATTTGAGAACCAATAAGGATCGTAACATCAAAAGATTGACACACATTAAAGATGTTTAAATTGTGGGCTTATAGAACTGGATGGAGGGTATTATGCTGAGTGAAGTAAGTCAATCGGAGAAGGACAAACATTATATGGTTTCACTCATACGGGGAATATAAAAAATAGTGAAAGGAATTAAAGGGGAAAGGAGGGAAAATGAGTGGGAAATATCAGAGAGGAAGACAGAACATGCAAGACTCTAACTCTGGGAAATGAACAAGGGATGGTGGAAGGGGAGGTAGGTGAGGGGACGGGGTGACTGGGTGATGGGCACTGAGGGGGGCACTTGATGGGATGAGCACTGGGTGTTATGCTATATGTTGGCAAATCCAACTCCAATAAAAAATTAAAAAAAACAACCAATCAATCAATCAATCATAGGCTTACGTGCATTTCCCCAAGAAAAGAAAGGAAAGAAAATCCCAATTTGTTACCTCTGGATGACCGTAGGAATCTAATTGATTATTTCTATTATATTTAAAATTATTACATGAAAGAACATCAAGCATTTATCATAATTTCCCAATATATATGGAGGCTCAGTTTAACCAAATAATGAGGCATCAGTGTCCTAGGGTCGCTGTAACTAAGTGCCACAAACTGGGTGGCTTGGAACATTACAGATGTATCGTGTCGTAGTTCTAGAGGCAGAGATTCAGATCCAGGAGTCCTGTTGGCTGGGCCACCCTCCCCCTGAAGGCACAGGAAGAGGCCTTCCTTGCCTCTTCCAGCTTCTGGGGGCTCCAGGCTTCTCTCAGCTAGTGGCCACATCACTGAGTCCCCGTCTTCCCCTCTTCTCCCCTCTGCGTGCCTCTTATAAAGTCACTTCTCATTGGATGTAAGGTTCACGCAGATGAACCAAGATGATGTCATCTCAAAATCCTTAACTCAATCTCATTTGCAAAGTCTCTTTTTCCAATAAGGTCACAATCACAGTTTCCAGAGATCAAGACATGGACCCACATGGGGGGTGGGGGGGTGGGCATTATTCAACCTGCTAAAGACAGGAACAAGTTTCTCTAGAGAAATATTCAGCTAAGAAATTTTTAAAAAGAAATTATAAATTAGTGTATTACTAGTACGCAACGTGTTTTGAAATGAGGGATCTAGGTGATATCAATGACTTAAGAAACTCGAAACAGGACAGCCAGATATTATGAGGACTCTGAGGCCCCACCACCTATGAAATATTCATCCCAACATAATGGAAATTCATCAGGCTTCCAGATTTAGCTAACATTTTAGAGGAAATAATGAGGATGGAGAAATAGGGTCAACAGTGCCAATGAAATCCAATCTATAAAATCTAGACTAAAAGATATTTTCCAAAATTAAAGTGCCAAGGAGGTGACTGACCTATATATTAAAAGAGAAATATCAATGATCATGATGCATATATCTGATTTTGCTCCAGGTAGAAGTAAGTGCACCATTAGAAAACCAGGAGACAATAGAGATAATTGAAAATCGATTGGATATTTAATGATAGCAAGAAGAAAATGTTATATTTAGATAGGATAATATTGCTGTATTTGTCTTTAACATGGTTTTTATATTTTAGATTTGCATACCGAATTTCAGGTAGATGAAATTATATAATGTTTGAAATTTACTCCAGGAAGTAATCTATGGCTGAAGGAGGCAAAAATGGACAGGATTGCAAATGAAATAAAATTGGGCATGCCTTGATAATTATTTAATCTAAATAACGGGCATATGGAATTCGACATATTGATTCTACTTTTAAATGTTTAATTTTTTTAATAAGAAAAAGTTCTATAAAACTACTTTAAACAAAATCTAACGAAGCAATACAACCTTCCTTAAAAAATATGTAGGCATTTCTCAATTGCTTACATGGTTTCAATAATTAAACTTCAACTTTCAAAAGTCCTTTCTGCCTCTCAAAGTGAGCGACTCTGTCTTGACTAAATAATTTCTCTGCAGGAGTTGAGTAACTCATATTCTGAGTGACTGACTCGCATGGAAATATATCTCCTGTTTCCTTTCACATATTTTCACCGTATATAATGAAAGCATATGCTCTTGCTGGATTTATAGTCAGATTTGTCAACTTTTTCCTTATTTACTTGAGGTGGTTGGCATAATTCAAAGTGAAGTATCCTTCCGTGTGAGTTATTTGTCACCGGGTACTCATTAGAAGATCTTTAATATGGAAAAGATCTGTTTCTTCTCAACATAATGTTCACTCTGCCTTCGTTCCCTGTTTCACACTTCCAAGATCTCGGATGCCAGGGAGGGACGTCATTGTCCTAGTTATACCTCCACGGGTGCACGTGCGCTCAATTTGGAGAGGCTCTAAGATCCCTGTGAGCGTCCGGATAAACCCTGGGCCACACTGACAAGATTAGTAGACCAAACAGTTTTGGGACACTTACCTTAGCTTTACATCACCATCAGTTTTGAGTCATAACAGCATCTTTTCTATGTTCCACTCATTCACACAATGAAAATATAATGAGTTCTTCTACGCAAAAGAGGCAGTGCAGTGAGCAGGTAAGAGTACGCGCTTCGAAGTCAGACTTAGGTCAACCCAAACCCAGCTCTACCAGCCAATGGCTTTGTTATGAGGATGTGAGACCTGACCATGCAGCACACTGGGCTCCCCAGTCCTCACCTGCGATGTTGGGGGGATAACACCACCTACTAGTCAGGGTTGTGTGGGGATTAACGGGGTCATGGACCTCAAAGCCTCATAGTACATACTACACACAGCAAAAGCCGCCCCCACGTAGATTTTGTTGCCCACACGCCACTGCTTTGAGTTCTCTGGAGATGAAAAGATATATTAGAGGCTGCTGCGTTCCTCCAGGACCTCAATCAGACTAAGACACAGTGAAGTGTGTGAGAAACGCCGTCCAAGCATGCACCAGACACGGACATAGGCTGCCCGGGTCTCCTTTTGGAGGGATGCTGGTGGCCCTGATGGAGGACCGTGTTCTCAGAGACACCCCAGCTCTCAGGCTCTTCAGGGTCGGGCGATTCTGAGGCAGCCCGTGTGTGGCACTGGGCGAGGTGGGGGCACCCCGGCCTGCCATCTCGGTCCAGGCGGGTGAGCTGGTGCGCGGGGCCACCCGCACAGGGGCCCACCAGGTCAGTAGTCTACATCTGCTTACGTCCACCTCTCCCTCTGCCCAATCTCCGTCCTCCCGCTTCCTCCCCTGAGCTTTGCAGGTGCACCCACGCCCGCCTCACAGGTCCCTGGCGGGGTGCACCACCGTGGTCTGAGGGACAGGGTGGGAAGGCGGACTCCCAGGTGGACTCGCTCCCTGCAGAGATGGTCCCCGCCTGGCACACGTGCCTCTGCTCTGCTCTGGGGGCCCCCGCGGGGTTGACCAGGGCTGTCTCTTCCATCTTTCAAGGGGATGATGCCTCAGAAGCAGCACATGCCACCAACTGCGCCTCATGCCGGTTTCCTGGGGGTTCCGGCCTCAGCCAAGTGCCCCCCGACCGCGGACAGGCTGAGCCCTGACTCGCTGTGGATGCAGTGGCCGCAGGGTGGCTGGGACGCTGCGACTGGCAAAGCAGGGGCTGCATTTGGAAGGAGATCCTAGGGGGGAGCACATCTGAGCAGGCGCAGTGGCGGGGGCAGGTGTCCGTACGAGGAAGTTAGAGCAAAAATACGAGTGTTGAGTAAGTCACAGCATAAATGATGAAGATTGAATTTGGCGAGAGGAGAAGTGCATGGAGAGGCAGCCAGATGGGGGCTCCCAGATGTGGGCTCCCAGAGGGGTCTCCCAGAGGTGGGCTCCCGGAGGAGGGCTCCTAGAGGTGGGGTCCCGGAGGGGCCTCCCAGAGGTGGGCTCCCAGAAGGGTCTCCCAGAGGTGGGCTCCCAGAGGGGTCTCCTAGAGGTGGGCTCCTAGAGGTGGGCTCCTAGAGGTGGGCTCCCAGAGGGGTCTCCTAGAGGTGGGCTCCTAGAGGTGGGCTCCCGGAGGAGGGCTCCTGGAGGTGGGCTCCCGGAGGTGGGCTCCTAGAGGTGGACTCCCGGAGGAGGGCTCCTGGAGGTGGGCTCCCGGAGGTGGGCTCCTAGAGGAGGGCTCCTGGAGGTGGGCTCCCGGAGGTGGGCTCCCAGAGGTGGGCTCCCGGAGGAGGGCTCCCGGAGGAGGGCTCCTGGAGGTGGGCTCCTGGAGGTGGGCTCCCAGAGGTGGGCTCCCGGAGGAGGGCTCCTGGAGGTGGGCTCCCAGAGGTGGGCTCCTAGAGGTGGGCTCCCGGAGGTGGGCTCCTAGAGGTGGGCTCCTAGAGGTGGGCTCCCAGAGGAGGGCTCCTAGAGGTGGGCTCCCGGAGGTGGGCTCCTAGAGGTGGGCTCCTAGAGGTGGGCTCCCAGAGGAGGGCTCCCGGAGGAGGGCTCCCAGAGGAGGGCTCCTGGAGGTGGGCTCCCGGAGGAGGGCTCCTGGAGGTGGGCTCCCGGAAGAGGGCTCCTGGAGGTGGGCTCCCAGAGGTGGGCTCCCAGAGGAGGGCTCCTAGAGGTGGGCTCCCGGAGGAGGGCTCCTGGAGGTGGGCTCCCAGAAGAGGGCTCCTGGAGGTGGGCTCCCAGAGGTGGGCTCCCAGAGGAGGGCTCCTAGAGGTGGGCTCCCGGAGGAGGGCTCCCGGAGGAGGGCTCCCGGAGGAGGGCTCCTGGAGGTGGGCTCCCGGAGGAGGGCTCCTAGAGGTGGGCTCCCGGAGGAGGGCTCCTAGAGGTGGGCTCCCGGAGGAGGGCTCCTAGAGGTGGGCTCCCAGAAGAGGGCTCCTGGAGGTGGGCTCCCAGAGGTGGGCTCCCAGAGGAGGGCTCCTGGAGGTGGGCTCCCGGAGGTGGGCTCCCAGAGGTGGGCTCCTGGAGGTGGGCTCCCAGAGGGGTCTCCTAGAGGTGGGCTCCTAGAGGTGGGCTCCCGGAGGAGGGCTCCTGGAGGTGGGCTCCCGGAGGTGGGCTCCTAGAGGAGGGCTCCTGGAGGTGGGCTCCCGGAGGTGGGCTCCCAGAGGTGGGCTCCCGGAGGAGGGCTCCCGGAGGAGGGCTCCTGGAGGTGGGCTCCTGGAGGTGGGCTCCCAGAGGTGGGCTCCCGGAGGAGGGCTCCTGGAGGTGGGCTCCCAGAGGTGGGCTCCTAGAGGTGGGCTCCCGGAGGTGGGCTCCTAGAGGTGGGCTCCTAGAGGTGGGCTCCCAGAGGAGGGCTCCTAGAGGTGGGCTCCCGGAGGTGGGCTCCTAGAGGTGGGCTCCTAGAGGTGGGCTCCCAGAGGAGGGCTCCCGGAGGAGGGCTCCCAGAGGAGGGCTCCTGGAGGTGGGCTCCCGGAGGAGGGCTCCTGGAGGTGGGCTCCCGGAAGAGGGCTCCTGGAGGTGGGCTCCCAGAGGTGGGCTCCCAGAGGAGGGCTCCTAGAGGTGGGCTCCCGGAGGAGGGCTCCTGGAGGTGGGCTCCCGGAAGAGGGCTCCTGGAGGTGGGCTCCCAGAGGTGGGCTCCCAGAGGAGGGCTCCTAGAGGTGGGCTCCCGGAGGAGGGCTCCCGGAGGAGGGCTCCCGGAGGAGGGCTCCTGGAGGTGGGCTCCCGGAGGAGGGCTCCTAGAGGTGGGCTCCCGGAGGAGGGCTCCTAGAGGTGGGCTCCCGGAGGAGGGCTCCTAGAGGTGGGTTCCCAGAAGAGGGCTCCTGGAGGTGGGCTCCCAGAGGTGGGCTCCCAGAGGAGGGCTCCTGGAGGTGGGCTCCCGGAGGTGGGCTCCCAGAGGTGGGCTCCCAGAGGAGGGCTCCTAGAGGTGGGCTCCCGGAGGAGGACTCCCGGAGGAGGGCTCCCGGAGGAGGGCTCCTGGAGGTGGGCTCCCGGAGGAGGGCTCCTAGAGGTGGGCTCCCGGAGGAGGGCTCCTAGAGGTGGGCTCCCGGAGGAGGGCTCCTAGAGGTGGGCTCCCGGAAGAGGGCTCCTGGAGGTGGGCTCCCAGAGGTGGGCTCCCAGAGGAGGGCTCCTGGAGGTGGGCTCCCGGAGGTGGGCTCCCAGAGGTGGGCTCCTGGAGGTGGGCTCCCAAGGAGGGCTCCTGGAGATGGGCTCCCGGAGGGGGGCTCCGGGGTCAGGTCGCGTCGCAAAGCTTACAGTGCGTCTCACACCTGAAGGCATGACCATCAGAGCACATCGCTTTGCCACGACGATTAGCGAGCCAATACCTGACAGCTGGCTGTCCTCGGTGAGCGGTCATGCAGGGACCACAATCACCCAGACTCTGGAGCGCGTGCACCTCCAGGGGGCAGCTGGCCTTGCATTGTTAGGGCTGCCGAGCGCCACCCCCCATGGACCCTGCTTCTCCTCTCCCTGAGAGCTCGTCCCCACTCTCACGTTTCAGTTTCTGGTGAAGGAGAAATGAACTGAAACACTGGGGTTTCTTAGAATTATTTCCCTTAAAATTATGATTCTGGAAGATTCAGTAGGTCTTCATGTCTCAAAGTATGTGGGAACCTTTTCCAGAATCCGTGTGAGCAGCTGTCACGGGGCGGCATCTGCAGGCTCTGAGCTGGCGTGGATGGGGCTCGGCCTCGGGGCAGCACCAGGGACTGTTCCCTGGACGGTTTCACAGGGACACCGTGTCCCTCAGACCCAGACGGAAGACCGACCCGCTGTGCTTCCTTCGCATGCCCGGCACACGGCGGAGGTCACGTTAGGCCATGACTTCCCGGGCGAAGGGGGCCATTTGGTCCTTACAGGGTCTCGTCACGAGGACGTAGAACCATTGATCTGTGTGGATAAAAGCCTTTATTTATGGCTCTGACCTACTGAGCTGATGGAGGGAGTGGGGGGTGGGGGAGAACTTATTTTTATGATGAACCGGCTCCTCCTATTTCTCGTTACTTTTGATGAAGTTGCACAATATAACTTTCACACTAGATACGAGGAATGGTGGCGTCACGAGAAAAAATTAGATTCTCACAAGTGGCGATCTTCTGAAGATCATCGTAATCACACAAAATGCAGCCACACGCCAGCCTGGGGTGATGCCCTCGTTCCGTGAGGTGCTACGTGCTCACACGGCGAGAGCTTCTACGAGTCCAGTCATTTACCCTGGAAATACATGCACTTGTGTGTGTGTGTGTGTGTGTGTGTGTGTGTGTGTCAATGCTTTATTCTCTGGGAACTTTGGAGAACACAGTGTGCTTAAAGAAACAAGAAACTTCTGAAGGAAAGAGGAAATTGAGGAGAATGACAACTTTTTAAAATAAGTCAAACGCTTCCGGTGAGGACCAGCAGCTTCTACTATTTATTCACTCAGCACATCAGCTCCCGGGCTGGGCACACGAGGGTGGCCCCTCAGACCACGGACGGACCCCGGGTCTCACGGGCTTGGCCGGCCGCGGGCTTGGCTGCGTCCATGCATGGATACGAAAGAGGGCCAAGGACACAGCGTCCATCGAATCCTTGTTCTAAGTGGATTTGTCGATGCTTTCTTTTCTTCCTGGCAACGATGGAAAAACTGGAATATTTTAAATCATGAACCTTTTTAGAACGATGAATTCATCTTTAATATAAAATGTGCCAAAAAAATAATAAAATAAAATAAAATAAAATAAAATAAAATAAAATAAAATGTGCCTCTCTGGATCGCTGTGTATTTGGGAACAAATCGACACCATCAAATCATTCCATGTGTTTTCGTATAAGGAAACTGAGGCACAGAAAGGATATTTGAGTTGCCAAGGACCACACGCCTCTTTTATGGCAGAGCTGGGACCAGCCTGGGTCTTACTTTCCCAGCGCAGTATTCTGAAGTGTGCGAGTGTGTTAGATTCACCGTTACTACGATTTTTTTTCTTTCTTTTTTCTTTTTTTTTGTGTGTGTGGTTAGTTTTTGTTTTTGTTTTTGTTTTACATTTGATAACAAGCTGATAGCTTAGAAGTCTTTGGAAGCGTGCACGTAAGCTCCGCGGAGTTGGGCTCTTGCACCAGCACACAGATCTTGGGAACCCACTAAGCAGATCTTCCCAACAGCCTGGGGGAACCTGGACCGATGGCGTGACCCCATCTTGACTCTCAGCCACCTATGCTGTCCCCTCAATGAGTCACGTGAAATATACAGCCTAGTGCTTTAGATTTTACCCAGTTCACAAGAAACTAGAATAATCAAAGTACTGGAACCCTATGAAATTCAGTCTTCCAAGGATGAGAAGATAATTGAGATAAGCTTCAAATTAATAATAATAATAACAATAATAATAATAATAATAATAATAAAACAAATCCCTTGATTTATGAGTCAGATGCTGTCCTCAGTGCCTCTGGCCTTCCCTGTCGAAGCCTTTTGCCAACCACATGGGTGAGCATGGCGGTCATCCCGTTTTGCAGATGACAACACGGAGGGCAGAGCATGTACACACATTGTTTAAAGTCACATATTCAGCTTCTGGCAGAACCAGATTTCTAAATAGGGCATTTGGAGTCCAGAGTCTGCTACACATACTAAAAATACCAAATCTGTTACTTTTTTTTTTTTTTTTAAAGATTTTATTTATTCGTTCCAGAGAGAGAGAGAGAGAGAGAGAGGCAGAGACACAGGCAGGGGGAGAAGCAGGCTCTGTGCAGGGAGCCTGATGTGGGATTCGATCCCGGGACTCCGGGGTCACGCCCCGGGTCAAAGGCAGGTGCCAAACCGCTGAGCCACCCGGGCTGCCCCAAATCTGTTACTCTTTGTGAAAGCAGGTCTGAGAGCCAATACGACACGGCTGAATTTGCATCCGCAGAATTGATGGCTTGTCCCAGGCCTTGAAGACATTATCCTTCCCACCCAGTGTGTTTGTTCTCCCCACACGCCTTTGTGGAACTGAATGATTGCTTTCTTTTGGGGTTCTTTTATCCCAATGCTCCAGAGTAGGCATGTTTCGGGACAATGAATAAATGTTGAATAACGCACTTTACTGGACAAGAGAGAGAAGATGTGGACAAACCCAAAGAAGGAAACAAATAGACATTTTATGCAAGTCATTTCCAAGAGAATTCTAAAACTTAGACCCAACGTATTGTTTCCAAGGACGTGCTCTTTTCTTAGGAACAATTTTGGACAGGAATAAAATGGTCGTAGAATAATCTAAGGCTTGCAAATTAAATCTAGTCGCTCTCAAAGAAGAAATTAACATTTGGTTTTTCACACGGACACCTGCTAATTTGAAATCTCAGTGTAAAATAAAATGCCTCCTTTTTCCCTCAAGAATTGGGATCCCTGTAGGATCAGCACATGTAAAGCAGCTTTAGTTTTTACTTTTGAAAACCAGCTCTTCTTTTGAATTAACGTCCAAGTAAAGTAATCTCTTATTATCCCAAGACGAATTCTAGAGAGAAAGATGCTGCGCTTTTAAGTTCTAAGAGTTGTTAAATAAATCCAAGTGCACACAGCACATGCCGAGTGCACGTGCCGGGGCACTGTCCGGTCTACGGCAGACCAGGCTGTGTGCCGTCGAGCACGGGTGGATGGTGCAGGAGCTCCGGCCTGGTTAGGACGTCACAGGCTTCCCCGACCCTGCACAGTCGCATTCATCCTCACACGCTCAAGTTGTACAACTAGGACATGAGACATTGGTATCGGCCCATTGGTATCTGGGGGTCCACTTACGACGATCAGGGGTGGTGATGTGTGCAGAAGGCTCATTAAATGAATAAATGGCCAAATATTTGTTTTTATACACTGTAAGAAATTAGACTTTACATCTTTCCCCCTGCTGTTTGCTACTTAGAATATATACTCCGAGGCAGGACTGATACCTGGGATCTGCCCTCAGAGTTTGCAGCAGGCACCACTGTCATTGATTGCCCAACCAGCTAGTGTTGTTCTGCTTTGACTCAGCTGAGTATTTTGTGCGTGTGTCTTTCTTCTCTGGTGTGAGACTCACCCTTAATGCCTGGTCTGTGCCTCTTCCAAAATAGTAATACTAGGCAGTTATTGAAAATACCCCTCGCAACCGCCCGAAAGCAAGTGCCTCTAGATGAAGAGACGCGAGAGCGAGTGTGGGTTTAGCAGGGGACTGATGGTGGAAATGAAGGGTGCCAGTCGGCTTCCGGATGCCCTGAAGGGCAGGAGAAGCAAACAACACACCTGCTTGTGCTTCTTTTGAGATACAAGACACATCCTATCTGCATCTCCCCACCAGACAGGAACGGTGGGAGGCCGGGGCGGCCTCACACCCCTGTCTCGTCCCCAGGCATTGCTTCAAACGGTTTTGCTTTGAAAACCTTTCATGAAGTGGTTTTGCTTTAAAATATTGATATTACTCTTTTAGGTGCAGGCGTGTCAACATTCAGAATTCCCTTTAACATTAAAATAAGAAAAAGCTATCCCAGTGATCAGTAGATGGCAAACTTGCTACACCTAAATGATGAGGTTTGTTTTTTTCTGTTAGACATTTCACTGACATTTTGTTCTAAAATATTTTAAAAGTTTCTTTAAATGGACAGTAGAGTTGGTTTATTGTGAAATTGACCCCCCCCGACAGACGCATGTGTTTATATCAAAGCTCCCATCTTTAAGATACTGGTATGAGAGTATCCGAGTTCCTATAAACAAAGGGCACACTTTCAACTGACAAGATAAGTCAGTGTTTTAATTTTTATTAATTAAACCCTTTTCTCATTTTCTTTTAAAATATCCTCTCCAGTGTTACCACAGGGAGACAGTTCCACCTGAACCAAGTACTTATGGTGCCAGAAAGAGAACGCAGAGCTGCCTGCCGTGGCCACCCCATTCTTTCTTGGTGCCCAGAGCACGGTTTCTGTTACTGCTTTAATATTCTCTAACCATAAACAGAAAATCAGTATGTTGAGATTACCTACATGAAAGTAGCATATAGGAATTCAAGAAAAGGCAAAAGGAATTAAGTTCTTAAAAAACAAATTAATATGATTAGGAAAATCACCAGGCAGCCGAAGACTTAGGCGTTTTAATTGACTGTGATCAGAAATACATTTCGGGTATTGAGCTGCTTTCTCTTTTGTTGAGCTTTTGACAGTTTGCAGGGAGACCTGAATAGAAATTATGCCTTTTCCCTGATGGCAAATAGTAGTAGCTTCCTCAATATTTTTGCGGTCTTGAGCATGGCACTGTACGCTGAGAGGTCCTCATGGCAGCAGACACGAGGGGCCAGTCCTGTGTATGTCTAGCAAAAAAGGTCACAGCTGAGAAATAGAGACGTGCGGGGAGATATGGGAACATTCCCTCTTGTGGGATATGGAAGAAACAATCTGGTTAAAGGTCAGGGTCCAACTTCTCTGCTTGGGAGCCACCCCAACATGCAGTGACATAAAACCACGACTATTTTATTGCAGTCCCAATTTTGTGGGTCAGGGACGTAGGCAGAACAGGACAGGAAGGCTGTCCCAGGTTGGGCAGGGGGCAGGCAGTGGCCCTCTGCTAGCTGTTCTCCATTTTGCGTCTGTTGGGTCTGGAATGCTTGAAATCATTCCTTTGTGGTTTTGTTTTTTTTTGTTTTTGTTTTTGTTTTTCTTTGTGGTTTTGACTTGCATTTCCTGGTGGTTAGTTCCCACACTCTTGGTGGGGATTTTAAAAATGGTGTTGCTGTTAGGGCAAACAATATGGAGGCACCTCAAAAAATCAAAAATAATAGAATCACCAGTTGGTCCAGTAGTCCCACTTCTGGGTGTGTATCCCAGGAAATGAAATCTGGATCTTCAAGGCGTATCCGTACACCCATGTTCACTGAAGCGTTCATTAGTCACAACAGCCAAGGTATGCAAACAACCTGAATGTCCGTGGACAGATGTGCAGAGAAAGAAACTGTGGTTTATACATAAAATAGAGTATTACTAAGCCTCAAAAAAAGAAGGAAACTCTATCATTTGTGGAAACATAGATAAACGTGCCAGACGTTATGCTGAGACCAACCCGTCGCAGAAGCCCAGACACTGCATGATCACCCATACGTGTGGAATCTAAAATAGTCAAACTCATAGAGGCAGAGGGGAAAACGGTGCTTACAGGCCAGAGATGGGTGGAATAAAGAGATGTTGTTCAATAGATATGAAGTGTCAGTTTTGCAAGATAAAAAAAAATCAAGCTCTGCTGTACAGCACAGTGCCTATCACAACACAGCGTGGTACACTAAAATGTTGTGAGGAGGGTCAGCCTCACGTTACACATTCTTTCAACAAGAGAACGAAACAAAGAAGACCCAATAAACAAAGAGGCACAAGGAAACGTGCAGAGGTAAGAGGTAATCTCTTACTTTGATTATGGTGGCGACTTCGTGGGTCTTTGTATATGGCCCAATCTCACCAAACGGCATCCCGTAAATATGGTAGCGCTTGTGTATCAATTGTATTTCAATCAAGTTGCTTAAAAAATTGACTTTTTCACTCACGTTTCTGGTGCCAGGGCTCTCCAGGTGAATCCTTTATGCTTTCTCATAGCATGGTGACTCCCAGGAAGATAAACGTACATGGAGCCTAGGTTTACTCAGAGCAAGCACCCCCAGGTGCCTGGGGGATGCTGTAGGACCCCATATGACCTGGCCTTGGGAGTCCCAGGATCTTCTGTCCCCCGTGGCCAGCTGGTGAAGAGAAAGCATTAAGGCCAGCCCCAGCTCAAGGAGGGGAAATTTTGACCTCTCCTCCTGGGAGAAAAATGCAGCAAAGAGTGTCCAGCCATCTTGAATCTACCAAAATGCATACAAAAAAAGGAAAAGTCAATGAGTTCATAGGGAGATTAGAATTCCAGAGTAGAGACTTTCAGCTTAATGCATCTGACAGTGTCATTTTATATGGAAAATGGACAGATAGGACTTTCTGCACTGCAGGTGCTAAAATCATGATGTATTATAGCTAGTGGCGGGCTTCGCCAGGGCATACATCATCTCACATGCATCAAAAGTCTGCAAGTTCTAGAACTAGATTTTAACAGTCACAGGCCTGTAGGGAGTATTCACCCCCCTCCCCTGCCTAGCTCCGCTTTCCCATTGATGGGAAAGAATCGCATGGCCTCCCACGTTGTGCACATTTCTGTTCTGTCCTTTCGCAAATGAGAGTGAGTGACTGAGAAGTGCATGCATGTGAGGACATCACAAATACATCTCTGTTTCTATTCATTAATTTTAATAATAAGGAAACTTTCGTTATAATCTTGTTTGACGGCATCCATTCTTATTTTATGAAAAAAATGCTTCTTTTAGGCTAGAAGTGTCCATCGTGGTCTCGGATCAAAGATCAATTACACAAAAATCCATAGAGCGGTTTGGAATGTGCTGCAGGTGTCCATAATTAATGACATATCTTGTTTCTAACTCCCACATGGGCCTTCAGAGTCGAAGCCTTTCTAAGGCTTATTTTATCTGTCTCCCTCTTGTCTTAATCCGGAATGTGATCTGTTTTTAAACATCAGGTATATACTCGAGATGACATTTATATTTCATACAGTCTTTTTTTCCCCCTAAGTGAAGACTTAGCAGTAACATTTTTCCTATCCAGTAAAATTCACATTCTTGTGAGATTTATTTTCAGGGGATATTATTTTAAATGACGTTGAGAACTTACAGTTTCTTCTGATCATAAATGCTGGCTGCCCTATGCAGTTCTTAAGCATTTGAAGGTAATGGTGAATTATGGTAAACTACAGATAAAAGAAAATGCTTTTCAAGTTATATCAAAAAACATATATTCCTAAGATATGGAGAGCTCCTTCTAAACTCTACATTTATATATTTTGGGATTGAGGCACAGTGTAATTGGGGTGATTCATGCAAGCTCGTTCAGCCTCCATGAAAACGTGTGTCGATAATAAGGCCCACGATCAGGAGCTCGTCCAATGGAGGTTCCAACACTCATCATCTATCTTTTATAAAAACATTTAAATTGTTTAAGAAATAATTGTCAGATCCTTGGTAAAGACAAACTAAAGCTTAAGAGGGGAATAGGTCTCTAACACAGGGTGGCAATGTTTTGTTTCAAGTCCTGTTTTTTTCAAGTGTAATTTGGGCTCAAAATCTGGGAGCCTTGCAAATCTGTGAAGAAAAGACTTTGGGTTTGTGTGGATGATAACTCAAGGTAACCATGCAGCAGATTTGAACACGTTGGCTTCAGAGCCACGCGGCCCCATGTTCCCTCACACTGGGAACTCCAACAGGACAGGTGTTGGTCCTGCAGGAGTATTTGCACCACGCAGGAAAAATGAGGGTTTGCGGAGACCGTATTCCCCCAAACGAGTGAACAACACACTGGCCGTGGATCCCACCCAGGGTTCCTCCCTCTGGGGCTGCGTGTGCTGCATCACATTTCAGGTACCTGCTTGCTCACCGCCCCGTAAGTCCCACTGCACAACTGGAATATTTAGTTCTGCTGCTCGGCCACCACCTGGCATTTTCTCAACTTCACATTTTCATTCACAATATGTCTCAACTTGTGAAGAAAGAAGCGATGTGAAGGAGTTCATCGTTCAGGTGGAAATGCATGACCTCGCAGTGAGGTACTACTGTGGCCTGGGGAAACCTCGTGGCTTTTACGGAAGGGGAGTGACGCGTTATATCAACATCTAAGGAGCCCTTACTGCGTCCCACGCCGGGCGCTGAGAGGTTTATGTGTGTCAATAGCATTTTATCCACCTCAGGTTGAGGGGAGACAACCGGAGCTTGGCTTTAAGGAAAGACCTGTCAGCCTCAAGTCCCCTTGCTGCGGGGTGTCCCTCCCCAGAGTGCTCAGACCGCCCTGCCTGCTGTCTCTGCGGCCTCACCTGTGTCCAACACCCTGTTCCTGTAGGTCCCAGAATCCTGGCCTCCTGGATTTTCCTTTCTTTGGAACAGAGCAATGGGAGTTAGGCCTTGGGCTGGAGAAGACCCACAACGCTTACGTCCTCCCCTTTGGATGTGGGGGAATGAAACCGCAGGGGCTTGGTGTGTAATACGGGCTCTGTTTTCCAGTGGAAACGGCATCAGAAAGCTATTTTCCATTTTATTTTCTTTTCCTTTTTTTTTTTTTTTGATAATTTAAGGACTCATTTAATTTTGATTTTTTTTTTTAAGCTAGTTTCATTTTCTCCTGCACGTTAGAAGCAAGGAAGGAGAAAATTTTAGCTGGGAAGTGCTATTAATTTGGATATACAAAAATGGAACTATAATATGTTTACTCAATTCTAATATGTATGATCTCTAAATAGTGAAAAAAATCTATTCTTGTTGCCATAGTAACTAGAAATTTTCTTCTATATTCTTTTTTTTTTAAAACACTGTATTCAGGTGAAATGGCAATTTTTAGAGTATACTTGCCAACCACAAGGTTTCCCCCAAAACCCACCCCATATAGCTTTACTCAAAAGGTTTGTGGGGTGACAGGTGCCACTCCGAAATGTGACAAGACCTACCTGAGTGCTTATGAATGTGTGGCCATGCGTGGATCTGGAGACACACAAAATTAGGTAAAATGGTACAATCCAATGGGTCCCTCCAAAGTGATTTTTTACCAAACACTCACATTTAGGGGAATGGAAAGAAATCGAAGGAGATATAAGGACATTTGGGAAAAAATTTTTTAAACATGTGAAGGATACCCTTCAATGAACATAAGGAAATCTATTTCGTGTGAAAGAAATCTCGCTGGGCTGGCTGCTGCGGGGAGTGTGGGTCATATCCCCAGGCACCCCCGGTCTGGCCACCATCCCTGTGTGATTCAGTAGATGCATCTGTTCCAAATCCCAGAGTCACCTCCAACTTCTCCATTTCCCTACTCAACTTCCCAGTGTTAACATGGAAAATTTAACTCTTGACTTGACGCTGTCCTTTGAAACTTGCCCCCTTTCCAGCCCTTCCCAGGGCCGGCAAACCCCAGCTGTGCTCACCTCGGTGGAAGTCACCATCACATGGGGTCCCATTCCGCCCCCACTGACCCCACTGACGGCCCCCTGTTCCACTCAAGCAACACAGCCAGTTGTTCACACGAACAAGGGAGCTCTTGCCTGTGAGCCTGATACCTGCTTCTCCTTCCGCCTGGACCTCCCTTTTCCCTTCGCTACTGTGCGTGTGGCCCTCATTACATGTGGCTCCTCTGCTCAGAAGTCAGCTCCTCAGGGAAGCCTGCTTCAGTCGTGGTTCCCAAGGTCGCGCCCCCTCCCTGCGTCTTGGCCCCCAGCACGTATCTGCACCCAAGCACTGGTGTTCGAGTCCAGCCTGCCTTCCTGCATCAAGGATGCTCACACGGTTGTCTCCACTAGCTCGTGGAACAGACGCCTTAAATGTAATCTGTCCAAAGTCAAAATCCTGATTGCCCTAAACTCTAACAACCAAACCCTCTTCCCCGTCAACCTGCCCATCTAACAGTCGGCAATCCCAGTGTGCGTTGTTCAGGCCACGGTCTGACTCTCTCTGCACTGAGAGGGGCCAAGAGCCCTGTACAGACAGTAAACAGAAGTGAAAACCAAATAAATCCACGCTGCGGTCTGTTGTCTCGTATCTTTGGCAACAAAGATGTGCAAAATGGAACAGAGAAGTTAGACGGGGTTTATGCGTAGCTTTTGTTTCTAATTAATCCTGGGGTTTGCGACGCAGCAGGAGAGAGAGCGGAGACTCCTTAGGTCAAGGGCGGACAATCTTGCTCACAATCAGACAGGCAGGCAGGCAGGCCAGCCCCGTGTAACACACTAGGGTGTAATTACTCCCTGCAGCCCCCAGAGGCTGTGCGTAAAGTTGAGAAAAGATCAATCTTGGCCCGGTTGCTTTTCTTCCCCTCTTGTTGGCATTTCTTGCTGCTCAGTCTTGGCTTTTGTTGCTCAACATGCTGAAACCCTGGCTTACATCTTCTTTATCTTCACCCCTGTTTCCTGCCCACGGACCCCGGGCCTGGGTGACAAGGACCCACTGGCAGATTCAGGCCACTGTAGTCCTTACAGTAATGACTCCCTTGGGTCCTGTGTGTGCGGACAGTATAGACCTGAAAGTAGAAAGTCAGGTGGTGGCAGCAGGTGAGTTGGGACAAGGCTGTGATAGGAAGGGGATTCAGCGACCATCAACCATCCCTCGGCTCTTACCGGGAGCACCTGGGGCTCTGGAGGGGGCGCGTGGGGAGGGGGAGCCTCACAGGGCCTCCAGGGCGCCCCCACCCCCCCACCCCCGCCCCACCCCCGGGCAGGCCTTCTCCACCTTCTCCACTGTGACTATGCGCTTTGCACTCTGTGCAATATTCACGAGAGCAGGCTTGCAGATGTGTCCTCCGGAGCCTGTCCGCGGCCAATCGGGGACCTGGAAAGGTGCCCAAGTGCTCATTTCCTGGAAGATAAAATGTAAAGGTATGTTTTATTCTTCTTGCTTAAAGCGAATCTCTTTGTCCTTTGATGTGAGCTGGAGATCTACAAATCTTACCTGCTTTCTCTTTAATCCTACACAGAATTAAATCTCCAGTTCCTGATAAAAATCTCTACAGCTAGCAACTTAGGTGAAAACCCCATTTGAAACCATTAACCTTGCCTGAAATAGATGTGTGGAAGGAACAGCGGAACAGGTATCTCAGAAGAGAAGCTAATGAGTATTGACCAAACATTGATTTCAAACCCTTTTCCCTCTTTTTGCACGTTTTATGGCTATAATAAAGTACGTGAGATAGAAAATATGCCTGAGAAATTTAGTTTCCCACGGAATTAATTTTAATTCTTCGTATGGATGAGAAAAGAACAATTGCCTTGATTTTTTTTCCTTGATATTTTTTGGTTTCTTTTTAAAAATTCTTTCTTCCCAGTAATGATTGTTTCCTGATTAGCAAAGTCAAAAAGTTGTATTCAGTGCCCGGGTCAACTAGAGATTTTTTTTTTTTTCTTTTTCCACATGAGGTGTTTACATAGCCGTCAAGTTTCTGCCTTTTCCTTATATGGGTGATATTTTTTTTCTCTTAAATTTCTCTTCTGAAACTCTCAGCAACTGGAGGCAAAACGGACTGAGAGTGGAGAGTGAGAAAGTGAGAGAGGAGAGAGAGATATGAGAGAAAGAAAGAGATGAGAGACGAGAGAGATGGGAGAGAAGGAGCAAGATGAGAGAAAGAGAGAGAGACAGAGGGAGAAGGAGATGAATGAAGATGAGAAGGGAAGAGGCAGCCAACCCGGGGCCTTTGCAGAACCTGGAAGCCCTGTGGTCCCGGCCTGCAGACACACCCGGTTGGAGCAGGTGGTGACCCCAGGCCTCCAGAGGCCGCAGGAGGCAGGTACTTTCCCACCAGGCCTGAAGGAAATGCTGAGTCCCTGATGCCTCCCTCTCTCAAGCGTAAGCCCAAACCCAACCATCAGAGCAAACATCTGTTTGAAGGTTTGCCCGTTTCGAATGCAAACTTTCTTGGGGAGCATAAGCTGGTGAATGGCGTTGGTCCAACAGATTGTTTGGTTAAAGCAGTGAAGGAAAGGTGTGTTTTACACGCTCACCTGTGCCCAGCGGGGGAGACACAGATGACACTCACCTGTCAGGTGCCAGGTGGAGCTGTTGTGCAGACCGCCGGGCCTGCGAGCTCGACAGGGAGTCGCTGTGGAGCTCTGCGTCCTGCGTCCTGAGCATCGGGCGTCGTTCACAACTGGGAAACGGGGCGAGGTCCCTGAGGTCATGACTATCAGTGGAAGACGGAGAAGTTCTCAGGAGGAAACGGAGGGATATAAACAGTAAAAGATTAAAAAAAAATTAATAAAAATCCAGAGTGTGGATCCAAACAGGGGGAACCAGCGTGCGTGGAGGAGAACAAGGCGCTGTGTCCACCAAGCCGAGAGAGGAAGTGATGAGATGGCATCAGAGACCGTGGAGAGGAAGTTGCCTCTCTTGACCAATCAAACAACATGAGCTTCACCAATAGACCAACATTTTGTTCACACAAAAGGGAAGCTGAAAAGGTCTTTGAGTCTCTTTGATCCATTAACGATGGAGACATGGATGAGCGTCTCTATCTGAGGGCTGTGACTAACACTTTTTACCTTAAAGATATAGGCTTTTTCACTCAACGAAGGAGCCTTGAGTGCTCTTGTCCTTGTTTCGGAGTCTTACTCCTCCAAACCACACAGGTTCCCGGGCTCGGACACCGCCCATGTGTCCCTGCACAGCCGGGCCCGTGAACGTGTGTGAAAACGGCCACACGCTCAGTCGGTCAATAGACTGAAGCTTAAAATAAGTCTAAAACTGTGATCTCTTTAAAAGAAAGAGTTTAGAACATTCTGAGGTTTACTTCAACGTGCAGATCAGTGGACATGTCAAGTCTGAGAACCTACCTGTCTGTCATTTTTTCCATCCATTTAAGACTGAAAGTGTGGAGAGGATGGGCTTCCCTGTCTCTTGACTTGAATTTATCTTTTTTTTAAAATTTCTAATTAGAATATAGACACTTACAAAGATTGACATTTCTCAGAAATTCAGAGAAGGAACGTCTGCCCAGAGGTCACCTGGGCGAACTCCCAGCCGGATTCGCACTCCTCCGTGCACCTCATTTGGCATTCAGAAAATTTTTAAATGATTAGAAAGTTCTTAACAATCTTAAACGAGTTCGATTTTATTTTATTTTTTTAACTCTTTCAGCTACTTAGGTATGTGTGATCTTCAAGATATTTATGTAAGGCGTTTTCTTTCCGTTCTGCGGTGATTTTGACAAGCTCCTTTCGCTTCCAACTGATGTTCCTTATGCAGGACCCTGGGACCCTGTATGCGGGACCCTGCAGGACCCTCGGACCCTGTTCTTATGCAGGACCCTGCAGGACCCTCGGTGTTTGGAATCACACACCAGACCCCGGGCGTTTGAAGATCTCCAAACGTCAAGCGGCGTGAAGCGCAGATTTACCGTCTCTGTGTGCAATTGCGAGGTAGGATTCACGCACACGAGATCTGACGTGTCAGATCTGCACAGTAGCCTTCTAATAAAAGCTGGGATTCCAGATGGCGTAGAAACGTTTGAGCTTCAGTACTTTTAGCAGGCACAGAGAGTTCAAAGAAAAATTTCAACTTAAATTATGAATATCCTGGCTTCCAGCAGCCTTCCCAGGCTCCGTAAAGAAATTGCCTCCTTCTCGGCAGACCGCATGCTGTGTTTGAACAAATGCTCTGATTTTGTGTAAATAAATGGTTTAATGGGTTTTATCTGACTTTGTATCATAAGTAGAAAAAATTCAGAGAGCGAAGGGGCACAAGATAGCCCCTTAAAGATGCGGTGTGAATCGACACTCGTGGGGCACTGCTGAGAGCTTTTGAATAAAGAACTAATGTGGACAGAAGGCCGAGTACAGGACTGTAGGCTGGTTGCTAAAGAGAGAAGCCTCTAAGTGTGGCACCGCGACTTCACGAAAACCGGGTGATACCTCCGGCAGCTTAATTAAAAGAACAGGTTGATGTATTCATCCAAATTCATGTCAAAGGAAAACTGGGAAAGTATTCTGAAAAGAATATCTAATAAACATACTGATAGAATATTGTTTCTCACTAGGTAGTGACTATTGTTAATTGTCCGCCTAGAATTCCTGACATCAACGATTTTTATGCCTGATGCAAGAGCCACGCATTGATCCACGAGACACCAATGGCAATCTACTACCTCATTGATCTTCGCTCCATAAAGTTGAACTTTCATGGATTACCTGAGCTCATCTGGGGCAAACCATAGAGGAGTAGGAGCTGGGAGGTGTGGAGATGTGGAGTCATAGGTGCCAGGGTGTAGATCTTCCTTCTCTTTCAGTTTTTAAATCTTTATTTATAAATTTTACTCTGATGAAATTTTAAATGCATCAAAAGTTGCAATAATAGGGGATCCCTGGGTGGTTCAGTGGTTTAGCGTCTGCCTTCGGCCCAGGGCCGGGTCCTGGAGACCCGGGATCATGTCCCACACCCCTCATGGAGCCTACTTTTCCCTCTGCCTGTGTCTCTGCCTCTCTCTCTGTGTCTCTCATGAATAAATAAAATCTTTATTTTTTTATTTTTTTATTTTTTAAAAGATTTTATTTATTTATTCATGATAGATATATATATATAGAGAGAGAGGCAGAGACACAGGCAGAGGGAGAAGCAGGCCCCATGCAGGGAGCCCGACGCAGGACTCGATCCCAGGACTCCAGGATCACGCCCTGGGCCAAAGGCAGGTGCTAAACCGCTGAACCACCCAGGGATCCCCGTAAATAAAATCTTAAAAAAAAGTCACAATAATAGTAAAAAGGAAAAAGTCATATACCCTTAACCAGATCCTGATTCACATATTTACTTTCTTTCTTCTGTCCTTTTTTCTCCTTTCTACACGCACACACATACACACGCACACACATGTGCACGTTCGGCACACACACATGTGTAGTAACACAGGACACTCTCCATGTTTGCATATGCATGCACACACCCGTGCACACACATTTACACGTGCATGCACACACACATGCACACACGCATGCATGCATAAGCACACACACATAAACATACGCATACACACACGTTTTTTGAATCTCCTCAGGAGAAATTGGGAACATCATGTGATTTGTCAGTGAGATTCTTTAGTGTGTTTTTCCTAAGGGCAAGGGCATTATTTTTCCATAATCAAAGAGCCACTATCAGAATAAGGAAACTTAGCTTTGATGTAATACAGTTATCTGTTCCCTTTGATTCAATTGTCTCAATAATGGCATTTGTAGCTGTGTCCCTAACCTTTATCTCCACCCTCCAGGCTCGGGATCCAACTCTCTTTTAATTTAGGAAATGTCCTAAGCTTTGCTTGTCTTTGTCCTTCTTCACGATGATGTTTTTGAGGAGTTTAGATTGTTATTTTGCAGAACGTGCCACAATTTAGATTTGCCTGAAATCTCCCCAGGTATAGATAGAGATGATAAACTTTGGCAAGAAACCACCAAGGTGGTGTTGAATACTTAATGTATCCTATAAGGAGGAACGTGATGTCCTTCGTCCCGGGATTGGAGATATTAGCTTTGATATTTTTGCTGAGGTGGTGATGATTTTCCCTTTTCAATGAATAATTTGTGGAAAGATAATTTGAGATGACATAAATATCCAGTTTGTATTCAAATTTTCAGCAACCCGTTTCAGACTCTCCCGATGGCCTAACTCCATCATTCTTCTATATTTATTAGATGATAATTAATATTAGCTTGGGATGTTGGTTTTGTATTTTACTCTCCTTCTATCTGGTATCTATTTTTATCAAATGGATGACCTTTTACTGTTGTTGTCTATTCTATGTTCATATCTTCCCATATGTGGCCACTGGGAACCTCTTTAGACTCCCGACCTGGTGTTTCTGACATCTCTCCAGGTTCATTGAAATTTTCCTTATTTTCTGGCACAACAAATTGTCGAAAACTCTTCTAATCTTCCTACTCCAGCTCTGCAATTAACCACTTTCCAAGAAAGTCTGACTCCTTTTACTGGGAAAAGCAGTTTATATGTGAAGACCATGGGTTAGAATGGCCAATGGGGGCTAAGATGCCATTGATTCCAGGCTGTCTCAATGGACAGAGAGAGACGGATAATGTGTGTGTAATGTGTGTGCATTGTCCGCATCCAGCTCTGCCTCTCTACATGTCAATCCATTATCAGTATCTGTCCATCCATCCATCCATCCATCCATCCATCTCTTCGTCTTTCACACCTGTCATCATCACCTATCTGAATTGCTGATAACACTGGAGTATATACTGACATCTCCAATTCTAATTCCACTCCAATCCTGCAGGGTAAATTTGAGGCTTCTCTTTTTCTCCATCTATTCCCACCTCCTCAATAGGAAAAAAGAAAAGAGACAATACCGCTTCCCATTATTCTCTCTGTTGAGAATTTGGCAATATCTTTGTCTCACTCCTCGAGTACAAAAAGGTAGTTTTAGAATTACAAACCCATATTACAATGAAAAGCAAGATAATTCAAGTTATTCTTAGAATTAAGTCAGTTCTGTTCAAGGCTAATCTCATAGCTATGGCTGATATTCATCTTGATGAACTTTCTTAATTCTTCCCTCGTTCCTGGGATCTCACCAGTGGTAGAGCCACGTGATCTACAGCACAGCCAGGAACCTGCGCCAGGCCAGCTTCTTAGCTAACAAGTAAGATGAAAATCTCCGTCTCTTCACAATTCATGAGTTTCTATTCGGGAACATTTTTCTTCCCTGAAAGGATTCCCTTCAATATATTTTACATAGATGTCTGTTGCATATTTTCTTGGTGGTTTAATTGAATATTTTTACTGTGGACTTTAGGAATTCTTTATATATTTCAGATACACTGTCTTTGTTGAAAATGCATCTTGCAAATACTTTTTTCTCAGCTTGTAGCTTCTATTTTCTTTCATCTTCTTCACAATCTCATTCATAGATAGAATTATGTATAAGGTCCAATTTATCCATTACCATTTATTAATTATATTTTTGGCATTAAATGCACTCTTTGCCTAGTCCTTGGTTCTGAATATTTCTTTTTCTTGCACTTCTTCTTCTTTCTCCTCCTCCTCTCCTTCCATTCCCCCTTTTCCTCCACCTTCTGCTCCTCCTCTCCTTCTGTTTTTGGAGAGTTAGTTGGGGGGGGTGCAGAGGGAGAGAGAGAATCTCCAGGAGACTGTCTGCAGAGCATGGAGCATGGTAATGCTGGAATTAAGTGCAAAATTTCCTATATCTGTAGTACAAATGACACAATCGACTTTCCTAGAAATGGTGAGAGGAGTCATTTCTTCCCTAAAGGAGTGTACAATATTTAAAAAGTAGTTGAAGGGAGCACATATGAAATGGAAAACTAGTTCGTATGTTGGCACATGCATATTTGTACAAATATCTATGGATACCCACCCCTCCAGCACACACACATGCACACACACTGGCTCTCATCTATAATAAGCTAGAAGGAGAAGCCCTAAGTCTAGGTAGTTACAATTGAACCAAAAATCTCTTTATTTCTACTTTAGAGAGAGTTAATTAGTATCATATGAAAAATACGTGTGAAATAAAATATTAGAGGTAGATCCTATTTGGATAAAAACTAAACAAAAAACAAAGAATGATGATTTACAGGTGCATGATAACTTCATGTTAATCAAATAAAATTTCACATACTAATTTTTCCTTAGATATAAATAACAATATAATCTTTAGATATACTTTTAAGAGAAATAAACAAGCAAAAATTAATTTATCACATAAGTTTTACAGAACACTTTATTCACTGTATTCAGAATACAATACAAAGAACTTAAACACAAAGAACAATTCAGCAATTATTGACTAAGGAATACCTTTTTACTTAAGTCAATTTATGCCAAGAAACATACTTTTAGTTGTTTGTTTTTATGTTATTTAGAAATTAGCAAAATATTACAGGAATATTTGATTATATTTTTTAATATATTCATATTTTTCCAGGAAGAGTGATATCCTTTCACCTAACACTTGGGAGGCATGAAACAAAGCACCTGTTGTGGGCTGAATTGTGTCCCCTCCAAAGTTCATACGCTGAAGCCTTAACCCTCAGTCCCTAAGAACGTAATTATATTCGGAGATAGGGCCTTACAGAGATGATCCTGTGACCTCTCTATAGTCTTTTATCAGGCCTAAGAGTATTCCTATAGATTTTTTTTAAACTGCTACGTAGAAAATCACATTGTCCGAGACAGGAGGCCATTTGACTTCTCTTGGGTGGAAGCATTCGTTGTTCATATCGTTAAGTGTCACGCCACATCATACCACATTACGACATTAGATCTAGTTTTCCTGTGGCTGCACTTGGTCGTAGTAAGGAAGTTCCCTTCCGTTCTTCGTCTGCTGAGGGTTCTTATCAAGAATGGATGTTCAATTTTGTCAATTGCAGTTCGCGAAGCTACTGGAATGGTCATCGGATTTTTCATCTTTGATGTGTTAATATGGTAAATTGTGTTGCTTGAAATTTCAGTGCCCAGGCAGCAATCGTGGAAGGAATCTCGTCTGGTTATCATTGTGTTATGTTGCTGGATTGCACTTCGCTGAGGAGGCTTAGGCAATGCTTGTGTAGAAAACCAATCTACACGTTTCCTTTCCTGTAGGCTCTTTGTCTGGTTTTGGTGGTGATACGGGACGGCTTGGTTCTTGTCTCACGGAGTGGAATGAATGTCACGGACACAGGAGGCTGAGAAGGCTCTCAGGGGTCCTGACAGGTTGCCACCGAGGGCTTGTAGGGTTGGTCTTTATTGGAAGCCTAATCAGGGAACCTATTTCCTTTTAACATTTCCATGGACATCACCATTGAGTAGGGACCAGTGATAACATCGTAAACTTCTTCTTTGGGGTCTGGTGATTCTTTGTTGGTCACAAGTAGCTGTTCTAACAAGACACCCTCCCCGCCCACACCTAGGGCGGGTGGTCTGGCTGGTTCCTTTATCTCTGGTTTCCTTACACTTCAGCATTTTGGGGATTTTTTGTTACCCTGCTTCCCTGGCCCCTACCTAGCCCTGCCCAGCCCTGCTTGTCCCTAACTCAGTGGAACCCCATAAAAAGAGTTGGGAGTGTCTCCTCCTCTCATTTTATGAATTTTTTTCTTTCTCTACAATCGGTATTATTTCCTCCTTAAAGGCATTTTAGACTTCAATATAATCATTGGGACTGGAATTTTATTTTTTTAATAGATTTTTATCGCAAATTCAATTATTTTAATGGACATAGATCTATTCAAGGTTATCTGTTTTCCTTGAGTGAAGTTGGTAATGTGAGTCTATCAAGAAATTGGTTCATCTCACCTAGGGTGTGGAATTTATAGGCATAGTTATCACAAATTATAATTTTTTCATTTTTCTTAGTATGGCTAAAGATCCATCAAGTTTATTGCTCTTTTCGAATAACCAAGGTTTACATAGATTTTTCTGTATTTTCATTTTTTCTGAATATCGTTTCTTGCTCCAACTTTTGTTTCCTGGCATCGACTTATGCTGGGTTTATTTGCCTTTTTTTCTACTTTAAGTGAATGTTGAGATAACTCATTTGAGAATTTTGTTCTCTTCTAACAAAGGCACTGGATGCCGTAAATTTCCCTACACCTGTGTCCTGCATATTTTGACCTGTTGATTGTTCATTTACATTCCAGTCAAAGTGATTGTTGTTGTTGTTGTTGTTGTTGTTGTTGTTGTTGAGACCTTCCTTTCATCCCAATGAGGTAGTTTTGGAATGTTGGGAGGTCTGGAGCCTACAGCCAAGAAAGAATTCTCGAGATGCCTTTGGAGCAGACAAGTGGTTTTATTAAAGCAGCAGAATAGGACCTGAGGACAGAAGGAGCTGCCCCGGGGGCTCCAGGGGTGGCTGATGATCTACTTGGGAGTTGGGGGAGGTGTCCCAAAGCACTTTCATACACTAAAGAATCCCCTCAGGATCCTGGCGGCCTGAAGTGGCTGGGTTAAGGTTGTTTTCCACCTACTAAGGCACAGGGGGGTTTCCTGGAGGAATGTCCTACTCTTCCTATTAGGAGTCTCTGTCAACAGGTGGCATGTTGTAAAGAAATTTAGCTTTGTTTTCATTTCTTTCTGCCTGTCTCTTTCCTGCATCCCCCCTGGAGGGGAGGGTGATGTGAGGGCTCCAGAATTCTGAGTCATGGGTCTCTGAAAGTTAGGCTAGTGAGGAGAATGCTTTTTCCTTGTAAATCAGTAAGACGCTGGTAAAGTGATGGAGACTCGTCCTGCAGGGCAGGGATCTCTATCAGTTAAGCATTTCCCCTTCCCTTAGTTTTAGGGCAGCCAGGAGTCCTGACCAATGTCCCACAATCCCCCCCCCCGCCCCCGCCACCCTGCAAGGTGTCAGCTTGTGCTTTGTCCTCAGCTTACCCTCTGCTCCCTCTTCACTAGGCGTTCTTTAACATTGTGCACTTATTTCCCAAGTATTTGGGGATTGTTGAGATAGTTTATGTCATTGTTTTTTTGTTCGATCCCATCATGGCTTGAGGACATGTTTCGTATAATCGTTTTAAGGTTCATGAGGTGTGTTTTATGGCCCACAATACGGTCAATCTTCTTCAAAATCTCATGTAGATATTCTTGAAAAGAATAGGAGTAGGGTGTTGTGAGGCCGGGCGTGGGTGAGGGCAGCCAGGGCCCTGTGGCCGCCGCCCGGGGGGAGGCCGTGGCTTACCCAGGCTAGTCTCGGAGCTTGGCATCCTCTTCTTTTTTTTTTTTTTTTCAATACTAAATTTATTTTTTATTGGTGTTCAGTTTGCCACCATACAGAGTAACACCCAGTGCTCATCCCGTCAAGGCATCCTCTTCTCATACACTGCGTGTGGCGCTCTCTGCTTCCCCTCTTGCTTCCCTCCATTTCCACATCAGGCATTCGGAAGCTCTGTGGCTCGGAGACTCAAGTGGAGGACCCTAATATGCTTTTGGTTAACCGACCCCTTCCTTAAAGTGCAGTCCTGCCTCGGTGCTGATCACCATCCTTGCTGTGACGTCTGTCTGTCTGGTTACAGTGCAGGCTCCCGCCTCCTTGTGGGGAGCCTGTGTCCACCCCCGCTCCGTCCCCTTACTGTGTCTCATCACCTTATATTTCATGCTGGCTTCCTGCAGGCAGCGTGAGGCCTTCCTCTGGTACACAATCTGACTCTATTTTTTATTGTCTTGTTGATGCCTGGCTCATGCCCTGTGATTACTCACCTACTTGGATTAAAATAGGTCATTTTTTATTGTTGTTTGTTACTGTTTTATTCCTTCTCTACTTATTCTGTTCTCCTTTTCTGCCTCTTCTTTTAATTAAGCGTTCCTTTAAATTCCATTTTATCTCCTTGACTCGCCTATTAGTTACACCCCTCTTATTTATTTACTTTTTCAGCAGATCCCTTTGGAGTTACAATACACATCTCAGATGAATCAGAGTCCACCTTGTATTGCCAGGACTTTACAACAATTTATGCTCAAATTTCTCCTCACGTTACTTGAACTATTTTCTCATACTCCACTTTTAAATATGTTATAAACACACGAGCTACAGCGACTATTTTTGGCCTGAGTAAGTTATCTTTTAGAGCATTTTACACTAGGAAAAGTAAGAAATTTAATTTTACTTTTATTTTTCTCATTTCCTTGTGTAGATCCAGGTTTTGTATGATACATATTCCAGCCTACAGTTTCCTGTAACAATTCTTAGAGACTACGTCTCCTGGAAATTAATCCTCTCTTTTTCCTTTTTCTTTTCTTTTCTTTTTTTTCTGAGAAAGACTATTTCTCAATCAGTTTTGAAAGACTTTGCTTGGCGTCGGTTTGGAGTTGACGGTTTTTATTCTTATAGTACATTGAGCATGTAGCTCGGTTATCTTCTGGCTTATACTGTTTCTGATGTGAAATCTGCTGAAATCCTTACCCATTTTTCTTCGAAATGCAGTATTTCTTTTTTTCCTCTGGCTCATTTCAAGATTTCCATGTCAGATAGTTGCAAAACGTGTCTCATATCTGTGCTGTTTCTGGGGATTTCTCTGTTGTTTGGAAAGGGGTTGTTCATTCCTGCTTTTGTACATGCCTCATCCATATTTTTGGTTCAGAGCCGCACATGCTGTATAGGACAACAGCGACCGCGGGAGACAATCCTCCTGTCTGGGACTCTCCTCCTCCAGGCGGTCAGTGTGGGATTTGCACTAATGTAGTTTGGTGTGCGGCTGAGATCCGCTGTTGCTATGGCGACCCTCTGACCCTCCGGGCCCACAGCTTCCAAATTCCTGTGGAGATCCTGTTTCCAGGCTGGGGGTGGGGTGGCTTCCTTGATTCTGAGCTTTGCTTTGTCCTCAACAGGGGCATCTTTGCAGGCTCAGAGTCTTCCTAGTCTCTCCGAGTGCAGGAACTGTTACCACTTGTTATTCAAATCTGTGGAAGGACAGATGTAAATTGAATGTAAGAGGCTTAATGCTCCAAGCTGAAAATAAGAGATTTCCATCCCTTTCTAATCAGATCATTTGTTTTAGAAAACTTAAAATTGTAAGTACTTCCTTTCCTTTTTGAAGTATATAGAAACTCTTTTAAATATTCCATAGGACTTTTGTCAGTTTTGTGGCCCAGGAATGCCCATTGCAAGGTCCCAGGAGCCGTCTCCTAGAGATGCAAACAGCAGGCTGAGAGCACCTCTACCTCTCTCTGTAGGAGGGGAGGAGCCTAACTTGGTGGGCACCTTGCTCCACTACCTCCTGTCAAAAAGATGTGAAAATTTGCTTTTCCTGTGAATAAAACCCCTTAGCAAACACGGTGGTCACCCCAATTACCAGGTGAATTGAGAGTGACCTCACTGTGACGGATGGTGCCACGGGTCCTGTTCCTTGTGGACTAGCTCTTGTTTATCCGAAGAACGTGCCTGTGATGGGATGTACCCATCTTCCAACCTCTTAGTGGTTGCCAGTGATGCACATCACATTCTGGTTTGCTAATTATTCAAGTATACCACTGTTTCTCTTCTCTTCTACCTCCGTGGAGAGGTTTTCTGGGTGGGGAGGAGACTTGGTGTTTAAGTATATTTACTCCCATGGGCTTGTGCAGTACTTGTGGGATGTGGACATGGTCTCTGTTCTGATTAGACTTGCTTTCTGTCTACACCATGCCCTCCCTGTTGGCTGGGGCATAATCTCTTCTCTCATCCCTCCTTGTTTCATGGCCCCTGCCTCTGTTTCCCCAGTTGCTATGAGTATGCCCGGGAAATAGTGGAGTGTTTCCCTTCCTCCCAAGTACTGATGCTTTTGTTCTTTAGCAAAGAGAGAGAAGGGGTCCCACAGAGTTCTGGGCCCCTCCCTGATTCCTGTACCCAAATGGATAGCATCCAAAGCTCTTTCAGCTGTTTTGTTGGAAGACTCCTTGGGTCTTGTGGAAGAAGAACCTGCAGCGTGTTGACAAAGACTCCCCTTGACCAATCCTGAGTCAGGCTCCTGGAAGCCCTCTTGATGACTATTTCCCAACCTGGGGCCCTGACCTTGGACCCTGTCCTTGGCCTTCTTCTCTGTCCAGTTTTAGCAAGAATCCTGCTGAGTCAGCCTAACAAAATTTCCCACCCTTGATATCTGATCAAATGCTTATCCATTACCCCCCACAAAATCAGCCTCGTTTGTCTTGAGCAAGGGTCCTGTCAAGTTGGGTTAGCCAGGACCTCCTCCCCCGACAGTTCCGCTTAGTGACTTTGCATCCGTGATACCCCCCTCTGCTCCTGGGCTACACAGCTCCACCTCTCCTCCTTGTATTTGGAGTGGAGCCTCTTCTCTCTCCCCTGCTGGAAAGCCCCTTGTCCATATGGTCTTCATTGCCATCTTAACAAATATCATGAATCACTTTTCTTTAAAAAAGCTACAGGCTCCAGAATTTCTGTGGCCCTGGGTGTTCACACCGTCAGCTACTCTGGCTGAATGGTTCTTACCCGTGTGTGGCTAATTCTGTCCGAGACGAGCATATCTCTGACTCTCCTTTCTCCCTGTGGACACAGTCTCCGGAAATCTTGAGCCAGTTGATGACCCTGTGATTTCAGCTCTCTCGTGTGCTGGAAAGTGGTCATGAACTTGAGGCTGGTCCAGGGTTTTTTCATTGAAACTACATGAGCATCGCTACTTAGAGTTGGCTGCAGAAGGGGGTGGATCTCACAAGGGCAATATTTACTTCTATGAAAAATAATAAATATTCTAACAAAAGTATGTAGTTTTGGCATTGAGAAATGTGACAAAACCTTAGGAATAGTAACAAGGCAGTTCACAGCCTTTATCGGAGAAAACAGATGTAATTACTGTCAACGTTAATGATGATTATTTCTTCAAGATGCATTTTTTTCTGTTCATCTATCAACATTAAAACCCACCTACAATTCATTCCTTTTTTTCTTTCTTAAATAGTATAATAGTCTTAGTTTAACTCATTTTTAAATTTTCTGAATAGGTGATTGTCGTTAGGAAATGTGAGGCTAATTATTTTTAGCTCCACAGTTACTCTCTTTTCCATATTAACACAGTTGTCTATTCCCCACTTTCTTGCTGGAGAGAAAATTAATGGCTTCTTAGAGGAAGCAAAGTATGCTCCCTACTTATATCAGGAGGCTGTCCATTGAGAGTTTAACTTCAGTAACTCCTGGAATTTATATTTATTTGTGTAAAATGTTTTTAGTCTCTATCAATCTTATCTCCTTTGTTTGCGTTATAACATCCCTTTCATATTTCTTATTACTTTAAATGACTTACTGTTTTAAATAATTATATAGTATTCAATATTGAAGGCCTTTCTGATTTCCTGCTTGCTCCCACACCTTGACACTGTTTCTTCATGTATTTTATAAATGTGCATTGTGCCCATCTTGCAAGGCCAGGTCGGAGCATGCTTTCTACCCTGGGAGCACTTGCTTTGGCCTTTGCTTGGTGTCCAAGGAGGCTACCAACATGGATGCCTTGAGGTTAGGATGGCCTGGAGTTCCAAACCACCTGGGGCATGTGTGTCCAGTCACATTGGAGAATAGGGCCATGATGATGTAATATGCGATGATATAGTGCAATTCAAAGCATGGACCAGAAGAGAATGATCTCTTGGTATTTCTTGTAGGTAAGCGAACTAGCCCTAGAATGTTCTCTCATGGAATACACAGCACTTTGATGGCCCTGGTTTTATTTTGGCATCTTAATTCTAATTTTTGTACCTTGTTATGGCCAGAAGTGTCACAAGGCATAAAATCAAGCTTCCGTTCCCAGAGTCAAGCTTTGCTTGATGGCAGTCACGGCCTCCATATCAACCTACCCTTCCAGGATCTGCCTAGGATCTTCATTGTGTGGCTTTTGGGGGAGGAAGGTTCTTTATTTTTTCTTTTTCCATAAAACCAATCATTCATTTTCCCACAGTTATGTTGAAAACTGGATTCCTGGAAGTGATATATAACCACTTTATTGAAATATTTTTTATGTCTATTTAACTTTTTTTTAACAATTATATATATTCATTCATGAGAGACACAGAGAGAGAGGCAGAGGCAGAGGCAGAGGGAGAAGCAGGCTCCCTGTGAGGAGCCCGATGTGAGACTCGACCCCAGGACTAGGGGATCACGCCCTGGACTGAAGGCAGATGCTCAGCCACTGAGCCACCCAGGTGTCAAGTCTGTTTAACTTTTATCTGCTCCCAGGTGCGTTCAGAGTTATAGCTAATCTTACTGACATGCTTCCCCTTCGGAAATGCCTCTCTCTTGGGGCCCAGGGTCTTACACGATCAATAATCTTTGTCTTATCTCAATTATTTTCTCTTCCATTAGATAATTTCTCTTCTACCTCCGACTTCTTAACTATAGACACTCTCTAATACACCTCTCTGATTCTCTCTGTATTACTTTTCCCCAAAGGACTTGAACCTTTTCATTATTCATCTCTAGTCTTGATAATTCTAATGATTTTACTTCTTGATATCTCTTGACCCATATACGGTAATACCAATGCATACTCTCAGCCGATCTAACCCCACAATTTCATCCACCTCTGACCTCATGTATCACATTTGGACACTATCACGTTATACCTTATGATTTTCTCTTTAAAATATTATGTGTTCATTAATTTTTGACTCTCAAAACTCTAAAATGTTAGTGATTGAAAATTAGGAAAATTACAACATTTATGATTGTGGCATGTTAATTCATGCCATTTATCCTGATGACCAGGATAAATTTATTTTCTTTAAATAGTGCTCATTATTTCACTAGGCTGACAAATCTGTTTTAGAGCCTTACTGTTCAATCATAATCAAAGTTAAGCGCTCCACTCCTGGTAGTTAATCTCCCACATTCTTTCCAATCTTGCAATTTTGCATCCAACTTCTTTCCAGAAGATTCTCTTTAGATGAGGGTTAATTTCCTGCTTGTTCTAGTAGCACAAGCCAATCTTTGCCCCTTTTTCTGTTCATGTTTCTTCCTAAGGAAGAATCTCATGATCTTTTGAAATTACATTCCTCAAACCGCACGTGCCGTGGTGTCCTTCCAGGAGAGACTGTTATGATTACTTTAGTTCTCATGGAGTCATTTCTACTCTAAATACTCATTAGCCTTTATAAACTACATATTGTCTTTGAAATTATTTTATTTATATTAGTTCTGTTTCCTACAAAAGCAAGTTTTTAAAGTCCCAGACGGCAAAGCTGCTAATGGAAATTGAATTACTGTCCATGATTTTCTTCCATGTACTAAAAGGACGAGGGAATGCAATGATAACTGACCTATGATCCCTTTTCTTAAGAAACTTGAACTTCTGCATTCTCTACCAATCCGAGCAGCTCAAGACAGACCAAACTGTCATTTATAAATGTGGCTATCAGTTAACGGTGGTGTAAATAAGTGTAAATTTGTGTTAGTTTTTACAGATTTTGCCCTTAGGCTAAGCAAAGATATGCCCTCTGAAACACACACAAAAAACATCTGACTTATTTATTTGGGAGAGAGAGCATGAACAGGGGAGCAGCAGAGGGAAAGAGGAAGCAAATTCCCCGTGGAGCAGGTGGCCTGATGTGGGGCTCACTCCCAGGACGCCGGGATCCTGACCTCGGCTGCAGGCAGGCGCTGAACCAACTCAGCCACCAGGCTCCCCCGGGGACATGCCTTCTCTAGTGGGAAGTTCTATGGGATGACTTCTAATAACTGGATGACTTCATATGTTCAGGGTTTATTTTTACTCCATGAGCAATGAATTTTTAATCACCTTCCTTGTTATAAATATTAATTTGCTGGCATAAATAGACAACAACATACTGACGAAAAGCTAATGAAAGTTTTGTTCATATATTAGTTGCCATGAAAAAATAGCCATGTTATTTACATATCCCTGAAAGTAACAATTTTCGTATATTTTAATAAGAACTAAATACATGAAAATTTCCCTGACCGTTAAAATTATATCAGGTCTGCATCGATTTTGCTTGAAAATTGTATGCACACATATGTACGAGCACATATGTGACACACATTTACACACGTGTATACACATAAACACATATATGCTTACATCTATACACGTACACACATATAGACATACACACAAACACATTTAAATAATTTGTAACGATATTAATTTTGAGTTGTTTAGATCTTTCTTTTACTAAAAGTCGGGACCTCAAGTATGTTGAAGTGTGTATTTTTCTTGGAGGCGACTGCTTAAGCAAAAATAACTTTTCATGACATTTCTCACTAAGGCCATGATTGTGGTTTCTGAACTTTGAGGATAATATTTGTTTCTGTTTTATTTGTTCTAATTAGTTGCTCTATTTGTATTTTCCTTAAAATGGCTGAAGGAATAGTGTATATTCTCTAAAGAATATCAGCTCATTCCCAAAAATGAAAATGGTAAAATAAAAAGTGCCATTTTCATTATAATCCTAATTAAATGTTGAATTTCATTTTAAATATTTGGCAAAAAAGAACGTCTGTGCTTTTGTGTCCTTTCTGTTAAGCAGCTGGTGTCTAGTGGCTATTACAAGGGGTAGAAACTGGAGAACTTCTGCCTCTTAGGGTCCAAGGCACACAGACCAAAAGGAACAAGCTTTCCTCACGTGAAGAGACAGAGCAAGGTCAGTTGCCACAGTGGGCGTTGGGTCCCCTGAGATCCCTCCAGCAAGGACACGAGGCCACTGGCCTGCATCTAGCCCCCTTCTGCCTGGGATTGAAGAGACCTCCCTTGGGGGGGCAGACGTAGCTGGGGGCTGGCCGCTTGCTGAGCACACACACGCTGTGGGGTACATCAAGATACCTGCAACCCACATACCTCATCAGCACCTAGAATTCAGAAGGTATTAGGAACACTTACAAGTCAACAATAAAAAGACAAAAATGAAAAAAAAAATAGACAAAGTATTTTAATAGAGATTTTCCAAGGAAGTTATTAAAGTATCCAATAAGCACTTGAAATCATGCTGAACATCGTTAGTCTTTAGGGAAATGGAAATCACAATCATAATAAGAAAAAAATTTAAAAAGTGGGAGGGCACTTGAGTGGCTCAGTCAGCTGAGTGTCCGACTCTTGATTTTGTGTTGGGTCATGATCTCAGGGTCCTGGGGTCAGGCTCCCTGCTCAGCAAGGGGTCTGCTGGAGGATCTCCTCTCCTGCCTGTTCTCTCTCTGTCTCTCAGATAAATAAGAAAATCTTTAGGAATAACTACAATGGGATACCACTCCACGTGCCCTAGGTTGGCGATAATAAAAAGGACAGGTAATAAATAGCCAATACTGGCAAGGCCGCGGGTAACTGCTACCCTGCGCATGGCTGACAGCCGATCGTCACAGAGTGAACACAGGGCTGCCACACGACACAGCGATTCCCGTCCCAGCTGCGTATCCAGGAGAACCAAAAACATATATTCACACAAACCCTGGCACCTGAACGTTCCTAGAAGCATGATGCATAACAGTGAAAAGTAGGGACAAATCCAGATGCCTTGCAACTGACGAATGGTTTAGCAAAACGTGGGATTTCCACACAAGGGCGTATTATTCAGCCGTGACAGGGACACCTGTTGCAACGTGGAGGGACCTCGAAAACTTTATGCTGAGCGGAAACAACCAGACACGAAAGGTCATGTCTTCCATGAGGCCATTTATATGAAATGCCCAGAAAAGACCAGCTACAGAGGCAGAAAGTAGATGCGGGGTTGCCAAGGATGGAGAGAGGGGACAACAGGATTAATACACCTGCCAGGGGCACGGGGCCACCTTGTGTGCTGGGGGGCAGGTCCGCGTCTCCACAGGGCTGGCTGCGGTGCTGTGGGTACCCTAAGAACCCCTGAGCTGTACGGATGCCCAGATATTACTACAGGAATTATTTGTCAGTGAAAAACAGCAAAAGTAAAAGAAAGCAGGTAAGACCGGCTTTGGCTACTCTCCTGAAGCTCATACAAAGTCTTCCTAAAATGAAACACAAAGGCTTCACTCTCTAAACCAGACGGTATTTGTACCTCGTGCTTCATCACGTTGTTAGATGTAAAACAAAAATAGAGACGTATTTTCCTACCGACGTGCCCTTGTGGAAATAAGCAAAATGTAGCCTGAGTTCTCAGGGGTAGGTTTCCCATAGACAACCGTTCCCTTCGTGTCTCTTTCCAGCTTTGGATCAATAGACAAAAAATAAAATCGTTCCTTTATATCGTGAATCCGAGGGCAATTGAAATGCCCATGTGTCCGTTTTAAACTCTGATTCCCGAGTACGTTGAATTTATCAGTCTGTGTCTTAAAATTTTTAATTGATTTTCTCAGTATATTGTGACCAAAATAGTAAAATTTTTAGAATAATATTGCACATCATATATTTTTTGATAACGAGGATAACGACTCTATAAAAGAGTTAAAATCAATTTTCTTTGTACAGAACGAAGGGATAAAAATCAGTGTTGGCGTTTATTCATACTTTCCAACTTTCCTTGAAATGAGGCATTTCTATTCATTAACGATTATTCATGAGATCGTGACGTGAACATCAGAAGGTAACATTAGCAATTTATATGCTGCTTTTTAATAAATGGCCCTCTTTTATCTTCATGTTTCTGCCTTTATAATTCTAGCTGCTTTTTCCCCTTCAATTTCCTTTCCACCTGAAATCAAAGAGAAAAAAAAGGAAAAAGATAAAATGTATGTTATAATTAATGAAGCCATTCCTTTTTTTGCATCAGTTGCAAATTGAATATGTGAACTGTTTTACTTTTAATAGTGTTTGGAAAAATCGCATTTATTACTTAGACATATAATGAATTCATGAGCTGCACTTTCTGTTTTTTCCACAAACTAGATACACAAAACAATAGTTCCCCTTTCCTCTAACTCCCGAGTGGATCACTTATTTCCGAGTAATTAGCTTAAAGGGGATAATGATTGTTCGCCCCCCCACCCCCCCGAAACTCACTCCGCCCCGTTCACCAGTAAGTCACCAGCAGGTTAAACGCGTCCCAGCGAGGGTGAGGGTTTCAGCGACTCACCGGGAACTTGCTAATTAGACGACTGGATGCTGAAGTGACGAGGGATGGAGAGAGGCCCAGGGGCTCCCGTGGGCAGAGCCGCAGTGTGGGTTTTGTCCTCTCAGAGAGGAGTCCAGTCTGATGCGTGGCTTCCCTGCCCCCGTGCACACCCGACCCGTGGGGACACGTCCTCCAGGGGCCCGAGCAGCAGCCAGCTCTGGGCCTGGCAGGTGCGTGGAGGTCCAGACAAGCAGCCAGTGTGCAGCTGTGCGCTTTTCCCCTCTGGGCAGCCAGCTCCATTCTACACACCCGACCAAAAGCAAGCCGCAGATGTGTCAGAGTCGCTCTGTGGGAACACAGATGTATCGGGGACCAGGCCTGGTCTCCCCACGGCTCTTGCATGACACCCGCATCCCGCACCCACCTCTTGTCCCCTCCCCACCCCTGGGGGAGACTGAGGAGTGGGCCCTGGACCAGAGACTGGGCAGATGGGGCGTGAAGGGCCCTGGTGTGAAGGTCCCCGAGTCTCTGACAGCCTAAGGGGGTCCGGACACAGGCTGGTTGGAAGCTATTGCCACTGCATTTTATTCTATTTTGTTTTGTTTTCTAAATATTTTGTTTATTTATTCACAAGAGACACAGAGAGAGAGAGGCAGAGACACAGGCAGAGGGTGAAGCAGGCATGCAAGAGCCTGACGTGGGACTCGATCCCGGGACCCCGGGGTCATGTCCTGGGCTGAAGGCAGACACTCAACCGCTGCGTCCCCCAGGAGTCCCTATCACTGCATTTTAAGCCGCCCATGGTTTATGACCTCAGAGAGGCCTGACAACGTGCCTCTTGGGTGACCCCAGCGAAAGGTCACGGCCTGGCTGCAGGTGAATTCCAGACTGGCTGTCCAGCTGCGAGCTTGCGGGCCCGTGGGAGGCGGGCTCGGGGTTCTCAGCACACAAAACACAGAGCCCACGCCGCCTCTCGTGAGCGTGGACGTGCGGGAGGCCAAGTCAGGCGGGTCACCCCCAGAGCCCAAGGTCGGGGTGCTGGGTCCGGCTGCTGGATGCCGTGCACTGAATTCCCGGCACTGCTAGTATTTTCTTATTCAAGAGAGAGATGCCTGTTTTTCTACTTTCACATGAGTAACTATACTATAATAATATAAAATATAAATAATATATTTTGGTTACCAGACTTCTGTAAGTCGTGGTTTAGGGAGCACCGTTGGTAGATTTGAATCCTGCCCGGCTCCGCTTTGTGCCTGTGGGTGAATGACGGAAATGTCCTGTCCCCCACTTTCATGACGTGCAAGTAGCCACAGCGGCCCACGTAACAGAGCTTTCAATAAACTCCCTACCATTCTCTTCACTAATGTTTCTTATTAAAATCATTCTTTCTTGCTGTGCTAACGTCTGTAGGAGACTGTTTTTTCATTACCAGGTTCTCAAAGCTCAGCACCCTATGTGTCGGTAAGTTAGCAATTCATAATTATTCATTGATAGATGATAGATGGATGAACACATTAATCCATCTATGAAATTTAAATAATATTCTGTATATCAGAGAATAGTTATGAGGATTAGCTGAGCTTTTATAGAGTAAGTGCCTAATACTCAACCAAGCCAGCAAATAATATACATACTTATCATAATTTTTTTAAGATTTATTTATTTGAGAGAGAGAGAGAGAGCACATGTACATGCATGAGCAGAGGGAGGGACACGGAGAGAGAATCTCGAGCACGGAGTCTGCGGGGCTTGATCCTAGGTCCTTGAGATCATGACCTGAGTGGAAACCAAGAGTTGGACGCTCAACCAGCTGAGCCACCCAGGCGCCCCATCAAAAGTTTATAATGTTAATCTCGGCCTACTTTTTTTATTCGTGAATATGTCTACATCACTGACCGAATTGTAGACTCCTCAAAGGCATGGGCTCTGACTTATGCATCCTCTATCCTCAATCCTACAGCCTTGACTAAGATCCTGTGGACCTTCCATTAGGTTGATTTTGTCAAAGAATCAAATTTTAGATGATGGAATTTGGTCCTTCTAGAACCAGTTGAATGCTCTTCCATTCTGATAATTTCTGGACTTAATTTGATAATTTCTGAACACCTAGTATGTACTTATCACTGTATATTTTCTGTGTACTTTCAGATCCAGAAATAAAGATCTGCACACAGGTTTCTGGCCTGTCGGAGCTTATATTTTAACAGAAGAGATAGACTTACACGCATAATTTCAACACAATGTCATAAATGCCCTGACAACATGTGTGGGTATTGCATTGGGATCAACGAACAGGGTCTTTACCTCAGCAGGGATGTTCAAGGAAAGCTTCTTAGAGGAAGAACAAATAAAATTTTATATGATAAAGATGTAAATTTTCATGATTTATTGTTTACAAAATGCTTTCTTATACACTCTCTCAGTCGAATCTTACGATAACCCACTGGTGGAGGCAATATTATTGCTCCAAGTTATGTGTAAGAAAACTAAGATTCATTGATGCTGTCTTGTTCAAGGACATGTATATTTAGTAAATCTTGGATAGATTTATATAAGTAAATATAAGTTTATATAAATAATTTATACAAAACTAAATATTGGTATATTAATATAAATCTAATATAAATTTAAATAAACATTATTTATACATTTTATAATTTATATGTAATAAAACTACATGTAATAGATGTAAATTTATATAAATAAGTTTATACCAAGATGCTTGACAAATTTTCTGTTTTTTCACTCTTCCCCCTTGTTGTTTTCCCTGGTTTTCCAGGATTAGAATATTTTTTAATCAGATGAGTGTCTATCTTAATTGTTATTTTTTTATTTTTTATTTTTTTAGGGAGAGAGAGAGAATGAATACAAGGAGGAAGGGGTAGAGGGAGAAGAAGAGAGAGCATCCCGAGCAGGCTCCATGCTCAGTGGGGAGCCCGACATGGGGCTCAGTCTCACAACCCTGAGATCATGACCTGAGAGTCAGATGCTGAACTGAGTGAACCACACAGATGCCCCCAGAATTAGAATTTTTAACATCCAGGTGGGGAGAGAGGCCATACAGATTTTAGAAAAAACAAATCTTAATCTGATATTAGAGAAACAATGAAAGAGGTGCAGTCACAGTATAAAAATACAAATTCAAAGCCCAATAGAAAGAAGACAATGGGCTGGTACTACTTATATTACATAATTACTCTCTGCCAGGTGCTGCTAAACTACATTACACCTGTCACTAACTTCAATCTTCGTGATGATCCTAAGAGCTACAAAGATGAGAGAAGCAACTCTTGACAGGCATTTGTTTCTAGGGTTCAAAGACAGTGTAGGTCAGGCCTGTCCTCGGGTGGTCTCCTTCCACAAGGACTCTATCTGGGGCCACAGGACTTGATGTGGTGAATGCAAATGAGAGGTAGAGCACCTGTACATTGGATGTGGTCTCTCTTGTTTCTGGAAGCTGTTCCCTGTCACATGGATAAATCCAGGCTAAATGGTGGGAAATGCATGGCAGGACCAACAGCCAGCGTCATGATGCAGGCACGTGAGTGAGGCTGCAGCAGACAACCCAGTCCTGGTTGAGCTATGACCAGTCAGCCACATAAATGACCCCAGGCACAGCCAGCCTGGGGGTCAGGATACAGGGAAATACAATGCATACTGATTGAAGCCACTCATTGTTGGGGTTCACCGGATGTGCAGCAATTCATGATCAATACAAACTTAAAAAAATCCACCAAATATCAAGCAATACAATGAATATTTTTTAGACATTTAATTATATTTTATCCTCACATGGCTCACAGAATCACATTTTAAATTGAGTTTCAAAGAGACAAAAAAATTTTCCTAAAGTAATATGGACAATAGGTCCTTCTGGAATCAGAAATGATGCCTGCTGATTACAAGAGCCATCTTCCAGAGAAAAGAGTATTAAATATACCCGGGCATTTAAGTGAGAAAGCAAAATCGTTGACATTAAATTTTGCTAAGTTAATCTGATGCAAATTGTCAAAAATCTGACCTATGGAGTTTTTTATTTTTTATTTTTATTTTTTATTATTTTTTTTTAAAGATTTTATTTATTTATTCATAGACAGAGAGAGAGAGGCAGAGACACAGGCAAAGGGAGAAGCAGGCTCCACGCAGGGAGCCCGATGTTTTTTAAATCATGGCTCTGAAAAGCTAAACCAAGTCATTCAGTGAAAGAGGCCTGTTTCCTAAGCGGTGTCTTTCCTAACCTCTTGATGGATAACTGTGAAGAAGAAACAATTCTTTGTCAGATTCTACTATTGTGCACTAAAAAAATCCTTCTAATTTCTGAATCCAGAATAAATATCTCTGTAAAATAATCTGAACTTTGGTTGTCTTTAGTCAGATCACCCAGATAATGTATCCAGACCTGCCTCCATTTAGTGGGTCATTCATACCAAAGCACTTAGTAAATCGCTGTATTGTGCAACGCATTTTGTATTGAATGACTTTAGTGTCTATGAAACAAGGTCTCCCCCATCATTATGTGAAAAGGCAAAGGTGAAAACCCCATGGGTTTGCAGTCAGGAAGCCCTGGGTCAGATCTTATCACCACCACTTATTGATGTTTTATCTTGGGTGACTTCTTTTTCTTTTTTTTTTTTTTTTTTTTTTTTAGATTTTTTTTTTTTTTCATAAGAGAGAGAGAGAGAGGCAGAGACACAGGCAGACGAAGAAGCAGGCTCCATGCAGGGAGCCCGACGTGGGACTCGATCCCGGGTCTCCAGGATCACGCCCTGAGCCCAAGGCAGGCGCTGAACCGCTGGAGCACCGGGGCTGCCCGTGACTTATTTTTCTAATTTCTGATAGTCTCATTTACTTAATGAAAGTCATAATGTCTAACCTGCAAGATGCTTATAAGAACTGGAGAAAGTATCAATGTAGGGTTTCCAGCAGAATGTTCCATTTACAGAAGATACTCAGTAATAGCAACTGTGCATTGCAAGTAATGGTTTCGTGAAGATGAGCTAAAAGTATAAAACACCTTACATTTTCTTATATTTAGATTTCTTTATTTATATATTTTAAAGTCATGTAAGTCAGATGTCGAAGAGGAAATCAAGGTTGCTTATAAAACCTGGTTCCCCTAAGAATGGGTCTCTCGGGTCTTGTATTCCAGCTTCCTCCTTCTGCATCTGTGAAAACGGAGCCTCCCTGCTTATCTTTCAGGTATCAGAATATATTCTACCCTAAAACCCCACAATTTCTTATCTCAATACCTTAAGTGCTTAAGAAATGTTTGCTTACGCTGAAATAAAATAAGCCTGCCAGTACCTTGCAACACCTTGCTTTTTGGCCGGTTTTCTTTTTGAAATAAACTCAGGAATATCATTCCACTTTTTTTTAAAAGATTTTATTTATTTATTCATGAAAGACACACACACACACACACACACACACACACAGAGGCAGAGACACAGGCAGAGGGAGAAGCAGGCTCCATGCAGGGAGCCCGACGCGGGATTCGAGCCCGGGACCCTGGGGTCACACTCTGGGCTGCAGGCAGATGCTCAACGCTGAGCCACCCGGGCGTCCCTCCATTTTTATTTTGTATACATCTGTGAAGATGAAAATTGTGTCCATATCCTAACGCTCTATTTCCGGGCTAAACATTGTTTCCTCATTCCTTTGTTCTTTATGTATTTTCTACTTTCATGAGGACTTCAGAAATAAATCTAGAAATCTACATATAATTGATCTATGTCTCCTTTTCTCTCTCTTTAGGCTACCATGTATAGCTCTCGATGTGCATCCTAAGATCACTGGCTCTTTTGGAAGCAAGAAAACATGATTAACAAGAGGTAACTAAAATCTTCAAGTCTTTTTTTATTCTAAGCTATTAATAAGATAGAATTCACGCATTTTTCTATCATATCTATCTATATCTATCTCTCTCTCTACCTATCTACCATATAATAGATAGATAGATAGATACTACACTCCTCCTTGATGCTTTTCACCTGGTCAATCCTTAAATATCTTCCCATACTATAGAAATATTTTATGCCCCAAATGGAAACAGATTTG